>CM030363.1:157744967-158344967 GCA_017893485.1 Hemerocallis citrina
TAGCACTAGTACAATTTCAAGGTGATATCAAGACTATACAATACATGACATATACATGGTTCAATTCATTAAATATGGAAAACATGGTTTATATGCAAAATATAACAATATATGAACTCAGTGTACTACAATTTCTATGTGCAAGATTTTAAGTTTATGTGTCAAGAACCAAGTCGAAACCTCAGTACAAACTCGGGCAAATGACATGGTAGTATATTTGAATGTTCCATAGTACAATAGATTTACGGTTAAAGTTTTTAAATCAATAACCATGGCACGATAAAATGACTACGAATCAATAGCATGGTACAATAAATAAAACAATGGAGTTCAATTAGATGCAATATTCAATTCGATTACTACTTGCCGGATTTCAAGGAGTGTTTTCTTGAACTAGAACAATGAAAATGAGTTCAAGAGACACTTGCCTATTAGAAGACGATTCTGAACATAAAAGAATAACGGGACGAGAGTTCCGGCGGCGGCACACGAGTAACACACGTATAACGCGCGTACCCGCAAGAACACGTGCAACATGTGCACACACGAAACAACAGCAACAGCAACAGCAACATGACCAACAGCAAACAACCCAATTACACAATAACAGATCCCAAAATAGCAAGAGGGGCCACACAACAATCAGCAAACTTGGCCAAAACACCAACGGAAAAATACAGGATCCACAATAGCAAAACGGCAAACAGCAATCCTACCCCACAACAGCAGATAGCAAAACTGCGATCTCCCCCTCTCCGAACAGCAACCAGTAGTTCCTTCACAAACAGTAGACAGCCAAAAGATCCAACCCAGCTGCTTGTGGATCCAATAGCAAGCGGCAGGATTGACAGTCGATGTGCAGGCGACGGGACTGGGCAGCGAGCGATGACTAGGGGCGAGGGGATGGTAAGGAGTGGGGTGTGGTGAGGAGGAGCAGGCGAAGGCCGTATGTTTTGGAAGAAAACAGAGGAAGAGAGTGAGGTCGATGAGTTCGGTTGGATTTGGCACCAAAATAGAGGAGACGGAGTACGGAGGTTGGAGATGATGGGTGATGGTGCTGTGGTGGTCGAAAGGTGGCGAGGAGGATTGGTTTGCAGTGGCGAGGGCTTCAGCAGCAGTGTTGGGAAGCAGTGGGTGCTGGTCGACGGCAACGGTGGTGGATACGAGGCTGAAGGCTATGACAGCATGGTAGGGAGGTCAAGGTGCAGCGTTGGGAATAGTTGGTAGAGGGAGATTTATGGCTGGTGGATGCAGTCGAGGGCAAAGAGGCAGCTCGACGGAGAAGACAACAGTGAGACTAGAGGGAATTGCGAGATGAGGAGTTGCAACTGGGAAAGAAGATGACGGGATGACTGGCGATGGGGATTGGGTTCGACAAGGGTGCGGATGAAGGATGTGGTGCTCGAGTTGCGGTAATGGAGGGACGATGGAGGAAGGCGGCGATTCAGCGAGAGGATGATGGCGATGAGCAGGGAACTTCGACAATGGTAGTCGACGAGTCTATGGACGAAGGTGGTGGCTACTAGAGGAGGGCGAAGATGAGAGGATCTCAGGGTGGTGCGATGCTGAAGGTGAAGATGAGACGGAGGGGGTAGGAGCTCAAGGGTCGATGGGGCAGTGATCGGGTTGCGACGCTGGTCGACGAGGAGTGGGAGGCGAGGTGAGCGGTAGGCTCGAGGTTGCAGGAAGCAGAGCAATGGCATGCAGTGGTCGGAGACAAGGCTGACGGCAAGCGGGGATGAGCGGAATGTAGTGGCGATGCGCTGGGCGAAGGCGGAGCTCGGGGCGAGCGGCAATGGCAAAGACAGGGCGGCTGGCGGCTGCGAGTGCTCAGGAGGGGAGCAATGGCAATGGAAGAAGGTGGGTTGGAGCTTGAGTTCAGCAATGGCGAGCGGCAACGGAAACGAGGAGGAGGGAACAGGGTGGATGAACAGTGAAAAGGAGTTTGGCTGTTTCGGTTCGAATAGGGGAGGAGAGAGGGAAACGAGGAGAGAGAGTACGGGGAGTTGCGGTTTTTATTAAAATAATAAAATAATATAAACAAAATAATGGGTAGTTATGAGATAGTGGGGGTTGTGGGGTTACAGGAAATGTGAAAAGTGGGGAGTGTGAGGGGATTTGTATACGGGTAGTTGAATTTGAGTAGGATATGATAATGAGTTAACGGGTTGGGTATATAAATGTGGGTTTGGGTTGTAGACTTGGGTTTCACATTTGGGCTTCACCAATAATAATAAATATGAATAAAAAGAATATAAGATCAGGCTCTAAAATTATATGTTCATAAAAATGTAATTATAATGAATATAAAATTGGGCTTCATGACAAGGAAATCCAATAATTAAATCACAGGGTGGCTTTAGCATAAATCAAATAATCAACTAGATACTTTATAGAATGAATTTGGATCTTTGGATTTTTCGCAATAATAATAATAGTAGTAGTAAAATAATAATCATGAGTTGAATAATCAAATAGTGATACATAATAGTGTAGCTTTCTGGGTTCAAACAAAATAGTCGGGTATTTAAATGAATGCAAAATTTTTGGGGTTCAAAAGAATAGAATAATTTATAGAAAAATTTAAATACAAGAATACAGGAAAGAAAAAATATTAATCCGTATAAACGGGAACGGGGGTTACACATTCCTTCAAAATCAAACAAATAAATAAAAATAAGTTGAAAGGAGAAAAATTTCAAAGAAATAAACGAGAACTTACAATTTTAATATATAAAAGAGTAATAAAAATTATGTAAAAATTATACACATCAATAATTGCCAATAAACCTTAGGAGGCGTTTGTTTGATATGAAATATCGTGATTATTTTTTTCTAGCACACCACATCAATGCTCTCAGTTCTACTATATTCCGCATTTTCAAATATGTTGATTTTTTTAGAGGAATGAAAGTTTCTTAAAGTTATGACAACTCGCCAAAAATACAGAAAGACAAAATGGTATGGACAGCATGTGCACATATCATAACAGCAGTTATTGGCTCCAGAGTTCTTTCATTAGAATGGTCCATGGCGTGGCTTGGATGGATTGCCGGACCAGTAACTCTATCTCTCTTTTCCATTGTTATTTTCTTCACTTCCAGCCTCGTAACAGATTACTATTGCTCACCTGATCCTGTCTACAGGAAAAGAAACTAAACCTACAATGCTGCAATGAAAGCCAACCTCGGACCAACCCAGGTGCGGTTTTGTGGGGCTGCTCAGTATAGCCATCTTTTGGAACTGCTGTGGGCTACATGATCACAGCAACAATTAGTGCTGCGTAAGTGAACTGCCTTTTTGTTGAAAGTAAATCAAAATCTACATTATTTTGAAATATAGTCATATTTTGGCATTTTGCCGCCTAAATGTTTATGTCAGTTATTACTAATACATTTGAAGTTTCAAAAATATATTTCTGGTACATCTCTAATATTATAATGAAAGAAGGCCTTAGTGTCATTTGTAAATTTGTAAATTTATCAACACGTGCAACACACGTGCAACACTATTATGAAGAAGGTCTTAGGTTCAAACCTAGACTACATCTGAATTTTTACTTTTAAAAAATATAATTATTAAGACGTGCATCGCACGTGTAAATTACTAGTAATGTGTAAAGAAAGTATAGTTGATATTAATTTCTGGCCCGGTGTGGTGTCATTCAAGTGTTCCTATCTCAGCCGCCCAATTTTCACAAGCTATGGTGGCTCTTAGCATTGTCATAATTGCCCCGGACCCGACCCGGACCCGGCATTGGACCGGAACCAGCCCGATCTATACAAACCGGGTCCGAGTCCTAAAATAAGACCCATTGCAGTTTCGCGTTCGGGTTCGGGTTCGGGTCAGGGTCTGGGCCTGGGTCCGCTCAAAATAGACCCAAACCCGAACCCGGAGCTGTTAAAAAATACCCAAAAATATGAAATTTGAATAATAGGGTTATAGGTATATACATGTAAATAAATAGTAATTGTTGAAGATAGATGTGTAAATATAATATGTATTCATGTACTTAAGTGCAAAATTGTCGTGCTATCAGACCAGATGGATAAGGTTATTTTAAGTTGGAACCGGACCCAGTTCTCACTGGTCGGGTCCGGGTCCAATTTTTTGATCTGTAAGGTATCGGGTCCGGATAGTGCAGGACCTGAACCGATAGGACCCGACACCACTCTGGTGGCTTTCCATTCTGGTAGTTGTCATGTCTCTAACTTACTCTTTGCTCTCAATATTAAAAATCATCTCAGGTAGATGGAATGTTCAAATTTCATGATTTTCCAGGACACCTTGAGATCCACTCCATCAGAGAACAAGGTAATGAAGAAGACAAGTTTCATTGGAGTGTCGACAACTACCACA
The DNA here is from genome assembly GCA_017893485.1 of Hemerocallis citrina. Classification (NCBI taxonomy): domain Eukaryota; kingdom Viridiplantae; phylum Streptophyta; class Magnoliopsida; order Asparagales; family Asphodelaceae; genus Hemerocallis; species Hemerocallis citrina. The sequence goes on from CM030363.1 coordinate 157,749,327, forward strand.
TTCTACTTCCTCTATGACTATCTTGGTTATGCTGTCTTTGGGAACAAAGCACCGGGGAATATATTGACTGGTTTCGAAATTTATGAACCTGACTGGTTGGTTGATATTGGCTACATTGCCAGCATCATTCATTTGGTTTAGCGCCTTGCAGGTAATCCTCATGTTATATATCACAAATTGATTAGTAACTTTGCTACTTGAAATTTGTTGCTGCTTATTTTGGTGTGGAAGAAAATAGATAGTGAGTTAATATTTGATAAAAACTACTAAAAACCTGACCTTTGATTTTCACCATAAAATGCGGTTAGAGCTCTTGAGATTGAATCTGGATCGTTGATTGAACACCATGATCTGGATTCGACGGTTATTGATGCTGCTGATGGACCTGCAAAAAGCCGGAAACACCGGGGGTTGGCTCCGACGACAACTTCTCTGATGCTCAAGTCAGAACCAGAGAGAGAAAGAGAGTTTTAAAGAGAAACTGTTGATTACCTTCTGACTGAAGAGGAGGGAGAGTATTTATAGAGCTGAGAAACAGATCAAGAGATCGACAAGGATCGATTGGATCGATATGAATTCCTTATCTCATGTTTGAATCTCCCCCTCAAAAGATAAGCTCTCCTATTTGGGGATAAAAGATTTGACTAACAGCCTTCATGGGCTGGGTGTTTTTTCTAGTGGGTCTAATCTGTCACTTTTTATGGGCTTGAAAGAAGAAAATGTCTTGTAGAGGAGTCTTGAGAAGGCCCGAACCTGTTAAAAATTCCCGTTATGATTAATTTGTCGGTATAAGCTTTGAGATTTGTATCGGAATGGTACGGCCCTAATTTACTATAATTTTACCATTATCATAAGCCCCTCACTCTCGGAAGACAATTTTCTTGGCTTTCGAGGAGTAGTACGCCTTATTTTTGGATTCAGGAATACAATCATAGCTTTTATGGGGCTTGGAGATACCTAGGACTGATCAGTGGCTTCTGAAGGTGGCAAATATTTTCCTGGAATTTTTCATACTTTTTCGGATTTTTTTCAAATTTTTCTAGATTTTTTAGTAATTTTCCCAATTTAAAAATCATTTTTTCGAATTTTATAATTAATAACCTAATTTTAAATTATTTTTAGGAAATTGTAATGACTTTTTCGAATTTAAATAATTATTTTTGGATTTTTTTATTAAATTTCAAATTTAAAATGAATTTATGGGATTTTTCTTGAATAATCTGACTGTGCACGCTTTTTAAAGCAATCTGCAGTGTTGGTCAGGAGGTTGCTCACCTGCTGAGTTGAATCTGGGGCTGAGATCTGATCGTTGTGATGAGGGGCGGCGCGGCGCAATCTGGAACGCTTATCAGCGAGGGGCTTGCCCGCTGAGTGAGATCAGATGGCTGAGGAGAGAGCGGAAGGGAGATCGGAGGCATGGATAGATCTGCATCGTTCATCAAGCTTTCGCTCGGGTATTTGATAGATCGAATGGCTCACATTTGGCTGCTGAGACCCTCTAGCTCATCGGAAAGTTGGCCGAGCTATGGGTATCGATCTTGGCCGAGCTATGAGCTCTCTCTTCCGTCGAGCTGTAAAGATTGTTGTCGAGCTATGGAAGAGCTTCAGTCAAACTATGAGCTCCAATCTTGGTCGAGCTATTAAGTGGCCTCGTCGTCAAGCTATGGTAGGGGCTCTTGTAGATGGTGGCCAAGCTATGGTGGTGCTCATCACCGAGTTTCATCGAATCACGGTGGATGTTATGTTTTCGTTCGAGTTATCACTTCCTTGTCATCGAGTCACTTGTTTAGTCGAGCTATGGAGTTGGTGGTTCTCGCCGAGCTATGGATCTTTGATCTTCGGTGAGCTATGAGTTTGGTCACGCTTCGAGCTATCGAAGATACTATGTTTTGGCGAGCTTCGAAGCGGTCGAGTTTTGAACTCCTCTCGTCGAGCCACGGGGATTCGAACATCGCCGAGCTATGAACTATGGCTTCTTGAATCCCTATTCTTTGTCAAGCTATTGGCGTTATAGCTCTCCGAGCTATGGAGATGTGAACTCATCGTCGAGCTATAACTCTATTGTTGGATTTGATGAAGAAGAAGGGTTGATGGAGCTCTGGGGGTTTCGGGTTTCAATTGGATCCCACCCAAAACCTTGTACCTCTTTAATGTGATGGAGTTAGGTCGGGTTTGGGTGGTTGTTGGGTTTGGACCCGAACCTGGTTGCCCCTAATGAAGTTGGAATTTCTTCACTGTTTAGCATTTATTCATTCTTCCTTGTCTTTAACTCAACAAAATAGGATCTTTTTTTATGATTCAATGCTTCTTGTACTTGTCAACTTGTTCCGTAAAGTATAATCTGGAGATTTTTTGCACACTAAGTATTTGTTGAATGGTTCTCCTCGTCGAATTGTTCTTTTATTGACCAAAGATTGTGTTGTTCACTTATTTTTTCAATCGAACATCTCATCGTCCGTTCTACTGAAGCGCTATTTCATCGACCAAGAGTTATGTTGTTCACTTGATTTTTTGATCGAGCCTTTCGCAGTTGGACGAGTGTTCCGTCAGTCTGGGAGCTGAGTGCTTTGACCATTGGATCATGAGTATAAGCTGACCTAGATGAGCTGGTGTTGAGGCAATTATGGGTCGAAGTTGAACGTTTGAACCTACCATTTGCGCTCAGCAAGTTTTGTAGAGGCAACTTCGTGATGGAGTTGTGCGTAGAGCTTGCCGTTTGATCCCAGCAGGTCTGTAGAGATAACTCTTTGACTAAGTCGATGTAGAGCTTGTTGTTTGACCCCAGTAAGTTTGTAGGAGGGACAACTCTGTGATGGAGTTGAACATCTAACTTATCATTTGATCCCGGCCAATTTGGAGAGAACTCTAGGATGGAGTTGGATGATGGACCTTGCCATTTGCGCTCGACAAGTTTGTAGAGATAACTTTTTGACTGAGTTGATGTAAAGCTTGTTGTCTGATCCTATCAAATTTAGAGAGAACTTTGTGATGGAGTTGGACGTTTGAACTTGCTGTTTGTACCCAGCAAGTTTGTAGAAACAACTCTTGGACGGAGCTGGGTGTTAAACTTGTTATTTGTTTCCAACAAGTTATGGAGGCAACTCTAGTTGGAATTGAACGTTGAACATGCTGTTTGCACCCAACAAGTTTAGGGAGGCAACTCTGAGATGGAGTGAATGTTGAACTTGCCATTTGCGCCTGGCAAGTTGATAGATAACTCTTTGACAGAATTGGACGTTTAAGCTTACCGTTTGTGCTCGACAAGTTTGTAGAGACAACTCTTTGACTGAGTCGGACGTTTGAGCTTGTCATTTGTGCCCGGCAAGTTTGGAGAGGCAACTCTGAGATTGAGTGAATGTTGAACTTGCCGTTTGCGCCCAATAGGTTGATAAATAACTCTTTGATGGAGTTTAATGTTTGGACTGTTTGTTTGCGCCCAGCGAGTTTGTAGAGACAATAGGCTGGTGTTGGCTGTCGAGACTATTACCTGAAGATAAGGGCTTTTTTGGCAGAACTCGAGCAATGAGCAGGACACTGAACTTGTTGTTTGGATTCAATGAGTTTTTGATGGAGCTTGAGCGAAGAGCAAGGCATTGAACTCATTGTTTGGAGCCAACGAGTTATGGATGGAGCTCAAGCACTGAGCGGAGCATTGAACTCATTGTTTGGAGCCAATAAGTTACTTAATGGATCTCAAGCGGTGAGCAGAGCATTGAACTCGTTGTTTGGGGCCAACAAGTTGTTGATGGAGCTCGAGCGGTTAGCAGAGCGTTGAACTCATTGTTCGGAGCCAACGAATTTTAATGGAGCTCGAGCTGTGAGCTGAGCATTGAACTCATTGTTCGGAGCCAACAAGTTGCTTACAGAACTTGAGCAAAGAACAAGGCATTGAATCCGTTGTTTGAAGTCAACGAGTTGTTGATGGAGCTCGCTCGGTGAGCAGAGCGTTGAACACGTTGTTTGGAGCTACCGAGTTGCTGATGGAGCTCGTGCGGAGAGCAAAGCATTGAACTTGTTGGTGATAGAGCTTGAGCGAAAAGTAGGGATTTGAACTCGTTGTTTGGAGCTAACGAGTTGTTGATAGAGCTCGCGCGGTGAGCAGAGCAGTGAACTCATTGATTAGAGCCAACGAGTTGTTTATGAAGCTCAGGTGGAGAGCAAGGTGTTGAACTCATCAGTTTAGCGTCAACGAGTTGTTGATAGAGCTTGGGTGAAAATCAAGGCATTGAACTCGTTGTTTGGAGTTAACGAGTTGCAGATGGAGCCTGAGCGAAGATCAAGACGTTGAACTTGTTATTTAGAGCCAACAAGTTGTTGATAGAGCTTGAGCGGTGGACGAACTCTTTGTTCGGAATCAACGAGTTGTTGATGGGGCTCGTACGGAGAGTAAAACATTGAACTTATTGTTTGAAGTCAACAAATTATTGACAAAGCCTGAGCAAAAATCAGGACGTTGAACTTGTTATTTGGAGTCCACGAGTTTTTAATAGAGCTCGAGCAGAGAGCACTGCGTTAATCTCGTTGTTTGAAGTCAACGAGTTGTTCATGGAGCTTGAGCAAAGAGCAAGGCATTGAACTCGTTGTTTGGAGTCAACAAGTTTTGATGGAGCCTGAGCGAAGCGCAAGGCGTTGAACTCATTGTTTTGAGTCAACGAGTTGTTAATGGAGCTCGAGCGAAGAGCAAAGCGTTGAACTAGTTGTTTGTAGTCAACGAATTGTTGACAGAGCTTGAGTAGAGAGCAATGTGTTAAACTCGTTGTTTGAAGTCAACGAGTTGTTGATGGAGCCTGAGTGAAGAGCAAGGCTTTGAACTCGTTGTTTAGAGTCAACAAGTTATTGATGGAGCTCGAGTGGTGAGCTGAGCTTTGACCTCGTTGTTTAGTGCCAACGAGTTGTTGACGGGGCTCGAGCGGAAAGCAGAGCATTGAACTCGTTCCAACGAGTTGTTGATGGGGCTCGAGCAGAAAGCAGAGCGTCGCACTCGTTGTTTGGAGCCAACGAGTTGCTGATGGAGCTCGAGCAGTGATCAGTGCATTTAACTCGTTGTTCGGAGCCAACAACTTGTTGAAGGAGCCCGAGCGGAGAGCAAAATGTTGAACTCATTGTTTGGAGTCAACGAGTCATTAAGGGAGCGCAAGGTATTGAACTCATTGTTTGGAGCCAACAAGTTGTTGATGGAGCTCGAGCGGTGATCAGAGCATTGAACTCGTTGTTCAAAGTCAACGAGTTGTTGATGGGGCCTGAGAGAAGCACAAGGTGTCAAACTCGTTGTTCGGAGTTGACGAGTTGTTGGCCGAAGGAACTCAAGTGGCATGCGGAACGCCGAACTCATTTTGTAGACCGAATGAGTTGTTGGTGTTTTGAATCTTTTAATGTTGAAGTGTAGTCACTTGTGTTCTTTCAGCATTGAGGTGATTCCATTATTCTCTTTGTTGACAAGTAGTTGTGTACATCGAATGAAGTCTTTGAGACACTGAGCTTGTTCTCCTTCGTGATATGCCGCGCTTGACGGTGTTTGGACACATCCGTTTGTGCGGCGTTTCACGAGAGAAGGAGTTGGAGCCGAGTTGAAGGTGGTAGGTTGCTTGCCTAAGGAAGACTTGTCTTGAATTTCATCGTCAAGAGTTAAGACGGCCCTGGGGAGTTTTTAGCTGGCAGGAAGCCTGTGAAATGGTTTGTGTCTCCTAAGCAGAACATCGCTCTAGTGCGTAGCTAGAAGAACGACTTGCAGGATAGTTCGTTGTACAGTGTTTGCAAGACTTTTGTAATGATTCTTAGGCATGAAATGTAGACTCATTGTAACTCTACAGTTGTGACGAGACTTGTTGTTAGGATTGATGGGTCGCCAACTGGGTTCTTTGTAGCTAAATAACAGGGCTGTGGAATCTGGATCGTTCATTGAACACCATGATGTAGATCTGACGGTTGCTGATGCGGCCGATGGAATTGCAAAAAACATGAAACATTGGGAGTTGGCCCCGGCGACAGACCCTCCGACAATTAAGTCAGAACCAGCGAGAGAAATAGAGTTTAAAGAGAAATTGTTGATTTCCTTCTGACTGAAGAGGAGGGGGGTATTTATAGGCCTTAGAAATAGATCAAGAGATCGACAGGGATCCATTAGATCGATATGAATTCTTTATTTCATGTTTGAATCTCCCCTTCAAGAGATAACTCTCATCTTTGGAGATAAGAGATTTGACTAACAGTCCTCATGGGCTGGGTGTTTCTCCTTATGAGCCTAATCTGTCACTTTTTATGTGTTTGAAAGAAGCCCATGTCTTGTAGAGGAGCCTGGAAAAGGTCCGGACCTGTTAAAGAGGTCCGTTATGATTAATATGGCTGTAGAAACTTTAAGATATGTGCTGAAATCGTACGGCCCTAATTTGTCGTGATTTTTACAATTCTCAGAAATTACCCTCAACATGTCAACCATAAATTTGACTGTAAACTGTAATATCATTTCCAACAGGTATTTTGCCTACCCATTTTCTCCGAAGTCGAAACAAAGGTCACATCGAAGTACCCAAATTTAAAACTTTTGAAGCAAGCACACCCTTTTATCTCTACTGGATGCTTCAAATTCAACCTAAATCATTTCCGATTGGTTAGGAGGACTATTTTCGTCATCGTGGTCACCTTTCTTGCGATCCTCCTACCTTTCTTCAATGACGTACTTGGTATCTTCGGCTCAGTAGGGTTTTGACCACTTACCAATATACTTCCCAATCGAGATGCACATTGCGCAGAAAAAATCCCAAGCTTCAGCAGCAAATTGATTTTACTAAAAACTTTAAGTGTTGTCTGCTTCTTGATTTCGACTCAGTCGAAGGCATGATCGGCTCACTTTAACATTAGACACCCTTTGACAGCAAAATTGTAAATAAGCTCAACGAGTATTACAGTTTCATGGCAGAAGCCCACAACTGTTCTCTGTTCTCTGTTGAATTTTTTTTCCATTTTCATTTCATATTTAAAAAATAGGTTTTTACCTTAATTAAGTACATATCATATTTTGCTTTTTGATATTGGAGAGATGTCTCCTGTAACCTAGTATATTTGATGATATATAGTCTATCAATCTATAAGAGTGATTCACAATAATTTTGATATTTAAAAAAATAAATCAAAAAAATCAAAAAAGAGCTACCCTGCGTTTTTGAAAATGCCGGTAGCTATTTACCTTAAAAAAATAAAAAATAATAAAAAATAAAAAATAAACCCCGGCATTTTTGCAGACGCCGGGTAGCTTGGGCCTAAACCGGCGGTTGTAAAAAAATGCCGGTATAGACCCATGGTCTACACTGGCACAGCCTGCATCGGAGTTTCTACCGACATTTTTTAAAATGCAGGTAGACTCTACCCCGACGTTTAAAAACGCTGGAGTAGGTCAAAAAAGGCTGGCGTAGGCCTTGTATGTTGTAGCGTCCATCATAAAAATATTTCTAGAATATGGTATATATGACTTGTACATCACCTGTTACAGGTATTAGCACTACTATATAATGTACTCACAATTTCTAATTCGTATCAACTACAAGTTGTTTCCTTTGCATGCTACTAAGATTCACAAAAATTTCTTCTCCTACCACTACAAAATGCACGGACTATAGTGGTGCTTTTATAAGGCTATCGCGGCGTTTTTTGGTGCCGTTATAGCCCATAACGGCGCTTTTGAAATCGCCGCCGAAAACGTCGTTACAGCGTGCGTCGTTATAGCTATATGGACTTCCACGGCGTTTACCGAAGCCGCCGCTATAGGGTGTCCATCTATAACGGCGTTGCGAAACCGCCGTTATAGGTGCATTTTCGTTTCATGGTTTTAAAAAAAATTAAGCTATAGCAGCGTTTCAAAAGCGCCGCGATAGCTTGTACTGAATATTAGCTAGCGTCATGGTATTTAAATTAGTACCCTATAGCGGCACTTGCCAAGCGCCACAATAGAGGGTACTATTTTTTAGAGCATTAGTATCTATAGCGGCGTTTCTTGGTAAACGCCGCGATAGGTTTGCTTTTTTCGGTCTTTCATCATAAAATTTTCGATTGAAAGAACCAGTAATTAATTGCATATTACAAATACATGTAATCATATTAAATTTAAATGCTTAAATCTTAAAATCAATAATAACATCATAATCAACAACCAACTCACACATCACAAAAAACAACTCAATAGAAAACAAAATATGTAACACATATAAACTGTCATACAATGAGTGTCAAATGTATATATTGTACAACACTTAGTTATTACAAAACATAGATATAAATCCTACAAAACATTTAAAAAAAAAGTCCAAATCTGACAAAATACAGCGAGGGAGTCCTCATGTGGCCCGGTGTTGCTTCCAATTCCATCATTATTTTGCCCTAGCGTATGTGCGTGACTGGAAACCGATGGAATACGCTGGCCCTGTAGAAAAACATAAATATTTCATCATCAATTTGTCAAACAAAAGAAGAAAAAGAGCACAAATTGGTTGACAATAAGCCTCCTGACAGGTACACTTTCTTTCTTCAAGGAAGCACACAATCTTGATGACTCACTAATTGCCATAACCTAGCAAGCACATTAAGTTAAACACAAGTGATGGAATATGCTTAAAAACATGATATCCAGATCCATAAGTAAAAATGATTTTAATTTTAAGTCGAGTGATTCCTACCCAACGAGCCAAGCATATGTACGTTAAGCAGCTAAATGAACAATAGGTTTAAACATTAAGTCTAGACTAAACTTTAGAAAAGAAGTGGGCTCAACTCTGTAAGAAAGATGGCCCCAATTCATTATCTTGAAGAACCTTCAGAAGTTGCATGAGCACACTATCACACTGAAGCTTTGAGCTGACATCTAGTTGATGAATACATTGTCAAGTTCACAATCAAACTTGACAGAGAAGTTCAAATCAGTGCTCTGAAACCATAACATATATGAAGAAGATGCACACTAGATAGGCTTAAAAAATACGAAGAGAATCATTTTATTGTTAAGTGCCTTTACCGATCATTTTATTGTTAAGGTTCCAGTTTAAAGTTTCTATGCTTCTATTTACTTCTCGATAACATTAATTCATATTTATACCTTTACATTGAGATCAGTATGACGAGAGTATGACAAATGAAGCTTACAGTAGCCACCATCATAGATGCAATGTCCCTCTAGAGCTTCTTTAGCGACTGCTGCAGTGGTCACATCTATAAATAAAAGAGGATGGTAACCATAAGCCAGCTATAAGCATGAACCTATTAGAGAAAAACTAGGCAGTCCCATCTATCTATCTAAGTAAAAAGAAGTATGAAAATACGGCACAAAACAATTAGAAGAACCAAAGAACGATTCCTATCTAGAAGAAAACAAGAAAATTAAGCATCACATATTTCAAACCTAGTGCAAAGCATCTCCAGAAACTAAAATACAAAATAAGGCTTCCTGCTTACCAGGATACTGGATTAGTGCTTGCATCCCACCATTCTTCTTAAACATTGCATTTTTTGGACAGTACCAAATGCTAAAAAGACCTGTAAATTGCAAAGATAATTATTCACCTACACTTAAAAGAATGAAACAAAAACTAGGCGAACAAGAACAAACACTTACGGTGTGAATGACATAAACAACATATTGCATATTCTCCACAGAAGCAAGAAGTACATTACTTTCAGGGTCCTTTTTCTTTCCATCGGGGCCTAGCGTAGGGTGGATAATAAATAATTTGTGAGAAAAGACAATAATGAAGAACAAGAAGATAATTTGATGTCCTTAAAACCCAAACCCACAAACCCACCTGTAAGGTTCCCTCAATTGCAGATGGGTTCACAGGCAGATAAGGATTAGTGTAGAACCTGCTCAATAATTAATATGTGATTTATTAATCCAGCGGCATTCTGAACACAAGTTTTTGAAATAGTTACAATTAAAATAGTGAACAGACAATAATAACTTACCAAATGGTTACTAGAGAAGAAAAATTTCTTCGTTATTGCATAACCAATGAGGTTGGTATTTATATACTACATTTATAATTTTTTAATTGTAAAAACCTAAGGTGGGATCTCAAATGTTGGTTGAAATGAAGATTAAATACATTTGCATGTAATATGCATAGCCAATTTGTATATGACAAAACGTACCAAAATCATGCCTTCAATTTATGGCCAGTCTTGTTGCTTACAATGACTTCCCAACAACAGTTGTTCTGCTATGTTACAAAGGCTATTGGTTTTTCAAACTTTGGTTCAATCCAATTTCAAATATAAAACAACCTTCACTGGATTGTTTACAGAAAAAAAACTTGAACAACAACTAAGGTGTAACCTCAATCCTCAAATCATCTATGTTTCCTTAGATATCACTACCTAATGTACCGAAGCAATTATATAAAATCTCATAACAATGTCCACATCATATGTATGCATCACTGGCAAAATGCCACTTGACACCTAGGAAGCACGGGTACTTTCAAATGTGCGATCCGACATACCCGTGTCGGGAGCGTATTGTATGCCGATACTCCTTGAGTACTCCCAGGTGCAAATTGTAAACTAATTGTTACCATTTTGTTAATAATTAACAATTAAATCATACTGAATCTACTGATGTACGAGTAGGGGGTTTCCAAAACACTTCATTTTCCCATAGATAACCATAGAATGATTGTCCATATAATAAGATGATAAAAAGGGTGAAGTGGTTCGGTAACTTTCTATCAATTTGTCAATTAGCTGTAAACCAATTGTTCACATTTCTTTAACAATTAGATCAATGCACGCATCGGAGTCTAGTTTACTCATGAGGTAGCCGCCAAATAACCAATCTAGGGTGAAATTTATGCATAAAGATATGATAATCTTTTTCCCAGTTGAATAAAGTTTGTACATTTATAAGCAACTAAAGAAGATGGGGACATGTGTGCCCTCTCTATAAATGTTGGTTTCCATGACAAAGATTTTGCCATTAAAAACAAGGGGACATGTTATTTTTAACTCTGATGGTTGATCTGCAACTCTGGTCAAATCTTTTACGAAACTTTGTGCTCTTTAACCCAACTGGCTGTAATAAAAGGCATTAGAAGATGACAACTATGAACTTATAACTAAAAAGAAGCATAAAGCTAATTATCTAGAGTGTACAAACAGTAATAGGGTGTTCTGCAACACCCAATTGCTTTGCAACTAGACCTCATTTGGTAACTTAAGTTGCAATTTAGTTGCAATGTTTGGCCAGGCACTTTAAATTTGCAACTTAAAAGTCATTGCAACTTTCAACTGGTACCCATTTTGGGTGAAAATAAGTTGCAAGTGGAATTAAGTTTCTCTAAGTTGCACTTGTAATATTTTTACCACATCATAGAAATTGCAACTGTAACTGTAACTACAACTGACAACTGTAGTTGCAATGCAAATAAGATTGCCAAATGCCCCCTAAATGTTTGTGAGAAGAAATCTATAGACTTTGATTAAATAGCAAAATGCTAATTCTCACAGAAAATATGGAAGATCAGCGCACACAGCTCTATCTCAAGTGCTCCACCACTGATTATTTTGCAGATCCCGACCGTAGTGATCTCCTTACCAACAGGAAGAATCATCTCCACCTCGTTCCTCTCAACCTTCAAAAACCAGCTACACATTATCAAACTACAAAATACTTTGAATAACGCATTTCAAAACCTTCAAGAAAAGCCGAACTCACTCACTATGCAGAAAATGAAATTGCCCTTCACTGCCTCCCATAACGACTGTGTCGTAGGGCGAAACAACTGACACCGATCATACACTGATACACCCTTACCAGAGGCAATCCAGGTCACAAATCACCCAAACCAATTTGAACGTACTCCGCATTAATCCAACGTCCGCCCTCATGCAGAGCAAACGAAACCCACAAAAAAAGTAACCACATTCACAAACTTCAACTGCAGCACTGATTCATTAGCATCGAATTAAACGAATTTATAAAAACATTTTTCTCGCCGAGCGAATCAAAACCGTCTCATCCCTCTTCGACCAATTTCGTGTCCTCCCATCACCGAAAAGGCAGTCATAAATTCCAATACACCAAATTCAAACATTCTGCACTTAAAATAATTAAGAATTTTGAATGAAGAATAATAATAATCAAGAATCAAGAAATTAGAGAAACTAATCAGAATGTTTTGAACCTTTCCCTTCTGAATCGTCTTGACCATGATGGCACTTCGACCAGATTGATGAGGGACGAGGGCCCCTCTGTTCCCGGTTTTGAGGGTGAATCGAGTGTCGAAGGAGGTGGGGACCATGAGACCACTAACGGCCACGAGGATACCATCATCTCGGCCGTCGGATCGGAGGTCGGAGTTGTGGACGGTGGGGATAGACGGCGGAGGTAGGAGTAGATTAGACAGTCGATGGTGGTGACGATGATGATGGGGCCGATGAGTGCACCGTCTATCAAGGACGTCGGGAGTCGGTTGCAGTCGTGGCCGTCTCCGGTGACCACAGATGAAGAGAGAGATGGACAAGAGGAGGCAAAGTAGGAGCGGCAGCGAGGGTCGAGCGGCGCGAGGGAGGTGCGGCAAGAGGGTGGTGCGGCGCGAGTGTAACACCCCGAATTCCAAATACAACTGAATTCGAGATTCCACGGGATCTTTACTTCACTTCGTACAATTTTACAAGGAATTTAAAACTTTTACTCTACATCAGAGTTACAAATGAATCTTTACACTTTACAACAGAAGCAAAATTACAATATTTACGTGAATGAAAGTTCAACAACATCTGAATAATCTCTAAGCATCAGATCTTCCTTAATCTTTATCATGCCATTTGTCCTGCATACAAAACTGTGGGCACGTCAGTTTATTCAACAGACGAATATTATACACAGCCATCCTCTCTATGTCAGAAACAGTATAATGATTTTCCATACTTAACAAACACAAACTTGTTCACAATCAAACTAAGGGGAATATCCTATTGATGTCGTGTTGTGATTGTACACTTAGTCCTCAATGCAGTTATTTATATTATATGACACTAATGCGCACTTGTTCGGATTCTATGCATCCCATACTACATAGGTCTGAGGGCAAGCCTCTTATTCGTTCTTCATATTGTAGGATTCAATCCCTCGTCATGACTTAATCTACTACTGTAACTACGGTAAGTATCCTAGATGTTCTATGAGTAACGAGCTCATGTACAGACAACCTGGAGGAAAGTCCCACGTCATGTCATGACGTATTGTGAAGACAACCTATGGACAATTCAACCTCCATCATGGTACACGATCCTCTCGCAGTCACCAAACACCCCACAAGCATCGCCAAGATCCCGATAATTCCAGAATAGTGCCCACGTCATGTCACGACGCATCGTGAAGACAAATTGTGAATCACACCCACATCATAAACTCGAGGCCCTCATACTTGTGTTTTTCTCTTACTTTCATCACCTCTTCACTATGTACCAATCCTTAATTTAATGAAATCATGAACAAAATCAATCTCTTAGGGTCAGCACTCTCACTGATACCGGACTTTTTTCTTTCATTTCACAATGATCCAAACTTGGTCTTTTCAATTCAATTATCATATCTCATTTCTTTCAATTGCCGGTATGAGTCTTGGCTACACCCTAATTTTCAATTTCAATTCACAATTCTCATATTGAGTTTGTCATGCTCAAAAAGAATTCTCTTTTCCCAATTAAACAATTTCCAATCTTTTCATGAATCAAAATTTCATACATATAGTTCAATTGTAAATCATGCATTTCAATAACCAACATTTATTTTCACATTAAGATCATATTACGAAAATATCTAGTCAAAGTGAATATTCACAAAATCACTATTGTCACACTACTCTTTTGACAAAATAACCCATACAAAAAATCACAATTTTATTTTTCCTCCATCAATTTTTCTTTTTAACATTTATATTAATCACCTCATGAAATCACACATATTTATGAAATTATGAAGGTAAGAAACAATAGTTTCGAATATAATTTCACCTCAAAAATACACTTTTTTAGTCCAATAACTCCCAATTAATTTTTATAGGTTGAATATGATTTTAGAATAATTAAGATATTTTTTTTCGGAATTTTTATACATCAAGAAAGCCCCCAAAAAATCAATCTATTAAAAAATATATTTTCTGGCCATAACCAGAATCGAACCCACAACCTTAGAGAAAACAGCCCCACGCACTAGCCCCTCGGCCGAATGCGCTTAGCGATATGAAGAGAGGTCAGAGGGTCATATACCCTCTGTTCGGGTTGGGTATTTTTTTAACCGCACACAGAAAAATAAGGTGGACATAGGGTATCGAACCAGCGACTTCCAAGATCCACGCCCACGCTACAGTAGCGCCAGAAAGACTCACCGACCACTTGAGCTATGTGCTCAAGTTGTCACAAAAACAACTCGAGTTTACTTAACTCGAATCTCTGTTTAATTAAAACGTTTCGATGTTCAAAAGCTCTTATCTTCGTTTTACTTGCACAAAATATCATATAAATCTCCAGAATACTAATTCCATATTAAATTAATACTCCAGTATTTTTAAAATAATTTTCTCACTAATAAAACATACATTTTTCATACAATAATTTAAACTCTATACTACTCTTTCCATAATTCAATTTGACAATTCTCAAATAAAAATTTGGTATTAAAAAAATTCACATTGTACTTGTAATTCCCTGTTTTTCCCTCCTTCATTAACCCAAATGCATAGGACAAATTTATACATTAGAACCAATATCAAGATAGTCCATTTCGTGCATAAAATAATAATTTCATCTATTAACAATTCATACTCAATTTTGACATTATCATAAACCCAATTTAATATTTCCATAACTACAAAGCATATTGTGCTACAACATTAAGATTCATGACAAGTTAACGTACAATCTACCAAGGATTAATTATAATATCTAACAAGTCCTTTTTCAAATTAAGTGTACTCTTATTAGTTTCTTTCATGCTAATTATGCCATCATTCCTAGCATGGTGACTAGAATTAGAATTAAGGAAAACCACCCACCTAATTTAGAGAGAAAAACAACCACAAAACAACTCCTAGAATGAAAGAGCTCTTCTCCTCCTAGTTTGAGCTTCCCCGAAAGTACTTCTCCTCCTTGCTCCTAGTGCAAACCGAGCCTCTCTAGGTGTAGCCGACCTCCTTGAATGCAAGCACACTCAACTCTCAATCTTTTATTCTCACTCTCTACCAATACACAATCTACTACTAATAATTATTTTCTTTCACTATAGGTTTGATGAATGAGAAGTGTAAGGATAGTTAGGCTGGGGGGGGGGGGGGTATTTATACAAAAATTTGGGGCAAATAGAAGGCTAAGATTGATCTAGGAGTTAAGAAATAAGGGCTAGAATTAAATGGGAAGTTGTAGTAACCAACCATGACTACAAAACTACCTCCCACAAACTCCACTCTCTCTTTTTCCCTCCCATTCCTATCCGGCCTCACAAGGAGCACAAACACGTGCTTGTGCAATGCACGTGTTTCTAAAGTCCCCCCATTCCAAAAAGTTGTACATTTAATTATTTATAAAAAAAGTCTATAAAATTGTCTACACTACAAGTTGTAAGAATTAAAAAGAAATAAATTGATGGGTTTTTATTTAGTGGGCCAAAATAGTTTATATTTAAAATAAATTAGATTGAGCTCAAAATATAAAGAAATACTTATGCTTGTTTAAAATAAGCTTTAATAAAAACAATAGAAAGGACATATATATATATATATATATATATACTCAATTGTTTATGTAATGAAAATAATTATAAAAATTTATACCACAAGATTGCACGTGCACAATACGTACAATTTAATAATACAAAATAGTAATCACTACAAAAGAACCTCGATTTAGCGGCGAATATTCCCCGGCGTTTTGCTAGTAGCGCCGGGGTAGGTAGCGAATAGGAATGGGGCGCCAGATGGATGGTTATACACCGGCGGTCGAATTAAAACGCCGGTGAATCCTAGTATTCACCGGCGTTTTATTTGAAAACGCCGGTGAAGTGTATATTATTCACCGGCGTGTCTAATTAAAACGCCAGTGAAAAGCTGCGATAAATACCATCTACCCTAACCTTTCGCTCGCCATTTTTCCAAACCCCAAAAAAGTAAAGAAAAAGAGGGCGCTTCGTTTTTCCTCCTTCCTCGCTCTACTTCCCGCGCGTTTGCCTCCGCCGCTTCGTCCTCTTCGATAGCCTTCGACCTTTCGTCATCGTCCCTTCTTCCCTTCGCCATTTTCGATTTTCCTCCTCCCTATCCCGATTTGGAGGTGAATCGGCGATCGGAAACGACCGTGTCGCCCCGCTCTCTCTCTATCTCCCCCCCCCCCCCCCCCCCCCCCGCGCTCGTCGCCCTGCTCTCTCTCTCTCTTCGGTATCATCTCTTGATTTCCCTTATTTTTGAAACTTAGCATGTTTTTTCTGATAGATGCATCTTGATTTCCTTAACATGAATGGTTTAGTTGGGATGAAGAATTAATAGAAAAATATATGCTTAGGTACTGGAAATTTTCATGTTCTTTTACTGTTAATGAAGCTGATTTCATGCATCTGATTGTCTTCTTGGCATGTTTTTTTGATATAAATTGGGTTCACTGTGAACTAAGGATGCTATAGCTACGTATGCCAAAATGGTCCGGATATGCACAACAATTGGGTTTTAGATTTAGTTGGGCTGAAGAATTAGTAGAGCAACATATATGCTCAGATAATGGAAATTTTCATTTCAAGATATTGTTAAAGTAACCTGCAGATTACCCTCTTTGGCATGATTTTTTAACCAAAAATGGGTTCACTTCCAAACTAAGTATGCTGCTAGAATTTTCATCTTCTTTTACTGTTAATTAAGCTTATTTCATGCATCTGATTGTCTTCTTGGCATGGTTTTTTGATATTAAATGGGTTCACTGGGAACTGAGGATGCTATAGCTATGTATGCCAAAATGGTCCGAATATGCACAACAATTGGGTTTTAGATTTAGTTGGGCACAAGAATTAGTGGAGCAACATATAAGCTCAGATAATGGAAATTGGGTTTTAAGGTACTGTTAAAGTAACCTGATTGCCCTCTTTAGCATGATTTTTTAACCAAAAATGGGTTCACTTCCAAACTGTAAATGCTGCTAGAATTTTCATCTTCTTTTACTATTAAAGAAGCTTATTCCATGCATCTGATTGTCATCTTGGCATGTTTTTTTAACCAAAATGGGTTCACTGTGAACTGAGGATGCTATAGCTACGTATGCCAAAATCCTCCGGATATGCTGAACAATTGGGTTTTAGATTTAGTTGGGCTAAAGAATTAGTAGAGCAACATATATGCTCAGATAATGGAAATTTTCATTTCAAGATACTGTTAAAGTAACCTGCAGATTGCCCTCTTTAGCATGATTTTTTAACAAAAAATGGGTTCACTTCCAAACTAAGTATGTTGCTAGAATTTTCATCTTCTTTTACTGTTAATGAAGCTTATTTCATGCATCTGATTGCCTTCTTGGCATGTTTTTTTGATATTAAATGGGTTCACTGTGAACTGAGGATGCTATAGCTGTATGCCAAAATCCTCCGGATATGCACCACAATTGGGTTTTAGATTTAGTTGGGCTGAAGAATTAGTAGAGCAACATATATGCTCAGATAATGGAAATTTTTATTCCAAGATACTGTTAAAGTAACCTGCAGATTGCCCTCTTTGGCATGATTTTTTAACCAAAAATGGGTTCACTTCCAAACTAAGTATGCTGCTAGCATAGGCCTCATCTTCTTTCACTGTTAATGAAGCTGATTTCATGCATCTGATTGTCTTCTTGGCGTGTGTTTTTGATATTGGGTTCACTGTGAACTGAGGATGCTATAGGTACGTATGCCAAAATCCTCCGGATATGCACAACAATTGGGTTGTAGATTTAGTTGGGCTCAAAAATTGGTAGAGCAACATATAAGCTAAGATAATGGAAATTTTCATTTTAAGGTACTGTTAAAGTAACCTGCAGATTGCCATCTTTGGCATGATTTTTTAACCAAAAATGGGTTCACTTCCAAACTGAGTATGCTGCCAGAATATTCATGTTCTTTTACTGTTAATGAAGCTTATTTCATGCATCTGATTGTCATCTTGGCATTTTTTTTAACCAAAATGGGTTCACTGTGAACTGAGGATGCTATAGCTACGTATGCCAAAATCCTCCGGATATGCACAACAATTTAATACACCGGTTTAATTATCTTCCTATTTTCTACTGGTTGGTGTTATTTACATTAAACTATGCTTAGTGTCATTTGAACCAAACTATCATTGTAATTTAATTTGTTACAAATCTCATTTTTTAAATTTTTTTATAATTATGTTGGTTTGTTAATCCTACTAAAGTACAAATTTTATGACAGTTATTATAAACATGTTATTAATTAAATTTGCATCTCTAAAAAAGTTATTGAATCCTTGACAGGTACAACATGCCGAGGCGTGAAAAGAGGATAAATATAAATGATGGCAACGAGAGCCATGGGGATGAGCAGCCACTACATAATAGTGGCAGTCAAACAGATGAGGGTGAGGGTAGCACGCCGCCCACTGTCAAAAAACATCGTGGGCGGACTAAGATGACGAATGTATGGAGGCTTCAGAATGACGAAAGGATCGAGGTGGAGGCGAACGGTGTCGGGCAACTGGTTGGCGATAACGCCAGCAAATTTTCTTCCTTCATTGGGGTTATAGCAAGGAACCCCCGCATACTTCCTTTGTCATATGAGAGTTGGCCGAAGGTGCCAACCACGACAAAGGCCACTTCTATTACGACAATCAAGGTATTTCTCATCTTAAATACATAATTGGTCGGCGCAAATATATTATTGAAATATGTATTTTTAGGGATGGGTAATAAATTTTGCAGCAATACTTCTCGTTCGCCGACTCCCTTACGCCTTGGGTTGAAAAGTCACTCTCCAAGAAGTGGAGGGACCACAAGAGTGACTTGAAGGTGAAGTTTTATGACAAAGAACTTTCAGAGGAGGAGAATGCAATGAATGTGCCAGAAAATGTGGAGCCTTCAGATTGGCAATTTCTTGTGCACTACTGGAGTTCGGCGATCGGTCAGGTATTTACATTAAACACACAAAAATCTAATGAGTATGTGGTTGTATGGCTACTGTAATGAAATTTTCTGCTAACTTCATTGTGGTATGTACAGAAAAGGGCGGAGGTGGGAGTTGCCAGTCGGTCAAAGCAGCTAGTGTTGCACACCGCTGGTACACAGAGCTTCGCTCTGGTTCGGGAAGAATTGGTAGGCGCAATAGTATTGAACATTTTTTACTTACAGTTATTTATTTATAACCATTTCATCTTACTAATATATAGGCAGAAGATTTGGGGGGGTCCTACGGAGTTTGGTGACATTGACTTTTTCGATGCCACCCACAAATCGAAGTATGGGACGTATGCGAGCCCTGAGGTAGCACGGATTCTGGTAATTTGTGAACTGATATCTAATGAGTAGTCGAAATCTCATCTGCCTTTAACTCTGATTGTTATGTCCTTTTACAGACTAACGCTCGGAAAATGTATGATGAATTCTCCTCTGCCTCAGATTCTGACCCTACGGCAGCACGCACAGATTGGCGTACCCGGCAGAGAGTTATCTTGACCGATGTTAGGGGAAAGGAGAGGCATGGACGTGTCCGTGGTATGGGCCTAGGACCAACCCCCTCGCGGCTATTCGGACGGAGTGAGTCTAGTTCAAGTGCCAATCGGGATGAGGAGATGACTTCCTTAAAGGCACAAGTTGCACTCCTCCAAGAACAAATGGCCAGTTTAATAGGGCAGCAATCCCATGTCCCACCCTCGGTAAGTATTTAAATTGGTATTTTTAAAGAGATTATGGTCTTGAATGCATGAAAGACACGTGCTAGTGTTTGTGAGTCTGCATTGTGGCTGTCGTCTATAAGTATTTCGTCTATGTTTCTTAAGTGGGCTGTGATTAGAAAGAAAGGGCTGGAGTGGAGATCTGGAAACCCAAATAGAGACATCTCGTTTATTATAATCTATACTTATTATTGGACCAATCCCCTCTTGCTGTTGTTGCTGATGTCTCTATGTGTCCGTGTGTTGAAGGGAAAGAAGGGATGAGAGAGAGATGAGGAAAATGCCGCTATGTTAGCCTGGTGTATCCTCATTCTCTACCATCCCTCTTTCTGGCTCCATATATGGCTTATATATTAAATTGGTTTCCTTCCATGATGACAGTCCATAATACTACACTTGATATGAGCCCTGTTCATAGCTGCACCCTATTGCATACTCACAAACAACTAATACGTGTCGTTCATGCATTGTATGACCAACCCCACTTTGGCACATAACATGCTTAGATGACATTGTATGACCTGCTAATAAGGTTTGTTCAGTCGCGTTGTTGTACTGATTTGGAGGATTTTGGTATGCTAGCAGCATACTTAGTTTCACAGTGAACCCATTTTTTGTTACAAAATCATGCCAAAGATGGCAATCTGCAGGTTACTTTAACAGTACCTGAGCTTATATGTTGCTCTACTAATTCTTGATCCCAACTAAATCTAATTTTCTTAAGTGGGCTGTGATTAGAAAGAAAGGGCTGGAGTGGAGATCTGGAAACCCAAATAAAGACATCTCGTTTATTATAATCTATACTTATTGTTGGACCAATCCCCTCTTGTTGTTGTTGCTGATGTCTCTATGTGTCCGTGTGTTGAAGGGAAAGAAGGGATGAGAGAGAGATGAGGAAAATGCTGCTATGTTAGCCTGGTGTATCCTCAATCTCTACCATCCCTCTTTCTGGCTCCATATATGACTTATATATTAAATTGGTTTCCTTCCACGATGACAGTCCGTAATACTACACTTGATATAAGCCCTGTTCATAGCTGCACTAAAATCTAACACCCAATTGTTGTGCATATCCGGAGGATTTTGGCATACATACCTATAGCATCCTCAGTTCACAGTGAACCCATTTTGTTAAAAAAACATGCCAAGATGACAATCAGATGCATGAGATAAGCTTCATTAACAGTAAAAGAAGATGAGGATGGCAATCATGCCAAAGATGGCAATCAGGTTACTTTAAAAGTATCTTAAAATGAAAATTTCCATTATCTGAGCATATATGTTTCTTTAACAGTGATTGTGACCAATTGTTCTTAATTGGGCTGTGATTAGAAAGAGACGAGTTGGAGTGGAGATCTGGAAACCCATATAGAGACATCTTGTTCATAATAATTTATTATTATTGTTGTTCTTGTCGATCTTGCTGTTGTTGCTGATGTCTCTATGTGTCCGTGTGTTGAAGGGAAAGAAGGGATGAGAGAGAGATGAGGAAAATGCCGCTATGTTAGCCGGGTGTATCCTCATTCTCTACCATTCCTCTTTCTGGCTTCTATATTTGGTTTCTTTCCACGATGACAATTCCATAAATCTACACTTGATATGAGCCCTATTCGTCATTTTCGATTTCCCTCCTCCGCTCTCTCTCTCGCTCTCTTCGGTATCATCTCTTGATTTCCCTTATTTTCCAAACTTAGCATGTTATTTCAGATAGATGCATCTTGATTTCCTTAACATGAATGGTTTAGTTGGGATGAAGAATTAATAGAAAAATATATGCTTAGATACTGGAAATTTTCATGGTCTTTTACTGTTAATGAAGCTGATTTCATGCATCTGATTGTCTTCTTGGCATGTTTTTTTGATATTAAATGGGTTCACTGTAAACTGAGGATGGTATAGCTGTATGCCAAAATCCTCCGGATATGCACAACAATTGGGTTTTAGATTTAGTTGGGCTGAAGAATTAGTAGAGCAACATATATGCTCAGATAATGAAAATTTTTATTCCAAGATACTGTTAAAGTAACCTGCAGATTGCCCTCTTTGGCATGATTTTTTAACCAAAAATGGGTTCACTTCCAAAGTAAGTATGCTGCTAGAATTTTCATCTTCTTTTACTGTTAAAGAAGCTTATTCCATGCATCTGATTGTCATCTTGGCATGGTTTTTTGATATTAAATGGGTTCACTGTGAACTGAGGATGCTATAGCTGTATGCCAAAATCCTTCGGATATGCACCACAATTGGGTTTTAGATTTAGTTGGGCTAAAGAATTGGTAGAGCAACATATAAGCTAAGATAATGGAAATTTTCATTTTAAGGTACTGTTAAAGTTACCTGATTGCCATCTTTGGCATGATTTTTTAACCAGAAATGGGATCACTTCCAAACTGAGTATGCTGCTAGCATCCCCATCTTCTTTCACTGTTAATGAAGCTCATTTCATGCATCTGATTGTCTTCTTGGCATGTTTTTTTTTATATTAAATGGGTTTACTGTGAACTGAGGCTGCTATAGCTACGTATGCCAAAATCCTCCGGATATGCACAACAATTGGGTTTTAGATTTAGTTGGGATGAAGAATTGATAGAGCAACATACATATAAGCTCAGATAATGGAAATTTTCATTTTAAGGTACCGTTAAAGTAACCTGCAGATTGCCCTCTTTGGCATGATTTTTTAACCAAAAATGGGTTCACTACCAAACTGAGGATGCTGCACTGTTAATGAAGCTCATTTCATGCATCTGATTGTCTTCTTGGCATGTTTTTTTTGATATTAAATGGGTTTATTGTGAACTGAGGCTGCTATAGCTACGTATGCCAAAATCGTCCGGATATGCACAACAATTGTGTTTTAGATTTAGTTGGGCTAAAGAATTGATAGAGCAACATATAATTAAGCTCAGATAATGGAAATTTTCATTTTAAGATACTGTTAAAGTAACCTGCAGATTGCCCTCTTTGGCATGATTTTTTAACCAAAAATGGGTTCACTACCAAACTGAGTATGCTGCTAGCATAGGCCTCATCTTCTTTCACTGTTAATGAAGCTGATTTCATGCATCTGATTGTCTTCTTGGCATGTGTTTTTGATATTAAATGGGTTCACTGTGAACTGAGGATGCTATAGCTACGTACGCCAGAATGGTCCGGATATGCACAACAATTGGGTTTTAGATTTAGTTGGGCACAAGAATTAGTGGAGCAACATATAATTAAGCTCAGTTAATGGAAATTTTCATTTTAAGGTACTGTTAAAGTAACCTGCAGATTGCCATCTTTGGCATGATTTTTTAACCAGAAATGGGATCACTTCCAAACTGAGTATGTTGCTAGCATAGGCCTCATCTTCTTTCACTGTTAATGAAGCTCATTTCATGCATCTGATTGTCTTCTTGGCATGTTTTTTTGATATTAAATGGGTTTACTGTGAACTGAGGATGCTATAGCTACGTACGCCAAAATGGTCCGGATATGCACAACAATTGGGTTTTAGATTTAGTTGGGCACAAGAATTAGTGGAGCAACATATAATTAAGCTCAGTTAATGGAAAATTTCATTTTAAGGTACTGTTAAAGTAACCTACAGATTGCCATCTTTGGCATAATTTTTTAACCAGAAATGGGATCACTTCCAAACTGAGTATGCTGCTAGCATAGGCCTCATCTTCTTTCACTGTTAATGAAGCTCATTTCATGCATCTGATTGTCTTCTTGGCATGTTTTTTTGATATTAAATGGGTTTACTGTGAACTGAGGATGCTATAGCTACATACGCCAAAATGGTCCGGATATGCACAACAATTGGGTTTTAGATTTAGTTGGGCACACGAATTAGTGGAGCAACATATAATTAAGCTCAGATAATGGAAATTTTCATTTTAAGGTACTGTTAAAGTAACTTGCAGATTGCCATCTTTGGCATGATTTTTTAACCAGAAATGGGATCACTTCCAAACTGAGTATGCTGCTAGCATAGGCCTCATCTTCTTTCACTGTTAATGAAGCTCATTTCATGCATCTGATTGTCTTCTTGGCATGTTTTTTTGATATTAAATGAGTTTACTGTGAACTGAGGATGCTATAGCTACGTACGCCAAAATGGTCCGGATATGCACAACAATTGGGTTTTAGATTTAGTTGGGCACAAGAATTAGTGGAGCAACATATAATTAAGCTCAGATAATGGAAATTTTTATTTTAAGGTACTGTTAAAGTAACCTGCAGATTGCCATCTTTGGCATGATTTTTTAACCAGAAATGGGATCACTTCCAAACTGAGTATGCTACTAGCATCCCCATCTTCTTTCACTGTTAATGAAGCTGATTTCATGCATCTGATTGTCTTCTTGGCATGTTTTTTTGATATTAAATGGGTTTACTGTGAACTGAGGCATCTTTGGAAATTTTCATTTCAAGATACTGTTAAAGTAACCTGTTTGCCATCTTTGGCATGATTTTTTAACCAAAAATGGGTTCACTACCAAACTGAGTTTGCTGCTAGCATCCCCATCTTCTTTTACTGCTACTGAAGCTTATTTCATTAAGATCCAGGATGGCAAATTTTGATTGGACTGTGATTGGATTGTTCAGTGGCTGTTGTCTATGTTCTTAGTTGGGCTGTGATTAGAACGAGAGGGCTCGAGTGGAGATCTGGAAACCCAAATAGAGACATCTTGTTCATAATGATTTATTATTGTTGTTGTTCTTGTCGCTCTTGCTGTTGTTGCTGATGTCTCTTTGTGTTCGTGGGCTGAAGGGAAACAAGGGATGAGAGAGATGAGGAAAATGCCGCTATGTTAGCCTGGTGTATCCAAAGTCTCTACCATTCTTCTTTCTGTTTCCATTTTTGGCTTCTATATTTGGTTTCCTTCCACGATGACAGTTCCCTAAAAATACACTTGATATGAGCCCTATCTTATTTTTCTTATTTTTCTTATATTTCTTATATTTGGTTTCCGTCCACGATGACAGTTTCATGGATTGTCTGAACAATCCATGAAAGACATGCTTAGATACTGAATTTTTATTTATTTTACTGTTTTAGGTAGTGGATATTCCCAATCAAAGAAGAATATAGAGTTTTCAAGTTAGATACTGAATTTTCATTTGTTTTGTTATTTTAGATATATTTAAAAAACAAAATTAAGTACCGGATTTTTAGCATTGCAATGTAATTATTTTACCTCTCTATATATCATCAACAATTCCATTTGCAATTGGCACTTTGATCTTATAATTTAAGATACAGTTAGATTTTTTTGCAAGTTCAAAAAATATGTATATTCTGTATTGTGGTCTACTGTTGAATTAAACTATTTTTTTTTTTCACAGAGCGGTCGCCCAAATGAAGAAAATTCTGATGATCAGAACTGAAGCTCCTCGAGGGTATGAATCCGTGGTCCTCCTTGCTGTTCTTGTGTCCTTGCTGTATGATTGTTCTTATGTCCTTCTTGCTGTTATGTCAGACTGTTTTTTTTATGAGAGTTATGTCAGACTGTTAATTTGGGATATTTGTCAGACCTGAGATATTTGGGATGTTCGTCGGTATATTAATTTGTTAATTATGACTGTTAATTTTGCGGTTAATTTGGTTGTGATTATGACACTGTTAATTAGTTTGTTGGGATATTTGGGATATGACACGTGTTAAACTTTATTATTCTTGTGTTTGGTTGTGATTTGCGCATTAATATGCAACGAAATTGGTTGAATCAGTTGTGAATTAGTTTACAGGTTTTGTAAAAGAAATTGTGAATTGAAATTGAACGGAAAACCGGAGAAAGGAATACAAGCGGGCATAGCTAGACCGGCGTTATATAAAACGCCGGTCTATCTATTGAATTAGTTGCAGTGTGCGATATACCGGCATCCACACAAACGCCGGTGTATGCGGCTAGACGCCGGTGTATGACGTCAGCTGTAACGGTAAAAAGAAACACCGACGTTTTATAAAACGCCGGTGTAGTTGGGTTCACCGGCGTTTTTGATCACGCCGGTGCTTGTAAGTAGGGATAAGCGGACACTCATAAACGCACATACACCGGCGGTCACAGACTGCCGGTATACGTTCAATCTACACCGGCGTTTCTATAAACGCCGGTGAATTGATGAACACCGGCGGTTTATAACCGCCGGTGAATATATATTGAGGGTAAAAGAACGGCACTCAGTGACCCCCATACACCGGCGTTTTATGGCCGCCGGTGTAGGTTTCACATTTACCGGCATCCACTAAAACCGTCGGTGTAGACCCCTTCCTTTCCGCGACGCTCGCTTCGGCGGCATTTGGACCGGCGCTATTATAAACGCCGGTGAAAGTTTTATCGGCGTAAAAAAACGCCGGTAAATACGTAAAAAAATGCCTTAAAATCGAGTTTCTTTTGTAGTGAATTCTCATAAATGAAAAATCAGGGATTACAACACTCCCTCCTTAGAATAGTTCCGTCCCTGGAACTACAGTCAAGAGCGAGAAACAAAAAAAAACACACAACAGGCAAAAGAGAAAGAGGCAAAGTACAAATCAAGCAAAGAGCTCAGGATAATCCCTCAACATCCTCTCTTCAGACTCCTAAGTAGCCTCTTTAACCAAATGGTTTCTCCAGACTACCTTGACCATCGGTATCATCTTATTCCTCAAGACTTTCTCCCGACGATCAACAATCTCAACAGGAGACTCGATGTAATTGAGATCCAATTGCAAACCTTCCGGCACTTCAGGCAAATGATGACTCAGATCTGGAATATAATCTCTTAGCATAGACACATGAAAGACATTGTGCACCTGAGATAACTCTTCCGGTAACTCAAGCCGCTAAGCAGTTTTCCCGATCCTTTTCAATATCTTATACGGGCCTATAAATCTCGGGGCTAAACTTTCCGCCCTTGCCAAATCGAATCACACCTTTGCTGGGCGATACTTTCAAAAAGACGAGGTCACCTTCCTCAAATTCAAGGTCCCTTCTTTGGTTGTTTGCATAGCTCTTCTGCCTGCTCTGAGCCTCAGCCAATCTCTTCCTGATCAGATCAATCTTTTCAGAGGTTTGCTACACAAGCTCAGGCCCAAACAGCTGACGCTCCCCAACTTCAAACCAACAAACAGGCGTTCTGCACTTCCTGCCATACAAAGCTTCGTACGGTGCCATCCCAATACTGGTATGAAAACTGTTGTTGTAGGCAAACTCCACCAAAGCTAGATGCCTTTCCCAACTGCCTCCAAAGTCAAGTATATAACACCGAAGCATATCCTCAAGAATACGGTTGACTCTCTCGGTCTGCCCATCGGTTTGCGGATGAAAAGCAGTGCTGAAATTCGTCTTGGTACCCAAAGCTGTCTGAAGACTCCTCCAGAAATGCAAAGTAAACCACGCATCTCGATCAGACACAATAGTTGACGGAACACTATGGAGCTTGACGATCTCACCAACATACAACTCAGCTAACTTGTCCATCGAAGCAATGAGTTTCATCGCCAAGAAGTGAGCAGACTTGGTCAGTCGATCGACTATAACCCAAATTGCATCATTGCCTTTAGAACTTTTGGGCAATCCTATAATGAAATCCATACTGATGCTATCCCACTTCTACTCAGGAATAGGTAACGGTTGTAATAGTCCTCCGGGTCTCTGATGCTCGGCTTTGACTTGCTGACAAATCTCACATTTCGCCACAAATTTAACCACATCCCGCTTCAAACCTGACCACCAAAAATGCTGTTTGATGTCCTTGTACATCTTAGTACTCCCAGGATGTACCGATAAAAGAGTAGCATGCACCTCCTGAAGAATACTCTCTTTCAAGTCCGCCTGATCCGGAACACACAGTCTATCTCCGAACCACAGCACTTCATCCCTGATTTGAAACCCGGGCAACCTGCCAGCACCAACCTGCTCCTTCATCTCCAAGATATCAGCATCAACCTCCTGACTTACAATAATCCTTCCATTCAGTGTAGGTTGAAGCCTCAATTGAGCTAAGGATACTCCCAATCCTTACAAGACAACTTCAATACCGGCTCGATCCAATTCTTCCACCAGATGCTTCTGAGTTGTAATCAAACTGGATAAACTGCTCTTGTGACTAAGTACATCAGCAACAACATTAGCTTTTCCAGGATGATACTTGATCTCAGGTCGCATGTCCTCGAGCACTTCCAACCATCTCCGCTACCTCAAATTCAGATCCTTCTGCTGGTATATGTACTTCAAACTCTTGTGGTCTGTATACATGTTCAATTTCTCACCGTACATGTAGTGTCTCCATTGCTTCAAGACGAAGATAATCACAGCCAACTTCAGATCATGAGTCAGATAATTCTTCTCATGCGGTCATAGTTGCCTAGACCCATAAGCGATCACTTTTCCTTCTTGCATCAAAACACAACCAAGCCCACAATGTGAAGCATCGCTGTAAACATCATATTCAACACCTGCTCTAGGTAAAGCCAAAATAGGTGCAGTAGTCAGCTTCTCTTTCAATTCCTAAAAGTTTGCCTCACATTGCTCAGTCCACTCGAAGCCCACATTTTTCTTGGTCAGACCAGTGAGTGGCACAGCTAACTGAGCGTAACCTTAAATGAATCTCCTGTAGTATCCAGTCAATCCAAGAAAACTCCTGATTTCCTTCACTGTAGTAGGCCTTGCCCAATCTCTCACTGCCTCTATCTTCTGAGGATCAATTGCCACTCCCTTCTTAGAAATGATGTGACCTAGGAATGCCACTTCAGATTTCCAGAAATCGCACTTGGACAGCTTGGCATACAACTCCTGCTCTTCCAGCTACCTCAAAACTGCTGCCAGTGCTCAGTGTGCTCCTCCTCTGACTTGGAGTACACTAGAATATCGTCGACAAATACCACGACGAAAGAATCAATGAACGGCCTCAGAACTCTGTTCATCATGTCCATGAAGATTGCGGGTGCATTCGTCACTCCAAATGGCATAACTAAGAATTCGTAATGCCCATGTCGAGTTCTAAATGCAGTTTTGTGCACATCTTCAGCTTTCACTCGAACTTGATGATATCCTGATCGAAGATCTATTTTGGAGAAAATAGTAGCTCCTTGTAGACGATCGAACAAGTCATCAATTTGGGGAATAGGATACTTATTCTAAAAAGTGACCTTATTTAGCTCTCGGTAATCGATACACATCCTTATCGATCCATCCTTCTTCTTTACCAAAAGCACTGGTACTTTCCAAGGTGATGCACTAGGTTGAATAAAGCCTTTCTCTAACAGTTCCTTAATCTGACGTTTCACCTCATCCTGCTCCACATCAGCCATCCTATACGGTGCCCTAGAAATGGATGCACTTCCCGGTTGAATAGTGATGCTGAACTCTACATCACGTTGCGGGGGTAACCCAGGTATAACATCCAAGAACACAGTCGGATAGTCCCGAACCACAGGAATCTTTTGCACTTCCACAAGAATCTCTTCCTTGCGGATAGCTGCCACCAGCCTGGAACACTTCTTCTTCCCTTGGAAAGTGACTTCAGGTCCACCTGGAGCCTTCACTGTTACTTCCTTGGTCTTGCACTCGATGCTTGCACTATACATCAACCTCCAATCAATGCCAATGATAACATCAATCCCCAAGATAGTCAGTTCAATTAGATCAATCCTGAAGATTCTGTCCCCAATCACAATCTCGCAATCCGCATAGTACCATCAGTGGTTAAAGTCTCCCCTGATGGAGTAGCTACTACTAAGATCTTGCCTGGAAAAATCTTCGGTTCAACTCCCATTACTTTAGCAAATTTATGACACAAAAGTATGAGAGGATCCAGTATCGAACAAAACAACAGCTTTCATTCCATTCAAATAAAGTTCTCCTGTTACATAACACACACTCATTACGTAACAGTTCACTAAATAAGCGGGAAAAGAAACAACAAGAACCTCTAAACATCCACTCTCATACCAGTGATAACATGATCCACCTCATCGGCATCAGCTTCAGTCAAGGCAAATACTTGCCCTTGCTGGTACAACTTCCTCCCAGTCTGCTGCAATGGTCCATTGTGGTTAACATTCTGCAGTTTAGGGCATTGAGATTGGTAATGTCCCGTCTCACTGCAGTTGTAGCAATTCACCGCAGGAGGTCTCACAAAATTATTTCCGGGTCCCCGCGCCACACTGATAGCGTTTGCCTCTGTCGGTTTGAACCTTTGTGCCGATGGTTGTCCCTTGAAATTTCCAGAATTTGCGGGTCTCTTCCTAACCTGCCAGTTATTCCTCTGATTTTGAACAACATGAAACTGCTCCATGTCTGCTTTCGTGGCTGCTGCTCATTTGACCAGCTTGTCAAACCTCCTGATACCGAGGGGTATCAATCTGGACCTCAGGCTTGGCCTCAAACCATGCTCGAACTTACGAGCCTTCTTCGCCTCATCCATCACCAATTTGGGAGCATACCTTGAGAGCTGAGTAAATTTGGTCTCATACTCCCTAACTGACATGCCACCCTGTTGTAGTGACAGGAACTCCATGGCCTTCTTCTCCTGGACGTCTGAAGGGAAATAATGACTGCGGAATTCCTCTAAAAATTCCTTCCAGCCAAGAACCAAGCCTCCCTTCGTCCGCTTCATCGACTGCCACCACACAGCCACATCCTTCTCAAATTGCAGAGTCGCCAACTTCACCTTGCTGCCCTCCAGGGTCACCGAGACTTTGAAGATAGTCTCTACCTGCCAGATTCAATTGTCAGTCGTGTCAGGATCTGACTTTCCTTCAAACACCAGTGGTTTCATTCATTTAAATGATTCCACCAGTTTGATTGCTTTGGGTACTGGATTAGCAAGCACCCTTCCTTGATAGACCCTTGCTAGCTCCGTTTTCAAGTTCAGACCTTCACCAGATATTGCTCTGGGTAGTACTCTTCCTCGGAATCTGCTTGTCCAGGATAATAGTCTTCCTCAATGATATGCCAATTGTCATCTCCAGCAGGGTCGAAGTAATCAGCCATCTTAGAAAAGGGGAAGGAGGAGAATGTCAATCATAGAGCAACACAAATGTAAGTGACTTACATTTAAATCTCTATACTCAACACGCTAAATGTCCACTTCTAGGGTGTCGTTCCTCATAAATTTGTACTAATTGCGAAGCGTGCTCTGATACCACTGTGTAATACCCCGAATTCCAAATACAACTGAATTCGAGATTCCACAGGATCTTTACTTCACTTCGTACAATTTTATAAGGAATTTAAAACTTTTACTTTATATCAGAGTTACAAATGAATCTTTACACTTCACAACGGAAGCAAAAATTACAACATTTACATGAATGAAAGTACAACAAAATTCGAATAATCTCTAAGCATCAGATCTTCCTTAATCTTTATCATGCCATTTGTTCTGCATACAAAACTGTGGACACTTCAGTTTATTCAACAGAAAAATATTATACATGGTCACCCTCTCTATGCCGGAAACAGTATAATGATTTTCCATACTTAACAAACACAAACTTGTTCACAATCAAACTAAGGGGAATATCCTATTGATGTCGTGTTGTGATTGTGCACTTAGTCCTTAATGCAGTTATTTATATTATATGATACTAATGCGCACTTGTTCGGATTCTATGCATCCGATACTACATAGGTCCGAGGGCAAGCCTCTTATTCGTTCTTCATCTTGTAGGGTTCAATCCCTCGTCATGACTTAATCTACTACTGTAACTACGGTAAGTATCCTAGATATTCTATGAGTAACGAGCTCACGTAAAGACAACCTGGAGGGAATCCCATGTCATGTCACGACGCATCGTGAAGACAACCTATGGACAATTCAGCCTCCGTCATGGCACACGATCCTCTCACAGTCACCAAACACCCCACAAGCGTCGCCAAGATCCCGATGATTCCGGAGTAGTGCCCACGTCATGTCACGACGCATCATGAAGACAAACTATGAATCACACCCACATCGTAGACTCGAGGCCATCATACTTGTGTTTTTCTCTCACTTTCATCACCTCTTCACTATGTACTAATCCTTAATTTAATGAAATCATGAACAAAATCAATCTCTTAAGGTCAGCACTTTCACTGATACCGGGCTTTTTTTTTCATTTCACAATGACCCAAACTTGGTCTTTTCAATTCAATTATCATATCTCATTTCTTTCAATTGCGGTGTGAGTCTTGGCTACACCCTAATTTTCAATTTCAATTCACAATTCTCATATTGAGTTTGTCATGCTCAAAAAGAATTCTCTTTTCCCAATTAAACAATTTCCAATCTTTTCATGAATCAAAATTTCATACATATAGTTCAATTGTAAATTGTGCATTTTAATAACCAACATTTATTTTCACATTAAGATCATATTACGAAAATATCTAGTCAAAGTGAATATTCACAAAATCACTATTGTCACACTACTCTTTTGACAAAATAACCCATACAAAAAAATCACAATCTTATTTTCCCTCCTCAATTTTTTTTTAAAACATTTATATTAATCACCTCATGAAATCACACATTTTTATGAAATTATAAAGGTAAGAAACAATAGTTTTGAATACAATTTCATCTAAAAAATACACTTTATTTTAGTCCAATAATTCCCAATTAATTTTCATAGGTTGTATATGATTTTAGAATAATAAAGATATTTTTTTTGAAATTTTTATACATCAAGAAAGCCCCCAAAAAATCAATCTTTTAAAAAATATATTTTCGATGTTCAAAAGCTCTTATCTTCGTTTTACTTGCACAAAATATCATATAAATCTCCAGAATACTAATTCCATATTAAATTAATACTCCAGTATTTTTAAAATAATTTTCTCACTAATAAAACATACATTTTTTATACAATAATTTAAACTCTATACTACTCTTTCCATAATTCAATTTGACAATTCTCAAATAAAAATTTGGTATTAAAAAAAAATCACATTGTACATGTAATTCCCTGTTTTTCCCTCTTTCATTAACCCAAATGCATAGGACAAATTTATATATTAGAACCAATATCAAGATAGTCCATTTAGTGCATAAAACAATAATTTCATCCATTAGCAATTCATACTCAATTTTGACATTATCATAAACCCAATTTAATATTTCCATAACTACAAAGCAAATTGTGCTACAACATTATGATTCATGACTAGTTAACATACAATCTACCAAGCATTAATTATAATATCTAAAAAGTCCTTTTTAAATTAAGTGTACTCTTAATAGTTTCTTTCATGCTAATTATGCCATCATTCCTAGCATGGTGACTAGAATTAAAAGTAAGGAAAACCATCCACCTAATTTGGAGAGAAAAACAACTACAAAACAACTCCTAGAATGAAAGAGCCCTTCTGCTCCTAGTTTGAGCTTGCCCAAAAGTACTTCTCCTCCTTGCTCCTACTGCAAATCGAGCCTCTCTAGGTGTAGCCGGCCTCATTGAATGCAAGCACACTCAACTCTCAATCTTTTATTCTCACTCTCTACTCGTACACAATCTACTACTAATAATTGTTTTCTTTCACTATAGGTTTGATGAATGAGAAGTGTAAGGGTAGTTAGGCTGGGGGGGTATTTATTCAAAAATTTGGGGCAATAGAAGGCTAAGATTGATCTAGGAGTTAAGAAACAAGGGCTAGGATTAAATGGGAAGTTGTAGTAACCAATCATGACTACAAAACTACCTCCCACAAACTCCACTCTCTCTTTTTCCCTCCCATTCCTATCCGGCCTCACAAGGAGCACAAACACGTGCTAGTGCAATACACGTGTTTTTAAAGCCCCATGTTACCGCTAAATCTGGTGTGGGGGCATACAGATAGAATTTGTGGATTCTTTGGGATGTCGAATAGTCAAGCCTGATACCTTTCCACCGGAGTTTGACCATGATCTCCCGTCGTTTACCTGCAAAAAGTGCAAAACACCGGGGTTGATCCCGACGACGCACCCTCCGACGCTCAAGTCAGTAATCAGAACGATTATGAATGAGCTTTTACTGGCAAATGATTGATTACCTGTTAATAGTGGGGGATGGGGAGTATTTATAGCCACCTTATGGATCAGTTTCGGGATAAGATCAAATTCCTACTTCCCAGTGAATGGATAGAAGTGAATCAGGGCCGTTGATTAGGTATAATTATAAACCCTAATTCTACCCAGCTGGACCAGGTTTCTTGTGGGTTGAAACCCACACCTAGTTGAGATGGATCCATTCGTGGGTAATTGGACCTTTGGAAAAAAGATCCAGTACCCACTTCAGACCCGTTTATAGGTAAAATTACCATTTTACCCCTGATCTTTAATATTCACGCCCGATTTGGATGGTTCCGATTTAACCCTATTTTTAGCCATATCACGAGCCCCCCACTCCCGAAGACTGAGTTTAATCAGCCTTTGAGGAGTAGTTTTACTGTTTTAATGGCTTACGGAGTTGTATCGGAGTCCAAATGTGGGGTGTCGAATCTTTGTATGAGGTATTATGGTAATTTTCAGAGCTGGTTGCGTGCCCAAGGTTGTTCTTGGGCTCTCCTGAACTCTTAGTGATTTTTCCTGATTTTTTTTTAATTTTTTGGGCCATTTATTTAATTTTGTGAAGTAGTGATTCATCGTTCGGGGACCTCAATTAATTATTCCAAGCAATAATTATTTACCCAGGGGCTCTAAAATATTTTCCCGAATTTATAATTTCTTTTTTAGAATTTTTAATCAATTTTCCCAAATTTTTAATCATTTTTTCGTAATTTTTAAATAAATAATCCGATTTTAATAAATAAAAAATTAATTTTTATATATATTAATGACGTGGCGTGATCTGGGCCTCTCATCAGCCAGCTGAATGAATTTCTGAAGGATCGGACGATTGGAGTGGCTCGACAGCGTTTTTCTCCGCTTGCGGAGGTCGGTGCCTCGGTAGCTCGGCCTATCCTCTTCGGTAGCTCGGTAGCTCGGCGTGTCACGAACTACCGAGCTACATGGCAAAATCTGGATCGTCTATCACGGTGCGAATCATGAGGAGGAGAGTTCAGATCACGAGAAAACGCTATCTTGTCGTTTTGTGGACGTGGCATGATCTGAGCCGCCCATCTTGTTCTGGTGCAATTTTTGAAACGATCCAACAGTTAAGGTGGCTCAGCAGCCATTTTTCTTCAAATGTGAGAGTCAGTGCATCGGTACCTCGGCCATAGTAGCTCGGTGACTCGGCTTTCGCCTCTTGGTAGTTCGGAGGCTCGACCATGGCTGTTCGGTAGCTCGGCAGAGTGCCTCTATGGTTCGGCAGCTTAGGTCGAGCCGTTGGGCCACGTGGCTTGATCTGGAGCGTCCATCACGGTACAGATCTCGAGGATAGTGGCTCAAATCACGAGAAAACGTTATCTTGTCGTTTTGTGGGCGTGGCACGTTCTCAGCCGTTCATCATATTTCGGCACGAATTTTGAGACAATCTGGCGGTGAAAGTGGCTCGGCGGCATTTTTCTCTAAATGTGGAGATCGGTGCCCCGATAGCTCGGTAGAGTGCCTCGGTGGCTCGGCTCGTTACGAGCCGTCGAGCCACATGGCTTGATCTGGAGCGTCCATCAAGGCGTGGATCTCGAGGTTGGAGGTTCAGATCACGAGAAAACGTTATCTTGTCATTTTGTGGGTGTG
Source organism: Hemerocallis citrina (assembly GCA_017893485.1). Classification (NCBI taxonomy): domain Eukaryota; kingdom Viridiplantae; phylum Streptophyta; class Magnoliopsida; order Asparagales; family Asphodelaceae; genus Hemerocallis; species Hemerocallis citrina. Next base: position 157,784,834 of record CM030363.1, read on the forward strand.
GCGCGATCTGAGCCGTTCATCATATTTCGGTACGAATTTTGAGACAATCTGACGGTGAAAGTGGCTCGGCGGCATTTTTTTCCAAATGTGGAGGTCGGTGCCCCGGTAGCTCGGCAGAGTGCCTCGGTGGCTCGGCTTGTTACGAGCCGTCGAGCCACGTGGCTTGATCTGGAGCATCCATCAAGGCGTGGATCTCGAAGCTGGAGGTTCAAATCACGAGAAAATGTTATCTTGTCATTTTGTGGGCGTGGTGCGATCTGAGCCGTTCATCATATTTCGGCACGAATTTTGAGACAATCTGACAGTGAAAGTGGCTCAGCAGCATTTTTCCCCAAATGTGGAGGTTGGTGCCCCGGTAGCTCGGCAGAGTGTCTCGGTGGCTCGGCTCGTTACGAGCCATCGAGCCATGTGGCTTGATCTGGAGCGTCCATCAAGGCGCGGATCTCGAGGCTGGAGGTTCAGATCACGAGAAAACGTTATCTTGTCGTTTTGTGGGCGTGGCACGATCTGAGCCGTTCATCATATTTCAGCACGAATTTTGAGACAATCTGACGGTGAAAGTGTCTTGGCGGCATTTTTCCCCAAATGTGAAGGTCGGTGCCCTGGTTGTATGGGCTGTGTCCCATTCAGTTCATGCCGAACACTTGGCATCATGTGCTCGGGTTTCTTCTTCAGTGCCGAATGGCTAAGGTGGAGCCGTAGCTCGTCATCCTCTGGAGTCTGTACCAGATCAACAAAATGAGTAAGCTCGAGCCTCGCTATTATCTGTCGCCTCAGAAAGGCGTGAAGATGATAGAAAACCCCAACTCGATAAAGTCGTGGAAGGGGAAGTTTTTCCTGATCAAGGGCCCCTCGGCATGGGACTTCCCAACTCGGTGGAAGGAGGAGGTGCCGAAGTACGCAAAGGCCGAGCCGGTGTTGACCCCGGCCGAGGCAGAGGTGGCGACGAATTTGATCGATCTCCCGCTATTGAGTTGGAGAGAAATGACTGAGGAGGTGTTGCACGGGTCGGGCCTTAGTCCAATCGACCGAGTATGCTCCTGACATCTCTCTTTATGCCTTACTTTTCTTTAATGCCTTGTATTATTTTTTTTCTAACTTGTCTTTTCCTTTCGCTTCGACAGAGGCTCCGAACATGGACTTCAAGGCGATGATGGCCGAACGAAACAAGGCCGCTGACGCCAAGAAGAGGAAGAGGACGAGCACGGGTCCCTCGTCCGGCCAACCCACGAAGCTTTCTTCGGCCGCAGCTAGGGCCTTCGTCCCTATCTCTCCTCGGCAAACGTCATCAGCCATTGGTGTTGGCCAGCCGGCCCCCTCTGCTCCTTCGGGCGAGGGATTTTCCATCTCGGCGGCACTGGCACTCGAGGCCCCTCCCCTGACCGAGCATGCTGAGGTTATACTGACCGAGACTCAAAAGAAGCTGTTCGTCCCCAATTGGCGGGTGATGAACCACGAAGGCTTCTTGGGGGACTCGGCGATGAGCATGCAGGCTATTCGCCACCTTCCGACCCCAAAAGACCGAGCCGCCCTGAAGGCGGGGACGACAGGCGACGATGCTCTCGAAGTAGCTCGGTCGCTTATGTCGGTAAGTGTTCTTTGCTGTTTCAAATTTTTTTTGAAAATTTCCCAAGTCTTTAGCTCGGCTTTTGTTGTGTTCTCACTACTTCTTCGTGCAGGCCACTTGTCATTTCAGCCACCTTCTCGAGGAATATGCCGAGCAAGAGAGGGAGCTGAAAGCCCTTAGTGATAAAGACATAGCAAAAAGGGCGAGGGCCGTGAAGCAGTTGGAGGCGGAGCAGTGCCACTCGGATGCTTTGGTGGCCCAAGTCGCCGACCTTGAAGCGGCTCTGGAGCAAGCGAGGGAGAAGCGTGCTTCGGAGGTCGCTAAGGCAGCCGAGGAGAGGGCCGAAGCGGCGAGGGATTTGGAGGTAGTGAAGCTGCAACAAGCCAAGGCCGTGGAGAAGGCGAGAGCAGAAATTGAGGCCGAGGCCAAGAAGAACATGGCAGCCAACATGGAGCAGTCTTATGCTACTGCGCTCGAGCACGTCAAGGCTCGAGTCCCCGAATTTGACAGGTCGGGGTATGAGCTATGGGGCCCGGTCGCCGAGCCTGATGCCGAGGAAGAAGCTGAAGGAGACGAGGAAGAAGAGGAGGGGGACGAGCGACAAGGTACTGATTGTCCTGCCGACCCTGAGACTATGGCGGTGGAGGAAGCGGACGACAAGGTCGCGGCTGACCCCCGAGCCGGAGCAGCAGGGGACGAGGAGCTACCTTCCGAGCTACCCCTCAAGGTGGCCCCTTGATCTTCTTCGTTTTTGTAATTTTTTTTTTGATGTACTGCCTTGTAGCGGACTGGCCACCGCTTTTTGGTATCAATAAAATTTTTGTTTTTGGAAAACTTGCTAAGTGTTGAAGTCTGTTTTGAATTTTTTCGAAAATAGTTTTGTCTTTAGATTTGGCGAAGTGTTGAGCACCGCCTCTTGTTCTTCGTGTTGATATGCTTCTGCTTTTTAGGTTGTTGAGTCGAGTTCAGCCTCTGAACCCGCTCGTCTTCGCGCTGACTTGAAAGCAGTGAAGCTGACCCTCTCCCGCAGCCAAGAGTGTTTCCTCAAAAGTGAGTTGGAACTAGAGGATCTCAAGGCAACGTCGAGAGAGTATTTCTCTGAGTTGAAACAACTACGGAAGTGAGCTCGCGAGGTTCGTCTTGAAGGTGAGGTGGAGTTGCTTAGGTAGACTCTATTCGACATTGAGAAGGAGAAAGGTGAACTACTGGTGGAGGTTCATCACATGAAGATAGCAGAAGAAGAACTTTCGGCGGAGGAAGAGAAGTTAGATTCTGCGGTGGGTAAGTTGATGGTCGAGCACGACGAGCTGACGGCGAGGGTCGATGAGTTGAGGAGGGTTATGGTCGACAAAAGCATCGAAGTGACCCATCATCGTCGAATTACAGCCGATAGCTCTGGAGCCGCAGGATCCGCTCAACTTCCTCGTTTCAAAATAGTTGTGAAGGACGCTACTCTGAAGGATCGAATCGTTGAGCTCAAGGAGAAAGTGGCTCGACTCAAACCTCGGCCTGAACGGATTAACGTTAGAAGCACGTCGTGTACTCACGAAGAGAGTGAGAGAGGGATCTCATTTTACGAGCTTGCGACTCGCTCGTCTGCCATTAAGCGTAGCCCGGTTGATGCTCAAAGCGAGGTGGCTGCTTCGTCTAGTGGTGCTTCGGTTGGGGCCACGGTCAGAGGCAGTGCTGAAGAGGCGTCTCAGTTTGTTGGTCTAGAGACGAGCTCCAAGGTTAGGCGATGCCGTCTCCGGGTGTCTTTGAACCGAAACGTCCCTGTTCCGAAGAAGCATTGAATAAGTTGTTGTAATTATGTCTCTTTTGTAGCTCGTCGTAGCTTGGTTTTGTAACTCGAGTTTCCTTGTAATTTAAACTTTATAAAAGTGAAAGCTCGTTGTACTCTCTTGCACTTGTGGGTTTGCATGTTTTGCTAGTACTTGTTATTTGTTTGGTACCACTTGTAACTTGCTTATGAGCAAAGGAGTAGAAGCGAAGCCAAGCCAAGCTTTGAGCTCCGCATTCTTTATCAGAGCAGGTCCCGACGGTTGTGGGAGCAATTTCGAATGGCGAACCACTTCTAGCCTGCTTGAGAGCAAACTTGCGAAGCGGAACCGACCATCTAAAGGTTTTGCATGGATCTTGATGTAGAAGATGGTGCGGACCACGAGAAAATGCTATCTTATCATTTTGTGGATGTGGCCAAGTCTGAGCCATCTGATCAAAGACCTTGCGCGAATTTTGGGGAGAAGGTTGTTTTTCCCCAACACGCAGCTCGGAACGCGAGTCACTCGGGAATGTATGCCTGAATATCTTCATCAGTTATCCAGTCAAGTAAAGCAATGGGGAATGTACAACTCCTCCAACTTTTGTCAACTACTCAGAATCAGAAGCAAATCTTCCTTCTTATAGGCACAGAATGTCAACCTCGTGAACTTGAGATTGATAAGCAGTGCTATGGTTTTTGTAGCCTCCCCCATATTAGGGCCATTACGAATTGTGAGAAAGGCCAGTTTCTTGCAGTGGGGGGGGGGGGGGGCAGTGGGGGGCATCCTCTTGAAGAATTACTTCAACTTTAAATGAACCATAAGAACCAAAGGTTAGCTCCACCAAGTACTCTTCTCTCATGTCTAGTATAGTTATAGAAATGACCATTTATCCAGCCAAGTGATTTGGATTCCGAACGCGTCGTTTGAGTAAAGTTTCAACGGTTTTGGGAGCAGTTCCGAATGGCGAACCACTTCTAGATCGCTTAAGAGTGGGCTTGTGAAGCGGAATCAAGCCAAGTTTTGGACTCCGAACACGTCGTTTGAGTAAGTTTCAACGGTTGTGGGAGCAATTCCGAATGGCGAACAACTTCTAGCTCGCTTAAGAGCGAGCTTGCGAAGCAGAATCAAGCCAAGTTTTGAACTCCGAACACGTCGTTTGAGTAAGTTTTAACGGTTGTGGGATCAGTTCCGAATGACAACCACTTCTAGCTCGCTTAAGAGCGAGCTTGCGAAGCAGAATCGAGCCAAGTTTTGGACTCCGAACGCGTCGTTTAAGTAAGTTTCAACGGTTGTGGGAGCAGTTCCGAATGGCGAACCACTTCTAGCTCGCTTAAGAGCGGGCTTGTGAAGCAGAATCGAGCCAAGTTTTGGACTCCAAATGCATCGTTCGAGTGAGGGCGATTAAAGGCTTTAAATAGAGAGATACAAATAATCACAAGGTAAATAATCACAAGGTAAATAATCACAAGGTAGAAAAGAAGTTCTTTATTGATAACTGCCAATCGGCTGCTTCTAAGTTGCAAGTCGTTATTACAATGAGAAAGTAAAGAAGCAAATACAAATAAAATGATAGGAATGGCTCGACATTTGAAGGTACTCGGAGAGGCATTCAGGCGCTCTCCTTGTACTTCAGTAAATGGTCGGCATTTCAAGTTCTGGGTATCTCTCTGCTTTCAAGGTCCTCTAGACGATACGCTCCGGGACGGACTACTTTGGAAACTTTATATGGTCCTTCCCAATTCGGAGCTAGCTTACTCTTTTGACTAGGGAATGAGATAGCTAGCTTTCTGATGACCAAGTCCCCTTCCTTGAGATCTGTGGGATGAACCCTTTTGTTTTAGGCCTGTTCAATCCTTCTCCGATAATTTTGCTGGCGAATAGAAGCTCTTTCACAGAGCTCATCAATCAGGTCCAAATTTTCTCGGAATTCTCTGGCATTCTGCTCTTCTTCATAGGCCATAAGGCGAGGAGATGGTAGACCGACTTCCAAGGGGATTACAGCCTCGGACCCATAGGTGAGATTGAAGTGACTCTCCTGTGGGGGTCCATTTCGTATGCAGTAGTTCCATAATACGTTGGAAAGCTGTTCCGCCCATAAGCCTTTGGCCGACTTGTCTAGCCTTTTCTTGATGCCGGAGAGAATCTGTCTGTGACTTGACCATTGGACCGAGGATGGGAGACAGAGGACAAACGTTGCTGGATGCTGAGGTCTTCACATAAAGATCGAAAAGCTGCCCCTGTAAACTGTGTTCCGTTATCTGTTATGAGGACCCGAGGCATGCCGAATCTGCAGATCACATTTTTCCAGAAGAACTGCAGCACTTTGTTCTCTGTAGTCGTAGCCAATGGCTCGGCCTCTATCCACTTAGAGAAGTAGTCGATCGCCACGACTAGGAACTTGAGCTGACCCGGAGCTGGTGGAAATGGACCTAGCAAGTCCATCCCCCACATCGCAAAGGGAACCGGACTTGAGAGTGATGTGAGTTGTGCTTGGGGTAGACGGTGAATGTTGAAGAACTGCTGACAAGGGCTACATCGCCGAACATGTTGCTCGGCGTCTCGGAGTAGGGTAGGCCAAAAATATCCATAGTTCAACACTTTCTTGGCCTGGGACCTCGATCGTGAATGGGCTCTGCCTATACCTTTGTGAAGCTCTTGCAAGGCATAAGCGGCTTCTTCCGGGGAGAGGCATCTTAAGTAGGGTCTACCGTCTACTTGGGTGTAGGAGCGTTTGTATAAGACCCCTTCAACAAAGGTATACCGCTCCGCTCTCGTTCGGACTCGACGAGCTTCTTTAGGGTCTTCGGGGAGGAGCTCATCCCTGAGAAATTCTATCAAAGGTTTCATCCAGTTATCCCGAAGTTGGACGGGCAGCGACTCCATCGAGTTGGGGGCTTCTTCTTCTATGCTCGGTCTTAGGAGTACTTCGATGAGGATGGTCTGCTCGAGACCTTGGAGGAAGAAGGATGCCAGTTTGGAGAGGGCATCTGCTTAGGAGTTCTCTTCTCTAGGGATCCGCTGGATCAGCGCCTCTTCGAATGAAGCCATGAGACTTTGGACCTTGGCTAGATACTTAGCCATTCGGTTGTCTCGATCTTCGTACTCCCCTAAGACTTGATTCACCACCAGCTGTGAATCACTTAATATTCGGAGACGCTGTGCCCCTGCCTTGCAAGCCATACCAAGGCCGACTATAAGGGCTTCATACTTCGCTTCGTTGTTGGAGACCTTAAAGTTGATGCAGAGCGAGTATTGGAGAACGAAGTCATCTGGGCCTGTCAGAATGACCCCGGCTCCGCTCCCTTCAGTGCAAGAGGACCCGTCTACATATACTTTCCAGATGGGAGGCTCTTCGCTGGTGCTCTCAACAATAAATTCAGCTAAGGCTTGAGCCTTGATCGCGGTCCGAGGCTGGTAAGATATATCATGCTGACTCAGCTCGATTGACCATTTCATCAGACGCCCGGAGGTCTCGGGCTTGTGCAGAACTTGTTTGAGTGGCTGGTCGGTAAGGACAACCACCGAGTGGGATTAAAAATAAGGACGAAACTTCCTGGCTGCCATAACCAAGGCGTATGCTATCTTCTCCAATCTGGGATAGCGGAGCTTGGCATCCCGAAGTACCTTGCTCATGTAATAGATAGGCTTCTGAGCCTTGTCTTCTTTCCTCACTAGAATAGCGCTGAGGGTTTGCTCGGAGGCAGCTAGGTAGAGATAGAGTGTTTTCCCGGGAATAGACTTACTGAGGAGAGGGGGACTGACCAGATAGGATTTTAGCTGAGCGAACGATTCTTGCTGCTGTTGGTCCCACTCGAAGCCTTTAGCCCCCCTGAGGGCTTTGAAGAAAGGAAGACACTTCTCTCCTGACTTAGACAGGAAGCGCCCTATAGCCGCGAGACGCCCTGTGAGCTTCTGAACCTCTTTCACACTTGTAGGGAGAGCCATGTTCAGTATGGCTTTGATCTTCTCGGAGTTGGCTTCGATCCCTCTTTGACTGACCATGAAGCATAGGAACTTACCCGACGAGACTCCGAACGCACACTTGTTCAGGTTGAGCCTCATATCATTCTTCCTCAACACATTGAATGCTTCTTGGAGATCAGCAACATGGTCAGCCCTATGGATGCTTTTAACGAGCATATCATCAACATACACTTCCATGTTTCGGCCGATCTGATTCTGGACGACCTTGTTGACGAGGCGCTGGTAGGTTGCACCGACATTTTTCAGCCCGAAAGGTATTATCCTGTAGCAATAGAGTCCTTGATCGGTGACGAAGGAGGTTTTCGGGATATCCGGGGAGAACATTCTGATCTGGTTATATCCGGAGAAAGCATCCATGAAGCTCAGCAACTTATGGCCCGAAGTAGCGTCGATCAAGGTGTCGATGCTGGGGAGAGGGAATGGATCTTTAGGCCAGGCTTTGTTCAGGTTCGTGAAGTCGATGCAAATTCTCTAACTTCCGTTGGCCTTCTTAACCATAACAACATTAGAGAGTCATTCAGGATAGTTGACTTCTTATATGAACCGGGCTTTGAGAAGCTCATCCACTTCTTCCTTTATGGCTTGCTGGTGCTCGGGGGCAAATTTGCGCCTCTTCTGCTGGACCGGTTTGGACCCTGGAGCAACGCTTAAGTGGTGGACGAGGAGCTCCTCGGAAATTCCTGGCATATCGGTAGCCGACCAGGCGAAGAGGTCATGGTTTTTCCTGATGCATTGGACTATGTCGGAACAGAGGGCAGAGGGGAGGGTCTTGCTGATGAAGAACATGCGGTTTAGATCTTGCTCAGAAAAGAGCACTTCCTTTAGCTCGTCCACTGGTTCGGACATAGGTTAGGTCTTTCCCTGGGGAATCTCAAGAGTCTCGAGGGAGAGGACAGGTCCCACAGTGGATGTCATGTAATACTTGCGGGCCATCTTTTGACTACCCCTTACTTTCCCTACACCTGACTTGGTGGGGAACTTCATTTTAAAATGATAAGCCGACGGGACAGCCTCTAAAGCAGCTAGGCCAGGTCGGCCTAGAATCACATTATAAGCAGCTGGGATGTCGACAACCATAAAATCCATTGGCTCCGTTTGGGTAGTAGGAGTTTTGCCAGCGGTTATGTCGAGAGTTATTAACCCTTCGATAGTCACTGGCACTCCCATGAACCCATGAAGCGTGTAGTCGGTGGGCTTAAGCCTGTCCCGCGATAACTTAAGTCCTCAGAAGGCCGCCATGAAGAGGATGTTGACAGAGCTACCATTGTCCACTAGAATCCTTTCCACTTTGAAGTTGGCCATGTGGAGGTTGATTACTAATGCATCGCAATGGGGGGTTCGGTTACCTTCCAGGTCTTCATCTGAAAAAGTGACCGAGACTCCGAGGCCTTTGGGAGGGGGGATGCCATGAACTGAATTAACTTCTCGTATGAAAGCCTTCCAAGAAGAGTTAGAGGTTCCTCCCATGGGACCTCCATGAATGAGATGCAAGATGCGTTCCTCTTCAAACTCGGGAGTCTCGTCGCGCCTTTCGGGATACTTGTTAGCCCCCTGGGGGTGGAAGAAGATCAATTCGGTCCTTTCTCACAAACTTAGACAGCTGCCCTCTCTGGATGAGGGTATCAATTTCATTCTTCAGGGCCCGACAGTCGTTGGTGTCATGGTCGTGGTCTCGATGATATCGGCACCACTTTTTCTTGTCCCTCTTCTTACCGGGGGTATTCATCTTCGGGGCAGGAGGCAGAACTCCTTCCTTCTCGACCTCCATGAGAATGGTAGAAATGTTGGTGTTAAGAGGGATAAACTTCTCAAATCTGGAAGGCGGGCGGCGCTATCCCCCGTTGTCCTTCTAGATCTTCTTAGCTCCCTCTTCTTCAGCTGCCTTTCTCTTGGTCCCAGATGAAGACCCCTTAAAGGTGGGGCGATGTTCAGCTTCCTCAGCCCAGATATACTTCTCGCTTCTGAAAAGAAGGTCGGAGAAGTTTTTCAGGGGCTTCTTGGCTAGGGAGGACCGAAGGCTTGAGTTGAGGACGTTTGACTAGAAGACTGTAGCTGCGACCGATTGGTCGAGGGAGGCAATGGACCTAGCTTCCGCGGTAAACCACTTCACATAATCTCTCAGCTTCTCACCCTTCTTCTGACTGAGGTAGAGTAGCGAAATACTAGTCTTCTTGGTGTGGCGGCTACTCACGAAGTCGGTGATGAAGAGGATCTCAAATTGTTCAAAGGAGAATATGGAGGATGGGGCAAGACGAGAGTACCATTCTCGAGCCGGACCCTTAAGAGTAGCTGGGAAGGTTTTGCACAGTAGAGCATCGGAAGCTTGGTGGATTAACATGAGGGTCTTGAAGCTCTCGATGTGGTCCACGGGGTCTGACTCCCCAAAGTAAGTCTCAAACTGTGGGTGCTTGAAGTCTATTTGAACGGGTGCCTCCATGATTGTTCGAGAGAAGGGAGGTCAACTTGGACGGAGGGTCCTTCCTCTCAGATCTTCTTCTTTATCCAGTTGGCCGAGGTGCCTTTCCATCTTGTAGAAACGGCGGTAGATCGCATCGTCCCTTCGACGGTAGCCAAGCGAGTCCCTGGACTCGTCTTCTTAAGAAGGGGAGCGCGGAGTTCGGCAATGGTAGCTAGGGAAATGGCAAGGACTGTGATGGCGGTGACTCGGAGCTTGAGGAGGGTTAGGGACCGATGGCGAGGACTTTGGACCGAAGGAGGAGTGGGGACCCCCTGAGCATTGTTGTTGTTCGGCCGGAGGTTGAGGGCCTGCAGGATTGTAGCCTGGAACTCTTGGAATTCAGCTCGGGTGATAGATCTGTTATCGTCCCTCAGGGGCTGCTGACCAGCGGGAGAACGATGTCTTCTTCGATGGTACTCAGCTCAGGGGACTCTCTCCGTCCCCTGCGAGGAGGGGACCTCCTGTGGTCGCGGCGATGAGGAGATCACTTATTTGGACGTTTCGGGCTGGAGGCTCCCTCACGGGCCCGCCTTTCATCCAAACGGTGGCGAAGATCCTCTTCTTTCTGCCGATTGAGGAGGGTATTGCGGAGGTCTTCGGAAGGTCGGGAGTTGTGAGATGCCATTGAATCGATAGAAGGGTTATGTACGGAGATGCGGTCTCAATGAAGAGGTTGCTTTTGAGGGTTGGGACGAGAGGCCCCTGTGCCGGCATTCTGGGGCCCGAGCGGAGCCCTTTGGGATTGACGGTTCTGAAGAGGAGGTTGCTCCTGCTGCAGGGGCTGATCAGGCTGAGGAGGGAGTTGTCCCTGTTGCTGGACGGTTTGGAGGGGGACCTCCTTTTGTGGTTGAGGAGGAGTGGATCCACGGTTGGACCCTTTGGATCTCAGTTTTCGGGGAGGCATGGCTGGAGGTGATCTTAACCAAGGGAAGATGAAGGATTGCTATTCGTCGGTTCCCACAGACGGCACCAATCTGTTACCGCTAAATCTGGTGTGGGGGCAAACAGATATAATTTGTGGATTCTTTGAGATATCGAATAGTCAAGCCTAAAACCTTTCTGTTAGAGTTTGACCGTGATCTCCCGCCGTTCACCTGCAAAAAGTGCGAAACACCGGGGTTGATCCCGGCGACGCACCCTCCGACGCTGAAGTCAGTAATCAGAAAGATTATGAATGAGCTTTTACTGGCAAAAGATTGATTACCTATTAACAGTGGGGGATGAGGTGTATTTATAGCCGCCTTAGGGACCAGTTTCGGGATAAGATCCAATCCTTACTTTCCAGTGAATGGATAGAAGTGAATCAAAGCTGTTGATTAGGTATAATCATAAACCCTAATTCTACTTAGCTAGATCGGATTTCTTGCGGGTTGAAATCCGCACCTAGTTGAGATAGATCATTCGTGGGTTATTGGGCCTTTGGAAAAAGGACCCAGTACCCACTTCAGACCCGCTTGTGGGTGAAATTACCATTTTACTCCTGATCTTTAAGATTCGCACCCGATTGGATGGTTCCGATTTAATCCTATTTTTAGCCATATCACCCCCCATTTCAAAAAGTTGTACATTTAATTATTTATAAAAAAGTCTATAAAATTGTCTACACTACAAGTTGTAAGAATTAAAAAGAAATAAATTGATGGGCTTTTATTTAGTGGGCCAAAATAGTTTATATTTAAAATAAATTAGATTGGGCTCAAAATATAAAGAAATACTTATGCTTGTTTAAAATAGGCTTTAATAAAAACAATAGAAATGACATATATATATGTCTACCCAATTGTTTATGTAATGAAAATAATTATAAAAATTTATACCATAAGATTGCACGTGCACAATACGTACAATTTAAGAATACAAAAATAATAATTCTAATAAATGAAAAATCAGGGTATTACAGCGAGGGTCGTGCGGCGTTTAGTGATAAGGGTGAGAGAAGGGTTGTAGCAGTTTCGATGAGAAAGCGAGAAGGAAGCTAGGTTAACAGATTTGGGAAATTGGGGGGAAACGAAACAGTGCGGGATTTTAAAGCGGGTTTAATGAAGAAAAAAAAGTTTGTCTATCACCGCGTTTTACTTATAAACCACCGTTGTATGTCGAATATATAATGGCAGTTTATATGTAACACGCCGTGATAGGTGTATTATATTTTAAAGGTAAGTTATATATATATATATATATATATATATATATATATATATATGTATATATATGCGTTCTATCGGTTCTACTCATTAATAATTATAAATTTACAAACGAATAAAGCTCAATTTTGTCAAAAAAACTATAAAATTCTATAATCTTCAGTTACTCTTTTCAAATTCGAAAATTAACTAATTCTCAAATTTATTTTTTGCGATACAAAACTGTATGAATCTTGCAAGTCGTGAGTCGAAACTTTCTTATTTAAGTTGAGATAGGTTGTGTGTGGTGAATTCTAGTCTAGCTGAAAGTTAAGTAATTTTAAGATATCGATCGATTGTGCACTTTTCAATTGTGTCGCTTTCTTTAGTTATACTGTTTAAAATATTGATCGAGTTACAAGTGATACATGACTGTATATTGCAAATCGGGAGTCAAAACTTCTTCAAGTTGTGTTAGCAAATGTATGGAAAATTCTATCATATCGCAATATATATCAAGCTTATTCTCTATTTGGTATATAATACTAACATGATGACTACTATGTACGTACTGTAACTGATTGTAAAAAATTACAATTACATAATGAGATTTTTGATAAATGTATGCATAACGAATATTTTATTAGTAATGAGATTAGGTATAAAATATTTAATAAAAAAGGAATAATATATATTTGATAAATTATATATTATAGAGTAATATTGTGTATAGTAATGATAGTCCTATTCATTAATGTTAACTACATAAATATAGAATCAAAATTCTTTCATGCATTCTTCATGATAATATTCGATAACCAAATTTTATGCTATCTACATGTAAAATATTATTTAAATATATATATATTAAAATATAAAAATATATATAAGAAATTTAGAACAATTATTTTACAAAATCTATCTCGGCGTTTGTCACGTAAATGTCGGGATAGGTATTTATTTTATTTTTTAAATAATGCTATACCGGTGTATTTAGCGTCCACGCCGTTATAGCTATTTTATTTATTTAAAAAATTAAACTAAATTAGTGTTCGCACGATAGAGAGGAGTTGTCCCAACGTTTATATGTAACACGCCGCCACTACAAATGAATTACCCTACAAGGGCGTTTTTACCCCGGCGCTTTAATTAAACGCCGGGGATGAATTAATTAAAAAAATATGCCGCTATAGAGTGTGTTTTCTTTATAAAAAAAAATCTTCCACATCTATCGCGGCGTGTAGCGGAAACGCCGGGAGAAGTATGCCGCTACAGGCCACCCTGTTTGTAGTGTACCTTCTCTGGCAGGTTCTCATGAAGATTATATATGCAATAGTTCAACGCCAACAATTGAAATTAAAGTTTTATATCATGATCAATCTCTTCCTTTCCCTTCACCAGAAGATAAGGATGTAGAAAAATATATACCTTCTTTGTCGACCAACACCGAAAGATAGATGGCGCACCAGATAGGCATTGCTCAGATTTCTATTTATTTGCATTCTGGCATAGTTGAACACATATGAAAACAATTTGCCTTAGACATAAATCTACTGTTTATAACCGATACTTGATTACTCATCTAGCAGTAGTACAATATATGAACATTTCATTATATCGCATATTCTCATAGACTTAACAAATTAGAGGATAACCATAAAACATGGTTATTAGTTAGTTATCCCTTGAGTTTTTTATTTTATTTTTTTTTGGAATAAAGGGCTACATCGATGGTAGCCTGCCTGTGTTAAAAGTTAATTTGCAATTAATGGTACATGAATCATGAAGAGGCATTCAAACTTTGAAGAGGCATTCAAACTTTGAAGCAAGTAGTCTTTGTATCAAGAAATTAATGAAGCTTTGAACATCTCTTTGTATACATGTATCTAGAACTAGCCATTGCATACTATAAATAGTTGTGCTCTCATTTGTAATTCATCAAGAAAAATTACAAGAAATATAATAGAGTGAGCAGTAGCTACTCTACTTACTCAAAATTCTTTTTAAATCAAATACACTTTTCTTTCCACCAAAGCTTCTACACCCAACAAAACCAGATCATCAACAGCTCCGGCCAGCCTAATGCATATAGTTGGCCTGAACCAAGCGGGCACCCAACCTATGTGATTCATCAAGACGAGAACTTGTCAACGAGAAAACTACTAACGAAGATTGGTGGAAGTTTATCGACTACTGAACCTTCTTTCATCGTTCCACCTCCACCGCCACCACTAGCTCAAGCAAACAATGAGGCTAATTCAGAGAATGTTACATTCGAATTGGACCATAGTTCAGTTCACGCCAATAATTCAATGGTTAGTTCTGAAAGCTTCCCATGTCCTAGTGGGTTCAATAACAATATTCCTACAGAGCTCGACGATCTGTTTAAGTTTAATTACAATTGCAATTCTGTGAAGTTTGAAGGACTAGATTGCTTCTACAATAGTATAGTTGATGAGACAAATGGGACACTTGATAACACAAGTTTTAAAGCCAATTATTGGAGCGAGGTAAGCCCTATGATTAATTACCAACAGATGATCATGCCCAGTTATCAACCGATTCAAGCTTGTTCGTTTGAGGATATATTAGATTGAGTTGTTGTTAATAAAGTTACAAGGAGGATATAAAGGAGGTATAGCATATAAGTAGCATTGGTGTAAGGGGTGTAACGTGTTGCATGCTAAGATAAACCCTAAACTCAAAGGATTGTGTCCTATTTAGATGCGTGAGTTTGTTTCAGTATTTGACATGATTTTGGAGGTTTACATGTTTTATCTCTTTTCAGTAATCACTCAATGAGGTTTACATAGTGATTATTAATTATTTTGATTGATCAATTTCACTTCTAGTAGTATTGTGATTAACATGATCAAAAACCATGGGCAGCCCTATTATCCAAATGTTAGAAGTTTCAAATTTACTTTGGTCTTACAATAATATACAAAGTTAGGCGGCTTTTACAGTCCACTAAGGAGAGATGATTCCTAGTTAGAAAATTATACAAAGGACTACTGCGGTAGAAAAGCTAGAACAAAGTAAAGAAAGGCCTTTGACAATACTATCTCGTGGACCAGAAATACTATTGGGAAAGCACAAGGTAGAAGAGAGAACTTTGACAATATGACCACCATTGCTCTCTTTAACTAAGAGGGGAACCCCAAACATTAATTTAACTCTTTCTTCATAGGGATTTCCAATGTATATTAACTAGTATTATACACGTGCACACGTGCACGTGGAAAAAATTGAAGGGATAATGAAAAGGGTAAAAAGAAAATAATTTCCAAACTGATCCACTTGCGGAAATATTTACCGAACTGATCCACTGTCGAAAATATTTACCAAAGTTAGTCCATTGAAGGGATAATGAAAAGGGTAAAAAGAAAATAATTTCCAAAATGATCCACTTTCCGAAATATTTACCAAACTGGTCCACTGCCGAAAATATTTACCAAAGTTAGTCCACAACCCAACACGTGCGCTGCACGGGTTGGTAGAAGGACAAATTACACTAATCCCTTCTCCCATTATAGTAGTAGAGACTAGACTTGGAGTCTTGTTAGGGGAAAAAAACTAGACTAGGAGTTTGTAATAGCACTAGTTTCTTGACAATCTTTGTCTGCATGTGTCCAAAATGTTGTTGATGTTAGGCTTGCCTTTGACCATACTAGAATGGAGAAATTCTAAACTTAATCAACTTTGTTTTAGTATTTACTTCGTGGCCCATGCAGAGTTGGTAGACTGGTGCCTTGAGATAATGTGGCTTAAAGTATGAGAAACACTCGATAGGTACACTCCTAGATCTAAGGGCAATTTGATCTTTTGAAATGTCGCAGTTCAGGTTACAGATTATCATGGTTTTACTGTCTACAAACAATCTGCTCTGGTAGAACATTTCAGTTTATTCCTTGCCAGTAGTAGGTCCTGCAGTATATATCTCAAGAATTAAGATTGTTAAGATAAATAAGAGAGAATGAAAACAATACTAAATATTGAATTGAGTTCAATCAAGTATAATACCACCTATATATAAGAGGAGAACAAATATCAAAACAACTCTACAACCAATATGGGACTATAATAATATCTAACACCCCCACTCAACTCACAGTGTGTCAAACAGTGTGAGAGTTTGCCAACTAAGTATTTAAATCTCTGAACAGTATGGGATTTGGTGAAGAAATCTGCAGACTGCTGGAAAGTTGTAACAGAATGGAGAGAAATGGTCCCTGCCTCAAAGCGCTCACGAACATAATGGCAATCAATCTCTATATACTTCGTTCGCTCATGAAAGATCGGGTTGCTTGCAATGTGCAATGCACTCCGATTATCACAATGAAGATGAGTAGCTCCTGTAAGAGTGACACTCATATCTAATAACAGCCAACGAATATGAACAATCTCTCTAGTAGTAGCTGTCATTGCTCTGTACTTAGCTTTAGTCGAAGAACGTGCAATAACTGCATGTTTCTTACTTCACCATGAGATCAGTAAATTATCAAGAAATAGACAGAAATCGGTGGTAGACCGTCTGCTAGTAGGATCACCTGCCCAATCTGAATCAGAATATGCACTTAGCTCTAATTTGGATGTAGCAGGCATGAATAATGAGCGAGTAATAGTGCCCCGAAGATATCTGAGAATCCGAAGAAGAGCACCGTAGTGAACTGATGTAAGAGCAGAAACAAACTGACTGACAATACTGACTGCGTGAACAATATCGGGTCTGGTCATGTATATGTAGACAAGCTGTCCAACAATCTGTCTGTATCTAGTGGGATCACAAAGGAGCTCACCATCAGTGGGACGAAGGTTCACATGAAGCTCTAAGGGTGTATCGGCTGATCTACTGTCAGAAAGGCATACAGCGGAGATAATATCTGATGAGTATTTCTGTTGAGAAATGAGTATCCCCCGAGATTCATGAGCAATCTCTAGGCCCATAAAATAACGTAGTCTACCAAGATCTTCATATGGAACTGCTGATGAAGGTATTTCTGGGTGGATGTAATGCTCGCAGAGTCATCCCCAGTAATGATCATATCATCAACATAGAGTAGTAGAATTACCCTCCCCTGCGGTGATGGTCGCATAAACATAGAATGGTCCTGAGAACTCTGACTAAAACCAGCATTGGTGATGACAAGGCGAAAACACTCAAACCAGGCTCGAAGGGCCTGCTTCAAACCATATATAGCCCGACGCAACCGGCAAACATGATGAGGAGTAGGAAGGCCATGAGGAGGATCCATATAAACAACCTCAGATAAGGTACCATGAAGAAAAGTATTCTTTATATCCATCTGGTATAACGGCCATTAGCGGATGGCTGCAACAGCAAGAAGAGTACGAACAATAGTTATATGTGCAACTGGAGCAAAGATCTCATCATAATCAATGCCATGCTCCTGAGTAAATCCTCGGGTTACTAGACGAGTCTTGTGCCGCTCAATAAATCCATCAGATTGATATTTGACCTTGAAGATCCACTTGCAGCTAATTGGCTGAACACCCTCTGGCAAAGAAACAACATCCCAAGTGCCAGTCTGATCAAATGCACTGAATTTCTTTGCAATAGCTTTCCACCATTAAGGATATTGCATTGCGTCTTGATAGGTTCTGGGCTCACATGTAGAGTGTATAGCAGTGAGATATGCATGAAACTTTGGTGAGCAGGAAGCTAGGGTGGCAAAACCAAACTGGTCAGAGGGATCAGTGGCATCAGGTGTATAACGTACCGGAGGAATAACAGAAGTGGAACGGGTAGACTGACGAAGAGATGGTGGACTGACAGGTTGTAGGGGTGAGGACGGTGGAGTAGGTGCATGTGTCGGTGGGGAAGTAGGTGGGATGGGTGCTAACTGCTGTGGGGATGCAGGTGGTGTTTCGGTAGAGGGAACAACAGGTGCAAGGACAGCAGGAGATGTGAATGGAGCCAGAGGAGTGGGATCAAAAGGAATGCGGGAAGATAAAGTCGGGGGGCTAGCAACAACTGGAGAATCAAAAAATCTAGTATCCTCAGGGGGAGTCAGGTAGTAAGGGGGGACTTCCACAAATGATACATGTCGAGAAATACAAACACGACCCACTGATGGATCAAAATAACGATAACCTTTGCGTTCAGGACTGAGACCGAGGTGAACGCACTTAGCAGCACGAGCGGAGAGCTTCGTATGCTCAGTAGGAGGAAGAAGGACGTAACAGGTGCACCAAAGGTACGGAGCATACTGTAGTCGGGAAGAGAATGATAAAGAACCTTATAAGGCGTCGTACCAAGTAGGGCAGTCGAGGGAGTAATGTTGATAAGACTAACAGAGGTCATGATAGCTTCAGTCCAGAAAGAACGAGGAGCGGAAGAGGAGAGTAAAAAAGCGCGAGTCGTCTCAATGATGTGACGATGCTTGCGTTCAGCTACACCATTCTGCTCATGAGTGTGAGGACATGATTGCTGAAAAAGGGTGTCGTGAGATTGAAGGATCGATCTCATAGTGGTGGAAGTGTACTCACGTGCACCGTCCGATCGAAAATTCTTAATGCGCACACCGAACTAAGTGTGAATCATAGTTGTAAAGAACCGGTAAATATCAGGTATCTCAGATCGCTGACGCATAAGAAAAACCTATGTATGTCTAGTGAAGTCATCGATGAAGGCAACATAATAGAGATAGCCTTTCCATGAAGGTACGAGAGAGGGTCCCCATATTTCAGAATGAACAAGTTGAAAAGGGTGAGTGGTTTTAGAAGTGCTTTTGTGACTAAAGGGTAGGACAATGTGTTTGGCTAAATGACAACCCTGGCAATCAGATAAATGTTTAAGAGTGAGAAAACCAAGGGCATCACTGCGAGCTATAGTCTGGAGTCATGATGCGCTAATATGACCTAAACGTCTGTGCCACAGATCAGCACCAGAAAAAACAATACCGATAAGAAAAACCCATGTGTGTCTAGTGATGTGCACGAAAAAAATCTAAATAATATAGACGACCCTGGCGACTAGCATGCCCAAACTCCTCACCGGTGGAGGAATCAGTAATAAAACAACCTAAAGAGTTAAAAGTAATGACAAGACCACTATCGCACAACGCACTAATAGAAATAATATTTATTGATAAATGAGGAGCATAGAGAACATATGGTAATGTGAGAGTGGGGGAGTTAATTGTCCCGAAGTGTGTAATAAGAAGTGGTGAGCCATCAGTAGTGTGTAGAGATAGAAAGTGAGAGGGAAGTGTTGTGCAGGTAGTGAACAGTGTCTGATTACTAGTGAGATGATGTGATGCACCAGAATCTAAAATCCAGAAAGAATTCATACCGGAGTGGCAGAAAGTGCAGGAGCAGAGGAGCCAGCATCGATAGACTCACCCATGAGCTATAGTTCCAGCTGAGTGAGGCATTGCTAAAGATTAGCCCAATCAGCAGGAGACGGCAAGACCGGAATGACGTGCATGGCCGAGGATATGAGGGAAGAAGCACTGCGAGGAGAAGAAAGACTAGCGCTGATGTGACTGAGAGCACAATGTTGAGGGAGATGCTGCTGGTGTCTGGATCGGGGTAGGGAGTAGGGCGGTGCTACCGGTGGCGGAAGTAGAGGTGGGGTAGGGTGAAGAATGATGTAAGGAGAAGGTAGGAGGCCGGAGGCAGACTGAAAGTGGCGCTGCTGCTTTTTGAATCTGGAGGAGGAACGAGTGGCGGTTGCATCGGGGAAATCAGTAGAGGTGGAAATATGTGGGAGAGACTGAGATGCCATCAAGTAGTAGTACCTGTATATATATATATATATATATATATATATATATATATATATATATATATATTATTTTATTTTATTTTATTTTTTTATTTCTTTGATTTTTATTTTATTTTTTTTGATTTTTTGATTTTTTGAATTTTTTTTTGATTGAATTTTTTTGAATTTTTTGAATTTTTTGAATTTTTTTTGATTTTTTGATTTTTTTGATTTTTATTTTTTGATTTTTTTTGGAATAGAAAGAAAATAAATAGATGAAAAATAAAAAAAAGGAAAAAGAAATTTAAAAAAAATAAACTGGGGGGGGGGGATTACTGGTCTCCTTCGACGACTGGATCTCGACGACTGTGGATCTCGATGATGGGAGCGGGAGTTCAGGAGCGGTACGTGCGGGAGTTCGACGACTGTGGATCTCGACGGCGGCTACTGGTCTTCTTCGACGACTGTGGATCTCGACGACGGGAGCAGGAGTTCGGGAGCGGTTACGTGCGGGAGTTCGACGACTGTGGATCTCGACGACGGGAGCGGTTACGTGCGGGAGTTCGACGACTGTGGATCTCGACGATGGGAGTTCGACGACTGTGGATCTCGACGATGGGAGTTCAGGAGCGGTTGTGAGAGGCGACGACTATGAACGCCTCGACGACTGTGGAGGCGACGCCCGTGGAGACGACGATGGTGTATGGTGATAGGGTTTCGATGACAGGGGCGCTGGACGGGAGGATGAAGATGATTTTTTTTTTTTTTTTTTTTGAGATCTAGGATTTTGGGAAGAAATTTGTATAACTTTGGCTATTGAAATTTGAGGATTTTTTGATGAGAAAATTTGAGTAATTGACTCTGATAGCATATTATGATAAATAAGAGAGAATGAAAACAATATTGAATATTGAATTTAGTTCAACCAAGTACAATACCAGTGATATGGGTCAGGAATAAAGCATGGCTCACCCTGAGCCACCAGATCTCCTCAGGATACGCGTCCTTCCTGATCCTCCAGATCAGCCACGTCAGCACCGGAAAACCGCCCGGAGATCTGCCACGTCAGCCCGGAAACCACTCCGGCACCTGCCACGTCAGCCCTATACCGCCCGACTTTCCACCGCTTCAGCCAATCGGGTAACCGGGTCCGGCCCAGCCCCAAACGGGTCTAGACCCGATTGGAAACTCCTATAAATACCAGGCCCTCTCCTTTCTTAAAAAGGTAATCAATCTTTTCTCCACAAAACCCTAGTTACTGTTGCTCTTATCTTAAGTGACTAACTAGATCGTCGGAGGGTCTGCCACCGGAACCAACTCCGGTGTTTCGAGACCGTCTGCAGGTACACCAGACCTCGGAGCCGAGCCACCTGATCCGAGCCCAGACATCCACCTCACTCCAGCCTGTCGCAGGTACCGCTCGGACAGCCGAGGGTCGCCTCTGAAGAAGCTTTCTCCTTCAATACAAATCGAGTAAGAACTCACACCTGGTGCATCCACATGTCTCCCAGAAACAAACCGCATCAGGTTGGCGCCGTCTGTGGGAATAAAGCATGGCTCACCCTGAGCCACCAGATCTCCTCAGGATACGCGTCCTTCCTGATCCTCCAGATCAGCCACGTCAGCACCGGAAAACCGCCCGGAGATCTGCCACGTCAGCCCGGAAACCACTCCGGCACCTGCCACGTCAGCCCTATACCGCCCGACTTTCCACCGCTTCAGCCAATCGGGTAACCGGGTCCGGCCCAGCCCCAAACGGGTCTAGACCCGATTGGAAACTCCTATAAATACCAGGCCCTCTCCTTTCTTAAAAAGGTAATCAATCTTTTCTCCACAAAACCCTAGTTACTGTTGCTCTTATCTTAAGTGACTAACTAGATCGTCGGAGGGTCTGCCACCGGAACCAACTCCGGTGTTTCGAGACCGTCTGCAGGTACACCAGACCTCGGAGCCGAGCCACCTGATCCGAGCCCAGACATCCACCTCACTCCAGCCTGTCGCAGGTACCGCTCGGACAGCCGAGGGTCGCCTCTGAAGAAGCTTTCTCCTTCAATACAAATCGAGTAAGAACTCACACCTGGTGCATCCACACGTCTCCCAGAAACAAACCGCATCAGGTTGGCGCCGTCTGTGGGAAGCTACTTTGGAACCCGACCCGAGTACTATCGCCGAGGTACTTCGATCACCGAACTCCTATGGCCTCCAAAGGCAAGGGGGCTGCGTCCTCCGTCAACCGACGAGACACACTCCCATCAAATACCAACGCCGGGCCGCGCACATCAAAGCATAGGGCCTCCCGTCAGGGATCCCAGCGGGCCCCCACTCCTCCAATCCAACCTGACCTTCGAGGGATAATCTCCAGTCGGCACGCTGACCGTAGTAGGGAAAGGGCCGCTTCCAACTCGGCCCCGAACCGTCCTAGGCCACCGCCGGAAGAACGAAGGCCAGCACTCAGCCGAGTCGGGAGGCAACCTCCGGTCCAACCGGCCCGAGCTGAGGGAGCTCCTGTTACTCAGCAGGAGTTTCAGGATTTCCGAAGGGAGATCCTTGGGGCTCTCCAACGGGCCCCCAGGGAGGAAGCACGCCATTCCCAAACCAGGTTAGACGCTGAGGCCAGCGTCTCTCGCTCCTCAACAATCCAGCCCGAAGCCGAGGGCGTGCTCTTAAGGCGCCTCCAAGAAATGGAGGACCGAATCGATCATATGGGCGACGGTGTCGGAGCCGGTCAGGGGTACAAACCTGTCCGACCCCCCTTTTCGGCCCTCATTATCCAAGCAGAAATTCCCCAGAATTTCCGACCCCCACAGTTCGAGACCTATAACGGCGAAGGGGATCCTGCTGATCACATGGAGGGTTTCAAAACCCTCATGATGATTCACAGCGCATCGGATCCTCTGCTGTCCCGAGCTTTTCCTGCCACCCTTCGGGGTCCGGCTCGTGAGTGGTTCTCAAAACTCGCCCCCGGCTCCATTTACTCCTTTGATCAACTGGAAGGCAATTTCCTCGCCCATTTTGTAACCAGCCGGAAGGCCGAAAGAACGAGCGCCTCCTTACTTGGGCTCAAACAGGAAGGGGGGGAATCACTCAGGGCGTTTGTCCGGAGATTCACGGCGGAAGCGAGGTCAGTCTCCTCTCTCGATCCAGGCGTCGCCTCCGCGGCATTTCGGCACAACGTCCGTCATGGACAGCTGAAAGCTTCTCTGGCGAAGAAGCCCCCGATCGATTTTCCCGACCTCCTCAACCGAGTCGAGAAGTACATCAGGGCAGAGGAAGCCCTAAACCCCGACGAATCCAGAGAAGCACTCGGAAAAGGGAAACGGAAGGCCGAGGAAGTCGAGCCTTCGAAAAAGGCTCCAAGGGACGGGGGCACCATGAAGAAGGTACCGCCGGTTCCTCGCTTCGAAAGGTATACCCCGCTCACACAAAATGTGTCCTCCATACTCCTTGCGATCGAGGACAGAGACCTCGTTCAGTACCCCCCTCGACCGTCCAACAACACTAGCAAGAAAAGGGATCAGCGGTTCTACTGCCGCTTCCACCGAGACAACGGGCACGACACAGATCACTGCCGTGCCCTGAAAGATGAAATCGAGGCACTGATCCAGCGAGGATACCTCCGGGAGTATAAGAGAGATGACGCTCGGCCGCAAAGGGACACGAGGAACAGGAGAACCTCACCTCCTCCTCGAGCTCCCCTACAGCTCCCCAGGCAAGAGCAGGAGCTGGAAGAACCGGACGACCAACCCATACTGCACTGCGTCCACGGAGGGCCCATGGGAGGGGATTCTAACACCTCCCGTAAGGCGTTCATCCGGGACGTTAACGCCGTCCAAGGGCCTCTCACTCCTCAAATCCAAGCACTCCCCGTCTCCTTCTCGGGTGACGACCTGGAGGGGGTTCGGCTCCCATACTGCGACGCTCTCGTAATCAATCTCAGCATGGCAAACTTTGATGCTCGGCGGATCCTGGTAGACAACGGGAGCTCGGTCAACATTCTGTTCCTCGATGCTTTCGAGAACCTAAAGCTCCCCCGAAGCAGACTGAAGCCGGCAGGATACACCCTGCACGGATTTTCTGGAGTACCGGTGACAATCGAGGGGATCATCACGCTGGATGTCACGGCGGGCACGGCCCCGAATCGGAGAACCGAGTCGATGGACTTCATGGTTGTCAACGTCAAGGCAGCCTATAATGCCATACTCGGCCGACCAGGCCTATGCTCCCTCCAGGCTGTTCCCTCGGCCTACCACCAGAAGATGAAGTTCCCTACCAGTACCGGGGTGGGAGTGGTCCGAGGGAACCAAGAAGCCGCTCGCTCCTGTTATATGACAGCAATAGGAAGCGGAGTGCTTCCCCTCGACGCCGTGGAAATGCAGCCCCAAAGGACCCAGCCAGAGCCGGAGTCGGCAGACGAGCTGGAGGATGTCTCCTTCGAGGCAGAAGATTCATCGAAACGATTTCGAATAATTCGCTCCCTCGCGCCTCGCCTCAAGTCCGACCTCATCACCTGCATCCGGCGCAATGTCGATCTGTTTGCCTGGAAGCCCTCTGACATGCCGGGAATCTCTGAGGAACTCATCATGCATAAACTCAGCGTGATCCCCGGCTCGAAACCAGTGGTACAGAAGCGACGCAAGTTCGCGCCAGAGCGACAACAGGCGGTTAATGTAGAGGTCGATAAACTCCTTGCCGCGCGCTTCATCCAGGAGGTCAGCTACCCCGAGTGGCTGGCAAACGTCGTCATGGTGAAGAAGGCGAGCGGGAGCTGGAGGATCTGCATTGATTTCACGGATCTCAACAAGGCGTGCCCGAAGGACCCATTCCCCCTTCCCAGGATCGATGCTCTCGTCGATGCGACATCGGGTCACGAGCTCCTATCCTTCATGGACGCTTTTTCAGGCTACAACCAGATCCGCATGTTCCCTCCCGACATCGCCAAGACGTCCTTCGTCACGGACCAGGGGCTCTATTGCTACAGAGTCATGCCCTTCGGGCTGAAGAACGCCGGGGCCACATACCAGAGGCTCGTCAACAGGGTCTTCAAGGAACAGATCGGGCGCAATATAGAAGTGTATGTGGATGACACACTCGTCAAGAGCCGGCGGGGAGAGGATCACGTCGCCGATCTTGAGGAGGCCTTTGGGGTACTTCGGACACATAACATGAGGCTTAACCCGAGCAAATGCGCCTTCGGCGTCTCCGCGGGAAAGTTTCTCGGGTTCATTATCAGCCAAAGGGGAATCGAAGCGAACCCCGAAAAGATCCAAGCAATCCTGGACATGGCCCCTCCGAGGAACATCAAAGAAGTCCAACGGCTGACTGGGAGACTGGCGGCCATCGGCCGTTTCCTCTCCAAGTCCGGAGAGAAGTCTCTTCCCTTCTTCAAAGCCTTGCGAGGCACCGACGGGTTCGAATAGGGGGCCCAACAGCAAGAGGCCTTCGCCCAGTTAAAGGAATACCTCGCGAACCCCCCTCTTCTCAGCAAACCCGAACCGGGAGAGCCGCTCTGGCTCTACCTATCTGCCTCAGAGAAGGTGCTCAGCGCCGTTCTCGTTCGGGAGGAAGAGGGATCACAGAAGCCTGTATACTACGTCAGCAAGGTCTTACTCGATGCCGAGACCAGATACTCCCGGATGGAGAAAGTGGCATACGCCCTGGTCATGGCCGCGCGAAAACTCCGTCCATATTTTCAATCTCATTCTGTCCAAGTGCTGACGGACCAACCCCTGAAGGCGGTACTCTACAAACCAGAAAGCTCGGGTCGACTCGTGAAATGGTCGATTGAGTTCAGCCAATATGACATTGGCTATCAGCCCAGAACAGCAATCAAGGGGCAGGCGCTCGCAGAGTTCATTACGGAGTGCACTATCTCCGAGCACCCTGCAAACACGGAGAGCGACCAGACGTGGGAAGTTTACGTCGATGGTTCCTCCTGCGAGGCAGGCAGCGGAGCAGGCATCATCCTCCGAGGCCCAGACGGTTTTCTTCTGCAGTATTGCCTTCGGCTCAACTTCCCGGCCTCTAACAACAAGGCCGAATACGAGGCAATGATCGCTGGGCTCACCCTGGCTCATCAAGCCGGTGCCAAACAGATCAGGGCTTTCAGCGACTCCCAACTCGTGGTCAACCAGATCACCGGGGAGTACGAGGCCCGAGACGATCGCATGGTTCGTTACCGAGCTGTAGTTCAACGCCTACTCTCGTCCTTCGACGAGTCGGCTGTTTTGAGGATCCCTCGGGAACAGAACATCCAGGCTGACGCTCTGTCAAAATTGGCATCCTCTTCCTTCGAAGGTCTCGACCGCACGGTCTTGATCGAGGTCATGCTAAAACCCAGTATCGACATCCCGGAGGTCCTGAGCCTCGAAGATGGAGAGCCCCCCGAGGACTGGACAACTCCAATTAGACGATTTCTCGTCAAGGGAGAACTCCCGGAAGACCGAGCCGAAGCAAGAAGGGTCCGGGCCCGAGCGGAAAGGTTCGCAATGATCGACTCAACACTCTTCAAAAGGTCCTACACAACCTCGGATAGACGGCCTTATCTCCGCTGCCTCACTCCCGGTGAAGCCGAATATGCTCTCAAAGAATTACACGAGGGGATCGGCGGGTGTCACATGGGAAGCCGTTCGCTCGCACGAAAGGCTTTGAACCACGGGTACTACTGGCCCACCATGCTGCAGGACGCTCTAAATCTCGTCAAGAAATGTGGCCCCTGTCAAAGATTCTCCCCCATCAAGAGGGTTCCTCAAGCAAACCTACGATCCATGGCCAGTCCAACCCCCTTTGCCATGTGGGGGATGGATCTGGTAGGCCCTTTTCCCAAGGCGACGGGGCAACGAAAGTTCCTTATAGTTGCCATCGACTACTTCACCAAATGGATCGAGGCGGAGCCATTAGTTACGATCACCGAGCAGCAGACTCAACAATTCTTCTGGAAACACATTATCTGTCGGTTCGGGATCCCCCAAGTGCTCGTTACGGATAACGGGACCCAGTTCGCAGGCAAGCATTTCCGCAAATTCTGTGAAGACCTCGGTATCCGGCAGCGCTTCTCTTCGGTATGCCATCCCCAGTCCAACGGACAGGCAGAGAACGCGAACCGTCAGATCCTCGATGGACTCAAGAAGCGACTCGATAATTCCTCCAAGGGGCTATGGGTCGACGAGCTGCCGAGCGTTCTCTGGGCCCATCGAACAACAAAAAGAATCCCAACGGGGGAGTCACCCTTCAACTTAACGTACGGCGCTGAGGCCGTCATTCCCTTGGAAATAGGTATCCCCTCCCCCCGAATTATGGCATATGACGAAGCAAGCAACTCCATGCAACTGCGAGCAGACCTGGACCTCATTGACGAGGTCAGGGAGAAGTCATCCATCAGAAGGAACATCTACCAGCAAAGGATCGAGAGGTTCTACAACAAGAAGGTGCGCCCAACAAACATTGCTCTCGGAGATCTTGTCCTCCGGAAACTGGCGGTTTCCAATCCCGGCCAGAAAAGGAAGTTGGCACCAAACTGGGAGGGCCCTTATAAGGTTTCAGAGGTCGTACGACCGGGTACCTATCGCCTGATCGACACCGACGGCAAGCCTGTCAAGAGGCCCTGGAATGCGGAACACTTGATCAAGTTCTTAGGAGAATAGCCTCCATGTAAAACGTAATTCTAAAAACGGCTCGTTGGGCCTTGTCTTTTGTAAAAGTCCTGTAAACGGCACGTCGTGCCTAGACTTGTCTGTAACAAGCGTATATTCTAAACACCAGCTTTCCTAGAAACAAGCTCATGACTCCAACTCTTGTAAACAGATGAAGGACCCCTCACAAAACTCGTCCCTCTGATGAAATCGCGAGCCCAAACACGCTTCTCTCACAAGCGTGGGTCTCGTCCCTCGGATGAAATCGCAAGCCCAAACACGCTTCTCTTACAAGCGTGGGTCTCGTCCCTCGGATGAAATCGCGAGCCCAAACACGCTTCTCTTACAAGCGTGGGTCTCGTCCCTCGGATGAAATCGCGAGCCCAAACATGCTTCTCTCACAAGCGTGGGTCTCGTCCCTCGGATGAAATCGCGAGCCCAAACACGCTTCTCTTACAAGCGTGGGTCTCGTCCCTCGGATGAAATCGCGAGCCCAAACACGCTTCTCTTACAAGCGTGGGTCTCGTCCCTCGGATGAAATCGCGAGCCCAAACACGCTTCTCTTACAAGCGCGAAGCTCGTCCCTCGGATGAAATCGCGAGCCCAAACACGCTTCTCTTACAAGCGTGGGTCTCGTCCCTCGGATGAAATCGCGAGCCCAAACACGCTTCTCTTACAAGCGTGAAGCTCGTCCCTCGGATGAAATCGCGAGCCCAAACACGCTTCTCTCACAAGCGTCGGACTCGGCTCGGATCGCCTTTCCACGAGAACATGTGCAGGAGCTCGGCTCCGACCTCGGGCAGGGCGGGAGTCCCTTCCGGGGGGTCCACGACCTAAGCGCTCGGCGGCGGGGCTACGCTGCGCCTGCAATTGTCTTTCTCACCGTTGTGGGGGCTCGGCACCCGTCCCTCGCTCGGATGACCTCCCCGGAGGCCACCAACCGAGACTCGAGGCGACATTCGCCAGCCACTCCCACACCGTCTCTCCACGAGAACATGTGCAGGAGCTTGGCTCCGACCTCGGGCAGGGCGGGAGTCCCCTCCGGGGGGTCCACGACCTAAGCGCTCGGCGGCGGGGCTACGCTACGCCTGCAATTGTCTTTCTCACCGTTGTGGGGGCTCGGCACCCGTCCCTCGCTCGGTTTGACCTCCTCGAAGGACACCAACCGAGGCTCGAGGCGACATTCGCCAGCCACTCCCGCACCGTCTCTCCACGAGAGCAAGCGCAGCATCTCGGCTCCGACCCCGAGCTGGGCGGGTGTCCCCACCGGGGACACCTCGACCTAAAACGCTCGGCGGCAGGGCTACTACGCCCACAGTTGTCTTTCCCACCGTTAGGAGGGCTCGGCGCCCGTCCCTGGGGCCTCATTTATCACGCCCGGGAGTGTGAAACGGTGGATAGAGAAACGTCACCATTAATAGTGCCTAAGGCGAAACTTCGCGATTATTGACGCAGTCACACCAACTACACTCGGCACCCGATGCAATCAAGGCTCCGAAGAACAAACGATCTTATTCATTACTCATCGCTTACAACTCAATGAATGAAAACGCAAATACAATGAAGGCTCTCAACTCACTCACTCAGCCGGGAATTCGAATTCAGGGCTCCTGTGACGCTCGGCTATCCCAACCAAGGAAGACGTACCCGCCACCGAGCTCTCCGCATCATCCGGCTGTGTCACAACCGGCGAAGGAGGCGGCAACCTCCCCGGAGTAGAGTTACTTGCCTCTTCAACAAGACCGGCACCGAGGATGAGCTTCAACTGGCGAATCTCCAATTCTTTCTCTATAACGGCCTCGCGAAGAGAAGACTCGGAGGCCGACCGCCCGCTAGATGTATCCGAGACCGCCCAGTCCTTCTCAATGACCCACCAGTCCCGGTCGGCTACAATCTTTCTCAAACGAGCCACCTCTAGACCGAGCTCTCTAGACTTGTCCAAAAAGTAATTCTTGGCAGCCTCTCGGTCCCGAGCCAACTTTCGTTGGCGAGCTAGCCTCTATCAAAAAGAAAATACAAGAATCACAAAATGCAAGTGTTGTAGAGTCGGCCCAAAAAATTCTATATTTCATTTCATCTCAAAAAGATACAAAATTTGCGGTGGCCAGTCCGCCGAGGGCATTTACAACAGGGAGAAATAAAAACGAAAACATCTAGTCTTGAGGGTCGAGGTGCACCTCTTCTTCGTGGTGGCCGCCGTCGTCACCATCACCCCCCGGGGTCGGAGGCAAGTCTGGCTTCCACCCGAAGCCGAGGTGGTCAACATTGCACTCCGGATAGATGTACTTGAAATGAGACTTGGCTTGCTCGTAGGCCTCGTCTTGCGCCGTCATCAGCGTATCCCCCAAGGCCGCCTCCAAGTCCGCCAGCGCCTTCTTCGCCTTCTCCTTCTCCGCCGTCTCGGCCGCAATCTTCTTCAGCAGGTCCTCTCGATCCTGCTTGTGGATCTTGTCCAGAGACTCTATCTGGGCCTCGTGCACCACCACCATATCCCGAGCCTCCTTAAAATCCTCCTTCGCCTTGGTCAATTCCCGAAGGAACTTCTCCTTCTGCTTCCGCTCGTATGTAATCTCCTTCTCCAGACACTTGTGGAAGTGCTAACCGTGGAGCATCGACTGTCAAGAAAGATCAAACTTAGCAACAAATTACAAGTTTACAAGCCTATTTACCGGGTGGGCTTCGAACGACTTACCGAGAGGTTGGCTTGGGCCCAGCGCATGTAGGCCTGATCGGCCGTCTGCGCTGCCAAGGCCATTCCGTCCCGATCGGTGATGGCCTTCGAGACGAACTCCATCGATACGGGTCCGTCGAGGATGGAGTCGCCCTTCACGATCGACCAATCAGGGGCGAAGGGCATCGTCGCCATCCTTCCCACCAACTCCGCCGCACTCGGACGTACGGGGGGAAGCTGTTGTGCCGGGGCTTCAACTGTTTTCCCCGACCCTCCCGCTGGGTCTCTAGCCGACCGCGAAGAATGGTGGTGCTTCTTTTGCTTCTTCGGTAAAGGCTGTTCCTCGGGCACCGGGGGAGGCACGGTAGAGGGCCCTCCAGCTTGCGAAGGCTGGCCAGGAGTCTTTCGCTTCTCGGTGGCGAGGCGTTCCTGCTCTTCTTTCTTCTTCTTCTCTTGTCTCGCCTTCTCTGCGGCAGCGAGTAGGATCTGCTTGGCGTGTGCCTGTTGTGTCGTCATCCCTACAACAAGACAGAAAAGGAAGGCTAAACGTTAACACGAAGGCAGAAAGATGAAAAAACGAGGAAAGAAACATACTAGGGTCGGCGGGACTCAGTCCGGCCCTCGCTAGGTGAACCTCGGTCACCCGGCGCCATGCGATGCTGTCTCCCCGGAGTAAATGATCGACCCTCCCCCACTCTTGGGCGGTTAACTCATTTCTCTTTGGGGGCTTGCGCTTCGGCTTCACAAAATTCCACTGGGTCGGGATGTCCCATTCCCCTTCGGTCTTCACAACGAAATACTTATCTATCCAATTCTTGATCGAGTCCGGATGGCCGTGCACCACTTTCTTGTTCGGTCTCGGCGTAAAGAAAAACACGCCCTCGATATCCCCAAGCGAACCGATGCTGAAGATTGCGCGGAAGTATGAAAGCTTCGGCCTCACCCCTTTCTCTTGGCACTTCAGGATGAAGCAGATGAGATGCTTCCAAGAGTTGGGGCCATACTGCATGGGGGACAGCTCCGCCCAGTTCAAGACCGTCTTCACGAAGGGGTGCAGGGGGAACCTCAGCCCCGAGATGAAAGCTTGCTCCGGAAATAAGCAGTAACCCGGAGCCAACACCGTCGTAGGTCGAATACCCGGGCTCGGCAGCAGAAGCTCGTACTCCCTCGGAATATAGTAAGCAGCCCTGATGATGTTCAGATACTCCGGTCTCAAGACGCTGGGAGTACTGTCCGCACGAATCTTCGTCCTTGTATTTTCTCCAGGCACCGGAGGGATCGGCTGGATGTCCTTCACATCATCGGGATACATCCGTATCGACACAGGATTTCGGAAGGTGACGGGCGGAACATCAAGACCCGTCCTCGGCGCACCCTCGTCAGACGAAGAAGAACTTTGAGGCATGGTGAGGACTACCTTCTTCCGACGTGGCCGGGGCTTGCGCTCGGGCGACGGCGTTGACAGGGGGGGCAACGGAGGCAGATCCTCTACGTGGCTGGCATCCGGCGCACCAACGCCCTCCCCTTCCTCACTCTCCGTGTCGCCCTGCTCTCCTTCGTCCTCTTCATCACCAGCACCCGACTCCTCGTCCGACCCCTCGTTCGACTCCTCGTCCTCATCATCACTATCCTCGTCCGCACCACCCTCTACCATCGGCTCCTTTCCTGGCCTCCGAACACTCAACGGTTGCACGATTAGAGCTACGTCACTGTCGCCCTCGGAGCCATGTTCGGAGAAAACCTCCTCTTTAACCTGGTACTTGCCCAGAGACGACGACGTTTCCAAATCTGACTCCATCTCCGAGTGACCAGACGTTGTAGCCTCGGAACCAGACTGAGTACGCGACATTCAGAAAAAAGGAGAATTACTAACCTGATTCTTTGGAAGTTACGCTTCTCTGCAAAGAATCCGCCAAAAGCGATCGAAATGCCTGCGCTAAAAACTGGAAAATTGGGAATTATGAAACGATAAAGTGAAAAGAAATGAGGGGGGGTGGGGGTTTTAAAGTAGACAGCGACTCCTCGATTTCCGCAAATGAGCATCTAGCCGTTAGATCTAATCTGACAAGATCAAGCGGCTAAAACAAACGTTGAAATTTGCGCCATCACGTCAGCAGAAAGGGTGAAATTCCAATGCTGCCCCTCCCTACTTGCCCGGCAGGAATAACCTCCTAGCATAAAGTGTGAAGTTGCGGCCAGTCAGAGATCTCGGAGGGAGCCTAGTGCGAAGTCGAGCCAAGCTACCTTCTCCTTCAACAGGGTGGGCTCGGCGTTCGGATGGAAGCTCGAGCCAAGCTACCTTCTCCTTCAACGGGGTGGGGCTCGACGTTCGGATGGAAGCTCGAGCCAAGCTACCTTCTCCTTCATGGGGTGGGGCTCGACGCTCGGATGAAAGCTCGAGCCAAGCTACCTTCTCCTTCAAGGGGTAGGGCTCGACGTTCGGATGGAACCTCGAGCCAAGCTACCTTCTCCTTCAACAGGGGGGGGCTCGACGTTCGGATGGAAGCTCGAGCCAAGCTACCTTCTCCTTCAACAGGGTGGGCTCGACGTTCGGATGGAAGCTCGAGCCAAGCTACCTTCTCCTTCAAGGGGTAGGGCTCGACGCTCGGATGGAAGCTCGAGCCAAGCTACCTTCTCCTTCAACAGGGTGGGCTCGACGTTCGGATGAAAGCTCGAGCCAAGCTACCTTCTCCTTCAGGGGGTGGGGCTCGACGCTCGGATGGAAGCTCGAGCCAAGCTACCTTCTCCTTCAACAGGGTGGGCTCGACGTTCGGATGAAAGCTCGAGCCAAGCTACCTTCTCCTTCATGGGGTGGGGCTCGACGTTCGGATGGAAGCTCGAGCCAAGCTACCTTCTCCTTCAAGGGGTAGGGCTCGACGTTCGGATGGAACCTCGAGCCAAGCTACCTTCTCCTTCAACAGGGGGGGGCTCGACGTTCGGATGGAAGCTCGAGCCAAGCTACCTTCTCCTTCAACAGGGTGGGCTCGACGTTCGGATGGAAGCTCGAGCCAAGCTACCTTCTCCTTCAAGGGGTAGGGCTCGACGCTCGGATGAAAGCTCGAGCCAAGCTACCTTCTCCTTCAACAGGGTGGGCTCGACGTTCGGATGGAACCTCGAGCCAAGCTACCTTCTCCTTCATGGGGTAGGGGCTCGACGCTCGGATGGAAGCTCGAGCCAAGCTACCTTCCCTCTCACAGGGTGGGGCTCGATGCTCGGATGAAAGCTCGAACCAAGCTACTTTCTCCTCTCACAGGTTGGGCTCGACGTTCGGATGGAAACTCGAGCCAAGCTACGTCCACTCTCATAGGTTGGGTTCGACGTTCGGATGAGAATTCGAGCCAAACCACATCTCCTTCAACATGTGGGGCTCGACGCTCGGATGAGAACTCGAGCCAAGCCACCTCTTCCAACAGGTGGGGCTATTGGGCTCGTCCACCGACCCTCTTGGCTCGTCCACCGACCCTGTTTGCCTCGTCCGCCGACCCCCTGAACTCGAGCCAGGCTACCTCGGCTCTATACGGGTTCGGCGTTCGGATGAGAATTCGAGCCAAGCCACATCTCCTTCAACATGTGGGGCTCGACGCTCGGATGGGAACTCGAGCCAAGCCACCTCTTTCAACAAGTGGGGCTCTTGGTCTCGTCCACCGACCCTGTTTGCCTCGACCGCCGACCCCCCCGAACTCGAGCCAGGTTACCTCAGCTCTCAGTGCGGGTTCGACGTTCGGATGAGAATTCGAGCCAAGCCACATCTCCTTCAACAGGTGGTGCTCGACGCTCGGATGGGAACTCGAGCCAAGCCCCCTCTTTCAACAAGTGGGGCTCTTGGTCTCGTCCGCCGACCCTCTTGGCCTCGTCCGCCGACCCTATGGGTCTCGTCCGTCGACCCCATTGGTCTCGTCCACCGACCCTCTTGGTCTCGTCCGCCGACCCTGTTTGCCTCGTCCGCCGACCCCCTGAACTCGAGCCAGACTGCCCCAGCTCTCAATACGGATTCGGCGTTCGGATGAGAATTCGAGCCCCACCACTGCCTCCTTTCGCACTTCGAGCTCGACGCTCGGATAGGGATTCGAGCCATACTACCTCCTCCTTTCCCAGTACGAGCTCGGAGCTCGGATCAGAGTTCGAGTCTCATCCGTCCACCCTCCGAACTGGCCAGACGCTCGGATGACCGACCACAAGACCTCGGACGCCGTCCCAACAAAATGGCCTGGACGACCCCCCGCTCTTCCAACCAGCGAGGCAGTCGTCCGCCGATCCTCTTGGCCTCGTCCGCCGAGCCTTCCGGTCTCGTCCTCCGACCCCCCCTGAGCTCAAGCCTGGCTGCCTCACCCCTCAATGCGGGCTCGGCGCTCGGATCGAAATCCGAATCAAACCCCTCTCCTCACTCTCTTAAAACTAGCCAAGACACTCGTCCAGCCGACCTCGCGACCTCATGCAAAGACGAACCCCATCGAGCGGCCTGGACGACCTCTCGCTCTTCCAACTAGCGAGTCGGTCATCCGACCCCTGGAGGGTTCGTCCACCGACCCGTATGGGTTCGTCCGCCGACCCGAAGGATCGTCTGCCGACCCGAAGGATCGTCTGCCGACCCGAACTCGGCCACCGACCTAGTGAGCTTGGCATTCATACTACCGGCTATCCCCTCCTAAGAACTTCACCCCACGCACATCCAAACGAGGAGTCCATTCCTCCTGCCCCCGGCCCTCTTCGGGGAACAGCAGACCCTACTTCTTACCCTGACGTCTGCCCTTCCCCCGAGGACCAGGAATCACCCCCGCACTGCTGGATCACCCAACCCTGCGGGAGTGAGGGGCTTGTGATATGGGTCAGGAATAAAGCATGGCTCACCCTGAGCCACCAGATCTCCTCAGGATACGCGTCCTTCCTGATCCTCCAGATCAGCCACGTCAGCACCGGAAAACCGCCCGGAGATCTGCCACGTTAGCCCGGAAACCACTCCGGCACCTGCCACGTCAGCCCTATACCGCCCGACTTTCCACCGCTTCAGCCAATCGGGTAACCGGGTCCGGCCCAGCCCCAAACGGGTCTAGACCCGATTGGAAACTCCTATAAATACCAGGCCCTCTCCTTTCTTAAAAAGGTAATCAATCTTTTCTCCACAAAACCCTAGTTACTGTTGCTCTTATCTTAAGTGACTAACTAGATCGTCGGAGGGTCTGCCACCGGAACCAACTCCGGTGTTTCGAGACCGTCTGCAGGTACACCAGACCTCGGAGCCGAGCCACCTGATCCGAGCCCAGACATCCACCTCACTCCAGCCTGTCGCAGGTACCGCTCGGACAGCCGAGGGTCGCCTCTGAAGAAACTTTCTCCTTCAATACAAATCGAGTAAGAACTCACACCTGGTGCATCCACACGTCTCCCAGAAACAAACCGCATCAGGTTGGCGCCGTCTGTGGGAATATAGCATGGCTCACCCTGAGCCACCAGATCTCCTCAGGATACGCGTCCTTCCTGATCCTCCAGATCAGCCACGTCAGCACCGGAAAACCGCCCGGAGATCTGCCACGTCAGCCCGGAAACCACTCCGGCACCTGCCACGTCAGCCCTATACCGCCCGACTTTCCACCGCTTCAGCCAATCGGGTAACCGGGTCCGGCCCAGCCCCAAACGGGTCTAGACCCGATTGGAAACTCCTATAAATACCAGGCCCTCTCCTTTCTTAAAAAGGTAATCAATCTTTTCTCCACAAAACCCTAGTTACTGTTGCTCTTATCTTAAGTGACTAACTAGATCGTCGGAGGGTCTGCCACCGGAACCAACTCCGGTGTTTCGAGACCGTCTGCAGGTACACCAGACCTCGGAGCCGAGCCACCTGATCCGAGCCCAGACATCCACCTCACTCCAGCCTGTCGCAGGTACCGCTCGGACAGCCGAGGGTCGCCTCTGAAGAAGCTTTCTCCTTCAATACAAATCGAGTAAGAACTCACACCTGGTGCATCCACACGTCTCCCAGAAACAAACCGCATCAACCAGCTATATATAGAAGGAGAACAAATATCAAAACAACTTTACAACCAATATATGACTATAATAATATCTAACAAAGATAATGTATTCTATCGATTGGTTGGTTTTCGTAGTTAGTAAAATGGGAGGACTAATAGTAAACACATAACAGGAACTTCTAAATGTTTGAAGATTTGCAAATTGCATGCCAAAAGTACGAACATAATTACAATATAATAGACTAGCACTATGCACATACAAGTATAAAGAAAAATAAACAAACATGTAACCATCAATACACATAATATTTACTTTCTACGGACCGTGTTTCAGTACACCAGCATGCCATTGAAGGGCCATCATTCCTTTGTTTCTTCAAGGTGCAATGCACCACGTTTGGTAAAAAGTTGCCGCTTCAAAAAATGTAAACAGCCATGCATGCTTATAGAAGTCCAGGGATAATGAACTAGTAAGGGTTATTTATTAATAATAGTTTAGGATCCATTTTTTGTTTTAATAAGGTTTCGAAAAGAGATATTATGGAAAAGATAAATAAGAAGACTTCACATACTATTTTCTTTAGTTAAAACTGTAAAGATGATTGATGATGGTAAAATACGCAGCAGATCGGAGCCGTACGATCCCTGCACGGATATCAATTGTACATGGACTGTACTGAGAATATCGTACATGAATTGAGATTCCAAACCCTTTCATCTTCGATATTGTTCGTGTACTGTCCCTCCCTCCTAATAAAAGTATTCAGATTCCAAAGCTGATCTAAACATCCCTGATTTAGATTTTGATGTACGTCTATAGTCAACATTTTGTTTTGCCAGACATCTGCTACAAGGGAGTCTTTGTTGATGGTTACTGACACAGCTTCTGGGAAAAGACTAATAAGGGTGTTGTTTTCGCACCATTTATCCAACTCATAATCATGGGGGCTTGGTGAGTGTTGATTTCGTAATATAGTATAACATGGTTTGTAACTGTTACATTTACATGGAAGATGTATCTACATTGGCTGGTTAGATTATTGATACTTCATACTTGAAGAACCAGTCCTTGTGCACTACTAGAGAAATAGTTCCTGCAGCTAATTAGGTGACTCTGTCTTTGGTTTTAACACGAGGCTGTTGACTCATTATTTAAATTTATTTCTTCCTTTTGTCATGGATAAAGTGGTGCATGAATTTGATTTAACGGGGAAAATGCTGTGAAATGGTCTGTCCCTCATATTTAAATGGAAAGTGAATACAGAATTAGATATTTTCCTCAATAATTTACTCTCACATTCCAGAATTGTCTTTACTAGTAGGTGGTTTTATCTGTGTATTAGGTTAAGTTTGAAACACTAATTCTTGGTTTTGAGCAGGTGTCTGTTGAATTAATCCGGATGAAGATTAGGATATACAGAACAAGAGTTAGGGGGTGTTTGGATGGGTGTAAAATATTGGGAATACGTGGAATACAAGTT
Organism: Hemerocallis citrina; assembly: GCA_017893485.1. NCBI lineage: Eukaryota > Viridiplantae > Streptophyta > Magnoliopsida > Asparagales > Asphodelaceae > Hemerocallis > Hemerocallis citrina. Next base: position 157,822,207 of record CM030363.1, read on the forward strand.
TTCATACCTATTTTTGTGTTTGGATGGAGAAAAAAATTTGGTGGATAGCTTTTCCACCATATGACGTGGCATTCCTATTTTGAAAATGTTTCTCCAAAAAAAAAGTGCAGAATACGGTGGAAAATTCATAAAAACTCATTTAATACCTTTTTAATTATTATAGTTTATTTTCTCTTCTATGCTTTTTCCTTAACATTTTCAATAAACTTTTCTTCCATCCAAACAATATTCTTTTAGGAAAATATATTTTTGTTAGAAGCAACCAAACAAGGTTTGTGAAAATATATTTTCCTGAAAAAAATTTTAAATGACGAATTTCTAAGTAATCCAACTTCTACATCAATCCAAAATTGCTCTGAGTGAAGATAATCAGATATGATGATAATTATGGTAGAAGATCAACTAGAAAATCTAGAAAACTTGTCTGTATTGCTCATATTCCATCACATTCCATGGACTACCCTCTCGATGACGAGGTCATCTTTTATCAAAAAAAAAAAAATAAAATAAAAATAAAAAAATATATATATATATATATATATATATATATATATATATATATATGAGTAATGTGAGCCTCATATTTGTACGAGAAAATTTTCCTCATACAAAGTGATTATACTCACTTGGTAGGGCCATTATGGAAGATCCACTCCATCCATCATGTTTATTATGCTAATAGATGTAAGTGTAGAAAAAATCAAGTTGTTTGGAGGTCATTCACCCATTCATTATGTGCATCTAATTTGTGTTGGATTTATATTACTGTGAAATCGTTCATTTTTCAACCACATGATGCATGGGTGAATGACCTCCAAACCACTCAATTTTTTCTACACATACATCCATTAGCATGATAAACATGATGGACGGAGTGGATCTTTCATAATGATCCCACCAAGTGAGTATAATCACTTTGTATGAGGAAAATTTCCTCATACTTTATATGAGGCTCACTTTTCTCTCTCTCTCTCTCTCTCTCTCTCTCTCTCTCTCTCTCTATATATATATATATATATATATATATATATATATTCTGCTTATGTTGCAACATTTGAAGACTAGTTACAATAGCAGTTAAGAAGAGTGGTAGGAATCAAAATTGTAGTCCAAAACAGACTTGGATTCAGATAATTAAGAAAGATATGACAGATGAATAAAAGAAAATAATTTATGAGGACGATTTCAAAGACCTCTGATAAGGGCTTTGGATCATTTTGGGCTCTATGCGTGTCTTATTCCATATAGAATTAAAGAAGATTATATAATTCTAAAATTGTCAACTGAACAACAAGTTGACACTACCATTGATTTTAATGAAAAAAATCACTGTTTTATTAGTAGAACAATGCTAGATTAGTAAGTTTTTAGCTGTTGTGAAAATGGACTTGAAGTTAAATTCCAGTTTGCAGCTATGGTGGCCTTAAGCATAAATGTTAATTATCTCAATAATTAGCTCTAATCAATCATTTTGATGTGCATAAAAGAAATCTTGCGTTCTAAGGGTTTTGTATTTTATAAAGACTAAATGAAGAGCCAGTCTGGGATTTAAAAATTAGAAGATTAATAACTGTTCATTTTCTTTTTAAAAAAAAATATTTCCTCTCAACATGCCTCTCGGTGATAACCATGGTCTCAAAATAGACAACGTGGATTTATCTCACTTTGGCATTTGCGTTATGAGCACCTCAACTACAAGGGGCTTTGTTTACTCAAGGAGAAAAGAATGGTGAATGGACTACCCTCTTTTCAGAAACCAAATGAAGTGTGTGAAGGCTGCATATACGGAAAAATGCACAAGCTCCCATTTCTAAAAACATCTTGACTTGCTTCCATTTCCGAAAAATGCCGATTTTACGTCAAGTTGATAAACACACAACTTCAGTTGAGCTGCTAGAGCTAGAATAGTTCGAATTGTTTCGATCCTTGCAACTGGAGCATAAGTCTCTGTAAAGTCGACTCCAGGTTGCTGAGCATACCCTTTTGCAACAAGTCGGGCTTTGTACTTCTGAATTTTGCCTTGATCATCGAACTTGATCTTGAAGACCCACTTCACCCCAATGGTTTTCTTTCCTCTTGGCAAGTCAACGAGCTCCCATGTTTTGTTCTTCTCAGTGGTGGACATCTCTTCAATCATAGCTTTTTTCCATTGCTCATCTTTTGAAGCCTCTTCAAAAGTTTGGGGTTCAACAGAGAATAAGCCAAATTCACAAGACTCATAGATTTCACTTAGTAGACGAGTTTTTCTTGGAGGGTTTTCTTCATCTGAAATTTCAACTTCTTCACTTCTTTGTCCAGCTTCAGACGCCAATGGATCATGGAAGGTTATGGATTCTGCAACTTGCTTTTCTTTCCAATCCCAGGTTGCAGCTTCATCAAAAATCACATCACGTGAAACGATGACTTTATTAGATGAAGGGTCGAGAAGAGGATATCCTTTCGACTCGTCGCTATACCCAATGAAAATGAGTTTTTGACCTTTCTCATCAAATTTTCCACAACTTTGAGATGGAATGAGGGCATAAGCAATGCTAGCTGCCAAAAATTTTGAAATGATCAACAACAGGTTTCGTCTTGTGCCAAGCTTCAAATGGAGTCTTGTTTCTGACCGCCTTTGTTGGAGATCGGTTTAGAATGTATACGGTGGTGTGGACAGCTTCTACCCAATATAAATTTGGAATTCCTTTACCTTTTAGCATACTTCTTGCCATCTCAACAATTGTGCGATTCTTTCTTTCAGCCACACCATTTTGCCGTGGTGTTCTGCTTACAGTCAGCTGCCTCTTGATTCCGTTATTTTTGCAATACTCCATGAATGGGTTGTAGAGAAATTTGCCTCCACGATCAGTCCTCAAAGATTTGATTAAAAAACCGCTTTCCTTTTCCACAAGAGATTTGAATTGCAAGAAGGTGGAAAATGCCTCGGACTTTTGGTTAAGGAAGTAAATCCATATCATCCGTGTATAATCATCAACAAAGAGAATAAAATATCTCTTATTACCTAGAGTAGGAGTTTGCATTGGCCCACATATGTCGGAATGGATAAGCTCCAATGGTGTTTTTGCCCGCCAAAATGTTTTCGTCTACTAAGTAAAATCTATGAGTCTTGTGAATTTGGCTTATTCTCCGTTGAACCCCAAACTTTTGAAGAGGCTTCAAAAGATGAGCAATGGAAAAAAACTATGATTGAAGAGATGTCCACCATTGAGAAGAACAAACCATGGGAGCTCGTTGACTTGCCAAGAGGAAAGAAAACCATAGGGGTGAAGTGGGTCTTCAAGATCAAGTTCGATGATGAAGGCAAAATTCAGAAGTACAAAGCCCGACTTGTTGCAAAAGGGTATGCTCAGCAACCTGGAGTCGACTTTACAGAGACTTACGCTCCAGTTGCAAGGATCGAAACAATTCGAACTGCTCTAGCTCTAGCAGCTCAACTGAAGTTGTGTGTTTATCAACTTGACGTAAAATCGGCATTTCTTATTGGAGAAATTAAAGATGAAGTCTATCTCGAGCAGCCGGAAGGATTCAAAGTTAAAGGCAAAGAAGACAGAGTCTGCAGGTTGAAGAAAGCATTATACGGCTTGAAGCAAGCTCCTCGAGCTTGGAATAGCAAAATCAATGGCTATTTCATTGAGAATGGCTTCAACCGAAGCTTACGTGAATCTTCCCTATATGTGAAAAATGTTGGTAATGATTTTCTTGTTGTTTGTCTATATGTTGATGATCTCATCTATTTTGGTACAGACACAAGATTAGTGGAAGAATTCAAAAAGAAAATGATGGAGAAATTCGAGATGACTGACTTGGAACTCATGAAGTACTTTCTTAGAATTCAAGTCAAACAAAGTCCTGGAAGAATTTTTCTTTATCAAGAGAAGTACATTGTTGATCTCTTGAAGAAATTCAACATGAGTGAATGCAAGCCCATTTTGACTCCTATGGCGTTAAATGAGAAATTACAAGTTCATGATGATGCAGAAAAAGTTGACGCCACTCTTTACAGAAAGCTGATTGGATCCTTGATCTATCTCAACACAAGGCCTGACATAACTCATTCTATTAGCTTGTTGTCCAGGTTCATGAGTGAACCAAGTAAAATTCATTTTTCTGCAGCAAAAAGAATTTTGAGGTACTTGAAAGGTACAAAGAATCAAGGCATTGAGTTCAAGAAGGAAAAAAAATTTGAGCTTGTTGGCTACACAGACAGTGATTGGGCCGGATCTCTTGATGATCGAAAAAGCACATCCGGTTATATGTTTTGTCTTGAAACAAATGTTATATCATGGAGTTCAAAAAAGCAAAAATCGGTTGCATTATCGTCGGCAGAAGCTGAATACATTGCAGCTCCAGATGCAGCATGTGAAGCCGTTTGGCTTAGAAGAGTTTTCGAAGATTTGAAGTTCAAGCAAAGTGAGCCAACCACAATTTTCTGTGACAATATGTCTGCAATTGCTGTGACCAAAAATCTAGTTTTCCATGCAAGGTCCAAGCATATCCAATTGCGACATCACTTCATCCGAGAACTTGTCAGTGAAGGAAAAATTTGCATGGAATCAATCAACACCAATGACAACCCAGCTGATGTTTTGACAAAAGCTGTTTCCTTTGACAAATTTGAGAGATTCAAGAAGCAAGTCAAGATTGCAAATTAAGGAGGGGTGTTAAAAGTTAATTTGCAATTAATGGTACATACCTGAAGAGGCATTCAAACTTTGAAGCAAGTAGTCTTTGTATCAAGAAATTAATGAAGCTTTGAACATCTCTTTGTATTCATGTATCTAGAACTATCTATTGCACACTATAAATAGTTGTGCTCTCATTTGTAATTCATCAAGAAAAATTATAAGAAATATAATAGAGTGAGCAGTAGGTACTCTACTTTTTCAAAATTCTTTTTAAATCAAATACACTTTTCTTTCCACCAAAGCTTTCGCACCCAACAGCCTGGTATCGAATCTCAGTTCCCCCTTTACCCATTCCACCCCGGTCCTCCTTTTACCCATCCCACAATTTCCCCAGGTGAGCTACAACTCAATGTCTATCACTTACGTTATAAACGACCTTTTGACGTTTCTTGGATAAGCCTGCATTTGGGCCTCCCTGGATCATGGCTCACACACAATGACAGAAAGAAATCTTGATTATTCAACTTGCAGCAGTACTATGTACCACAAAAAATTCAATTACAAGAAAATTAATTAGCTAGGGCAGCCAAAATAACGTAACTTCCCTTTTAAGTAAATTAATTAAGTTGACAATTTTTCAAATCATTTAGTACATTCCAGGCTCTATCTTGTCTCAAACCCTCTCAGAGTCCCACATGTTTACACTACCTTTTTGAATTTCATTGTCATATTGTATGGATATATATCTATTCAATTCTCCCATGCACTTGTTTATATATTATTAATTAAAACCAGAAATTAAAGGGACAATAATAGTGGTGGGCCTAATAGCTGATGGATGCAGCTAGAATATTATTAAACTATAACATTAATATTCTAGTCTTAAGCAAGGACAATGAGCAAGAAAACCCTAGTCTTCCTCCTCATCAACATCTTTATCCTTACCTCTCTCTTTACTTAAATTACATATATTACACCAATATATACAGGCTCTCATGCCTTTCCCTAACCCTTCTTATGAAGAATAACTTCGAAAAGAAGGTTAAGAAAAAGAGAGAGGAGAGGGGGAGAGAGAGAGAGAGAGAAGGCATGGGAAGAGCTCCTTGTTGCGACAAAGCCAACGTGAAGAGAGGCCCATGGTCACCTGAAGAGGACTCCAGGCTTAGGTCCTACATCGAACAACATGGTTTCGGTGGCAACTGGATCGCTCTCCCTCAAAAGATCGGTACGTACTGTTCTTTTGAGTTAATTATTCCCTCGCTAGTATCTTATTCCCACTCTAGTGACACATGTACTGTTTTGGTTTTAGGCCTCAAGCGATGCGGAAAGAGCTGTCGCTTGCGTTGGCTGAATTACCTACGACCAAACATAAAGCATGGTGAATTTTCTGAAGAAGAAGATAATATCATTTGCAGCATGTATATTAGCATAGGAAGCAGGTAGGTCATTTAACTAATTATTTCTTAAATAATGTTTTGTCATCTGCTTTTGCTATTAATTATTTGATAGTTAATTTGATACTGCGCGCATGTGCAGGTGGTCAATAATCGCAGGCCAGTTGCCTGGACGAACCGATAATGATATCAAGAACTACTGGAACACGAAATTGAAGAAGAAGTTATTAGGAAGCAAACAACAAAAAAATCAAAACCAGACTCCTACTACTCGAAGAGCTGGAATATTGTTAAAGCAAGAAGACATAGGAGAAGAAAACCAGATCATCAACAGCTCCGGCCAGCCGAATGCATTTAGTTGGCCTGAACCAAGTGGGCACCCAACCTATGTGATTCATCAAGACGAGAACTTGTCAACGAGAAAACTACTAATGAAGATTGGTGGAAGTTTATCGACTACTGAACCTTCTTTCATCGTTCCACCACCACCGCCACCACTAGCTCAAGCAAACAATGAGGCTAATTCAGAGAATGTTACATTCGAATTGGACCATAGTTCAGTTCATGCCAATAATTCAATGGTTAGTTCTGAAAGCTTCCCGTGTCCTAGTGGGTTCAATAACAATATTCCTACAGAGCTCAACGATCTGTTTAGCTTTAATTACAATTGCAATTCTGTGGAGTTTGAAGGACTAGATTGCTTCTACAATAGTATGGTTGATGAGACAAATGGGGCACTTGATAACACAAGTTTTAAAGCCAATTATTGGAGCGAGGTAAGCCCTACGATTAATTACCAACAGATGATCATGCCCAGTTATCAACCGATTCAAGCTTGTTCATTTGAGGACATATTAGATTGAGTTGTTGTTAATAAAGTTATAAGGAGGATATAAAGGAGGTATAGCATATAAGTAGCATTGGTGTAAGCACTACAAAAAAGGAAGGAATGGCCGGCGTTTTTTTTCACAATGGCCGGCGTTTTAAAAGCGCCGGGGAATGGTTAATGGCGTTTCGCGAAGCGCCGCCGCAAGCGCCGTCCTTGCCGCTGCCGGGGAATCTTATTCTAATCCCCGGCGCAAATAAAGCGCCGGCCTTGGTTTTAAGAATGCCCGGCGTTTGATAAACGCCGTGGATTTACTTTTCAATTTTCAAGTTAATTCTACCGTTATTGAACATACCGCACTGATCCAAAACAGACCGCACTCATCCAAAACTGATCCAAAGCAAGTTTATTCTTGCTTTTATAAAACAAACCACACTGATCCAAAACAAATTATCACAAACTACACTAATCCACAAATTAAGAAACTCACAAATAATCAAACAAAGACTCATTGAAACTTTTATAAAACAAAGATCTTTCATTCATGGTACGATATATACATCACATAAAGTTTTTATCAAGTTATAACACTTTTCAGTTTTACAGGATACTAGTGTATAACACTTTTCAGTTTTACACAAGTTATGACAAAATGTACTAGTTCTTTGACATTGTAGGTTCATTAACACTGAGCTGTTCTACGAGTTCAGCAGCAGCGGAGGCATCTTCGCTATCCTTCTCTTCATTCTTTCCAAGAGATTCAACTATTTCTTCAACCGATTCCATGAACTTTTTGCAGTCTGCCAAACAAAAAGTTGAATGAGGACAAAAATGCAAGCAAAAAAGCAATGGCTTTGCATTCAATAAAAATAACAACGGCTTAATACATGCAGGAACATTTTCCCAGCTACTAGAAAAATGCAAATCATAACAAGAAGAATTTCTTCCTGTCATAGGCAAAAGGAAAAAAAAAAAGATCTCAGAGGTTTCGACATTATTTATACATCATTTTCTGATATTAATTGTGATTGTCTCAACAGTTTTAAAACCAAAGTGTCACATCAATATATATAAGATTAATGATAAATAGCAAATTGACAACACTAAATTGATGAATGCGCTTAGCAGATGCACAATCATCTGATGCAAACGCACAAATTTCAAACTTGCATGAAATCAAAAGCACGGAGGAAATATTTTTGGAACTCAATTATCTTTTGTGCAGACATATATCTTAAATAGAAAAAAGAAGTACTGCAATCAGCCATTCATTAAGTTTGCTTCTTAGTCTTCTTAGCCATCAAAGTTCAGTTAACTATAAAATGTTTACAACTCCCTTTGCAAGAAGCAGAGAAAATCTAAAATAAAAATGAAAAGTGTTCTTGAAACATGCACAGGCGTACAGTTTCAATGGTTTAAGTTTCAATGGTTTAAGTTCGCTTTAAACGGCAACATTTCAATGGTAACATTTAAGTTTGCCTCCACTTTTGTATATCCTTTCTTTCGGTTCACATCCTCTTAACGGTCCCCATTTTCTGACCATACAATTATTCGCGTTTCATAAACAAGATAAAATTCCCTCCCCTTTAGAGAAGGTTCATAAATCTGACATCAATTTCAGCAACAATCCATTTACATAGCAAACATGTAAGTAGTACTCGCAGATGAAAGCAAATAAAAGCTTTATCGGAGTATAGCAAATAAAAGCAAATCACATGAAGTACAAAGTAAACCTACCTGCTGTGTTTTTGAACTGCATTCAAAACCCAACTACTCGAGTTGCAGGCCTACATGCAGATAGAACAAAGTAAACCTACCTGCTGTGTTTTTGAACTGCATTCAATGTAAACAGGGGCACCGATGGTCTTCTTCAATTCTTCTCCCTTCAACAAGTATACAGATAATTAACATATTAATAACTGAATCAAGCAGGTGTGTGTCATAGACCAAACAGAAAAAAATCCATCCTTACCTGAGCAGTAGTGATGGGAACAGCGCCAGGATGATCTACAAAGAATTGTTCGTCATCCCGCAGATCTGTGAACAAATTGATTGTTTATTTTAATATTGAATTCTTAATCAGGACAGTAAATACCATAAACAAAATTTGAAGGGTATGTGAAAGCTGAAGATTTGACTTCTTTAATCAGCAAGGATTTAATTTAGAAACAAACTCAAAAGATACACCAAGTTTACATGCAAATTTGATACTATAATGATCTGTAATCAAGATAGAAAAGAAAAACTCAAGCAACATGGATTTTGGTTATCAAAGCACAATTATATCCTCATTTAATTTAATGTTGCTTTAAACGGCAACATTTAAGTTTGCCTTAGATTCGCAGGTCCATTCTACAGTTTCAATGGTTTAAGTTCGCTTTTCAGTGAGAAGAGGCCAGCTACGGCCTACGGGATACAATTATATGAATTATGAAGGCATCAACAGGGCTAAGAAAGAGGTTCAAGCCTTCTACATTAAGAGACAACTACTAAGAAAGAGGTTTAAACCTTTTATATGAAAAGCATAAACACTACATGTTAACACAGACACTAAATGAATTTTGAAAGGAACAGCAACTATATCAAAAATTAGAACTTAATTTGCAAATATATAATAAAATGAATGAGCTTTTTACTCACCACAATGTGACGAGTAATGGTTTCTTCAGAACTTAATAAACAAAATAAATTACCTGATCAACACAACCACTCCAACTTGGTTGTTATGATGTAAAACTGATGGTTGACATCCCAGAATTATAATCACTCAACACTCCACAACAAAACACATCCACAACCAACCTTATCTAATCCCCATGATGTTGATTAATCTCCAACACATTTCACCCTTTTTTAATCACTTAATGGGCAGTCACTTAATTTTGAGTATAGAGACCGATTAAGGTATTATAATGAGAAATTAAATAAAAACTTCAATATACCATATAAGTTTATAAAGCTGTCATAGATCTTACAAAGGAAATAAGGAAGATAACTGACATCAACCATAAAGCTAACACTATAAAAAGCCATAAAGATAATCAAAAACCATATTTGCTTGTATATGGTATAACCCTTATGGCCATACAAGCAAGAAAGACAAGGGAGTGAATTCTTACATTATTGCATACAAGGTACATCCTAGGGACCATATATCAGGCCTTGCATCAATGTCGGCATGGCTTGGACAATCCCACAACTCAGGAGCTCGGAAAGGTGCTGAACAAGTTTCTTTCCTGCATATCATTGAATGAATTCTTAATGTTAATTGAATTGTAGGCTCAGAACAAATTTAACAATATATATACTGCTAAAAGGGACTTATATATATTTAATAGTAAGAAATTATAGGCTCAGAACAAATTTGAGTCAAAATAAGTGCTGCAAAACATTCAGGTGAATCAAGTATTACTGTATGTCTTGCATAAATTGGTGTCACTAGGGCTGCAGTTACTGCCACGCCTACTAGTTCCACCCTTTTTTATGCACCCCCACCTCTTCTAATAAAAAAATGTATATCTGCGAGAGAGATAGAATAGAGGCCAAGAATTGAAGATGAGGGTAGGGTAAAGGAAAAAATACTTGTCAATTTAGAATAGTCATCACTGCCTATATACAAATTCAAAGGGACGCAAAACTCAAAAAAATGTTAATCGAACCAAATACTTCCCTCAATTGATATAATCAGAAGTATCCTCCTCACTGGCTCCAGTAGAGCAATCTACCTCTTGAGCATAAGTGTCACTAAACAAATAACATTAAAGATGAAATTAGAATTATCATAAGTGTCACTAAACAAATAACAATGTGAATTGAGTACACTCAACCCTTTCACTATGCAGGAGTATCTGAAGTATATCTGAAATATAAGCTGAAGTATAAGTGATATATAATCTGAAGTCAATATAAATGTATCTGAAGAAAGGGACTGCCAATAATATAACAGATAATATACCAACTCCATGCATACTGAAATTCATCAAGACAGCAACTCCAGATCTATGCTTCCCTCTCAAAAGTGACCACCACTCCCACAAATTAATCAAAACCCATCAATGTTTCTCCCAAATTCAACCAATTTTTACATCATAATCAACCAGCAGTGCAAATTAGCCTACAAAGCAAAATAAAACCTTTAAAAAGACCCAACACCATCATAATCAAAATGGTCACACCATTCACTCAGACAAACCAAAACCCATCAATGTTCCTTCCCAATCCAACCAATGTAATGGGTCTGCGCCCAAAAAACAAGAAAGGGCAAAAGCAAAGATGACTTACAGAGAGATCTTCGCCAATGGAAGAGATCTCTTCTTTGGCTTTCTTCGAAATAGTGAAGCTCCCCAGTTTCAACTAAATCAAATAAACAACAACAACAACAACAACAACAAAAAACACCAAATAATTCTAAATCAAACTAATGAGCAAATCAAACTCATATCATTATTGTAGCTCAATCAAACTAATGAGCAGATCCATACCTAGGGTTCCAGAAGGAGAGAGGACGACGGCGGTGGAAGCGAACAACGACGACGGCGGAAGCGAGATTGGGGGTTTAGCCAATCGAATTAGGGTTCGCGAGATTGGGGGTTTAGCCAATCGGTAAAAATCGATTTAGGGTTTAGCCGAGAAGAATTGAGCGAGATTGGGGGTTTCGGAGAGAAATCAAAGAGGGAAATCGACGCGGATTAATAGCGAAATCGAAGAGGGAAAAGAATTGAGCGCGAAAGCGAAAAGAGAAAGAGGGAAGAAGCGAAAGCGAAAAGAGAAAGAGGGTGGGTGTGGGGTTTTATCAGATGGGATATATCCCCGGCGTTTGAAAGCGCCGGGGATTGTTAATAGGCCGGCGTTGATTATTAAGCGCCGGGGTTTCTTTGGATCCCGCTGGCGCTTTCGTCAAAGCGCCGGGGAATGTCCCGGCGGTATGTTTAAGCGCCGGCGTTGTTTTGCCGGATATTCCAGTTTCTTTTGTAGTGAAGGGGTGTAACGTGTTGCATGCTAAGATAAACCCTAATAATAAACTCGAAGGATTGTTTCCTATTTAGGTGCGTGAGTTTGTTTCAGTATTTGACATTATTTTGGAGGTTTACATGTTTTATCTCTTTTCAGTAATCACTCAATGAGGTTTACATAGTGATTATTAATTATTTTGATTGATCAATTTCACTTCTAGTAGTATTTGAGAACTTTATTTGAGAACTTTTTGTGATTTCACGTTTTTTGTTCTATTCTTCAAACAAAATCAACAAGGCATTTAAATAGGCAAGAACTAAAAAACAAAACATACAAGACCATTCACTACTCTGCCACCACTTGGCTTTTCACTTATACCCCTTGGCTTTTCACTTACACCCCTTGGCTTTTCACTTACAAAGACTCTTGACCTTTTATTTTTCATAACCCACTAATATGGTATTTAATGTTTATTCAACAAAACTCCCCTGTAAACTTAAATGCTTCTACCATCCGTCATGCCAATCATCTTCTTGCATCTGTCGAGAAGTACTTTCGGTAACGGTTTTATGAAGATATCCGTAGCTTGATCCTGACTTGCCACATGCACCAATTCCACACTTCCGTCCTTCACATGATCTCGGATAAAGTGAAAACGAACATCGATGTGTTTGCTTCTTTCATGGTTCACTGGATTCTTTGCCAGCTCAATTGCTGATTTGTTGTCAACTTGAATCACGGTTGCACCAAGTTGCTTTAGCTCCAACTTGCTCAACAAATTTCTAAGCCATATCGCATTACATACACACCAAGATGCGGCCACATATTCAGCTTCACATGTCGAGAGCGTCATGATCGGTTACTTCTTTGAAAGCCAAGTAAACGCAGTATCTCCCATAAAGAACACATATCCCGAGGTACTTTTCCGATCGTCTATATCTCCGCACCAATCGCTGTCGGAATAGCCAACCAAATTGTAATCTTCTGCTTTTGAGTAGAACAACCCGAGTGACACCGTTCCTTGGATGTACCGTAGGATTCGCTTCAACACCTTCCAATGTGAATGAACCGGATCCTCCATGAACCGACTTACAATGCCGACACTTAATGAAAGATCCGGCCTTGTGCATGTGAGATAGCGAAGGCTTCCTATCAAACTCTGGTATCTACTCGCATCGACACGTTCTCCTCCATCGAACTTCGAGAGTTTTGCACCTGGCTCCATTGGTGTTGATACCGGGTTGCAATTTGCCATCTTGTACTTCTTCAAAATCCTTTTTGCATATGTCTCCTGTGATATAAAAATACCCATCTCTACTTGTCTAACCTCCAAACCAAGAAAAAACTTCATCAAGTCCAAATCTGTCATCTCAAATTCCCGTGTCATTGTGACCTTAAACTCTTCTATTATCTCATCATTGTTACCCATAAAGATGAGATCATCGACATAAAGGGCAACAAATAATATGTTACCTCCATTCTTCTTTACATAAAGAGCATGCTCGTAGGGACATTGCTTGAACCCGTTCTCCTTGAAATATGAATCAATACGTGTATTCCATGCCCGCGGTGCTTGCTTCAACCCGTAAAGCGCCTTCTTCAATTTTAGCACCTTCTTCTCTTCTCCAACTCTCATGTACGCGGGTGGTTGTTCGATGTAGACGTCTTCTTCGAGCACACCATTCAACAATGCCGACTTAACATCCATTTGAAATATCGGCCATTTGAATTGAGCAGCTTGTGAAATGAGTTATCGAATTGTCTCCATTCTTGCAACAGGAGCAAATACTTCGTCATAGTCGATTCCTGCCTTTTGCTTGTATCCCTTCGCAACAAGTCGCGCCTTGTACCGTTCTATCTCGCCTTCAGCATTCATCTTTTTTCTTGAACACCCATTTCACACCAATAGGCTGACTTCCTTTCGGTAATTCCGCTGGTTCCCATGTGTTGTTGCGGTCAATCGCCTTAATCTCCTCGTTCATGGCAGTTTGCCACTGCTTGTCTCGCACCGCCTCTTCAAAACTAATATTTTCAGTATTTGCCAAAAGACATACAAGGTATATCTCATTTGTCGAATCATACAAATCTTGCAAACTTCGTGTTTTGGGTTGTCGTGGTTCATCTTCATTATCGGTAGTTTCAGAGTTTGTTGATATGCTTGTTGGTGCAACGACTGATGATTCTCCAACTTCGATGATAACCTCCGTCGAATTATTCCAGTCCCACTCGCTTGCTTCGTTTACTCGCACATCACGACTCACCATCACCTTCTTGCTTATCGGGTCGAGTAGCTTGTACCCTTTTGTCTTCTCATCATACCCAATAAAAATATACTTTTTGCTTTTGTCTTCGAGCTTCGTTCTTCGTTGATCCGGTACGTGTGCATAAGCCACACTATCGAACACTTTGAGATAAGAAACTGTCGGCTTTTGACCGTTCCATGCCTCTTGTGGTGTTTGATCATCTAACTTCACATGTGGACATCGATTTTGTACACAGATGGCACATTGCACGGCTTCTGCCCAGAATTCCTTCGGCATCTTCTTGCTCTTGAGCATTGATCGAACCATATCGAGAATAGTCTGGTTCTTCCTCTCGGCCACACCATTTTGTTGAGAAGAGTATGGTGCGGTTAGAAATCTCCTTATGCCTTGCTCCTCGCAATACTCCATGAAAGCCGTCGAAGTATACTCGCCACCTCTATCGGATCGTACGGCTTTGATGTGTCTACCAGTTGCCTTCTCCACCATCACTTTGAACTTTTTGAACACCTCGAATGCCTCGGATTTTTCTTTCAAAAAATAACCCCAAGTTTTTCGTGAGAAATCATCGATAAAGGAAATGAAGTACCTTTTACCGCTGAAAGATTCGGGGGTGATTGGTCCACATATGTCGGTATGAATCAACTCGAGAATATGTTTAGCTCGATATTCTGCCTTCTTTTGAAACGAGGTTCTTGCTTGCTTGCGAAGCACACATTCTTCACAAAATTTGCCCTCATAGTCCATGTCCGGCAGCCGGTGCACCGAGTTCTTCTTTGCTAACTTCTTTAGACCACCATAATGTATGTGACCAAAGCGGAGATGCCACAGCGATGCCTTGTCTTCTACGTTGACTCGCAAACATTTTTCTCGCACGCTTCTCAAATTCAGTTTGTATATCCGATTCTTTCCATCTCAACTCGACCAACCAGACGCCCTTGATTGTCTTTCAATTGTAGTAGCTGGTTTATCATGAATACTGAGTATCCCTTCTCCATGAGTTGCCCCATGCTCAAAATATTGCTCTTAAGATCAGGTACGTAATAAACATTCTCGATTGACCCTTCCGCGCCAGTTTTTTGTAAATAGTGAACCGTACTTTGGCCTTTTACTTGGATCTTTGACGCGTCTCCAAACGAAACGTGTCCATCTTCAACCTCTCGCATCTCCTTGAATAGGTGCTTGTGCCCGCACATGTGGTTACTAGCGCCGGTATCGAGATACCACACTGTGTCGTTGTCGGAAACGGTATTTTTGTAGGCCATCATGAGAACACCATCTTCTCTTGTCTCCTCTTCCGCGACTAGATTCACATTTTCTCCTACCTTTTTTCGGAATAGCACTCTTTTACATAGTGCCCATACTTACCGCAATTAAAGCACTCGATGTTTGATTTGCACTCTTTTGCATAGTGCCCATGCTTGCCGCAGTTGTAGCATTCGACATTTGACCGGCCGCCTCTCCCATGACCACTTCCTCTACCTTGACAATTTTGTTGGCTTGACTGCCCCTTTTTCTCATAATATTCTTCTCGACCGCGGCCTCCACTACTGCGATCATTGTTGCGACCTCCACGACCGCGCCCTCTACCACGAAAATTTTGAGAATAGAGTACCTTTTCGTCTTTGATTGATGCCTTGGTTTGAAGTGCCTGCTCGAGTGTCTCCTCCTTCTTTTTCTTCTTACGTTGTTCGTGTGCCTCGAGAGAGCCTGCAAGCTCGTCGACTGTGAGCGTCGCAAGGTCCTTTGACTCTTCTATTGCACACAACATTCTCAAAATTGTCGGTTAATGATCTCAAAATCTTCTTCACAACTCGCGCATCGGTTAACGCTTCGCCATTACGAATGAGTTGGTTCACCACAGCTTGTACAGCGTGATGTAGTCAGATATAGTTTCCGACTCCTTCATCTTCATGTTCTCCAACTAGCCACGAAGAGTTTGGAGACGCACTTGCTTGATTCGGTCGGCTCCTTTGAACACTTTTCCTAAAGTGTCCCACGCTTCTTTTGAAGTAGTTGCACCGGCAATCTTCTCAAAGCCCGACTCGTCAACGGCTCGGAACAACATGTATAGTGCCGCCTTATCCTTCGATCGGAACTCTTTTAATGCCTTGGTTTGAGCCGCCGTATATCCCGTGGTATTTGTTGGTTCTTCGAAACCTTCTTCGACCACCTCTCATGCATCTTGAGATCCGAGAAAAGCTTTCATTTGAATGCTCCAGTTCTCGTAATTCGCCTTCGTTAGTCGTGGTAGCGGCATTTGACCCATCACATTCGCCATTTGCTCTGATACCAATTTGAGAACTTTATTTGAGAACTTTTTGTGATTTCACGTTTTTTGTTCTATTCTTCAAACAAAATCAACAAGGCCTTTAAATAGGTAAGAACTAAAAAATAAAACATACAAGACCATTCACTACTCTGCCACCACTTGGCTTTTCACTTATACTCCTTGGCTTTTCACTTACAAAGACTCTTGACCTTTTATTTTTCATAACCTACTAATATGACATTTAATATTTATTCAACAGTATTGTGCCTAACATGGTCAAAAACCATGGGCAGCCCATTATCCAAATGTTAGAAGTTTCAAATTTACTTTGGTCTTACAATAATATACAAAGTTAGGCGGCTTTCACAGTCCACTAAGGAGATGATTCCTAGTTAGAAAATTATACAAAGGACTACTGCTGTAGAAAAGCTAGAACAATGTAAAGGAAGGCCTTTGACAATACTATCTCATGGACCAGAAATACTATTGGGAAAGCACAAGGTAGAAGAGAGAACTTTGACAATATGACCACCATTGCTCTCTTTAACTAATAGGGGAACCCCAAACATTAATTCATAGGGATTTCCAATGTATATTAACTAGACTTGGAGTCATGTTAGGGGAAAAAAACTAGACTAGGAGTTTGTAATAGCACTAGTTTCTTGACAATCTTTGTCTGCATGTGTCCAAAATGTTGTTGATGTTAGGCTTGCCTTTGACCATACTAGAATGGAGAAATTCTAAACATAATCAACTTTGTTTTAGTATTTACTTCGTGGACCACGCAGAGTCGGTAGACTGGTGCCTTGAGATAATGTGGCTTAAAGTATGAGAAACACTCGATAGGTACACTGCTAGATCTAAGGGCAATTTGATCAATGTCGCAGTTCAGGTTACAGATTATCATGGTTTTACTGTCTACAAACAATCTGCTCTGGTAGAACTGTTACAAATAATGTTTACAAAATTTCTTTTACAAAGGAAGATAGAGAGGCACAGGAAAAACCGAGAAGGGAACAGAGGAGGGTAATCCGAAAGAAAAAGAAAAGGAAAATAAATTAAACAACTTACAATAAGCAAATGAAAAGTACAGTTCCAAGAAAGCCGAGGCCTGTGTATCACACAGTGTCCTTAAAACAGATTTCGCCTCTCTCCGGTTGCTGGATTGAACGGAGGCGTCTGTCTCCCAGGATGCAACGACTTGGAGCGATCCCGTAGGCACCACGTACCACTCCCGAACTGATCACAAGCACTTGAACCTATCACCTGACTTACCAACAACACTACAGCCGAAGAACAACACAAAAGAACTCAGAGAAGGAGAGAAAGAAGACATGTTTTCGTGCAGGGAAGAAAGTAGAGGGGAGGCCTCTATTTATAGGGCCTGGGTTAAATGTAACAGCAGACAAGGCATTAACAGCCTTTGCTGTAACGGCAGACAAGGCATTAACAGCCTTCACTGTAACGGCAGACAAGGCATTAACAGCCTTTAACAGCCTTCACTGTAACGGCAGACAGTGAATTGAATGCCTTCAGCGTAACGGCAGACAAAATATTAAATACAGCACTGAAACGGCAGACAGAACCGTTTCTGCATTCATTTCAGCCGTTACAAAAAGAAAACTGTAGCAAAAAGTGGCTCTGCACGGGGTGGGATCAAATCGGTCCGGCATTCGTGTCCACAGGTCGTGCGGGCGCACACAAGTCGCATGTAAACTGGTCCGTGATTTGCACCCCCCCTGCGCGCGCGAGAGAGAGCCTCTCTTCTAGCCATCTTACAATGCTTAGAAGGAGATTACTATATATCCTCTTCTATTTCCTTTGTTATTTCCGATATGGGACCCATTTTTAAGAATGAAAACGTCTCACTTTGAGAGACAATTTCTCATTCACCCCTTAACCGATTTTAGCGAACCAATATATAATTTTGATCTACTCACGAAGGAGAACACAAATCAATCAAGATCTCTCAATAATTCATTGAGGATCTTACTCAAAAAATTGCTCAAAAATCGGTTCGAAAATAGTGTATAAAACACTCATTTTCTAACAATCCCCACATGAATGAAAATTGACGACCACAGACAGGACAGACTGACACGACAGACTGACACGACGGACTGACCCGACAGACTTGGTGATAGAATTCAACGATTGATTTCTGCATAGGATAGGTAGGTGTTACCCTTTGAACCTTCCCTTATGAAAATATGTTTACTTTACTAACTAAACAGTAGACGCGATGTCTTTGAACTGTTCTGCCATTTGTGTAAACGATGACATATCTCACACAGAAATCTTTCTAACGCTTTTTCAGTTCTCACTGTTATGTTCGTTTTGGCCATGAACATACGCCTGGTTCTGCAAGATTTTAACATGAATATTGCCCTATATTATTCCCTTGGAAGCGGCCCTTCTTCCATCTTACATAGGTGATTTCTTACTTACGAGTAACCCGCATTACTCTGCTCGGATATCCGACGCATAAGAATCATTAAAAGCCTAGCTTAACCTGTTACCTTGCGGGCATCACTGTTTCATCATGGGAATGGACATGGAAAAATCCCCACAGTGATCTAACTTGGTCTTTACAATTTAGTTGTCCCTTTGAACCTAGATCTTGGGATCTCCAGTCAACTAGGTTGGGTTTCCATTGTATCGACTTATTCTTTCATGGGCTTTAGTCCCATTCCCCTCGATGATTTATCAACTAACTCTCTGTTTAACCCTTTGGTTAGCGGATCCGCAATGTTATCTTTTGACTTTACATAGTCCACAGAGATAACCCCAGTAGAGAGTAGTTGTCTAATGGTATTATGTCTTCGACGAATGTGTCTAGATTTACCATTATACATATTGCTCTGTGCTCTACAAATTACAGATTTGACTATCTGAATGTATGCAGATTAGAGGCACAGGCTTCGTCCACCTTGGAATATTCTCAAGGAAGTGGCGTAACCATTCAGCCTCTTCCCCACATTTATCTAATGCGATAAATTCTAATTCCATCGTGGATTTAGCGATCACTGTTTGTTTCGAGGATTTCAAAGAAACTGCTGCACCACCTAGTGTAAACACATAGCCACTAGTGGATTTTGAATTATCACTCGATATCCAGTTTGCATTCATCATTTCTTTAATGTACGATTCTTTCTCTCAGCAACACCGTTGGACTGAGGAGAATAAGGCGCTGTGGTTTTATGTATAATCCCATGCTTAGCACATGTGTCAGCAAATGGCGATTCATACTCTCCACCTCGGTCGCTTCTTAGCGCCTTAATTTTCTTATTGAGTTGATTTTCAACCTCATTTTTATAGAGAACAAATTTCTCTATAGCATCTTTGCTTTTAAGCAAGTATTCATAGCAATATTTTGTGCTATCATCTATGAAGGTAATAAAATATTTATTACCACCTCTTGTTTGTATCATTTTCAAATCACAAATATCAGTGTGAATTAGATCAAGTGGTTCGGTGTTTCTTTCAACACTTTTAAATGATGATCTTGTTAGTTTTGCCTCAACACAAGTTTCACATTAGTGTTTGGAATCAATTTGGAACGTTGGTATGTGGTTCAAGTTAATTAGTCTTCGCAAAGTATCATAATTAACATGTCCTAGTCTACCATGCCATAAATTGGAAGACTCAAGCAAATAAGTAGAAGAGCTAGCTTTATTCATATTATTGACCATGGTCATTACATTGAGTTTGAACATTCCACCACTCATATATCCTCTACCAACATACATTCCACTTTTAGACAAAACAAATTTATTCGACTCGAACACTAAACGAAAACCGTGGTTATTAAGCAACGAACCAGATACCAGGTTCTTACGGATTTCAGGAACATATGCAATATTGTTCAGAGTCAATTCCTTTCCAGAAGTCATCTTCAAGATCACCTTGCCTTGGCCCTTTATTTCTGAAGTAGCCGAGTTCCCCATAAACATTTTCTCCCCATTCTCTAATGGTTCGAAAGTGGAGAACATACTTCTATTGGAGCACACATGTCGAGTAGCTCCAGTGTCAATCCACCACTCCTTCGGGTTTGAACCTAACATATTCACTTCTGATATCACAGCTGAGAGGTTGATATCGGAGACATCTTGAGCAATTCCTTGAACCAAGTTTGCTTCTCTGTTCCTGTTCCTCTTGGGAAGTCTGCATTCAGTGGACTTGTGACCCATTTTGTCACAATTGAAGCACTTGCCATGAAACTTCGGCTTCTTGGAGATTCCTCCCTTAGGCCCCAACTTCGGACCCTTGTTGTTGTGCTTGTTGGAACGTTGTTTATGTTCCATTACATTTGCCTTTGCTGCATGGCTGATGAGTCCAACTTTTTCAGATCCCCTATTGTCTTCTTCAATACGAAGCCTGACAATGAGATCTTCAATGCCCATTTCTTTTCGCTTATGCTTTAGGTAATTCTTAAAGTCTTTCCAACCTTGTGGTAATTTTTCAATTATACAAGCCACTTGGAAACTTTCACTTAAGTTCATACCTTCAGCATGAATCTCATGCAAGATTAGTTGTAGTTCTTGAACTTGACTGATTACTGTTTTAGAATCTACCATTTTATAGTCTAGGAAGCGGCCCACAATGAATTTCTTGGCGCCGGCATCCTCAGTTTTATATTTATGTTCTAGTGATTCCCAAAGTTCTTTAGCTGTTCTTTTGTCAATGTAAACATTATACAAAGAGTCGGCTAATCCGTTCATTATGTAATTTCTACACAAGTAATCAGCATTTTTCCAAGCATCCACAGCGGCAATGACTTGGTTATCCTGCTCATCTTTCTTAAGATCTGGAGCATCTTCGTTCAAGAACCTTGCAAGATTCAGTGTGGTCAGATAGAACATCATCTTCTGTTGCCACCTCTTAAAGTTCTGCCCGTTGAACTTCTCAGGTTTCTCCTCATGGGAGACTGAGACAGGTACAACGGTGGGCATTGGCACTCGTGCCGCAGCAGCAATCGGTTCTTGCGTTGTATCAACAACCGGCACATAGACCGTTTCAGACACAACAGCATTGTCCAATGCAGTAGTCATCGTGAATCTGAAATTTACACAACACGAGTGTAAGTTTTCCAGATAAAAGAAATAAAAAGAAAAACCGTGCCTCAAAATCGAAAATGAAAGAAATCGAAAATCTGTTTTAAGATTGTTACAAATAAAGTTTACAAAATTTCTTTTACAAAGGAAGATAGAGAGGCACAGGAAAAACCGAGAAGGGAACAGAGGAGGGTAATCCGAAAGAAAAAGAAAAGGAAAATAAATTAAACAATTTACAATAAGCAAATGAAAAGTACAGCTCCAAGAAAGCCGAGGCCTGTGTATCACACAGTGTCCTTAAAACAGATTTCGCCTCTCTCCGGTTGCTGGATTGAACGGAGGCGTCTGTCTCCCAGGATGCAACGACTTGGAGCGATCCCGTAGGCACCACGTACCACTCCCGAACTGATCACAAGCGCTTGAACCTATCACCTGACTTACCAACAACACTACAGCCGAAGAACAACACAAAAGAACTCAGAGAAGGAGAGAAAGAAGACCTGTTTTCGTGCAGGGAAGAAAGTAGAGGGGAGGCCTCTATTTATAGGGCCTGGGTTAAATGTAACAGCAGACAAGGCATTAACAGCCTTTGTTGTAACGGCAGACAAGGCATTAACAGCCTTCACTGTAACGGCAGACAAGGCATTAACAGCCTTTAACAGCCTTCACTGTAACGGCAGACAGTGAATTGAATGCCTTCAGCGTAACGGCAGACAAAATATTAAATACAGCACTGAAACGGCAGACAGAACCGTTTCTGCATTCATTTTAGCCGTTACAAAAAGAAAACTGTAGCAAAAAGTGGCTCTGCACGGGGTGGGATCAAATCGGTCCGGCATTCGTGTCCGCAGGTCGTGCGGGCGCACACAAGTCGCATGTAAACCGGTCCGTGATTTGCACCCCCCCTGCGCGCGCGAGAGAGAGCCTCTCTTCTAGCCATCTTACAATGCTTAGAAGGAGATTACTATATATCCTCTTCTATTTCCTTTGTTATTTCCGATATGGGACTATGTTCCCTTTTAACCCATTTTTAAGAATGAAAACGTCTCACTTTGAGAGACAATTTCTCATTCACCCCTTAACCGATTTTAGCGAACCAATATATGATTTTGATCTACTCACGAAGGAGAACACAAATCAATCAAGATCTCTCAATAATTCATTGAGGATCTTACTCAAAAAATTGCTCAAAAATCGGTTCGAAAATAGTGTATAAAACACTCATTTTCTAACAAGAACATTTCAGTTTATTCCTTGCCAGTAGTAGGTCCTGCAGTATATATCTGAAGAATTAATAAGATTGTTAAGATAAATCAGAGAAAATGAAAACAATACTGAATATTGAATTGAATTCAATCAAGTACAATACCACCTATATATAGGAGGAGAACAAGTATCAAAACAACTCTACAATTAATATGGGACTATAATAATATCTAACACCCCCACTTAAACTCACGATGGGTCAAACAGTGTGAGTTTGCCAACTAAGTATCTAAATCTTTGAACAGTATGGAATTTGGTGAAGAAGTCTACAGTCTGCTGGGAAGATATAACAGAATGAAGAGAAATGATCCCTGCCTGAAAGCGCTCACGAACATAATGGCAATCAATCTCTATATACTTCGTTCGCTCATGAAAGACCGGATTGCTTGCAATGTGCAATGCACTCCGGTTATCACAATGAAGAGGAGTAGCTCCTGTAAGAGTAACACCCATATCTGATAACAGCTAACGAACATGAACAATCTTTCTAGTAGTAGTTGTCATTGCTTTGTACTCAGCTTCAGTCGAAGAACATGCAACAACTGCCTGTTTCTTACTTTGCCATGAGAACAGCGAATCACCAAGAAATAGACAGAAATCGGTGGTAGACCGTCTGGTAATAGGATCATCTGCCCAATCTGAATCAGAATATGCACTTAGCACTAATTTGGATGTAGTAGGCATGAATAATGAGAGAGTAATAGTATCCCGAAGATATCTGAGAATCCGAAGAAGAGCACCGTAGTGAACTAATGTATGAGAAGAAACAAACTGACTGACAACACTGACTGCATGAGCAATATCGGATCTGGTCATACATAAGTAGACAAGCTGTCCAACAATCTATCTGTATCTAGTGGGATCAGGAAGGAGCTCACCATCAGTGGGACGAAGGTTCACATGAAACTCTAAGGGTGTATCGGCTGATCTACTGTCAGAAAGGCATGCAGCGGAGATAATATCTGATGTGTATTTCTGTTGAGAAATGAGTATCCCCCAAGATCCATGAGCAATCTCTAGGCCCAGAAAATAACGTAGTCTGCCAAGATCTTTCATATGGAGCTGCTGATGAAGGTATTTCTGGGTGGATGTAATACCTGCAGAGTCATCCCCAGTAATGATCATATCGTCAACATAGAGTAGTAGAATTATCCTCTCCTGCAGTGATGACCGCATAATCATAGAATGGTCCTGAGAACTCTCACTAAAACTAGCCTTGGTGATGACAAGGCGAAAACACTCAAACCAGGCTCGAGGGGCCTGCTTCAAATCATATATAGTCCGACGCAGCCGGTAAACATGACGAGGAGGAGTAGGGAGGCCATGAGGATGATCCATATAAACAACTTCAGATAAGGTGCCATGAAGAAAAGCATTCTTCATGTCCATATGGTATAACAGCCATTGGCGGATGGCTGCAACAGCAAGAAGAGTGCGAACAATAGTCATCTATGCAATGGGAGCAAAGGTCTTATCATAATCAATGCCATGCTCCTGAGTAAATTCTTGGGCTACGAGACGAGCCTTGTGTCCCTCAATAAATCCATCAGGTTGATATTTGATCTTGAAGATCCACTTGAGCTAATAGGCTGAACGCCCTCTGGCAGAGGAACAACATCCCAAGTGCCAGTCTGATCAAATGCACTGAATTCCTTTGTAATAGCTTTCCTCCATTCAGGTTATTGAATTCCATCTTGATAGGTTCTAGGCTCACATGTAGAGTGTATAGCAGTGAGATATGCATAAAACTGTGGTGAGTAGGAAGCTAGGGTGGCAAAATCAAACTGGTCAGAGGGACCAGTGGTATCAGGTGTATAACGTACCGGAGGAATACCAGAAGTGGAACGGATAGACTGACGAAGAGGTGGTGGACTGACAGGTTGTGGGGGTGAGGACGGTGGAGTAAGTGCATGTGTCGGTGGGGAAGTAGGTGGGATGGGTGCTGGCTACTGTGGGGTTGCAGGTGGTGTTTCGGTAGGGGGAACAACAGGTGTAAGGACAGCAGGAGATGTGAATGGAGGCAGAGGAGTGGGATCAAAAAAAATGCGGGAAGATAAAGTTGGGGGGCTAGCAACAACTGGAGAATCGAAAAATCTAGTATCCTCAAGGGAGTCAGGTAGTAAGGGGAGTCTTACACAAAGGATACATGTCGAGAAATGCGGACACGACCCGCTAATGGATCAAAACAACGATAATCTTTGTGTTCAGGACTGAGACCGAGGTGAACGCACTTAGCAGCACGAGCGAAGAGCTTCGTATGCTCAGTAGGAGGGAAAAGGACGTAACAGATACACCCAAAGGTACGGAGCATACTGTAGTCGAGAGGAGAATGATAAAGAGCCTCATAAGGTATCGTACCAGCTAAGGCAGACGAGGGAGTAATGTTGATAAGACTAATAGAGATCATGATGGCTTCAGCCCAGAAAGAACGAGGAGCAGAAGAGGAGAGTAAAAAAGTACGAGCTGTCTCAAGGATGTGACGATGCTTGCATTTAGTTACATCATTCTGCTTATGAGTGTGAGGGCATGATTGCTGAAAAAGGGTGCCGTGAGACTGAAGGATCGATCTTATAGTGGTAGAAGTGTACTCACGTGCACCGTCCGATCGAAAATTCTTAATGCGCACACTGAACTGAGTGTGAATCATAGTTGTAAAGAACCGGTAAATATCAGGTACCTCATATCGCTGACGCATAAGAAAAATGCATGTATGTCTAGTGAAGTCATTGATGAAGGCAACATAATAGAGATAGTATTTCCATAAAGGTACAGGAGAGGGTCCTCATATATCAGAATGAACTAGTTGAAAAGGGTGAGTGGTTTCAAAAGTGCTTTTGTGACTAAAGGGTAGGACAATGTGTTTGGCCAAATGACAATCCTGACAATCAGATAAATGTTTAAAAGTGAGAGAACCAAGGGCACTACTGCGAGCTATAGTCTGGAGTTATGATGCGCTAATATGACCTAAATGTCTGTGCCACAGATCAGCATCAGAGAAAACAATACCGGTAAGAAAAAACCATGTATGTCTAGTGATGTGCACGAAGAAAATCTAAATAATATAGATGACCCTGACGACTGGCACGCTCAAACTCCTCACCGGTGGAGGAATCAGTAATAGAACAACCTAAAGAGTCAAAAGTAACGACAAGACCACTATCGCACAACGCACTAATAGAAATAAGGTTTATTGATAAATTAGGAGCATAGAGAACATATGGTAATGTGAGAGTGGGGGAGTTAATTGTCCCTGAGTGTGTAATAAGAAGTGGTGAGCCATCAGCAGTGTGTAGAGATGGAGAGTGAGAGGGAAGTGCTGTGCAGGTGGTGAACAGTGTCTGATTACTAGTGAGATGATGTGATGTACCAAAATCTAAAATCCAGAAAGAATTCATACCGGAGTGGCAGAAAGTGCAGGAGCAGAGGAGCCAGCATTGGTAGGCTCACCCATGAGCTGTAGTTCCAGCTGAGTGAGGCATTGCTGAAGATTAGCCCAATCAGCAGGAAACGGCAAGGCCAAAATGACGGGCATGGCCGAGGATGTGAGGGAAGAAGCACTGCAAGGAGAAGGAAGACTAGCGCTACTGTGACTGAGAGCACAATATAGAGGGAGATGCTACTGGTGTCTGGATCGGGGTAGGGAGTAGGGCGGTGCTACCAGTGGTGGAAGTAGAGGTGGGGTAGGGTGAGGAATGATGTAAGGAGAAGGTAGGAGGCCAGAGGCAGACTGAAAGTGGCGCTGCTGCTTTTTGAATATGGAGGAGGAACGAGAAGCGGTTGCATCGGGGAAATCAGTAGAGGTGGAAATATGTGGGAGAGACTGAGATGCCATCAAGTAGTAGTACCTGTATACATATACATATATATCTTTCTTTCTTTCTTTTTATTTTTGATTTTTTTGATTCTTTTGATTTTTTGATGTTTTGATTTTATTTGATTTTTCGAATTTTTTGAATTTTTTTTTGGTTTTTTTTTTTTGATTTTTTTGATTTTTTTGGAATAGAAAGAAAATAAATAGATGAAAAATAAAAAAAGAAAAAAGAAATTAAAAAAAATAAACTGAGGAACGGGGGGAAGGCGGCGGCTACTGGTCTCCTTCGACGACTGGATCTAGACGACTGTGGATCTCGACGACGGGAGCGGGAGTTCGGGAGCGATACGTGCGGGAGTTCGACGACTGTGGATCTCGACAACGGCTACTGGTCTTCTTCGACGACTGTGGATCTCGAAGATTGTGGATCTCGACGACGGGAGCGGGAGTTCGGGAGCGGTTACGTGCGGGAGTTCGACAACTGTGGATCTCGACAACGGGAGCGGTTACATGCGGAAGTTCGACGACTGTGGATCTCGACGATGGGAGTTCAGGAGCGGTTGTGAGAGGCGACGACTGTGAACGCCTCGACGACTATGGAGGCGGCAATTGTGGCGGTAACGACTGTGGAGGCGACGCCCGTGGAGACGACGATGGTGTATGGTGATAGGGTTTCGATGACTGGGGAGCTGGTCGGGAGGATGAAGATGATGTTTTTTTTTTTTTTTGTTGAGATCTAGGGTTTTGGGAAGAAATTTGTATAACTTTGGCTGTTGGAATTTAAAGATTTTTGGATGAGAAAATTTGAGTAATTGGCTCTGATACCATATTAAGATAAATAAGAGAGAATGTAAACAATACTGAATATTGAATTGAGTTCAACCAAGTACAATACCACCTATATATAGAAAGAGAACAAATATCAAAACAACTCTACAACCAATATGGGACTATAATAATATCTAACAAAGATAATGTATTCTATCGATTCGTTGGTTTTCGTAGTTAGTAAAAAGGGAGGACTAATAGTAAACACATAACAGGAACTTCTAAATGTTTGAAGATTTGCAAATTGCATGCCAAAAGTACAAAAATAATTACAATTAGGGGTGGGCTCAGTACAGTACCGGACTTTTTGACATTGTATTATTACCATACCAAACTAGTTCGGTTTGAAAATATGCAAACCGTTACCAACCAAAAAGTTCGGTATACCGACTATTTCGGTTGGTACGGTTTGGTATTGGTGTTATACTAAATATGACCCAACAAATACCTTAGCAAATATCAGTACCAATAAAAATAACAAGTTAACAATATCACACAACTACCGAAACATAAACAGAATAGACCACAAATCCATTTTCATTCCAAAAGCAAGCATATTCATACCGAAACCGAACCGGAGCAAATAAGTCAATGGTAGTTTGTTCTATATCAATTGAGCTGCAAAACAAGTGTCTCTCACTACCAAGAACGAGCACAGCTGCAAAATTGTCAACCAAGGAAACAAGAAAAGTAATGGGACGGAACATGATCACAGATGCAAATAAAAATAAAATAGAAACCACAAAGTAGTAAATCCTTAAATCATAAATGCGACCAGGACGCAACATACAATATATGATGTTTCAATGTATGAGTATGTATATGTATGCATGTCGACAGTGATTGAATCACTCTTTTATATATAGAAAATTAAATGAACTATAGTTTACCAGCTCCAATTTATATGATTAAAACATATAATATAATAAATAGAGTAACTAACCATTGTTTGTCCACACATCATCTAGAAGTTTAAGAAACAAGTAGCATGTGTAGAATACTGTAAGTGGTATGTTTGTCCACACATACCACCTACAGTAAGGGTGAAAGTCACTATACTTACCATCTCCAGTTCACTTGAATCAGAAACCTTCTCTTCAATTGAGGGGAAAAGGCTAACTAAACATTCAGCAGCTTATTCACTGTACCACATCCCTACCCTCTGTTAGTAGCATATGTAGTAAACAGAGTTTATTCGGTACGGTACGGTAAAATACCGACTGAACTATATTCATACCGAAACCGAACCGGATTTTAGAACTCGGTACGGTTGTACCGTACTATACTTTTGGTAACCGAATTTTTCAGTACCGAACCGATTGGTTCGGTTGAAAAACCGGTCAGTTGGCTCAGTTCGCTATGATCCGCCACCCCTAATTACAATATAATAGACTAGCATTATGCACATACAAGTATAAAGAAAAATAAACAAACATGTAACCATCAATGCACAAAATATTTACTTTCTACGGACCGTGTTTCAGTACATCAGCATGCCATTGAAGAGCCATCATTCCTTTGTTTCTTCAAGGTGCAATGCACCACGTTTGGTAAAAAGTTGCCGCTTCAAAAAATGTAAACAGCCAAGCATGCTTATAGAAGTCCAGGGACTCTGAACTAGTAAGGGTTATTTATTAATAATAGTTTAGGATCCATTTTTTGTTTTAATAAGGTATCGAAAAGAGATATTATGGAAAAGATAAATAAGAAGACTTCACATACTATTTTCTTTAGTTAGAACTGTAAAGATGATTGATCACAGTAAAAATCGTAGCAGATCAGAGCCGTACGATCCCTATACGGATATCACAGCATCTACAAGCAGATTAGCCATTACAGGCCTATTTTACAGGCCTGGGCCCACTCCGAAACATGGGCTTCTCTCAAGCCCATAAAAAGTGACAGACTAGGCCCACTAAGAGAGACACCCGACCCCATGATGGCTAGGAGTCAAATCTCTTAACCCCTCACAAGGATATCTTATCTCTTCAGGGGGGAGACATGAAAGATATGACGGTCACGATTCGGCTTCTAAAATGTCTCTCAGGCCTATAAATACTCCTCCTCCTTTTCAGCCACCAGGTAATCAACAATTCACCAGCTTTCACTCTCTTACTCTCTCTCTCTTTCTGGTTTTGACTTGAGCGTCGGAGGGTCTGTCGTCGGGGCCACACCCCGGTGTTTCAGGCATTTTTGCAGGTCCATCGGCCGCATCATCCACTGTCAAATTCAGATCATATGAGGTTAATCAACGGTCCAGATCCATTTTCAGGAGCCCTAACAGTTTATAACGGCCAGGTCATAGGTTTGACTTTTTTTAGTGTCCTTCATTTATTAACTCACTATTTGTTTGCTCTCACACCGAAATAAGCAGCAACAGATTGGCGCAATCTGTAGGAAACCACTGCACAAGTTAAACTTTTCTCCATGCCACCAAAACTGAGAGG
Organism: Hemerocallis citrina; assembly: GCA_017893485.1. Lineage (NCBI taxonomy): Eukaryota > Viridiplantae > Streptophyta > Magnoliopsida > Asparagales > Asphodelaceae > Hemerocallis > Hemerocallis citrina. Next base: position 157,851,944 of record CM030363.1, read on the forward strand.
GGCAGGCTCTAACCATCGCACCAACTCTTTTCGTCAGCCAACTCGGGTTCCTCCTATGGAAGATCATATCCCTCCTCAACAGCAGCCCCTGGAGCCTAATCACGATCCTTTCAATGGAGAGGCGTCTGGGACTCCCGACAGAACCGTCCCGAACAGCATCCTCACAACGACCGCATCTCAGTCCACAACGCTTCGACTGATTCAATGGCAACACGAGGCCCACGGGGATCTAAAAATCTCAACCAAATTGAAGGCGACCTGCGAATAAAGCTGAATGAGAGGCACGCCCAATCTGAGGCCTCCTGTTCAGGACATCAAGCAAGCCAGAGAGCCCAACCTTCTAGACAAGTATCACGGCAATCCTCCTCTCACAGGGGGCAGCCAGCTAGGGAAAACCTGACACAGGATGATCAAAGGCAACCTGGGAAGAACTGAGATTGAAATGCACCGGTCACAGGGCCGAGCTCGATCAATTCAAACATGACCTTCTCCATGCTCTCCAAGGAAGTCAAGCTCAGAGCCTTCCCCTGAACAAAGGATCCACTGAATCAACTGAATCCCAAAAGAAGGACGATCAAGTCCTCCGTCGAATCCAAGAGGTAGAGAAACGTCTCGAACAAATAAGGAATAAGGGGAGCCACTCCCACAGGGCCTACTGCCCTAGTCGAACTCTGTTCATTCGAACTATTCTCGATGCACCTATTCCAAGGAGTTTCAAGGCTCCTCAATTCGAATCTTATGACGGGGAATCAGACCTGACAGACCATATCGAGAGCTTTAAAATGCTCATGATGGTCTATAATGCCACCGATGCACTCATGTATTGGACATTTCTCGCTACACTGAAAAGATCAGCTAGGGAATGGTATTCACGTCTGAAACCCGAGTCCATATTTTCCTTCAACCAGTTTGAAGAACTCATCAGTGCACACTTCGTTACTAGGCGGAGAACTGAAAAGACCAGCATCTCCCTGCTAGAACTGAAGCAAAAAGATGGAGAATTGTTAAAGGATTTTGTCAAGCGAATCACAGCGGAAGCAAGATCAATTTTCTCTTTGGACTTCTCAGTGGCGGCTGCCGCCTTTCGCCACAACGTCAGGCATAAAGAGCTAAAAGCATCCTCCGCCAAGAGGCCGCCTCATGATTTCACAGAGCTCCTAGAACGGAGTGAGAAGTACATCAGAGTTGAGGAAGCCCTCAACCCTCCAGACAGGAAAGAATCACTCTCCGAGAACAAACGGAAGAGCCTAACTGAGGAAATGCCCACAAAGTTTCAAAAAAATAGCACAGGACTGCGTCGCCCTCCTCCTCCTCCTCACTTCGACAAGTTTACTCCTCTAAATGCAAGTACATCTGCCATTTTCATGGCGGTAGAGAAAGATGGGATAGTCCGTCCTCTTCCCAGGATGACGATGCCTGGCAAGAGAAGAGACAAAAGCCTATGATGCGCCTTTTACAAAGGCCACGGACATACAACCGATAATTGCAAAGTCCTCAAATAAGAAATTGAAGACCTGATTCAGCGGGGCTACCTATCTCAGTTTGTCCAACGAAACAATAACGCCGAAAACCCTCCGCCACGGGGGGCTAACTAGCATCCTGAAAGACCCTCTAAATCTAGGGACTCTGAACAAATGGCCATTTTGCACACCATTCATGGCGGGCCCATGGGGGGAGATTCTAACTCCTCTCGTAAAACTTTTGTAAGATAGCTTAATTCAGTTCATAACACTCCACTCCCGAAGGGTTCGGGCCTCTCAGTCTCCTTCTCTGACAAAGATCTCGAGGGCGTCAAAGTGCCTTATTGCGATGCACTAGTTATCAATCTAGGCATGGCAAACCACGAGGTGCGACGTATCCTCGTTGACAATGGCAGTTCCATTAACATCCTATTCATGGCCACATTCGATACGCTGAAGCTCTCCCGAGATCGTCTCAAGCCAGTCAGCTATACCCTTCATGACTTCTCGGGTGCACTTGTCCAAGTCGAGGGAACTGTCGCACTCGACGTAACAGTAGGGAAAGCACCGGCAACTCGAACAGAGTCCTTAGATTTTCTGGTAGTCGATGTTAAATTCGCATACAGTGCCATATTCGGCCATCCAGGACTAGCCGCCTTCCACACCGTCGCTTCTGCGTTCCATATGAAAATAAAATTTCCAACAACAGCAGGCGTGGGCTAAGTAGAAGGAAGCCAACAAGCGACACGTGCATGCTATACTGCCACAATGGGGGGCTCAGTTTTTCCTCTCCATGCTGAAGAACTACTACAGGAAAATAATCATTGCATCGCAAAGCCAGCAAGCAAGCTCCAAGCAGCTGCACTAGGCAGCCAAATCGGGAATTTTCGAAGTCGTCAAATAACTTCTTCCCAGCTCCAACCACATCCTTGCCAGAACCCAATAGCTCTCTCAACTCCCTCATCCGAAGCCGCTCCACGCAGTCATGATAAACAAACAATCTTGCCTAAGCACATCAGTCCATCAGAACATTCCGCTGTCTCTAAGCAGGACAATGCCGGCGTTCCCCAGAAACAGGCAAGTCCAGACAAGGTCGACAAAGTTGTTCGCCTGACAGCTCACCAACTTGAAGACCCGAGGGGCAGGGATGTGTCAGTAGGGACTTCAAGTAAGCAACACCCTATAGAGTACAACGAGAGTGTTTGAAACACGCTCTCCTAATTTCTGCAGAATTTTTAAGATTTTGTAATGAAGGCCAGCCACTAGAGCAGCCATTTAGTTTTTCCTTCAATAAGAACTGCCATTACTAAAGTGGCCAAGCATGTAATAAGGGTCAGCCATTAAAGCAGCCCCTCTAGTTTATTCTTTAATAAAGGTTAGCCAGTTTATTTATTTACATCTTGGTCAATCGTGCAAAGCGAACAATGAGCTAGAAACTCCCAACACATACTCAAAAGTGGCGTTAAACGCTCGTTACAAGCTTTCTACAACGCAAGTTCGGAATCCAGAACTCGAGAGTTGCAGCGTGCAAACATGCACGTTTAGAACACAACTCACCGATCGATTTGTTCATGCAATTAGTTGAACTTCCTTGGAAGCTCTGAAACAGTGAGTTGAGTGCCACACTTATACACTTAAGCAGCACCAAACACTCATTGTGTGTCTCCTCATAAGACAGATTCGGAGTCCATATCCATGGCTCGACAGAGACTATAACAATTTGTAATAATGCAAATTTACAGTGCACTTTGCTATTCGATCTGCTCCTGCAATCCGTTAATGCCTCGACGACCGGTTTGGAGTCCATGTTCATAGTTCAAAAGAGACTCTATCAATTTGCAAAGAAGCAAGTTCAGAGTGTGATTTACCATTCGAGCTGCTCCTGCAACCTGTACTTAAACTAACAAGTTCGAAATCCATGTTCATGGTTCAGAGTTACTCTCGCAACGTGTAATCACACACGTTCAGAGTTCAACTCGCCATTCGATCTGTTCCTGCAACTAGTTAAATTCTCTCAACAACAGATTAAGAGGTCCAAAATCATGGATCGAAGTTACTCTAGCAACACTTGTAAAAAGCCACGCTGGGAGTTCAACTCTCCATTCGATGTGATTCTAACAATCTATTAGAGGACCCATACAGCAAGTTTGGAAAATAATTCTCCTTTAGAATTGTCCCTACAAGTAGCTGGGTATAGGACTGAAAAATTTTCAGCTCCGTCTTACACCATCGACAGCTCTTTAAGCTATACGCAATAGACTTGAGGCCCTGTTATTTAGCGACAAAGAACCCATTGATAACATCTCAACCACGACAACAAAGACTAAAGCACGTAAAGAGAGTTGTAGAATTATTACAAGTCCACAATTTCATATTCAATGGTACTACAAATATTTACAAGAAATGAGTCATCAACCATACAACTCGATTTACAAGCCGTCCCTGCGACTTACTGGGTAAGGAACGTTGTTCCTGATAGACACGAGCCTCCTTGTAGAATGCCTGACAGCCACCTCCTTTCCTTGGCTGCCAGCACCTTGCACAGCAAACGTCGATCCCAGCGACTGTGACTGCTCACCGGCACACGAGGCACGTAACTCTCCACCAACCAAAGTCAGACTCAACAAAGCCGACGCTCCTCTTGTGGTGCCTACAGGATGTTGAAAGAGCACCAATGCTATTTGCACAGCTCCCCCGACACTCGACCCAGCTCCTCCTACCATCACATTATCCTTCGCAACAGTCGTGGTACTTTTCTTCGCTCCAACCAGCTGGTCCTCCCTAGAACCAATAACATGCGGGGTGCTTGTCGTCCGCAACCCACCAAGCCTCGCCTGGAGGCGCTATAGCTCCAAGTCCTTCTCAACAATTATCTCCCTGAGTAGGGTGCATTCCCCAATGCTATCCTTTGTCACTGTCGAAGATAGTGTCAAGCTTGCCAGACGACTGGAATATAGGAGTGCTAACTCACAATCCCGTTCAACTAGCACCGACTTAAGGCGAACGGATTCTAACCATTCCTCATCTGACTGAACACGCAAACGGTCGACTGCCAATTCCATTATGTGCAGTTGCTTGCGGAGGCATCCCACCTCATCACTGTGGGGATCTCTATCTGATCCCATGGTCACCTGTCAGCAAGCGCAAAAAGTATAATCAGACATAGGATCAAAGTACAAAGTATCACAAGCGAACACCGCTCCAAGGCACATCAACACAACATGACAAGCAATAACCAGTCTAGAAGATAGTTTCTTTAAAGCACTGAAAGGAAGATACAGAGATGCGGTGGTCAGTCTGCAATTAGGCATCACAGAAGCAAACTACAAAGTCTAAGATGAAACAATCCAACAATAAACTGAAAAGACAAAAAGTACATCAAGGTGAATCAAGCATCCACCTGCTTCGGTATCATCTCTGACAAGGCACTTCCAGTTGCGCCTTTCCCCTTATCCTTCTTCCCAGAACCACTCTTCGCACCTCCCATAGGAGTATCAGCCTCAACATCGTCCCTCCTGTTGGGATCTAGAGGCTCACCAAATCGAAGCGTCACATGGTAGCCTTTCCCGTCGAAACCGGGAATGTAACACCCCATAAATTATTTTTAAATTAAAAGTGCATTTTTTGACTTTTTGCACCTATGATACACGTGTAAATTTTTATTCTCATTTACAAATTTTTAGCATGCATAAGTTTTAATTAGCCTTCTTTTGAACCCATGGACCTAAAGATTAAAATCTAGCCCATTAGGAGAAGAGCCCACTAGGATATTTAAATTAATTAATTAGAAGTGAGCCCATGAATCAAGCCAATTAATAAAATCACAATTTAAGTTGAACTTGGACTAATACATGACAAGTTACAACTTTTAGTACATATTTAGAGTTATAGAATTGTATTAAAATTATATGTGCATGTGTACACTTGTACACTAGTGTGTGGCCAGGATTATGCTTGGTGTAGGCCGGTTTTGGCATGGGGAAAGAGAGATTGAATGAGAGTTAAGGTTTTGGGGAGTGGGGAGATGGAGAGTTTGGAGGTTATGAGAGTTAAGCTTTTGAAAGGTTGGAAAGATGAAGAGTTGTAGGTTTTGGGAGTTTAGAAATTGAAAGGTTGTATGAATTAAAAGAAAGAGTTATTAGGTGTAGATTTTTGCACTTTAGACCCTCACAAAACCCTATAAATAGAACCCCCATTTCTCATTCTCCTTTGCACCAAGAACATTATCAAAATAAGAGAAAGAAAGAAAAGAAAGAGTGTAAGAGAGTTCTATTGCTTGGAGGAAACTCTTGCTGGGAGAGCTTGCTAGGAGGAGAAGTCTTGCTAGGAGCTAAGAGTTGCTTTGGAGGTAGAAGTGGTGTTCCATCTTTCCCTTCCTTGTTCAACCTTCATTTAAGGTGGGTGATTTCATTATTTTTTAGTGTAGGATATGCATGCTAAAATAAGTAATATAAGAAAAATTTTGATGTAAATAAAATTGATGCTAGTATAATATGATATGAAAGTAGTTTTGTTGTGATAGATACCATGCTAATTAAAGAGAAAAATTCTTTTATAAACCATGTCAGTATGTTTGCAAAATTTTGTGCTTATGAAATTTGTTGACCACATCATGCTTTGATAACTAAGAAAGAAGAAAGAAAGTAAACTTAGTTAGTATTTTGTAATGTATTGACTTATGTATGTCCTAATTGAAAAGAATATAAACTATTGCATGAAAGAGTGTTCTTGTGACATTCTCATGTTCAAGTGATACACTATTATTTTTATAAAAGTGTAATTTGTGTAAAAATGAGAACACAACCATTTGTCATGAACACTAGTTTTTGTAAATTTAAGTTTGTAAAGAAAAAAAAAACTAAGTCTATGTGAAAAATGAGAAAAAGAATTATTTAAATAAGTGGAAATAGTGTTTTAATGAATTTGAAAATTTATTGTTTACTATTTTTTAAAATCTAATATCAAGAAAAAGTTTATTTCAAAATTATTAGAAATATTTTGGTCTTTGGAATAAACAAGTTTCATGGAAAAAAAATACTTTTTGAATAATTGAGCAAAAGTACATTAGTATATTTTCTAAACAGAAAATACACTTAGACTTACTGGTTAGTTAATGCAAAATAGAGTACTGTTGTGAGAAATCTTGGGTTCACAGCTTGATAGTCATCTTTTATTTTTTATTATTCACTTAATTAAATTACCAACTCTGTACTAATGTATAAAAGGAATTTCGATTGCTATATTTGACAAAAGTCCAAATGGACTTAGTGGGTAATGGGTTGAGACTTGGGCGTTGACTGGGTGTCGGTAGGGCCTAGGTTTGAAACCCGGCCACCCCCTTTTGTTTTTTTGGGTTTTTGTTTCACATTTTGGGTTTTGTATGAAAAGGACTTTGATTAAAACTCATTTCTTTATATAAAATGAAATGATAATTATTAGAGTTAGTTATAAAATTTTATTGTATATTTTTAGGAAGTAAAAATGAGATATCAATTAGTAAATGAGTTTTAACTCCAAAAATATTATTTTGGGTAAAAGATCTTTGAAAAGAAAGGAAGATATGTGATAAGTTGTGAATCTTTCTTGTGTAAATGAACATTTATGTTGAGAATGTGGATTGTTTATTTTGCTTGTAGAAATTTATAATGATAAATCTTTGTTCAAGAGAGGAATTATTTGTTCTATGTTTGAGTTGAAAATGCATGAATAAGTACTAAGATGAAACATGGATAATTGTTTAAGAATAAGTTAGAGACATAGACATGTTTATTGAAGGGTGTGAATACCCATAATTCTTGTACATGAAAAATTATGATTTAAGAGTTAGTAAGACCTCGGGTACCGGCACTATTGAAAGAAAAGATTTGAGATAAGACCTTGAGATATGCCATGGAGCGATCTCGTATTTTGTGATTAAGTCCGGTAGGAGGTAAAACTAATTCTAGGAATGATAACTCGTTCATGTCTTGAACTTAAGAGTTAGCCACTTAAGAGAAGTGTAGTAAACTTGGGCAAACGTAAATGGAGCACTCTATATAGTCGGGCAATGTACTTCGGGACTATAGACCCAGTCGGGCAGTGTAGTCTGGGCTGTGGTTGCTCCGATGGAGACGAGTTTTAAATTCGGGACTATGCGTAGTCGGGTGGATAGTTTTCGTACTCCAGTGTATATACGTATACCGAGGCTAGAGTGACACTTGCGGGGGATTCGCACGACGATGAGTCTGTATAACAGTCGGGTAGTGTACTCTGGGACTGGGATCCGTACTTGTGGAATGCCTAAACCTTGTTCTTACTACTGGGTAGTTTCATGGCGAGAGATCGAGCCCTTTATTGTGGAATACGTAGGCGCTTGCCCTCGGACCTATATAGTATGGGATACATAGAATCTGAACAAGTGTGCATTAGTATCATCCTAGTATAAATTGTGTGCATTAGGCATTAAGGCATGACATACACTTACATGTTTAGCGTAGTCACAATTTAACACTTTATTGTTCATTCAACTTTTGTGATTTTGTTAAAGTAATGAGATTGTTATATGTACGGCATAGAGAGGATAGCCGAGTATAACACTTTCGTCAGTTGTAAGTGGCTGACGTGCCCACAGCTTGATATGTAGGTAATGGATTTTGCTATGAAGATGTTATGATGAAATCGATGACTTACTTGATAAAGTGTATAAGTTGTATTTTGTTTTCAATATTGTAATCTTTTATTCTTCTGCTGTGTAAACAAAGATGTAAATAAACTCTGATGTATTATTGAAAAGTCTCAAATTTCCTTGTAAAATTGTACGAAGTGAAGTAAAGATCCTGTGAGCTCTCGAATTCGGTCTTATTTGGAATTCGGGGCATTACAGGGAATGCGCTCCACCACATGTGAGATCGCCAAGGCATAGGACCCCAACATCACCCCCCGAAGCTTCGACTTACACTCCGTGTGGACCTTGGCCACTTCCACCTTCACATTCGAGGCCACGTCAGCGTGGGCCTTCTCCAGCTCCAACAGAAGATCGGCATTCTTCTTCTCTAACGCCAACTCACTCTCCTTGGATGCCTCTAGCTCGAGGTGCATCCCCTCCACCTTTGCCGCCAAAGCCTCCAACTCAAGGCGCGCCTCCTGCTCATTCTTCTTCATACCTTCCAACTCCGCATTGGACTCCTTGGCAGCTTTCTTCTTATCTTTTTCAGCATGAGCGATGTGAGCCCTCATGTTCTTCTCTTCAGCCGCGTAAAAGTCTACCAAGTGCCCGAAGTGGCTCATCGCCTGGAACAAGGAGATCAGTTAAGAACATAACGATGCAAGAAAAGGGAGCGCAACATAAATAACTAAGGAAATTGGGCCATACCATCACATGTGCCCTCGCAATCTCCAAGACCAATCTTTCGAGAGGCTCCATCTTCAACCTCTCCCTGTCAGAAGGAGTGGGGAGGTGGCGACAGGCCTCAAGAAAAGCAGCGGAGTTCCCTAAGAAGTTCTCCTGGGCCTTCACATTCCAGTCGGGAGTGTAGACCATGTCTCCCTGACTAACAAGCACTGCGGTAGCCGTAGCAGTCAGTGGGACTGATGCAGTGCTAGCCACGGCTGCCGCTAAAGAAGAACCTGCCCTAACGGTAGGCGGCACCCCTACAGGGGACTCAGTCTGTGCAATGGGAACCGTGGGCGGTAAGCTCTGGAAGTAGAAGGACGCAGTACCGTCCTCTTCCGCTTCCTTGGCTTCTCCTCCCTCTTGTTCTGTATCGCATCCAGCTCCGTAACGATATCCTCAAAATCCATGTCCGTCTTGCCTGCGAGATGAAACACAGAATAGTCAAAAATGTAAAATCAAAGGAAAGCAGTAGAGGCATAAATCAAAAGGCTAGAAATCGACAACAGCATGGGTAACAAGGCATGAAAACAGTAACAACAAAATCATACTAGGAACGGCCGGTCCAAGGCCGCCTCCAAAGGGCACTTCATTGGTAATATCTTGCCACGACAATACCTTTAGCCCCAGAAGCACGTTGCTAAGGCTTTTCTCCTCTACGCTCATTATCGGCTCCGCTCGCACCGTCGAAGGAACCGTCTCCCTCCAAGTAGTGGGAATTCCCCACGGCTCGGCACTGCGAACAATGAAGAACTTCTCCTTCCAGCATCTTACTGATCGAGGAGTATCAACCAGCCCCCTATTTCTGCGAGGGCTGAGATACCAATGTTCCTCCATTTGGCTGAGTCGGATAAGCTTGAAATGTCTTCTAAACACCGCGAGACTCAGCACAGCTCAGAGCTGGCGGCACTGCAAGACGAAGCCAGTGACGTGCCTCCATGTGTTCGGCATCAGCTGCACCGGGCACAGCCGATACCAATAGTTCTTCTTTAACGAAGGGATGGAGGGGTAGACAAAGTCTTGCGAAGAAAGCGCCGCAAGGAAAGAAACATTACTCCTCCAACATGGCATAACACACTCTGACACCAGGCCCTGGCAGGAGTAGGCTGTACTCACTAGGAATGCCAAAACCTACTCTTATCACGATCAACTCATCGCGTGTAAGAATGGTGGTGGTCTGATTAGCCTCAGTAGTATGAACAAGCTCTGGCTCATCGTATTCCATGCCGCTCCTTAGGAACTAGTGATCTACTACCGAGTACTCCCTAATCAACTCTGGAACAAGGAACAACGGGATCTGGAGCCTACATCCCTTATCTCTCTCAGGTTCGACGATCATTTCCACAACGGTGGAACGATCAGCCTCACCATGAACGCCCTTCACTCCAGGAAGGTGTTCAAGCATAACACCCTCTTCTCCATCTGGACCAGCTGATCTAGTAGAGGCACAGACCAAAGAAATACTAGACATGGCAAACAACAAAGAAAGTTACCTAGTCCAAGCAGGAAGAAACTCCGAACCAACAACTGGAACTAGCACCGCCAAATGTAGCGCTGTAGTTTTTAGAGAGAGAAGCTCTCCAAAAAAAATTTAGGAGAGAGAAAGGGAATGTGGTAAATAAGGAAGGGGGGATAGGATCAACCCCTATTTATAGGACCAGAGAGGGTAAAATCGCCACATGGCAATATCTAAGCTCGTCTCAACAAATCGGTGATCGAATCACACCGATCCGAGTCCAACCACAGCAGTAACTTAACAATCAGATAATTAGTTGACAACACGAACGGTCGCCATAATGTTCGGTCAACAGAAGAGACAACACCCAGGATCAATCTCACAAACACCTTGTGAACGTCTTGGAAAGGGCAATCTCACAAACACCTTGTGAATGTCTTGGAAGAGGAACTCTCACAAATACTTGGTGACTATCGTGGGGTGAGCAAAATCACAAACACTTGGTGAACACTATGTACACCACCAACAAAAACCCATAACTGATCAAGCTCCACTTGAGACAAAGCCTACTATCCCATGACAACTCCGAGGTCGATCAAAACTCTCCTGGTTAAAACCAACTCCAACATTCCGAGAATAATATTACTCCTACCTCAATGAGCAGATACCACAAAGAAGACGATTCAACTCCGAGCGAAAACGAGATTTTTTTGGAAGACCAGATGATGGGTATACTCACATGAAGATGCACGTATATGTATTTGTTGCCTATACACGAAACATATATGAATATTTTTACGTGAACCCAATCCCTAGTTTAAAACTCCAAAATACTCTCAAAAAATCCCAAAGAGCAGCTCTCGGTGAATGAAGGGGAGAAAAGAGGCCGGTTCGGGTTCGGATCCGCTAGCCAACGCCCAAACCTGCAAACGAAATCAAAGAAAAGCCCAAGGGGTGTTAATGGGTCGGATCTAAAACCCGGCTCCGCTTCTCAACCCGCTCTGCCTCAACTCTTCTCTTCTTCTTCTCCAAATTTTCCCGCCAAATCACGTCTTCGAATAACTCGAAGACCGCCGTTCGCCCGAAAGCTCTGACTCATCTCCTCGCTCCGAAATCGAGCTTCGTAGCTCCTCGCCCCACCATCGACACCGAGCTCTCGCCGGCCTCAAGCTCTCACAAGACTCGACCAAAAACAGAGCTAAAAAAAACTGAACTCTGTAGCTCGGCAAAAACAGAGTCACGTAGCTCGACGAGAGAGCTCCGTAGCTCAGCGAAGCTTTCGAAGGTCATAGCTCGGCGAAAACGGAGTCCTATAGCTCGGCGGATTCAAAATTCTCGTAGCTCGGCGGATTCACAGAGCTCAATAGCTCCGCGAGAAACTCTATCCCCAAAGCTCAGTGAACACGTAGCTCGACGAAGAATCACTACTCAGTAGCTCGGTGAGACCTTGAGTGCGTAGCTCAGTGGATTCGAAATTCTCGTAGCTCAGCGAAACCCATAGCTCGGTGAGTGCTCAAACATTGTAGCTCGGCGAAACCCATGACTCTGTAGCTCGCGAAGCTTCGAGAGCTCCATAGCTCGGCAAGAACCCTGTAGCTCGGCGAAACGACCCATTGCCGTAGCTCGGTGAGAACTCGGAGTCCCCATAGTTCGGCGCGAAAAGCATGCCATAGCTCCATCACGGTGAAGCTTCGATAGTTCGGTGAGAGCTCGGCCTCCATAACTCCGCAATCGCCTACTAGATCCTCTGCAGAGCTATGCGTCGAAGGAGAAGAGAGGAGTTCGGTGAATTGGTTCGCCGAGCTGGGGGGTAGAAGAAGACAACTGAGCACCGTCAGATCTCCAAGTTCTTCGCGTTGGCCCATGATCTGTGCACTGCATTTTTTTGATCTTGATCTCACCTCTCTGCCGTCGGATCTCCATCAGCGGGCGAGCTGCCACGTAATGGGCGACTCAGATCGCACCAAGATCAGCGCTTCTCCGATCTGTGCTTCAGATCGCTCCAAAAAGCGAGCCCAGATCTGATAAAATCAGAAAATTAATTAAAAATCAATTAAATTTTTTTTTTAATTCGAAATTTTGATTTAAAAAATTCATAAATAATTATTTTAATTCGGAAAAATAATTAAAAATTCCAAAAAATAATTAAAATTGAATTTATTAATTATAAAATTCAAAAGAGTGATTTTGAGACTGTAGAGCATTCCATAAAATTCAGAGAAATCCAAAGAACTATGGAAAAATTCCCAGAAAATTCGAAAAAATCCGAAAAAATATGGAAAAATTCAAGAATATATTCACTGCCTTCAGAAGCCACAGATCAGTTCCAGGTATCTCTGAACACTCCGACTGCTAAGATTATTTGTCAGATTCTAAAAATAAGACGTACTACTTCCCAAAAGCCATGAAAATCGCCTTCCGGGAGTGGGGGGCTTATGATGATGGTAAAAATCGGAGCAGATCAGAGCCGTACGATCCATGCACGGATCTCAAAACATCTACAGGCAGATTAGCCATCACAAGTCTATTTTACAGGCATGGGCCCACTCCGAGACATGGGCTTTTCTCAAGCCCATAAAAAGTGACAGACTAGGCCCACTAAGAGAGACACCCAGCCCATGATGGCTAGGAGTCAAATCTCTTATCCCCCACAGGAATATCTTATCTCTTCTAGGGGGGAGACATAAAAGATCCGACGGTCACGATTCGGCTTCTATAATGTCTCTCAGGCCTATAAATACTTCTCCCCCTCTTCAGTCACCAGGTAATCAACAATTTACCAGTTTTCACTCTCTTACTCTCTTTCTTTCTTTCTGGTTCTGACTTGAGCGTCGGATGGTCTGTCGCCGGAGCCACACCCGGATGTTTGAGGCATTTTTGCAGGTCCGTCGGCCGCATCATCCACCGTCGAATTCAGATCACAGGAGGTTAATCAACGGTCCAAATTCATTTGCAGGAGCCCTAACAGTTTATAACGGCCAGGTCACAGGTTTGACTTTTAGTAGTGTGCTTCATTTATTAACTCGCTATCTGTTTGTTCCCACACCAAAATAAGCAGCAACAATGATAAAAGATAAAATGTACCTAAAATATTTAAGCCTTGAAGGGAAAGAGTGTGTCAACAAAATTTGCAATAGCAAAGCGGTGATCAGGATACAGTATTTCTGTCTAGTTGATTATATTTATGATAACCATCAGCGGGATGATACAGCTGTCATGTTCAAGGATTGCTAAGCCAGTATAAGCATACAGTACAAATGATGAAACTCAGGTACTTCGCAATTCCAGCCACCAATGTGAATGGCATAAATATATACCTATTCTAATGAGTATTTCTCTGGTTACTGTTGTTTTCAGCCGTAAATTTTGAGTTGGGGTTTAAAACTTCTATGTAATTTTACTATTAGACATGTTTTTATTTTTTCCTAGAACCTGATTGGCTTAAATTCTAAATCAACCATCATGTTGTTAGCGCAATTATTATAACCATATATATATGATGAGTAAAGACATACTTTTGACTCTTGACCTGCAGCTGCCTCTCTTTTACATTGCATACAGGATTCATCTGCACAATCATTCACCAGTAGAGGGATTTCTGAATGCAAGGTGGTTTGTCATTCTCTGATCTGGTCCTGCATATGTTACATTTCAACTTCAATCATGATTAAACTGGTCTTTCTATCAACATATTAATATGGAAAGAACATAAGAATTGTAAGTGAATAAAAATACATTCTTATTATGTCAATTGAGATTTTCAGGATTTTCATTCAATTTTCCTTTTTTATTTATTTTAAGAAGCCACCTTGTTTCATCAGTAAGGTTCCACGAAAATAAATTCGACAAAAAGACCAACTCAATGTTACAATGTAGACAATTATTGGGAGAAAACCATGAATCTATAAAAGCAAAGAACCATGCACCATATACATAGAACAATGATCTTCACCCTGTAGCGTTGTTTTAATCTGAAAATAAAATTCAGGTTGAATTCATCAAAAGATGTACATATTTGCTTTTTAAGTATAACCTCACTATTTTGTTTCAACTACAATATTCTGCTTCACAGTCAACTCCTGAATTGAAAATTTTATTTGGTAGAACAATATACTAAAAATTATTTGTGCATCTCTCCTCTCTCTCAACTTCAATGATGAAGGACTTGCGATCGAATAGCTAGAATACCTAACCCACTGCCTACTTAGTTCCAATCATATGATGTCAATAACCATTTTCTTTGGCTCTATGCACCATCTTAACAATCTTATACATCTCTGACTTTATGAACATCTCATCTTTGTTAACTTCCAGTTCGAAATTATTATGAATCCATTTGTTTAATACTCTCCTATATTTCATCTTTGGCTCTATGCACCATCTTAACAATTTTATACAAGGCCTTAAATTAGACTTCGCAAGACAACTCTACTAGGCTGCTCAACCTAGACTTACCAGAATTCCTCAGGATCCGGTTCGTGGCTCATCGATCCAAGACTTTGGCCGTACGAATATACATGCATGCCGCTACCCTAGACTTAGATTTCGTCTATACTCCGGTCCTCGATCAACCTACCCTGGTTAAGATTCGACGGTACACAGGGAGTGACTCCTCCACAGTTTCTTAGGGTAAGAAAATATATGTCTTGATGGTCGATAGCCCTTAGAGTGGTAATATCACCCTAGACGAGCACAACGAACAGTGTACTAGCTAACAAGCCATACACGAGTAACAACCACATACGAGCCAATAAGCTACGTATGAAACAATAACTACCTACGAGCCAGGCGGACCTCGTAGGAGATAACCACGTACATACCAGCCAAATAAGCCGCGTATGAGACCAACAGCTACGCACGGGCCGGTCGAGCCGCGTACGAGACAACAACCTTCATACGAGCCAAGTAAGCTACGTATGAGACCCACAACTACGTACGGGCCAGTCGAGCCACGTACGAGCACAACCATATATAAACAACCATACAGGTAATCAATCTTAAAAAGCAACCAAACGTGCTACTAGCAAACTTGATCTCCTATTATTAGAAGCAATAGAAGAGTCTACTAATATTCTATGGTCGGTATTCTACTAAGAAAGAATCCGAAGGCGACATAACAGCCTTTATCGAACTAACTATCACTAGTGATCTTCCCAATTCTTATTACTTCAACCTATAGCGCCTTAAGTATGGCATACAGTTGCAAGCATCTTCCTACGACAATCTCATCATATAACACAACCACTCACCATGATACTCCTAAGTATGAATATGATTAATGCTTGTGCTTACATCGAGCTTAAGCATGAAAATCACTACGACCTAGACATGAAGTCCGCTATAGTCAAGCATAGGTTATAATTTGAGCGTGAAAGCTTACTACTTATCATGACTAATCACCACCACCCAAGCATGGATACATAACTAGTATGAACATGCAACATTCCAAGGCATAGTAGGTATTCTAACACTAACCCTACAACATTCTAAGCATGTATTTGAACTTTAGCATGGTATAGAACATAACATAAAATCACTACAACTAACCATGGGTAGTTTCTTTAATCTAAGCATGAATATCATAGTATGGATATCATTAACTTATCATGATCAATAATTAGCATGACACCTACTTACTTAGCATGAATAATGATTAAGCATGATCATCTACTAACATAGCATGAACAAATACTTACCTAAGCATGGGTATCATGTAAACATGAGTATTCATTTAATCTAGCATGGTACACAACTTACTTACAATCTAAACTAGCATGGCATACAACTCACTTACAATTAAGCTAGCATGGCATAGATCTTACTTACAATTAAAACTAGCATGATATATCACTTACCTACAATTAAACTAGCATGGTATACAACTTTTCTACCACTTATTTAGCATGGTATGCAACTTACTTACAATTTAAACTAGCATAGCATACAACTTACTTGCAATTAAAACTAGCATGGTATATCACTTACCTACAATTAAACTAGCATGGTATACAACTTTTCTACCACTTATTTAGCATGGTATGCAACTTACTTACAATTTAAACTAGCATAGCATACAATTTACTTACAATTAAAACTAGCATGGTATATCACTTACCTACAATTAAACTAGCATGGTATACACTTTTCTACTACTTATTTAGCATGGTATGCAACTTACTTACAATTTAAACTAGCATAGCATACAACTTACTTGCAATTAAAACTAGCATGGTATATCACTTATCTACAATTAAACTAGCATGGTATACAACTTTTCTACTACTTATTTAACATGGTATGCAACTTACTTACAATTTAAACTAGCATAGCATACAACTTACTTGCAATTAAAACTAGCATGGTATATCACTTACCTACAATTAAACTAGCATGGTATACACTTTTCTACTACTTATTTAGCATGGTATGCAACTTACTTACAATTTAAACTAGCATAGCATACAACTTACTTGCAATTAAAACTAGCATGGTATATCACTTACCTACAATTAAACTAGCATGGTATACAACTTTTCTACTACTTATTTAGCATGGTATGCAACTTACTTACAATTTAAACTAGCATAGCATACAACTTACTTGCAATTAAAACTAGCATGGTATATCACTTACCTACAATTAAACTAGCATGAATCTTTATTAAGCATGAATAACTGCTAAACATGAATGTCTTACAAAGCATGGGTAACTACTAGTATGAACATTCAACATTCCTAAGTATATATGTATATATACTTCTAACATGGTAAGTAATTTTATCATGGATCCTACAACATTCTAAGCATAATTAATTAATCTAAACATGGTAGGAAAATTTTAGTTAGAATCCTACAACATTCTAACCATAATTAATTAATCTAAACATGGTAGGAAACTTTTAGAATAAATTCTACAATATTCTAAGCATAATTAATTTAATCTAAACATGGTAGGAAACTCTTAGAATGAATCCTACAACATTCTAAGCATAATAACATGATAGGAAATTTTTAGAAAGAATCCTACAACATTCTAAACATGAAATAGCATTCCTAAAACATGATAGGTAATTTTAAAAAGCATCCTACAACACTCTAAGCATATTCACACACCTAGCATGGCTTACATCATTCTTAACATGGTAGGTATTTTTTTTAGAAGAAATCCTACAACATTCTAAACATCATTAAGCATGCTAGATATTTTTAGAGTAAGTCCTACAACATTTTAAGCATCATTAAGCATGCTAGGCATTTTTTAGACGAAATCCTACAACATTCTAAGCATATCTAAATTAATCTAATATAATCTTAGCATGGTATTTACTTTATGAACACAAAATAAACATCTACAACTATCTACTACTACTACTACTCCATTTTAATCAAAAACATAACACACAACTATCCACCACTACTACTACTTTATTTTAGCCAAGAACATAACACCAAATTATCTACTACTACTACTACTTCATTTTAATCAAGAACACAACATACAACTATCTACTACTACTACTACTTTATTTTAATCAAGAACACAACATACAACTATCTACTACTACTACTACTTTATGGACATAAAACATCTACCACTACTTACTATTACTTCTTTATTTTAACAACATACCACTACTACTTTATTTAATCAACATACTACTACTACCTTATTTAATCAACATACTATTACTACTTTATTTAATCAACACACTACTACTTCCTTATGTAATCAACATACTATTACTACTTTATTTAATCAACATACTACTACTTTATTTTAACATGTTACTACTTAGTTGTCTACTAGTCTTTATTAGTCTTGATTTATTATCACTAGTGATTATAAAAAAAAGGAAGATCTTTTTATTTTCTACAACTAGTGATTATAAAGAAAAGACCTTTTTATTTATTCTACAACTAGTGATAAACGAAAAGATCTTTTTATTTATTCTACAACTAGTGATTAATAAAGAAAAGATCTTTTTTTATTTAAGAAAGAAAACTACAATAAAACATATGCTTATTATTATTATGTCCAAGTTCAATAAAAGTCCTACAACCAAAATGGTTGTATAAGAATGTTCATATGCTTGTGTATAGTTCATATCAAGTCTTACAAGTCCTACAACCCCCAATCGGTTATATGTGCAAGTCATATGCATTATGCCATTTTAGTCCAACAACATACATAAACAACAACTACAATTTTAAAGATGTGATCTTTATGTGTTTAGTAGGTACTACTACTACTTTCTTTCTTTTATTCACCACCACATTCACAACAACAACCACACACCATCACAAGAACAACCCCAAAAAACAAAGAAAACAAAACAAGAAGGTAAGAGAAGAAGTCAAAACACAATACAAACAAACAAGCAAACAACCAAAGAAAAGTGGAGAACCCCCACCTTAGCCTCTATTGGAAGGACTTGCTAGCTAACCTTCTCCTTCCCCTAGATCTTAGAATCTCCTAGGAAAAACCCTACAATAAAACTCTCTTTTTAGTATGAGATTCTCTCTTTCTTTTCCTTTCCTTTCTTTCTTTCTTTTTGTTTTCTAAAATGAGAGAAGGAGGAGAAGGAGGGGGTATTTCATGTTTAGAATGTTGTAGGATTCTTTCTAAAAATATCCTATCATGTTTTATGCTTAGAATGTTGTAGGATTAATTCTAAAATTCCTACAATGTTTAGATTAGTCTATTTATGCTTAGAATGTTGTAGGATTCTTTCTAAAAATATCCTATCATATTTTATGCTTAGAATGTTGTAGGATTCTTTCTAAAAATATCCTATCATGTTTTTATGCTAAGAATGTTGTAGGATTCTTTCTAAAAATATCCTATCATGTTTTTATGCTTAGAATGTTGTACGATTCTTTCTAAAAATATCCTATCATGTTTTATGCTTAGAATGTTGTAGAATTCTTTCTAAAAATTTCCTATCATGTTTTATGCTTAGAATGTTGTAGGATTCTTTCTAAAAATTTCCTATCATATTTTAGGAATGCTATTTCATGCTTAGAATGTTGTAGGATTTTTTCTAAAAATATCCTATCATGTTTTATGCTTAGAAGGTTGTAGGATTAATTCTGAAATTCCTACCATGTTTAGATTAGTCTATTTATGCTTAGAATGTTGTAGGATTCTTTCTAAAAATATCCTGTCATGTTTTATGCTTAGAATGTTGTAGGATTCTTTCTAAAAATATCCTATCATGTTTTTATGCTTAGAATGTTGTAGGATTCTTTCTAAAAATTTTCTATCATGTTTTATGCTTAGAATGTTGTAGGATTCTTTCTAAAAATATCCTATCATGTTTTAGGAATGCTATTTCATGCTTAGAATGTTGTAGGATTCTTTCTAAAATATCCTATCATGTTTTATGCTTAGAATGTTGTAGGATTAATTCTAAAATTCCTACCATGTTTAGATTAGTCTATTTATGCTTAGAATGTTGTAGGATTCTTTCTAAAAATATCCTATCATGTTTTATGCTTAGAATGTTGTAGGATTCTTTCTAAAAATATCCTATTATGTTTTTATACTTAGAATGTTGTAGGGTTCTTTCTAAAAATTTTCTATCATGTTTTATGCTTAGAATGTTGTAGGATTCTTTCTAAAAATTTCCTATCATGTTTTAGGAATGCTATTTCATGTTAGAATATTGTAGGATTTGTATAAAAAAAAATACCTACCATGTTAAGAATGATGTAAGCCATGCTAGGTGTGTGAATATGCTTAGAGTGTTGTAGGATGCTTTCTAAAATTACCTATCATGTTTTAGGAATGCTATTTCATGCTTAGAATGTTGTAGGATTCTTTCTAAAATTCCTATCATGTTTAGGAGTGTTAATTATGCTTAGAATGTTGTATGATTCATTCTAAGAATTTCCTACCATGTTTGGATCAACTCATTTATGCTTAGAATGTTGTAGGATTCATTCTAAGAGTTTCCTACCATGTTTAGAGTAATTTAATTATGCTTAGAATATTGTAGGATCCACGATAAAATTACTTACCATGTTAGAAGTACATATACATATATACTTAGGAATGTTGTATGTTCATACTAGTAGTTACCCATGCTTAGTAAGACATTCATGTTTAGTAGTTATTCATGCTTAATAAAGATTCATGCTTGGATGATAGTAGAAAAGTTGTATACCATGTTAGTTTAAATAGGTAAGTGATATACCATGCTAGTTTTAATTGTAAGTAAGATCTATGCCATGTTAGCTTAATTGCAAGTGAGTTGTATATCATGCTAGTTTAATTGTAGGTAAGTAATATACCATGCTCGTTTTAATTGTAAGTAAGATCTATGCCATGCTAGTTTAAATTGTAAGTGAGTTGTATACCATGCTAGATTAAATGAATACTCATATTTACATGATACCCATGCTTAGATAAGTATTTGTTCATGCTATATTAGTATATGATCATGCTTAATCATTATTCATGCTAAGTAAGTAGGTGTCATGCTAATTATTGATCATGATAAGTTAATGATATCCATACTATGATATTCATGCTTAGATTAAAGAAATTACCCATAGTTAGTTGTAGTGATTTTATGTTATGTTCTATACCATGCTAAAGTTCAAATACATGTTTAGAATGTTGTAGGGTTAGTGTTAGAATACCTACTATGCCTTGGAATGTTGCATGTTCATACTAGTTATGTATCCATGTTTGGGTGGTGGTGATTAGTCATGATAAGTAGTAAGCTTTCACGCTCAAATTATAACCTATGCTTGACTATAGCGGACTTCATGTCTAGGTCGTAGTGATTTTCATGCTTAAGCTCGATGTAAGCACAAGCATTAATCATATTCATACTTAGGAGTATCATGGTGAGTGGTTGTGTTATATGATGAGATTGTCGTAGGAAGATGCTTGCAACTGTATGCCATACTTAAGGCGCTATAGGTTGAAGTAATAAGGATTGGGAAGACCACTAGTGATAGTTAGTTCGATAAAGGCTGTTATGTCGCCTTCGGATTCTTTCTTAGTAGAATACCGACCATAGAATATTAGTAGACTCTTCTGTTGCTTCTAATAATAGGAGATCAAGTTTGCTAGTAGCACGTTTGGTTGCTTTTTAAGATTGATTACCTGTATGGTTGTTTGCATATGGTTGTGCTCGTACGTGGCTCGACTGGCCCGTACGTAGCTGTGGGTCTCATACGTAGCTTACTTGGCTCGTATGAAGGTTGTTGTCTCGTACGCGGCTCGACCGGCCCGTGCGTAGCTGTTGGTCTCATACGCGGCTTATTTGGCTGGTATGTACGTGGTTATCTCCTACGAGGCCCGCCTGGCTCGTAGGTAGTTAATGTTTCATACGTAGCTTACTGGCTCGTATATGGTTGTTACTCGTGTATAGCTTGTTAGTTAGTACACAGTTCGTTGTGCTCGTCTAGGGTGATATTACCACCCTAAGGGCTATCGACCATCAAGACATATGTTTTCTTACCCTAAGAAACTATGGAGGAGTCACTCCTTGTGTACCGTCGAATCTTAACCAGGGTAGGTTAATCGAAGACCGGAGTATAGACGAAATCCAAGTCTAGGGTAGCGACATGCATGTATATTCGCACGGCCAAAGTCTTGGATCGATGAGCCACGAACCGGATCCTGAGGGATTCTGGTAAGTCTAGGTTGAGCAGCCTAGTAAAGTTGTCTTGCGAAGTCTACTTTAAAGGCTATATCTCTGACTTTATGAACATCCCTTCTTTGTTAACTTCCAGTTCGAAATTATTATGAATCCATTTGTTTAATACTCTCCTATATTTCAAGTCTAAATCTTATCAACTGGTAGCTCAATCTAATATATTTGTTCCTACAAACTCCATGCAAATTTACCTCAAAGTAAGACAGCTAATGATGTATGAGGAATGTTGTGATAAGCCATGGTTACCTACCAAAGATTAGTAATAATCATCTATGAAAAACATATATAGCAAACTAATAGAACTAAAGAGTGGTTGTACTGATTGGTATTATTCAATAACTACAACATGCTTTTGGAGGTAGCACATGATATCAGACTTGTTTCATGCATACACGAGAATTTTAAATAGGAGTTCCTTGTTTAAAAACTTGAATCTCAAAGAGCATGCACCAACCATAGTATGTGTAGGTTAGTTGATCATACAAAATGCACAAAAGTACTTTATTTTTTTAAAGCACAGCTTCCCTGCATCTTCAGGTACAGGATTGTAAAAAGAAGACCATTTTAAAGAAAAACCAAAGATGCAAAGAAAATTTTGCCGTACTGACCCACTTTTTGAAAAAATTTGGCACCCTGACCCACTTCCGAAAATAATTAACGATCTGACCCAATTTTGGATACGTCAGTATAAACCGTTATTGGAGATAACGGCATAGGTTATTTACATGCCATTATTTTCAATAATGGCATCTATTTTACATTTTTTTCCATACCGTTATTTGGAATAATGGCATCAATATATTTCTCTTACAAGTGTGAATCTTCTAACTTTAAAAAACTCAAAGTGTAAAAAAAACTTATAAATAATGCCGTTATCCCCAATAACGGCATTCGAATGACTGATGCCGTTATTGGAGATAACGGCATCAGTTATATATAAATGAACTCTTGCCGTTGTTTGGAAACAGAGATGATGAATGATAAGTTAATTTTCTTTTTAAAAAAATTATAACTGATGCCGTTATTTGGAATAACGGCATCAGTTATAATTTTTTTTTTTAATTAACTTATTCGTCAGAAAGTATGAATAATAAGTTACTTTTTTATGAAAAAAATTTATAACTGATGCCGTTATTCCAAATAACAGCATCAGTATTGAGAATGCCGTTATTTGAAATAACGGCATCTGTCATAAGGTTTTCACACTTGCAATTTTTTTTTCTAAATGGAAACTACAAGTTGTCGAAAAACAAAATAACCTATGCCGTTACTCCAAATAACGGCATGATACTTTTTTTTAAATATAGATGCCGTTATTGAAAATAACGCCACGTAAATAACCTATGTTGTTATTTTCAATAACGGTTTATGCTGACGTGTTCAAAACTGGATCAGATCGCTAATTATTTTCGGAAGTGGGTCAGAGCGCCAAATATTTTCAAAATGTGGGTCAGTAGGGCAAAATTTTCAGGTGCAAAACGTTTTTCATTATAAGAATAACAAACTTTATGTCAATGACATCAATAATTAAAATAGGAAAGGTGGCTTACCAAGCATTTTTTAAACCCCAACTATAACATGTAAAATCCAATATCAAGAAACAGAGGTCAACTTAAATTAACAGAAGTTGAAGTGTCAAAAATATGCTAATTGTATGAAAGTGGATCTGGAGAACTGGAATTCAATGAAGAAATTAACAGAAAATTCCCATCTGTTTTCATTAAAGTAACCTGTATAGCAAAATATCATACGCACCACTTTCAGGATTATGACAAGTCCTTTCTCTTGTACACAATGTTTCTACTAGGAATTTGATACTAGTTATAAGAGATTGATATCTGGTTGATAAGATCGTAAAATCTTAGATGGTAGCCTAGGACTCACTTTATACAGTCAAGACTCATTTTAATGGAAGGTATAGATGATTGCGATCAATGACTTTGATAGTTTGTCTAATTTTCTCTCTATTAGTATTGTCTCTCCCTTTTGATTCATGTGTTTCTTTTGACTTAATTAGTCTGCAAACAAAAGAGCCTTTTATGTCATTAATTCAAACTTTAGCGATGCATCATCACCGTCATAGGGATTTTACTTAATCAAATGGCAACTATTCTATAAGGAAGATTTGTTTCTGTATGACAAACTGACTCTAAAAACAATTCATTTGGTCATCATATACAAAGTCATCTCTAGGGTAGAAGGTACATTATATCATGACTAAAGTATCATTGATTAACTAGCCCTAGTTGACTGACTACATGCACCTTAATTAAGTCCAAGAGTTAGTAGTGTTTAATCCTTTATTTGAACTTAATAATTATATTTCTTTGCTTGGACACATACTAATTGTAAATCACCCTAGGGAAGGTAAATAGGGTGATTGTGCGAAAATTAAAAATTTTAAAAATGCATAAAGTAAAAAGATAAAGTAAGAGAAAGCAAACAGAGGAACGAGCAAGACACAGCGATATTACGTGGTTCGATTCCCAGGTCTAAGTCCACACCACCTACTTGTAGCAATTTTCTGCCACAAGCGTTCCACTATACTTTAAACCATTGTACAGTGACTCTCGGAATTCAGACTGAGAGATCTATTACACCCGCAGGACTTCTACAACAAGTCCCGCAATACTCACCGAAGTGGAAAAGAAAGAAAAACTCTCAAGATCTAGAAAAGACCTTGACTAAAGAAAATAATAAAAATCTCTCACACTCAGAGTATTGATTGAATGATTAGTTCTGAAGAGTTATAATAGCAAGGGATAAAGAATACACTGTGAATTTGCCTCAATTTATAAAGTAGAGAAATGTATCTTTCCGAAAACGAAAAGATATTTCCGAAATAATCAGATCTGCACTTGGACGATCGACCGCAATGATAGACAGTTGACCATTCATCTTTTAACTCGTAAGTCGAGCGATGATCGGTCGACTGACTCATCTTTTCTACAAAGATGAGCAGTCGACTGTTGTGACGGTCGACTGTCATTTCATGCAGTCGACCGCTGTCGTGTAGATTCGACTTTTATTAAGCGATTTCACTTTATATTCTTTCCAAAACTAATTTATCAATCAATACTTCTTTACATATATGCTCCTCACATAAACAGAAGTAAATCTCTATTTTGCTGGCTTTCTGTATGATTTGAAGCACATGTTTCTTGTGAAGCACTCTTCCTTGATTTTTCCAATCTTTTCTTATTCATGCCTCTTTTACTTGTTTTTGAATCTTTTGGATCTTTTATTTTGATTTTCCTTTTCCTTTCTTTCCTGCAAATCTTAACTAAAGATATTAGTAGTAAATGATACGTTTTGTGCACATCAAACTTAGGTCAACAATCTCCTCCTTTTGGTCTGGACAAAACATATCTTAGAATTTTAAAAGTGTAAAACAAAATATATTAGAAGAGATTTAATTACTCCCCCTAAACTCATGCATGGAAGATGTTAATAAATGAGAGTACACAATACAACCCATATGTAACGATCAAAACTTGTCTGAAGAACATGCATACATATATTTTAAGAAACAAACAATTTTGGGGAATATTACATTTTTGAAAATCAAAGAAAAATCTACTTACATGATACTGTTGATTGCGAAACTCTTTGATATACAGTGAGAGCTCTACATGGTATCATAGATTTGAGATTTTGCTAATACATATAAATAAGAGCGATGAAGATTAAAAGATTTTATATAAAAAAAAATATTAAAAGATTCAAATTTGTAAAAGAGGAGATATAGACATTTGACATAGATAAGAAGATTAAAAATTCTAAATACTTCTCCCCATTTTCGGAACACACCAAAAGATACAAAAATACAACGGGCATAAATCCAAAAAATAGAAACGAGACTGGTCGACCGCACAGTCGGCCGATGGCATAATGTATGCGACTGTGAAGACAACCGAAGGCAGGACAGTCGACTGCACGGTCGACCGAAGCAAAACAAAAGAGGGTGTGTGTTCGATTGTGTGAAAACAGAGAGGGGACCGGTCGATCGTTCGGTCGACCATGAAGATTGATATAGCATAGGTAGTTTGTAAGCAAAGCAAAGAGATATCGGTCGACCATGCAGGCAAATAAGAATATAATGATCAGAATGAGAAGTACAACAAAAAGATAAATGCGAGATATGATGATCATGGCAAGTACTGACATTTGATTTCTGAATAAATAAGGTTACATAATACAAGAAAAATTCATACAAGAGCAACATTGTATGAACTAATCTATAATGTAAACTATTTCACATTGAAATCATCAAACACATATTCCTAACCAATACAATCTATTCCTCATCATCATTATCACCATCATCGTCTTCATCTTCATCATCTTCGTCTTCATCGTCTTCATCATCGTTCTCATTTTCATTAAGAGGGGGAAGGAGTTCCCAATCTTCTTTGCCTTGCAAGTACTCGATGGTGTTGACATAGTAATTGTATACTTGTATTTGATGGGCGGCAAATTGATCATGAATCACGAACGAGGATGAGATGGAAGAAGGAGTAGCATTTTTGCGATGTGAAAAGAAAAGAGCTTGTTGGGATTGTTCGGCTTGACGATCTTATTGGGCTTGACAACGGCGAGCCCCTTGGGTAAACGGAACGTCAATACCCATTTGTTGATGAAGGATTGGCATAGAATTTTTTCTAAGAAGAAAATTTCCAACGTCAATGCGGGAATCAATAGCGAGATTATAGATAAAAGAGCTGAAAGGTATACCACGATTACGAGTGGTGGCAAAGTTGATTGTTCGAATGATGAATGTGGCAAGGTCAAATTTGTATTCGCCTAAGATAAGAAAAATTATGAATGATTGGTCCACCCGTATTTCGGTTTTATCATTCTTTTTAGGCCAAATATTTGCATTGACGATTTTATTTAAAACCCGGGCACTATCGGTGTAACTTTTGGGAGCAGGACGAGGAACATGAAGAAAGTCGGGTTTAACAATCATAGATTTGGCAGTTATTTTGTCATGACCTAGTTTGTAGTCAAGTGTGTTGAAGTCAAGATGGTAAGCATTAAATTCAACTTCGGGCAACTCATATCGCCTACGAAGATATTCGGGAGTAATTTTAACCCTTTTACCAAGAATAATTGAAGAAAGAGTGAGATCATTGTCTTGGATGCCCTCAAGATTGCGAAAAATTGGCGGGTTAAGGATTCAGAGTGGGTGTTAGGTGTAGAAAGATAATTCTCCCACACAAAATTTTGAATAATTCTAACCATAGCATTAAATTTCCCACACAAGGTTTCTAGGTTTATTTATCGGTTAGTAACAACCGGAGCAGAGAAAAGTGTAGAGAAATAGAGATTTGCATAATTTGAATTTCTAAAAGTAATTTTATCTCTAGTAACAGATTTAGAGGCAACAACTTTTTTACTCTTAGATCTGTGAGAGG
This sequence comes from Hemerocallis citrina, assembly GCA_017893485.1. Taxonomy (NCBI): domain Eukaryota; kingdom Viridiplantae; phylum Streptophyta; class Magnoliopsida; order Asparagales; family Asphodelaceae; genus Hemerocallis; species Hemerocallis citrina. Next base: position 157,879,317 of record CM030363.1, read on the forward strand.
AAGAAGGATCGTGAGAAGCTATAAAGCTAGGGAAGATATAGCACCCAAAAACTTAAGGGGAGATGAAGAGATTTTTGAAAACTTTTGATGGGTTTTGGAAGATATGATGATAGGGTTTCATGGAGACTGAGAAAGGAAGAAGAAGAGGTATTTATACTAGAGGTGTGGTCCCCGCATATCATAGAAGGAAGGAAATATGTTGAGATCTGATCAGCCGATACAATCGGTAGACCGGTTAATGGAGATGGTCGATCGCAACATAGGAAAAAAGAAGAATTGACTGTAATAAATTTGGCAAAGAGGAGGACAGTCGACCTTGCAGTCGACCAATCCACTTTTGACGAACTAGATATATAAGAGAATAATTTCCTAAGTATAGGACGGTCGATCGGTCGGTCGACCGAACCACTTATGAAGGAGCAGTTGACAATGCAGTCAACCGAAAACCATGCACAATAAAAGGTTAATGTCATTTAGTTTATCTTTTATAACATGAAAATATTTTTTTTGTTCTTCGAATCAATAGTATTCCCCCTTTCAAAATTGATCTTAGATGATGTTATAGCACATCAAAGAGAATTATTTGCAGTAGTTTTATCATATGTTGTAGGTAAAATTAACAAAGTACAAGCATTTCGTAGATGGATAATTGATGTTTTAGATGTCTTACTTAGAGATATGTCATCTATAAAGTAAAAATAAATCGAAATTAGTTTAGAATTTACCAATGTCGTACTTATCAGAGGAACTAATGTCCTTCGCTTTTTCCCCTTGATAGAGATGCAGATTTCGTTGTTGTAACTAGTCGTGACTTTTGAGCATCTACCATCAAGGTACCTACGATCTTTTAAGTTGAAGGCGTAGATTCACCTACATGAAATTTTGTAGGTGTCCAAGTAGACGTTGTTCCTGAATTTACATTCTTTCTCACCAAAACAAAATTAGTATTTATTTTTAATGAACAATTATAAGAAATATGCCCTAATTTATAGCAATAGTGACATGTGATATGATTATGCCTTGGATTATGCACACGTGCATAGTTTTGTGTGGATTTGTAATTATTTTGATGGCTATGCATATGTGTATGACATGATTGCTTAGACTTTGATGTTGTATTGGCTCAACATAACCAAGTCCTCGATTATCATGATATAATCTTGAATTCTTTGTAGTAAGAAGATAACTAGGCCCTTCATAAATTTTTTCAAGCTTAATTTTTCTATTACAAAGTCTTTTTCTAGTCTTCTCATCGTCTTTGGTGTTCCAACGAAGAGTGTCTAGAGTAACATCAAGAATTCTATTTTGTTCGAGTGCTTCTTTACAACCTTCCACTACCTCATCAAATTTTCTTTTGTGTTCATTTAAATCATCAGTGAGTTTAGCAATATAAATAGATTTCTCATGAACTTCCATTAGATTTTCATCGTGTGTTGCTAAGGATTCTTGAATTTGTTGTTTTAAATACTCATTTTTCTCTATCAACACATCATGGTTTTTTCTAAATGACTCGAATTTTTCAATAATCAAAGAATTTTTATTTTTCAATATTTGATTTTTAGCAATGCAAGAGTCATATGATTCATTTGACATTTGTTTATATTGTCTCAATTCACGACTTAATTTCTTTGCATAATCTTTTAAACCATTACACATGTCAACTAAAGCATCATAGGTGGGTTCTTCGATTACCTCTTCTTGGGGTGGTAATTGCACCTCACCATTCCCAAGAGCCATGAATCCAAAGTTGTTGTGATCTTGCTCTTCATCGCTGGAATCTGAATCTAGCCATGTTGCCTTCAATGCCTTCTTTCTCAATCCAGGGTTGGAGTGGTAGTAGTCCTTGTTTCTATCCTATGAGATGTGACAGTTTGCACAAATATGTCCCGGTTTCTTATATTTGTAACATATGTCATCTTTGTCCTTTTCTCTTCCTCCTTTAGACCTGCCATATTTTTTTTGTTTGAGATACTTACAGAACTATTTGGTCAATAGCGCGATATCTTCATCTGATTCTTCATGATCTGACTCTGCTTTTGATGATCGCAAAGTTTCTGCTTTTAGGGCAATGGTCTTTTCTTCAGTTTTGGGTCCAATCCCAATATTCTACCGGTATCTTTTGGTTTCAGTGATCTCCATCTCATACGTCTTCAATTTTTCTTAGAAAGTGTAATAGTCAAACCCTTTTTCTTCAAGCGTCTCCCTCATTGCGGTGGCTTTTACGTCTCATTCAGGCGTGAGACAGCTTATGAGTTTTCCGACCTTTCGGTCATCATCCAACCCCTTTCCTAAGCTGTCAAGCTCATGTGCGATAATGTCGAAGCAGGTAAGCATCTGATCTATGTTCTCTCCTGGCAACATACAAAAAATATCAAACTAATAAAAGCACAAATTAATTTTTGCTTTTACCTCAGATGTGATTCCTTCATGCCATTTTAGCAGATTTCGGCCATTGAACCTTTTACTCAAGCTTTTGAGCCTTTAATAAGCACCTCGCTCTGATACCACTGTAAATCACCCTAGGGGGTAAATAGGGTGATTGTGCAGAAATTTAAAATTTTAAAAATGCGTAAAGTAAAAAGATAGAGTAAGAGAAAGCAAACAGAGCAACGAGAAAGACACAGCGATATAATGTGGTTCGACTCCCAGGTCTACGTCCACACCACCTACTTATAGCAATTCTCCGTCACAAGCATTCCACTATACTTTAAACCCTTGTACAGTGATTCTCGGAATTCAAGCCGAGAGACCTATAGCACCGCAGGACTTCTACGACAAGTCCCGCAATACTCACCGGAGTGGAAAAGAAAGAAAGACTCTCAAGATCTAGAAAAGACCTTGACTGAAGAAAATAATAAAAATCTCTCACACTCGGAGTATTGATTGAATGATTAGTTCTGAAGAGTTATAATGGCAAGGGATAAAGAATACACTGTGAATTTGCCTCAATTTATGGAGGAGAGAAATGTATCTTTCCGAAGACGAAAAGATATTTCCGAAATAATCATATCTACACTTGGACGGTCGACCGCAATGATGGACAGTCGACCATTCATCTTTTGACTCGTAAATCGAGCGATGACCGGTCGACTGACTCATCTTTTTCACAGAGATGAGCACTCGACTGTTGTGACGGTTGACTGTCATTTCGTGTGGTCGACCGCTGTCGTGTAGATTCGACTTTTATTAAACGATTTTACTTTATATTCTTTCCAAAACTAATTTATCAATCAATACTTCTTTACATATATGCTCCTCACATAAATAGAAGTAAATCTCTATTTGGTGGCTTTCTTGATGATTTGAAGCACATATTTCTTGTGAAGCACTCTTCCTTAATTTTTCCAATATTTTCTTATTCATGCCTCTTTTGCTTGTTTTTGAATCTTTTAGATCGTTTATTTTGATTTTCCTTTTCCTTTTTTTCCTGCATATCTTAACTAAAAATATTAGTAGTAAATGATACGTTTTGTGCATACCAAACTTAGGTCAACACTAATATTCTAAATGGAGACCGCTACAAACTCTTCTACACATATTTACTAATGCAATTCCAAAACAAGTGTCTGAAACCAATCTAATGTGTATCGGCAAGCTCATCCCCACTGTACTTATAAGACATGTTTCTGTTTTTCTGAAGTGCACATTTGGAAATTCATTAGCTATGTAATGCTTATTGATCTAAAGATGCCAATTGCTGATGTTCATTTTAATATCGAGGGAACAAATTATAACACGTGTAAATAAATCTAGCACGACATACCGGATTACACCTTTTTTTTTAGGTTAAAGGTGGAATAATGCCACCTTGTTTCGTTAATAAGAAATTAATAAAACAACCCCGCTGTACCGGGAGAAATACAAAAGTACAGTGCAGAAAATAAAACATAATCTCCCAACAAAACCCTGGGGGTGGGTCTAATCATCCGTACAACATACAACCAAAAGTACAGTAGGTCGAGACCAAAAACAAAGTAGCGAAGACTGCGGCTAATGTAAAACCGAAGAGTATGGAGGGCGCCTACCCCTCAGTCCAGTGTCGGCCCAAACTCTACCTCCTCATTATCAAATTTCTCCACCTGGAAGACTCTGGCAATCCTCCCTCTCGCTCCTGTGGCAGCAGCTGTAGCCCAAAAAGAGATAAGATGCACGATATGAGTAAGGTTACCAGAAATACTATTACATGAAGTACAAAAATAGAAATTATTTCTGTCTAGCCATAAGACCCAAGTGGTTGCCGCAATTGCTATATACCAAGCATCCTTCATTTCGTGGCGTATCAAGGCGAATTTGGGGCCGGTCCACAACTCCTTGTATTCGCCAGGGTAGTCACTTGTCCCTACGGCCTGTAGTACCTCTACCATGGTTGCCTTACTCCTCTGGCAGTGAAGGAAAAGGTGATTCAGATTCTCCGTGTGTGTGTTACAGAATCCGCAGTTGGTCGCTATCTGGAGTTGTCTTTTGGCAAGGTTCTATCTGGTGAGGATTGCATTATTGAGCACTAGGCAGAGGAAGACCCTTACTTTAAGGGGTGTTTTGGCCCCCCATAATACCTGTGCCCAGCTGGGTCTGCATCCTCGATAGTGAATTTGGTGGTATAGAGACCTAACAGTAAAAGCTCCTTTGGTCTCTAATCCCCAGTGCAACTGATCTGGGCCTTGTGCACACATCGCCCCATTCCGAGTAATGTGTGTTTGCAGTTCGTGCAATTGCTGAAGTAGACCTAGGTTTAGAGGTCCTCGAAAGGATGGTCTCCAATTGCCCCTCTTCCATGTGTCAGCTACAGAAATATTCGACCGATTTGCTTTCTCATATAGATCTGGGAAGGTCTCCTTAACGGTGTGGGCACCACACCATTTGTCCCACCAAAATCTGGTGGATCGTCCATTACCAATAGTCGAAGCAACTGCTGAGTTGAACGGCCCGATTGCTTTGGTAATTCCTTTCCAGAAGCGAGATACTCTAGACCCTACCCGGAAGCCTAAACTCCTTGTACCTTTTCCTCGGAGGTAAGGTTGAATGAAGTCCTGCCATCCTTCTCTACTGTGGTGGAAAACCTTCCACCACCACTTTCCCAATAGGGCAAGGTTCATATCTCTTAAGTCGATGATGCCTAGCCCTCCATGCTTCTTCTTCATGCATGCGATACCCCACTTGACCAGGTGGTATCCCCCTCTATTCGAATCCGCTCCTTTCCAGAGGAATCGCTTACGGATTTGGTCAATCCTTTGGATTACCTATTTAGGTAGTTCAAAAAACGACATCTAGTAAATGGGTAGATTAGATAACACTGAATTGATAAGTACCACTCTTTCTCCAAGGGAAAGAGATTTTCCTTTCCAACCAGACAATCTGTCTTCCACCCTGTCTATGATAGGTAGCCAGTCCGCCTTAGTAAGCTTCCCTGGTCTGAGTGGGAGCCTTAAATATTTGATTGGGAACTCGTCTGTCATACAGTTTAATATTGTAGCATGCTCCCTTGCCTCCTCCTCAGATAGTGTAATTGGAGTCAGTACGCTCTTGTGGAAATTTATCCTGAGACCTGACCAGGCTTCAAAATATTAAAGGGCTCCTTAAAGTAGACTGTTTCTGACCTGGTCTCGTTACCAAATATAAGCGTGTCATCAGCATCGTGCATCCTTGATTAGAGATGTTTCTAGCCACGGGCGTTATCCACCCTTCACTCCGACAGTTATCAAGCATGCCCTCAGCACATCCGTTACGATAGTGAAAAGAAGTGGTGATAGCGGATCCCCCTGCCGGAGTCCCTTTTTGCAGGAAAACGGTGTACCCGGTCGCCCGTTTACTGAGATTGCCGTTTTACTAGTGTATAAACACTGTTTGATCCACCTAATCCATTTATCTCCGAATCCTCTCCCTCTGAGTGCTTCCAGTAAGCATTTCCAGTCAACGGAGTTGTATGCTTTCTCAAAATCTAGCTTGAGGAGGAAGTTCTTAGAGTTGCCCGTATGGCAATGGTAGATAACTTGTTCAGCAGTAGCTACACAGTTTAGGATACATCTGCCCTTGATGAAGTCCGTCTGGGTTTTGCTAATTAAGCTGTCCATTATACTTCCCAGGCAGATGGCTAGAACTTTTGTGATGATCTTAACCGAGCAGTTTATGAGACTGATCGGTCTAAAATCCCCCACTCTCTTGGACTCCTCCCATTTAGGTATCAGAACTACTTCTGCAAAGTTGAACATGCCCAATCTGAGGTTTTTGTGGAAAAATTCATCCATCAACGCCATAATGTCCCCTTTAATTTCTTCTCAGAACACTTGAAAGAACATCATCGGAAAGCCATCTGGCCCCGGCGACTTGTCTGCTCCCATCTGCGTGACGGCTTTTTCCACTTCCGCTTCCGAGAAAGGTTCTTCCAAAGTGGATAATGTTTGTGCGGATTCATTCTGGAATGCCTGCCAGTAGTCATCCCTGAGAGGGATCCTGAAATTGGCCTTCTTCCCAAAGAGGCCCTTATAGTAATCTAGAAAGATTTTGGATATCACCTTTTCACCTTGCGATGTTCCCGTTTCCATCTGTATTGACAAGACTAGATTGGATCTACGTTTTGCACTGGCTACTCGGTGGAAGTAGGCCGTGTTCGCGTCTTCCTCTTTGAGCCACGAAATCCTCGACCTTTGTTGTCATTTGATCTCCTCTAGCTTATAAAGATTGGCAATATTTTCTCGGAGCTCTAGTAGCCTGTTTCTCTCTTCTTGTGACAGGACTCTCATTTCTTCCAGTCTTTCCAGCTCATCAATTCCTTCCAGAAAGGAATCTTTTGCCCGCCAGATGGTTGAGAATCTAGATCGATTCCATCTACGCAGCAGCTTTCTCAATCTGCTGATTTTTTCATACCATCGGGATGTAGCATCCGTGCCAGTGGTTGGGAGCACCCAGTTTTCCATCACCATATGGTGAAAACCCTGGATTTCTATCCAGGCCTTCTCAAATCTGAACCTCCTTGGCCTTTGAGCTCCCTGTATCCCAGCATCAAGAAGGATCGGGGTATGATCTGACGTGGGTCTAGGGATCGATCTAGCAGTAGCTAATGGGAATTTAGCTTCCCAATCCATCAAAACTAGTATTCTGTCCAATTTGGCCATAATCGGAATAGCTTGCATGTTTGACCATGTAAATAGTCTGTCATTAATTGGGATATCAATCAGTTCTAGTTCCGTGATCACCCTATTGAACTCTTCTCTATGTCTGTCGCTGGAGCCCCTTCCCTTGTGCTCGAAGGCATATTTGGTAATGTTGAAGTCCCTCCCAACAATCCACTCTCCCGACCATCGTTGCCGAATATCGAGAAGCTCTTGCCAAAAGGCATCTCGATCAGTGGCCACGTTCGGCCCATAAATGACAGTGATCATCTTAACCCAGTTATCAAATCGTCGTGTCAGTCAGATGGACAGGGAGAACGTTCCACTGTAGTCCTCGGTACAAGTGAAAATATCCTAATTGAACCCAATAGTGATCCCCCCGAGGCTCCTGCGGACGGGCGTAGCACCCATTCCTTGATTCTGTTGCCCCCTACTCTTTTGAGTTTGAACCAATGCGCGAGCTTGGTCTCCTGCAACCCTACCATTTTCGCCTTGGAGTTGTTAATTACGTCTCTAACCATATCTCTCTTCCCCTTATCCCCTAGACCCCTAACCTTCCAGAATAGTGTATTCATTGGGGGACCGTGTCTGGGTTGATCGTGGGTGTGGGTGTGAGGTAGGCATCTTCCTCGAAGACCTCTGTCAACCCAGAGCAGGATTCTATGTTTTTCTGATAACTAGTTTTAACTCGTTCAGTTTCCCAACCCCTAATTTGTTGAGCAATAAGAGATTACATTCTACATCACAAACTTCTAACCCACTGGTTTGAGCTAGGGGAAAAACATCAGAATCTGATAGGAAATTTAAAATAGACGCTAAAAAATTCCTCGTACCTCCGTCGTCGAATTTTGCCGCTTTGGCCGCCGCTGCCACCTCCAGATAGTCATCCAAGGACTCCACATGAGCCCTCTTAGGCGACCGCTGAACCTAAACCCAACTGTCCTGCTAGATGATCCAGTACTATATCCAGGTGCTGATTCTGGGAGTGTGGACAAGACCATCTCTGGCGAAATCTCCCTCTATATGTCGGCAATAAACTCTAGATCCTCTAACTCCTCATGTGAGAATGAGAATTCTTCATCCAGATTTAAACGCCCTTCTAGGTCCTCATCACTATCTGCATGCTGAATATCCAGTTGTAAAGTAGGTTCTATCATCATGGACTCCTCATTGAGCCCACAAATTGACGAAGGTTTTGCAAGAATGGCAGTGTTTCTAGTCGCGGACCCCTCGATAGGCCCACTACCCGTCAGAATTTGAACCTGATTGTTCAATTTTGTAGTTGCACTTGGCTCAGCTGCAATAATAAGCATTTTGGGCCCCTCTTTGGGCCCACTCACTCCAATAAAACACTCCCTCCTTAACCCTTTACACCGAACAGCATCCATATTAATTTCTTTCTCTCCTCCACGGTTCATGTTACCGTCTCTCTCGAAAGTCGAGAGAGACTGCTATCGTATCTAGGCGGTAAGCACACCCCCCTCGCCACGTGGCTCCCTCTGATTGGGAGTTGTGTGGCTGGTGCAGCGTGGGTGCTTTTCGAAGTTAAAGGCGATTGGTTCGAAGCGACTGTCGCCAGCTGCTCCTTTTCCTTAAGTGCGAAGTTTCCTTCGTTGTCTTCTTTGCCCCTTTTGAGCTTCCTCAAATGTTGAGATTCAAAAACCCCTTGCTTGTCGCTCTCCTTTGAGCTCTCTCCTCTGTTAACGAGCAGCTCAGTGCTCGTCGTTTTCCCTAAAAAGCGCCTGCAAACTGGCTTCCTTGACCCTGAAAAGCCCCTCTTTTCCTCTCTGGTGACATCCCAAGCTTCGTTACCAACTCCCTGGGCGATGGAGCTTTTTCGCTTGTCTTCTTCCCCAAAGTGGTGCTTTCTTTCACCAACTCTTGTCCCTTAGTTTGCATGTTGCTACGGAGTGGGTTTTTGCCATTTTTAGGGCCTGCGTGTTCTGTCCCCCTTCTCTGAGCCACAGCATGCCCCTCCTCATCTGCATGCAGCGTTTGACTACCATTTTGGGTAATTCTTTTGACCCCTTTTCCATGGCTAGTCTCTGTCCCTTCGAAACTTACCAAATCTGGGCTCCTTCCATCCTGCTCGTTAGATCCCATGGTCAAACCCCTTTCTTGATCACCGGAGATCGGCCTTGGACCTTTGGGTTCTGATCCCTCCGCCGCAGGCTCCCGACGACCGTCCCTCCCTCTAGCTGCTTTGATCACCTCTCTATGAGCACGCTCCATTTCATGTGCTCCGTCAATGGTGAGATCCCACTCCGGCAATACCACCTATTTGTAAGATCTGCCATCTCTGATAGAGGAAGGGGGTTTGGGGGAAGTGATGGGTTCCTCTGTCTCCGCTCTCTTATCAAGCACAAACCGGATGAGGTAAGCCTCCTCGAATGAGAAGACTTTGGAAAATCTAGGCATTAGAGAGATGTCTCCGCTTTGAATGAGAATCCTCGCTGAAACTATCTCCTAGCGGCGAATAGTATTCTCGTCTATGGCTTCTACCGTTCAAAGTCGGAGATAATCTCCTGAAGGGCCTCTTTCTTCCAAAACTGCAAAGGCACGTTATGTATCCAAATCCAATACTTGTCTCCTTGCGGTAGTTCTGCACCGAAATTCGGTGACCATGCCGTGAATTCGATTTTGGAAGAAGCCAAAATCCACCGAACCCATTCTAGTGACTTCAATCATCTTCTGGGGTGAAGGGAAAGATACTAGAAATTGTAGATGGCACATTTTCTTTACAACCCAATCTTAGTCAGCTCGCATAGGCCATTTGAGGTTCAAGGCGTGGAGAAGGTGTGCTTCGGAGGGGCAACCTAATTGTACTTTGGCTACCGCACACCATTGGCAGAGCCATTTTTCTTCATTCTTGATCGTTTCTAGGATATTAGCCAATTTGATCAGTGTTGGACTCTCCGGCGACCTTCCTCTGCACACTTGCCTCTCCTCGTCATTGCTTGAGCTGATAACATTCGTGCAAGTGTATGACATGTGGCCCCACTTCATGCACCTCAGACAGCGCACCTCTTTGGTGCACTCTGTTCGGTAATGACCTAAATCCCCACAATTGAAGCACGGTACTGGTTTTCTTTTTCCTTTTCTTAGCCTTTTCCTGTTATCTTATTTAAATGGTGGTGGAGGTGGGATGTGGCTGTTGTTGTCCTGTTGGTCTGGTGGCGGTGAGGCTCTCTATTTCTTCTTTCCCCCTTTGGCAACTACCTGCCACTCCTCCACCGCTTCCACATTCTGATCTTGTACCTCCCGTTCTTGTTCCTCTTCATTTGGCTCCACTCCTTGGGCCCAAACGATGACGGATTTGAGGGGGTCGGGTGCATCCTCACTTGGTTGTGGGGGGGAGTGTTGAGGAGGGGTGCGTGAGGTCGAAGGCCTAGGGTGAGAAAAGGGAATCATGGTGCATTTCACTGTTACATTGGAGCTGTTACTTTGATGGTTGTTGTAAGGCACATTGCGGCCATAACTCTATTGAATTCCTTGGGCATTGTGATTGTGTTGGTTGTAACTATGTTGGTTGTGGATGACTCTGAAAAGCCTCTGGTTGCCTCTAGCGGTAGCGTTGATCCCTGTAATCTCTGTCCCTCTGGTAGCCTTGATGCCTCTGAGGGCGATGCTGGATCGTGGGGGGGTTCTTCTACGCTCACAGTGGCGAGTAGGAGTACCCTCTCTATGGGCCCGTCCCCTCGGAGGCACATCCTGATGATGACGATGATGAGTGTTGCCTCTCCCCTCCTGGCGATGAAGTGCACTTCGGTGTGCCCGCTGTGGGGAGAGTGCACGTCTGAGTCTAGGGGTGTCCCTCTCTTGGGGGGATCACCGGAGTAGGTTGTGGTTGGGGGCTGCACTCAGGGGGAGCAGCCGAAGCTAGTGTGATAGGGGCCATTGTTTGGGCCAGAAGGGGGGGTGGGATCTCAGAGGCAGAGGGGGGAGGGGAGGAGAGTCGGTGTAGCGGGCCCTCTCGTTGGGTCTGCACCCACTCAACTCTACCTCCGACAGCATGGGGGCAGAATGAAGCAAAAAGGTCTGGTGCATTGAGAAGAAGGAGGAGGAAGTGAGGGTAGGCTTGTTGTGGTGGTGGTGGTATAGGTTAAGAGTGCCGAGGGAGATGGAGAGAGCAAGAAGGATCAGGCTAGAAGTTCAGAGGTGGGACAAGAAGATGTCGGAGAAGAAGAAGAAAAGGAAGATCGGAGTAGATGCTGCATGGTCGGCCGTTATAGGATCTTTCATACCCTCATGCTCTCACTGAGGGTACAGATTGTTTACTAGCTTACTCATCCTATTCCAAGTATATCTTGTTAACAATATCACATGACTTATGTGATCTTCTATGATTTCTTAAAACTGTTGCAATTGACTGCCTCTGACTTGGATTACACATTATTGTTCTGGACATACACATGAAGGAAAAAGGGGAAGCTATACCTTCAGTTTGTTAAAACTAGAAAACTAGCTATAATTACAGAAAACCTAACATGTTTCCTACACTTTTGGAATGGACATTGAAGAGTACTATAAACTTCTACAGAAATTAACTGCCAAAAAAGAACTAGCTAAGTATGTTAAAATGTTAAATCGAACTACAACATCTAATTCATGAATATCCACATGAATCCAACTTCATAAGTGTCTTCTCAATGACAGAAATTGATGATGGTAAAAATCGCAGCAGATCAGAGCCATACGATTCCTGCACAAATCTCAAAGCATCCAAAGGCATATTAGCCATCACAAAACTCTTTTACATGTTTGGGCCCACTCCAAGACATAGGCTTCTCCTAAGCCCATAAAAAGTGACAGACTAGTGTTGGATCCTGTAGGCAAGGCAACAAACACTAGAGGGGGGTGAATAGTGTTTATTAGAAATTAAATTGCGGAATAGAGATTTTTCTTCTGTACAGTCGACTGAATTAACAAATTGAAAAAGTAATTTAAACAAGTCTGTAAAGTCGACTTAGAGTTGAGACAGTCGACTTAACATACAATTAACCTTCAGAGTATACAAGTCTGACCAGTCGACTTATCAAGTACTCAGTCGACTGTCCAGACAGGTTTCACAGTAAAAACACAAACTAAGAAAATAGAAATACAAGTAGAGAGATACAACCACAGAGTGCACACGATGTATCCTGGTTCGGTCCTTCCGACCTACATCCAGTCCCCAAGCAACCCACTTGAGATTTCCACTATTCTTGAAAAAGTTTACAAGAATACCCTACGGCGTTCAGACAACAACCTTGTCTAATCCGTAGTCCTTTCTCTCAACCAGAGAAAGCAACCCACTCTTCCACCAAGAGTGAAAAACCTGACTCTACAACCTAGATTCCTACTCTCCAACCGAGAGGAAAAGAAAAACAATAAAAATTGTTTACAATCAACCTATAGCCTTGTTTGTGATTGTGATATAGTATGTGGCTAAATGGTTGACTTCTATATCCAGTCCAGAACGAAATAAAATATTATACTGGACTGAAGATAGAGAACCAAGTCTTAGTGAATTGAAAGCTTTAATCTCTTGAAAGTATGAAACTTAAGATCTCAAAAAATGCTTGGAGTATTAGTAACTTTTTACAGTGGATTCTAACCTCTATTTATAGAGTTAGATACACTGGACGTTGGGAAACAGTTGCTCCAACTGTCATCCAACAGAAAAATGATTTGAATTTGAAAAAGCGATTTTAAAAAACAGAAAACTGTCAAACGCACTTGATCAGTCGACTGGGTTGCCATAATGAGTCGACTGGTCAGAGTTTGAATAAGATTAGGCAGTTTTGTACAGACTCAGTCGACTGGAGCAAGTAGCAGTCGACTGGTACTCAGCAGCTAATCTTGTTCAAGCTGTTTTGACTTTTGGTTTTGAAAACACACATTTAGAATGAGTTATATGTGAGTGTATGTGTGTGTGACAAGGCTGTACATCATTCTAAGACTCAAATAAATAAAAATATTACATTTGTTTACAAGACATAAAAAAAATAAATGAATTTTGAATCATAGGTCTTGACTTGAGTCTTGAGTGAAGCCATTGTCTTTATCCAGAGCTTGTGCTTGTTCATTTGTTCAGTTGTATAGAAATGAGGCCTTTGTGTATACAACCTGCAATTATATAGTATAGCACAGATACATGTTGCAGTGTGTTGTAATCATCAAAATCAAGAATCAACAACTAGGCCCACTAGGAGAGACACCCAGCTCAGGCTGGCTAGGAGTCAAATCTCTTATCCCCTAACAAGGATATCTTATCTCTTGAGAGGGAGAGACATGAAAGAGATAAGGTAGTTAAATCGATCTAACGAACACAAATCAATCTCTTGAAATGTCTCTCAGGCCTATAAATACCCCTCCCAATCTTCAGTCAGAAGGTAATCAACAATTTGCCAGTTTTCACTCTTTTACTCTCTCTCTCTTTCTCTCTCTCTCTCTCTCTCTCTCTCTCTCTCTCTCTCTCTCTGGTTCTGACTTGAGCGTCAAAGGGTTCTGTCGTCGGGACCACCCCCCGGTGTTTTTTGCATCGTGATCTAAAGGGTGATTTTTGCAGATCCATCGGCTGTATCAGCAACCGTCAGATTTAGATCACGGTGGTCAATCAACGATCCAGATTCATTTAGGAGCTCTAACCGTCTTTAACGGCCATGGTCACAGGTTTGACTTTTAGTAGTTTCCTTCAATTATTAACTCACTATCTGTTTGCTCCCACATGAAATAAGCTGCAACAGATTGGCACCGTCTGTGGGAAATACTACACAAGTCGAGTTTGTCTTCATGCCACCAAGACTAAAAGGTAAACGGGCGGCCTCTAGCCATCGCACTACCTCTGTTCGTCAACTAACTCCTCCGATGGATGATCAGATTCCTCCTCAGCAGTCACCCCAGTAGCCTAATCATGCTCCTTCCAACGGAGAGGCACCGGAGGGCTCCCAGCATGAACAACATCCTCAGTACGACTGCATCTCAGTCCATAATGCCTCAACTGATTCAATGTCCTCACGAGGTCCATGGGGGTCTAGAGATCTCTGCCAGATCATCAGTAACAGACAACCAGAAACTGACCTGCGAATTAGGTTGGACGAGAGGCACCCCCAACCGAGGCCTCATGTTCGGGACATCAGGTGAATCAGAGAACCCATCTTTCTAGACAAAGGTCAAGGCAATCCTCCTCTCATAAGGGGCGTCCAACAATAAGGAGCCTAACTCATGAGAATCAAAGGCCTCCTGTGCAGAACAGATGGCATAACACCCCAGTCACAAGGGCTGAATTGGATAAATTCAAATTTGACATCCTCCATGCCCTCCAAGGGAGTCAAGGTCTGGGCCTCCCCCTAAACGAGAGATCCTCCGACTCAACCATATCTCAAAAGAAGGACGACCAAGTCCTTCTCCGAATCCAAGAAGTAGAGAAACGTCTAGAACAGATGAAGAGAGAGAGAAGCCAGTCCAACAAGGCCTAACTCCCTAGCCGACCTCCTTTCAGCAGATCTATCCTCGATGCACCTATCCCAAGGGGCTTCAAGGCTCCTCAATTTGAATCCTACAACGGGGAATCAGACCCGACATACCATATCGAGAGCTTTAAAACACTCATGATGGTCTATAATGCTACTGATGCACTCATGTGTGGGACATTTTCTGCAACACTAAAGGATCAGCAAGGGAATGGTATTCACGTCTGACTCCAGAATTAATCTTTTCCTTCGATCAGCTCAAAAACTATTCATTGTACACTTCGTTACTAGTCGGAGAGCTAAAAAAACCAGTGTCTCCCTACTAGAACTGAAGTAGATAGATGGAGAACCACTGAAATACTTTGTCAAACGCTTAACAACTGAAGCAAGGTCGATTTCGTCCTTGAACACTTCAGTAGTGGCTGCAGCTTTCCGCCACAACATCACTAACGAAGACCTGAAAGCCTCCTTCGCGAAAAAGCCAGCCAAAAGTATCACTGAGCTTCTGGAAAGGAGTGACAAGTATATCAGGGTCTAGGAAGCTCTCTATCCTCAAGACAAGAATGATTCATCTTCCAGGAACAAACAGAAGAATACAAGCGAGGAAGAACTCAGGAAGTTTCAAAAAAATGGTGCAAGTTCTGGCCATCCAACTCTAGTGTCACGCTTTGACAAGTTCACTGCTCTCAATGCAAGGGTGTCAGCCATCCTCATGGTAGTTGAGAAGGACAAAATAATCTGCCCCCCCCCCCCCACGATGTCAACGTCTAGCAAGAGAAGAGACAAAAATAAGTGGTGCACATTTTACAGAGATCATGGACACACTACTGACAACTGTCGAGCACTTAAAGAAGAACTAGAAGCCCTAATTTGCAAGAGCTACTCTCCAACTTTGTTCAAAAAGACAACGACGCCAAAACCCTCTGTCCCGGGGGGCTAATTAGCGTCAGCAGAGGCCATACGAGCCGTAAGACTCTCAACACATGGTCGTCCTCCATTCCATCCATGGAGGCCCGACGGGGGGAGATTCCAACTCCTCCCGCAAAGCTTTCGTTAGGAAAGTCAACTCCATAGATAACATTATGCCTGCCAAAAATATCGGGGTCCCAATATCTTTCTCCGACAAGGACTTAGAAGGCATTCGAACACCTCATTGTGATGCATTGGTCATAAACCTTTGCATGGTGAATCATGAGGTACGCCGCATCCTGGTGGACAATTGCAGCTCAGTAAACATCCTCTTCATGGCCACATTCGAGGCTCTCAAGCTCTCTCGAGACCGACTTAAGCCAGCCGGTTACACACTTCACAGATTCTCCAGTGTCCCCATTCAAGTAGAAGGAGTCGTTACACTGGATGTGACAGCAGGAAAAGTCCCTCGCTGTTCGAACGGAAGCACTAGACTTTATGATAGTCGATGTCAAAGCTGCATACAATGCTATATTCGGTCGTCCCAGCCTAGCGGCATTTCATGCAGTTACCTATGCATTTCACATGAAAATGAAGTTCTCAACAACAGCTGGCGTAGGCCAAGCTGTAAGAAGCCAACAGGCAGCTCGAACATGCTACACTACTACAATGGGGGGCTCGGTTCTCCCCTTCGACGCCATAGAGCTACCGCTAGAAAGTAGTCATAATAATTCCAGTACTGTAAACGAGCTTGAAGCCACTGCCATAAACAACGCTACCAAGAACTTCTAAACCTTCTACATCATCTCTCACCAGGTCCAAACTAGTTCTCATCACAACACAGTAATAAACCTGAATCCCTCATCCGAAGCCACTCCGCTCATTCAACGGAGACAAACAGTCATGCCTAAACACATTGGTGCATCAGAAGATTTCTCTTTCTCTATGCAAAACAATGGGGCGCTTCCTCCAAAACAGGCAAGCCCATGCAAGGTCTACCAAGTTGTTTGCCTAATGGCTCATCAACTTGAAGACCCGGGGGCAAGGAGATATCAGCAGAATTTGGAAAGTGGAACACCTTGAAGGTGAACGAGGGCATCTCAAACGTCCTCTCTTAATAGTAGTAAAAAAATTTCTCGAATTGTAATCACGGCCAGCCACTAGAGCAGCCGCTTAGTTCTATTTTCTAGCAAATTTTCCCAATTTGTAATAACAGCTAACCACTAGAGCAGGGTGTCACGGACATCTCATGACAAGCTGCTTGGTTTTATTTTCCAATAAAATGTAGTATGAATTTTTCCCAAATTCTTATACAATTCTACGGATGCATACAATGAGTTGAGTGCCAAACCTGTACAAAAAAATGGCACCAAAAACTCGTTAAAAGCTTCCTACAAGATGGGTTCGGAGTCCATACTCATGGTTCGAAGTTACTCCAACGATTTGCAATGAAACAAGTTCAGAGTGCGTTTAACCATTCGATCTACTCCTACAACCTATTAATTCATCAAAGCAAACAATGAGCTAAACGCCCAACTTATACTTAGAGCAGCATTAAACACTTGTTATAAGCTTTCCACAACACAAGTTCGGAATCCGGATCCATGACTCGGGGGTTACTCTTACAACATGCAATCCTGCACCTTTAAGGCACAACTCACCGATCGATTTGTTCCTGAAACTAGTTAAAGTTCCTTGGAGACTTATACAATGAGTTGAGTGCCAAACTTATACACATAAACAACACCAAACACTCGTTACAAGTCTTCTCGTAAGACAGATTCGGAGTCTATACCCATGGCTCGAAGAGACTCTAACAATTTGCAATAAAGCAAGTTCACAGTGCACTTCGTCATTTGATCTGCTCCTGCAATCCGTTAGCACCTCCGTAACCAGTTCAGAGTCCATACCCATGGCTCGACAGAGACTCTTGCAATTTGCAAAGAAGCAAGTTCAGAGTAAGCTTCGCCATTCGATCTGCTCATGCAATATGTTAATACTCAAACTAACAAGTTTGGAATCCATACCCATGGCTCAGAGTTACTATCGCAACCTGTAATTACACATGTTCAGAGTTCAACTCGCCATTCGATCTGTTCCTGCAACTAGCTAAATTTTCCCAACGGCAGATTAAGAGGTCCAAAATCATGGATCGCAGTTACTCTAGCAACACTTGTAAAAAACAACACTTAGAGTTCAACTCTCCACTTGATGTGACTCTCATAATTTGTTAGAGAATCCATATAGCAAGTTTGGAAAACAACTCTCCTTCAGAGTTGTCCCTACAACTAGCTAAATTCAAGACGGAGCAATCTCAAACTCCGTCATACACCATCGGCAGTTCGTTATCTATACGCAATAGACTTGAGGCCCTGTTATTTAGCTACAAAGAGCTCAGTCGATGGCACATCAATCATGACAGTAAGGACCAAGCATATGAAAGGAATTCTTCAAATCACAGAACTATCGCAAACTTATATGTTCAGATCCAGTACCCCTACAGACATCTACAAATACAAAATTGCTAGTCCAGAGTCTAACTCTCTCCAAGAGAAGCTCATACGCCCAGCCGACCCCCAAGACGATGAATCACAAGATAAGACACCAGCACGAAGAAGACTTCTTATTCCACATACTACAAGTCTCATTACAACTACAGAATTACAATGAGTCTACATCACGTCTAATAATCGCTACCAAAAGTCCTGCAAACACTGTACAACAAACTGTCATGTAAGTTGTTCTTCCAGCCACACATTGGAGAGATGCTCTACCTAAGAGAAACAAACCTCTTCACCAGCCTCCTACCTGCTGACAGCTCCATAAGGCCGCCTCAACTCTTGATGATGAAATTCAAGACAAGTCTTTCTTAGGCAGGAAAGCTCCAACTTCGTCTTGCTTAAAGCGTCGTGCAAACGGGAGATTCCCAACTCTGTCAAGCACAACATATCGCGAAGGAGAGCAAGCTCTATGTCCCAAAGACCTCGTTCAATGTATGCAGCTACTTGTCAGCAAAGAGAGGAATGGAATCACCCTAACGCTGATCAAGCACAAGTGACTACACTTCAATATTGAGAAAATTCAGAATACCCACAACTCATTCGCTTTAAAAATGAGTTTAGCGCTACGCATGCCACTTGAGTTCCTCTGGCCAACTACTCGTCATCATCGAGCAACGGGTCCAACACCTCGATCATCGCTTGAGCGCCACCAGCAACTCATTGACTACAAATAATAATTTCAATGCCTTGGTCTTCGCTCAAGCCCCACTAAATGACTTGTTGGCACCAAACAACAAGTTCAACGCTTTGCTCTTCACTCAGGCTCCATCAACAACTCATTGGTCTCAAACAACGAGTTCAATGTTCTCCTCACCGCTTGAGCTCCATCAATAACTTGTTGGTTCCAAACAACAAGTTCAGTACTCTACTTCGCGCACGAGCTCCGTTAATAGCTCATTGGTCCCAAACAACGAGCTCAATGCTTCGCTCTCTGCATGAGCTCGGTCAACACCTCGTTGGTCCCAAACAACGAGTTCGATGCCTTACTCTATGCTCAGGCTTCGTCAATAACTCGTTTACCCCAAACAACGAATTCAATACCTTGGTTTCCGCCCAAGCACCGTCAACAACTCATTGGCTCTAAACAATGGGTTCAATGTTCTGCTAATCGCTTGAGCTCCATCAATAACTTGTTCATTCCAAACAACAAGTTTAATGCTCTGCTCCCCGCACGAGCTCCGTCAATAGCTCGTTAGTCCCAAACAACGAGGTCAATGCTCCGCTCTCTGCATGAGCTCTGTCAACACCTCGTTGGTCCCAAATAATGAGTTCGACGCCTTGCTCTACGCTCAGGCTTTGTCAACAACTCGTTGACTCCAAACAATGAGTTCAACACCTTGGTCTTCGCCCAAGCACCGTCAACAACTCGTTGGCTCCAAACAATAGGTTCAATGTTCTGCTAATTGCTTGAGCTCCATCAATCACTTGTCGGCTCCAAACAACAAGTTCAAAGGACTAGCTCCACTATGAGTTGTCTCTCTAAGCTTGCCAAAATCAAACGACAGTTTCTGAACCAACTCAATCAAGGAGTGACCTCTATAAACTCGTTGGAGCCAAACAGCAAGTTCTAGCTCAAGTTCATTTCATAGCTCTCCCTATAAACTCGCCGGGATCAAACGGCAGTTTCTACATCAGCTCTATCTCAGAGATGTCGCTAAACTCGCCGGATCAAATGGTAGTTTCAACACTCAACTCCATCACAGGGTTTTCTCCAAGCTTGCTGGGATCAAATAGCGAGCTCTACATCAACTCTGTCTTAGAGTTATCTTTTCTAAACTCGCCAGGTTCAAATGGTGAGCTCTACACCAACTCTATCATAGAGTTCTCTCTAAACTTATTGAGAACAAATAACAAGTTCAATGGACAACTCCATCACAGAATTACCTCTCCAAGCTTGTTGGGTCAAACAGTAAGTTCAAACACCCAATTCTATCGCAGAGTTCTCTACTCGCTTGTTGGGCGCAAATAGCAAGTTCAACATCTAACTCCGTCGCAGAGTTCTCTACTCGCTTATTGGGCGCAAATAGCAAGTTCAACATCCCACTTTATCTTAGAGTTGTCTCGAAACTCGCTGGGATCAAACGATAGTTTCTACATCAACTCTATCTCAGAGTAGTCTTCAAACTCGCCGGGATCAAATAGTAGTTTCTACATCAGGGCCACCACGAGTTGCCCCTACAAAATCGCCGAGATCAAACAGCAGTTTCTACATCAGCTCTATCTCAGAGTTGTCTTTAAACTCGCCGGGGTCAAACTGCAGTTTCTAGACCAACCAAGTCAAAGAGTTGTCTCTACAAACTTGCTGGGATCAAACAGCACAACTCAGCTCCACCACGAGTTGCCTCTACAACTCACCGGATCAAACGGCAGTTTCTGAACCAACTCCTCATATGAGTTATCTCTGAACTTGCCGGGATCAAACGACAGTCTCTGCATCGACTCTTTCTCAGAGTTCTCTCCAAACTCGCCGGGATCAAACGACAGTCTCTACACCAATTGAGTCGAAGAGTTGTCTCTACAATCTTGTTGGGACCAGACAACAAGTTCAACGCTCAATTCTATCGTAGAGCTTTCTCCACAAACTTGTTGAGATCAAACAGCAAGTCTGCAACAGCTCTCCTAGCACGGCTATATACGTACAAGATCCATCAATCGAGGGTGATGGAGTAAAAAGCTAGGTATACACGTATAAACAATTATATATATATAAATTGTTGTATATACACAAAAAATATATATATAAAATTATATGCAAACCCAAGCCCAAAAAACTCCAAAAAACTTCAAAAAACCCAAGCACACTAGTGCTCCTACCTTGATATGAGAAAGAGCTCCGCCGAAGACGACTCAACTCCAAGCAAGACATGCTTCTAGCAAAATCAAAAGCTTTAAAAATTCCCAAAAATCTTCAAGAAACCCAAAGAGTTGCAAAAAAGCAAATTTTCCAAGAGCAAATACAAATACACTCACTATTTTCGTGAGACTGGGTATTGAAGGATTTCGGAGAGGGTCAGGTTCGCGAACCAAACCCACAAACATAATTCAGGGGGGAATCAACCAAGGGGCTCAACGGGTCAGATCCAGACCCAAAACCAACCAACACAGCTCCGCTTCTTCAACCTTTCTTCTTCTTCGAAAGTAAGCGCCAAAAGGCCAGGCTCGATCTCAAAGCTCTCTTCTTCACACCAACTCCAACTGCGAGCCCTCGCCTCGCCAATTGCCTCGAACCTCCGCTCCACCGTCGCGATCACTCAGTTGAGCCCCATCTCCGAGCTACAGTGAGCTTCGTCGAAACCCACAAAACTGAAACAAACAGAGCATCTAAGTTCTAAGCTCAGCACAGGAATCGCTCATAGCTCGACCAACAGGCTACCCATAGCTCGATGAACTCGCCAGTATCTCAACGAAGGGTCACCACGGAGCTCGGCGAAGGAGGTGCTCTTAGCTCGACCCAAGTCTCAAAAATCTCGAAGAAACTTCAAGTCCCTAGCTCGGTGACAAGGGAACTCTCATGCCACAACGGGGAAGTCACTCGCAGCTCGCCAAAACCCTCCATAGCTCAGCCATGGTGAGCTATCCCCATAGCTTGGCCATTGGCAGAGCTTTAAAGTTTGGAGACGAAGTCCGAGCTCGACAGATTCGATAGAGCTCTGCATCCCCATAGCTCGACCAAAGGGAGCAAACTCGACACTCCCACAGGTCGACTAGGGTGTAGAGCTCAACCCTCATGGCCTGAGCAAAATCCAAAGCTTGCCAAAGAGAACAAGGCGCTCGAATGGCTCGAAACACCCTCCAAGCTCCTTGCCGACATTCCCTGGATGCCAAACGCACCTTCGGGGAGCTCCTAAACCGTCAACGAGCTCTACCACCGAAGGCGACGAAGGGAGCTCGGCGAGCTGATCGGCAGAGCTGAGGGCGGGTGAAGATGACTTTCGACCGTTGGATCCTCCTCAGCGCACGAGCTGAGCATGATCGATGTCTCAGATCGCTTTAAACGGCGAGCCAGGCTTTGATAAATCGAAAAAATTGATTTAAATTAATTTAAAATCATTTAAAATTTGAAAAAGTAATTCAAAAATTCAAAAATAATTATTTTAATTCAGAAAATTAATTTAAAAATTCGAAAAAAATAATTAAAATTGAATTTATAAATTATAAAATTGGAAAAAGTGATTTAAAATTGGGAAAAATTCCAGAAAATTCGGAAAAATCCGAAAAACTATGAAAAAATTCCAGAAAAATCGGAAAAATCTGAAGAAATATGGAAAAATTCAGGAAAATATTCACTGCCTTCAGAAGCCACAGATCAATTCCAGGTATCTTCGAACACTCTGACTTCTAAGATTATACGCCAAATTCTAAAAATAAGATGTACTACTTCCCGAAAGCCAAGAAAATTGTCTTCCGGGAGTGGGGGGCTTATGATGATGGTAAAAAATCGTAGCAGATCAAAGCCGTACGATTCCTGCACAGATCTCAGAGCATCCACAGGCAGATTAGCCATCACATGCCTCTTTTACATGTCTGGGCCCACTCTAAGACCTGGGCTTCTCCCAAACCCATAAAAAGTGACAGACTATGCCCACTAGGAGAGATACCCAGCCCAGGCTGGCTAGGAGTCAAAACTCTTATCCCCTAACAAGGATATCTTATCTCTTGAGGGGAGAGATGAAAGAGATAAGGTAGTTAAATCGATCCAACGGACACAAATCAATCTCTTAAAATGTCTCTCAGGCCTATAAATACTCCTTCCTCTCTTCAGTCTGAAGGTAATCAACAATTTGCCTGTTTTCACTCTCTTATTCTCTCTTGCTCTCTGGTTCTGACTTGAGCATCGGAGGGTCTGTCGCTGGGGCCACCCCCCGGTGTTTCAGGTTTTTTGCAGGTCCACGGCTGCATCAGCAACTGCCAGATTCAGATTACGATGGTCAATCAACGATCCAGATTCATTCTCAAAAGTTCTAACCGTTTTTAACGGCCAGGGTCACAAGTTTGACTTTTAGTAGTTTTCTTCAAATATTAACTCACTGTTTGTTTGCTCCCACACCGAAATAAGCAGCAATAGAAATAATCCTTGTTTCCATAATCAAGGTAGAGATCGAACAAGTTTATTACGACATATCTCACTGTCAATGATATTCTTGCACATGGACCTTGTAGCATAAATATAAGCACAAAATAGGACTCCCACTAGTCGATCACTCTCCCCCACCTAATCGTTTGTAATGATGCTCTGGAGCTACTCTTTGGTGTTCACCGAAAAGTTGACATTAATTATTTGTTTCGGTTCATTGTTAAAATCGTTGAGTCGGTAGTTCGGTACAGTTCACAAGTGAAACGATATGTACCACTTGTGTGACTCGTAGGCTGCAATAAGTCCTATGTTTTCTAATCCTTGTTTCAAAACTAATGCAGGAGCGCAAGAGGATCGGTCAAGCACTCATATCTTTCCCGTCCTGCATCAAAAGCCTATTCAAGTTGGATCCAAATGATCATGTCAGGAAAATTATTCCATTGTCTGTAAAGCGATGAGAATAAACCTCAACCAAGTAGAGCTACCTAAGAAGAATCCTCATGCTAAACGTCAGATGTTCACAAACATTATCATACCACATGCTGTCACAATTTAACCTTACTATTTAAAGAGAAATCGCATACTGAAATTTGCCTTTAACTCCAGACAAAACATAACCCAACAACAAATCCTGTTTTATAATATTCAGTATGACAGTGATAGTCATTAATTTGAATTAGCTATGTCTAACTAAGCAGCCAACATTGTCACAATAACTAAATTATTCTATTATATGTTGGCATGTTATATTGGTATCAAACAAATGATTAAGATAATCAAGGTTAGCAAGCTTTATTCCTCATGATTCTTTTTCCATCAAGAACAAGTTTCTTATTATGTTGTCAAAGGGAAGAAATACAAGGGATTGAATATAAAAATAGATGGTCAGATGGCATATCTTCTTCTCTACGTCGCATTTAAAGATAGCTGCTTCGTTTGGTTGGTTCGATATTGCTGGATTTCTTTATGAACAATTAACCACGTTGTGACAAACAGATGGAAAGCTAATGTTACTGTAGAATTATGTCATGAGCAACGGAGAAACCAAAGGGAGCCCCCCCCCCCCCCCCCCCCCCCCCCCCCTCTCCCAACATTTTGGTATTTATTTGTAATTTTTTTGGTATATTATGTTAGAATATAAATATTAAAACCCTCACCCTTATCACAACTTCGAAACTTTGATCCATCGATAGGGTTATTAATATGGTATCTCGTGTTTGAATATAAATATTAAAACCCTCACCTTTACCACAACTTCGGAGCTTTAATCCATCAGTAGGGTTATTAATATATTAGTTCCCCCCTAATATTTTTTTAAGCCCACCTCGCATATATTTGAGCCTTCTATTTATTTTTTTGGGCCCAAATCCGACTTTATTCTATTTGGTATCTATAACAACTTTATAGAATTTTTTTTTCTAGCCCCACTTTTTAATTCTAGTTCCGCCCCTGGTTTAGAGGCGTGAGGGCATAGGGTTAAAGGCGAAATAAGTAAATGATAAGTAAGATGATTTTGGTTCAAATTTAGAAGATTTGATGATTCTAACGTATGCTTAACTCAGTGCAAGAAAATGATTTTTGTCCTCTGATACAAGTCTATATGGAAATTGACCAAATCAATGTTTATGATGTTAGGTTGTAAAACTCTTGTCAAATCCTTTGCGATGTGAAGTGTCTCGTAGCGACCCAATACAAACATGCATCAATGATGGTGATAATGCCAAAAACTAATCTTTCTGCTACAATTATACTACATTAACAATAAAAGCTTGTCTAATCTCCATAGCAGTGAAGGTAAAGCATGATTAATTATATTAAGGCAGGTATATATTAGGCATGCCTAATACTGTGGTGTATTTCTCTAAACATGGCCATCTTGCAAGCTTGCAGAACATCAGAAGGGACACCTTTCTTTTCTCTCAGAACTGAGATCTCTAATGGTCATCTTTTTGTGGTGAACGGGAGCATTGGAGAATAGAGTTTAGAGTATTGCTTTCTAATACAGAAAAATATTCTAGCGGAAGTGGGAGGCAGCAGAAACGGGGAGAAAGATGAGCGAAAATGGTGTCTAGAATCTAATGAGGCCTTCTCGGTTAAATTAAATTAATGTACAGGTGGTTGAAAGATAGGACTGAGAAGCATGAAGGCATCTACAATTTGGGAGACTCATGTACCGACTAAAGTGAGGACAATCTTATGGTAAGCAGCAAATAACGCAATCCTTTCGAAAGATAACCTTAAAGTTTGTAATATGATTGCGGGTGATAGATGCACTAGATGTAATCTAGGTGCTGAGGACACAACCCACATATTATTTTCTTGCTCAAGAGCCAAGTTAGCATGGGAAGTTGTCAGTTTGGGGTTTAGTCTAGCTGATTTTCCTATGTCAATTACAGATCTTTGGGGTCCTTGGAGAAAGAGAGAGCGGATAGGAAAGAAAATAAAGTTATGTGGGATACTTCTGTACCGACTATTATGTGGACTCTTTGACTAGACTGAAACAAATCATGTTTTCATAATTCCAGTTGTAGATTTCATATCATGGTGCATAAAATTTTTGCTCCTATTGATGCTTGGACCGGACAAGCAGGTGCAAGCAAAAAGTTTTGCATGGAGAGTGAGGGATAGTTGTGAGGCGGACAACAGACCAAAATGTTAGCATGGCATTGAAGAAGTCTTGTTTCCTATGGCCTTTGGCACACTTTGGCAAGAGAAGTTTCGTTGTAAAGGTTATGTAATTGTTAGTAGGATTTGATATAGTATACTTTTCGTATTTGCATTGTTTAATGTAGTAGGTGGTTGTGTATAATAGGGGATGTTGTAAATACTATAATCTCATTGGATTATAATTGTGTCTTATGTTTTGTTACAAATCATTAATGATACGGTATTAATGAAACAGGTGACGTGGGGTCACATTTTATTTCAACAACAAAAAAACCTGAATGTCAAATCTAAATTAATGGAAAGCAACAAAGCAATTCTATAAGGTATGGGAAAATGAACTTAACATATTATGTATGGAAACGCATGAATCAATCCAAATAACTTTTGGTATGTACAAATAACTCAGTATACAATGAAAAGAAAAAAGCTAGGTATAATTAAAAAGTTAAAAACACTATTGGAAAAAGGAAAGAAAAGCTTTCCACTTTACATTGGTGAGCTCCTACGGTCCAATATCAGAAGAAATCTGACTGCGGATACAGCTTACTGTAAATTGGAGGCAGGAAAAGAACTGAGAGTAAGGTGATCATTTTCCACTTGCATAGAACAATCTTCAACATCAACATCTCCGATAATTGAACTATTATTATCTTCACAATCGAGAGTAGGTAGGTGTAACTCATTTTTCACATTTTTCACTTCCTTTGAAAAATCCTTGATGTGAGCTTCTCTGACAATAAAACTATTATCTTCAGCACTCAGAGTATGGTGCTCTAACTCATTGTTCACTTCCTCTGAATAATCTCTGATAATTGAACTATGATCTTCACAACTAAGAGTAGGGTGGAGTAACTCAATTTTCACATCCCTTGAACAATCTTTAACGTCAACTTCTCTGATAATTGAAGTGTTATCTTCATTGTCAGGCGGAAATTGGCAGTAGGCAGAATGCAGTTGCTGGTGAATTGCTCCCATCCTGCCAGATTGCTCATCTTCATTATCCATCTCAATTAGATCCTGTCGGTTGGTATAGAGACAACATATTATTGAATTAGCTAAACAGTATAAGACAATCTTGGTAAAGTAGGAAAAGAAAGAAAGAAATGCAGGTAGGTCCTGTTTATATGTCAAAACAAAAATTTCGCACTAGTGTATCAGCATGTAGTACAAGGAGAAGAGAGATTCAACCAACCTGTGCAGGAAATTTCTCAAAAATTGGATGGAAACACTGCCTACAATACTCATTGAAAAGGAGTGTGAAAATAAGAAGCGGGATCATGAAGCCAGCGGGAACCGGTGATTTTTTTATCCCGAAAACACCCAGGGCTATTATCTGTGCCAACACCAGTGAGAAGATGGTTGTGTTATGAGCAATGGGCCACATTTTCCCCCCTGTATCGTACTTTGCCACATACACATTAAGGATCTACAAATGAAAAGAAAGGCATCAGATAAAACCCCCATGGAGTAAATGTTTGCAGCTGTACTGACAATATTAGATAATTAAGCATCATAGCAAATTTTAAAGAAGCACTGTATATGTCACGAGAAGATGTGCAACATCCTGCAATAGAGAGAATTATCAATCTTAAACGACAGATGGAAAATGGACTGCACTAAGCTCATGTAGCATGTCAAAAGTTTTCATCTTATCCAGATATGCAAGTTGTTTTTTCGGTATGAGATACACAAGTTATTAAATACCTAAGTCATTGTCAAAAGTAATGTTTACACTCATAGGACTATTTGCCAGTAGTTTTGCGCCTATTCAAGATGATGTTTCAGCCACTTGTATTCAGAAATAAAATAGACACAGCAATTGGATATAATATTGGGTTATAGCATTCACAGTATATGGTGCCCTAAGCAAAAACAGAAGGAAATTTATAAGCAAGCTCAATCATTTTCAGATTGATCTTCAGATGCATTACCTCTGAGCAACAAAGAGTACATGCATTATAACTTTTAGAAATAAATTAACATCCTACTGACACAACATTCAAATACCGACAAACAATAAACACATCTTTAAATCTAATAAACAGCTAGAATCATACCAAATCATTATTCTCAGATTATGTAAAGTACTCACCTGATTGCGATACACAATGAAACCAAGAACGAAGTAAACCAGCAGAAATGGTAATATTAATGGTGCCAGTACTGCACAGGTGAGACCAAGCAGTGCAAACAAGAGAACCCTTGGAACTTCAGTGTGGTAAGGAAATGACGGAAGGGAAGTTGGGTCATCCTTTCGCCCCAACATATATCTCCTTATCAAGTTCCATAAGAGGGAAAAGAGTTGAATCGCCTCAAAGGACAAACTTGCCCATCCAGACGTCAGAACATAAGTAATGAAAAAAGTAGCCTGTATCCATCCAATGGCAGAATCAGAATGATCAGATATTGCCTAAGATAGATAGATCTGTGTGCAAAAATCTATCACATTTTCCATGTGGAGCAGTATACATCCATGCTAAAGAAACGGTTGAAGAAACTTGATTTTTTCGAACCTATTATTGTTTATAGCCTTTTCTTAAGTGGATTTTCAGGGTTGGAGAACAAGAAAAGATGTTGAATTGATTGAATGTGACAAGAGCGTACAATAAATCTACTAGAGGTCAGCTCACCCTTCTCCTAAATTACCCACTCAAGACTAAACTAATTACTCTGTACAAAATATAGAAAAAATTGATATATCCTTAATTAAAGAAAAAAAGTCCTTTCCACTAATTAACACGAAAATCAAAACACATTAATCCACTTAGAATTAAGTTAACACCCATTGTAGGTTCTGGAGAGACTCTACAAGCTATATCAATTAAGATGATAGTAAGATAGCAATTACCTGACTGGGAACAGCTTTAGCAAGCTGTGTGGGTATTTCCTTTGGACTAGATATGACATTCAGTTGGCGTATGATGGACCCAGATAAAACATTAACAAAGAAAACATTCCAGATGGTGAAATACAAGACCTTGTAACATGCACTTCTTTTCCTGCCACTGTTGGAGATAGGTCCTTCAATAGTGGAAAATAGCATCATCGTCGGGGGGACAGAATAAAGTAATAACAGCAAGATGACACTGGGAAGGTAACCTGTTACAAGCTCATTGGCAAACCTCCTGTACACAATCAAGAAGGATCAAGATAATTCTTTCAGTGCAAATATATGGCAGTCATAATTATTTTCATCACTGCAATCAAAGTATGCCAGATTCTAACATTTTAACAACCACTTAACATTTTAATAATCGTCTTGTCTAATTACCCACCATTTCCCCCCCTTCCCAACAAAAAGTAGAAAAGAAAAACATTAAATTTTATCGGACTAGAAGGGGTCCTGGAACTGCATTGATCATAACAGATATTTACAAATTGACTCTATGATGCATAGTGGGAAGAGGTTTCACTTAAGCAAGGTTCAGGAACAAAACGTACTAGCTTAATAAAGGTGTTAAGGTAACCACTAGAGCTACAATAGGAATCCAAATTTCATGCAGTTAATAAAAAAATGTCTTCAAAATGATGATTAGACCCCTATTTATAGATTAAAATTGAGGATGTGCTAGGCTGTGCAAGCTCAAAAGGAGTAACCACCAACAATATTGTTACTAACAGTTCTATACTGGATTTCAAACGCTGTCGAATTCATTGAGAATGTATCCCTGAGCCTTCATTGCAGAAATATTATGAAAGTATGTACATACATTGCTCGGTATCTATGTTTATCCCATATCTCTGCTTCAATTAATAAAAGCTTGAAACCTCGATGTTCTTCTAAAGGCTTCTTGGACATGAATTTGTCTTTGCTTTATATGTTACTAACTACTAGGTTTTATTTGCATCCATTCAAATGCCTGGGTGATCTTTCTGAAATCCTATATACACAAATGAGAGGAATTGATAAATCTTAGAGAGAGGAGAAAGAAAAGTATAGCATTTTCAAGAGTTGGCATCAAACTGACGATTGAAACTGTATGGTGAAGGCTTCTTACCCATTCATTTTGATGGAGAAAGTTCATAATATGATGAAAAGTACCCTTATTTTCTTGATCAAATCATTATCTGTAACATGCTAAAAGTTCATTCTTCCTCAATTTTTTTAAGGAGAGCATAAAAGATTTCTAAATACTAGATTTGCCCGTCGGCACGTGCCTATGGCACGTCTTGGGAACGATACAGTATATGAAAGTCTTGTAAACACTAAAACAACAATTATGTAGCTCAAGTTTGAATAGTAAAACAATAATTAATTGTAAATAAAAGTCCATGTTTCCATTAGTATATGTTGAAAAATAATTATAAATGGGGTGTAAAATCCAACTTCTTAGAACTACTGTTTTGGGGGATTTGAATTTGAGTTTTGGGGAAAAACTTTTGGGCGGGAAAATATGTTTTGTGAGGTTAGTTATGGACCGTTGATTTCAACCCTATTGAATGAGAGCCACTTGATAGCTTTCTTTGTGGTTTATTATATAGACTAGATTTGACCGTGGGCACATGCTTACGGCATGTATTCGGAACGATACAGTATATGAAAGTCTTGTAAACAGTAAAACAACAATTATGTAGCTCAAGTTTGAATAGTAAAACAATAATTAATTGTAAATAAAAGTTCATGTTTCCATTAGTATATGTTGAAAAATAATTATAAATGGGGGTGTAAAATCCAACTTCTTAGAACTTTGAGTGTGGAAAATGATGAAATTTAACTGTTGATGAAATTTTTGCAATTTTCAATGTAACGTGAACAATAAAAAAATGCATAAAAAATCTAAAAATTTACAAACCTGAAATCTAAAAATATAAATTTCTGAGTAAACAAAGAGAGAATGAGAGAGAGAGGAAAAAAAAGGAGTTGTTTTGGGGGAATTTGAATTTGAGTTTTGAGGGGGAACTTTCAGGCGGAAAAATATGTTTTGTGAGGTTAGATCTGGACCATTGATTTCAACCCTATTGAATGAGAGCCACTTGATAGCTTTCTTTATGTTTTATTATATAGATTTCAGAATGCATATCAAACTGTAAACCCGCCAAGTACTGTTAATTGAGAACCTGAGCAACTCGAAGGAAAAGGAAAATGAAAGGGTTGCAAATACTATACTTCTTCAGTATACCCCTTAGGAATGGAAAGGTACGCTGTAGCTGATCTAGTTGAGAAAGGCCTTGAACAACTGTAACAGGTATTAAAAACAAAAACATGAAAACAATGCTTCCCAGAATAGTGGCTATTCGCCGAAACCAAAGCTGCCGGTATGGTAGCCAGAGATTTGACCAATAAACATCATGTGGTTCTGGAGCTAAATCAGTGACCCATAACATAGGGTTTGATGACTGAAGAACTTCTGAAGCAACAACAGCAGCATAACGGGTTTTGAAAAAGACAAAAGCAGAGGCACATTCCTGTATAAGAAGAAAAATAATAATAAAAATAAGAAGGGTGATAATTAAGAAGGGAATGATAATGGAAATTCTTTGCTCCTACTCACAACACAATGCAAAAGTTTTGGTCGAGAAATTACATCCATAGTTGCAAAATGACAAGTTTGCCACACAAAATGGGTTTGACTTTAAACATCAAACTCTTCAATTTGCTCAGAGAATAAAATTCCACTAGTTAGCCCCACATACAGCAACAAAGCCTTTACCCAGTTTTTGGAGATAGCCCCACATAATCCAAAATTCTAAACATTTTGATTTATTCTCCCCATGCAAGAACAGCACAATCAATCTAACTAATATCATTTCATATCAAATTAAAGCAACCTACAAATCCTTATGTTAACCAACAGATAAAATGAATGCCAGAGTAAGCTATAAAATGACACTCGAGAAAAATAGGGTATATGAATAAATAAAATTCAAAGTTCTGTTAAAGTAGAGCTCTCAAGCAGTATAACCTTTGGTTTTGCAGTTGAATCTAAATGGTCAAGGTCCATCTGGCTTGCACTGAGATGAAATTCACGATGATATGGATCTGATGAATTAGCTGCTCCTGCACACAGGCCACATCTATATTTAATAGGTCGACCTTTTTTGTCCACAACAGTGGCTTTCTCACTTATCTTCTTGTATGTCTTCTTTGCATTATTCTGTACACAGAAAGTTCAATAGTTAGGTAATTTAACTACAGATTTTCTTCAAACTTGTTTATGCTAATGCTTGTCACTGAAATAACCATGACAAATTTCTTAGCTTCTAATATATACAAGTTTTCTTTTGTTAATTTCCTTATATATACATACAAACATATAACTGTGTGTGAGAGTGACTTTGTGTGTGGATTTTGTTAACCAAATAATATTGAGTAATGGTGCAGTTGCCAGTTGGTCGTCATAATTTGAGGAGAATCGATGTCTCAATTCCCAAATATCACTAACAAGTCTTTCACAGTGGCATGTTGTTTGCTTTTGCTTTCCTTGGGAGATATTTCAAATTCAAATAGTTATCTTTCCTAAGACCTCATTACATGATGCTACCTCTAGAGAACTTTTGCGATTCGCACATGAATGATGACCACACTGATGGCCAAGTACAAGATATAGATATCTATGTATCTATTCCCCTACAAAGTCCTTATGTGCTACACGCAATCACTACTAGAAGACTTTGTGCTTCGTGCAGGAAGGATGATCACATGCATTGCCAAGTACCATGCATGGTCCCACTGTGACCAAGTCTAATGGTGGTTGCATGGGCCAAATAATATTTGCATACTTACAACACATGGATATAAAAAGTTCAAAAGCTAAACTTCGTATCCATGACAAGCCATCCCATATACGGTTTGAATCATCATCTTGATCTGCATGCCTTCAGGGATGAGAACCAAGCCAAAATTTGTTTGACCATGCATTATCTTTACAAATTTCTCTTCGTTTGACCATGCATTAAGTTAGTACAAATTTCTATAGCTAAAATAACTTTTTTCCTGTAACGATTTGATAGCTTGTCAAATGCATTTTAAATCACTTAATTCTCATTCTTACAATAGGTTAGGCATAATAACCAAGATGAACAGTTTTGCATATTCATGGGATGGGCCATCCATCAGAGAGTTCCTACGAACATCATTTAGGAAATACTCCTACCCCAGTGTTTCTCTTGCACATGAATATTAGGTAGGTAGGACTAAAGAGTTCACATTACATTTTTCTCCAAATTTAACACGTCTACAGCATAACCAAATATATATTGATGTACATTAGAATCTTTTTGCAGAAGCATTAAATTACTGCAAGATCTAAAAAGTCTAAAAGCTCAATGCATACCTAAAAGTCTAAAATGCATTGCACACCATAAGTATCTGAACTCTTTTGAAGAAACACATCAGTTAATATTGTGAGAGTCAACTATATGTATGAGACTCTGCAAGCTAAATGTACTAATGTAGTTTGTTGTTATAAATTGAAGAAGGTAACAAGCTCCATTTTAATCCTCATGTTTGATTAAATGCCCATTCGTTGTGCAATTTACTATCATTGAACTACTATGAGGAATATTGGCAAATGGCAATATGATAAAAACTTTGCAACAGTCATACCTTATCTTCTCTCTGAAAAGAAGATATCCTACTGCCTACAACCATTGGCCAATCTTAAATGTCTGTGATCACAAATATGCTAATCCTCTTATACTAAGTTATTATATCTCTCGATGAATAATAATTCTAAGAGCTAGTGGAAAGAACAAAGTACACAAGGAACTAAATAACATGACAATGCCCATACCAAAATTTTCTGAACTTTTCCAACTCGGAATATCATTTGATGCGATAAATAACTAGACGCATGATATTTTGTGAAGAAGCTCTTAACAGCATCACTGAATGATCCATCAGCTAACCATGGAATAGATCGGACTAGAACTGTAAAGTGACTAGGATTGGTCCTCGAACGAGTAATATGAACTAGCCTCAGTTTAGCAATTCGCCTGTATTCCTACAGGCATACAACAATCTATCAAATCCACCTCGTTTAGTTGACATGAAAGATCTTTCATTAAGGAAGAAGTAATCTTACAAAGTACAGAAGAATGCAAGCTGAACATGATATGATATACAATGCAAGGCACTGAACCCAAAGCCTGGAAAAGGAGTGATACAAGTTTGATGTCAGTTTCATAAAAATCAACTAGCATAATGACGACAAATTGAATAGCTGAATCATTACGTTAAACACAAGTATAAGTTAACCTAAGTTAAACTTACACATCTAGGGCATTACCTTAAGCCTAGACCATTCAAATGATTTTACATAACTACATATATTAGGCAACAATAATGAGTAGAATGAAGTTGTAACGCCCCGAGTTCCCAACACAGGAAACTCGAGACACAGCCAGAATCTTTCCTTCAAATGAGTCCAAACACAGTAAAATCGCAGGAAATTTAAAACTTTTATTGCCACAAAAAATGTTATTACAAGTACAAATTGCTCAACATAGAATTTCATCATGGCTTCACATAAATTACATCCGAAAATTTTGTTGTACAACACTTATAATCTCATAGATACAATAATCAGGAAACCCTGCAACATGCTAGACATCAGCTTCCATTAATCGCTTCCCACAGCTCGAGTCTCCCGCTCCAAGATCAGCATTCCTGCACTAAACAGACTGTGGGCACGTCAGTTGAATACAACTAACGAAATGCTGCTAAAACCAGCGGCTCCCCAAAACTCAACAACTAGTATTGATGCAAAAGGAAAATGTGTAGACAAGTCACAAGTGTTAGTGTATGTTATGCCCTAAAGTCTAATGCACAATTCAAAATGCACAGGATGCACTTACTCTAATACAATTCATTTGAAAACGTATGCATCTCATACTGCATACTTTCCTAAAGTATAACTTCAAATGAAACATATGCATTTCATACTACATACTTTCCAAGGAGTTCACCTTCTTCTGATTGTAGGGTTCGATCCATCGCTATGCATCCTACTCTTGTACTCTTTCCGGTTCCTGACATTCATCTAGTGACTGATGAAGTTACAGATGTGCGGTCTAATTCAGCCACTGCAATCAAAAATGGTCATTTATTATGCCATGATGTCGGAACCCTATGAGCCGTTTTCCGCCCCGGACAAAATGCCGGTCCCAGCGGGCCGTTTCAGACCCCACGGTCTAAAAGTGATTTCTCTGAGCGGTCCCTGTGGTCCTTTTCCGCCCCCGAACAAATGCCGGTCCTTGCGGGCCGTTACCACCCCCGATCGTTCCTAAAATAGTTACTCAGCCCGGTCCCTGTGGTCCTTTTTCGTCCTCGAACGAATGTCGGTCCCTTCGGACCATCACCACCCCCGTTCTCATCACTAGACCCAGGAATAAACAGACGAGACTACGTCACTCGTCCCCCTCACCCGGCGAGACGGCACCGCACGTGTTCCCTTGATAGGCGAGTACAACTACCCGACTAGTGTCTGCCCTAACATTGCACAATAGCTCGACCTAACCCTAGGACACTACCATGCCCAAGGGTACCAACAATAGCTAATATCTATAGCCAAACCAGGCGGCGAACCGACCACCGTCAATTGTCACCCCGCCTTTCACGATCGGAGTTGATTATGACCTCGGCCCGACCCAAACATGCTGCTCCCATTAATCATTTTGCTCCATGGTTTCATGACCAAGTGGCAGCACCAATAACAATGGACCTCCCTCCATGTACCACGTCGGCGACAAGTCGTCTCCTCCATCCCGTTCAAGGCGACACGGCTACCCACTACCTCAAACGTTGAGTAGTAATGATAGCCCCCTAGGATAAAATCCATTACCCTAAGGAAAAACAAGCAATACACACACTGCGGTAGGAAGAACTGCCTCGAACTACAATACAACATAAACTATTCTAACTTTAAGCAAGCTATAAAGTTAGAACAACAAGCAAATACCTCAACCAACCACGAGACAAAATAGCTATTCTATTCATAAGCATACTTCATGCATACAACCACAACTCCAATTTAGTCATCATGATCCAAGGGTTGTAATAAACACCATTCTTAGGTCCATTCCAAAGACCTAGTATGATGAAATACATACATTCAATCAAAACAATTACTTAGTCATCCCACATAGACTTGGTGTTGTCTGCGAAAATCACCAAAAATCACACTCGACGAAAATCAAAGTTCTTAGAGTTTTTGGAAAGATCATCAAGTCCAATACAACATCTCGGTTGAAAACTTTCTCAAATTAACTCATTTTAGAGAAGAAAAAATGGTCATTTCTCATGTACATGCAAAACCTCCATATTTGATAAAACTATCGATCTGGTACGCAATAAAACTCCGTTAAAAATAACAAACGATCTCAAAACCTTATAATATTTTGCAGAATTTCTCTAAGTACATAGGAGCAATACATATCCAAAATTTAACCAAGAATTCCGAGTATACAAAAAGTTATGACTATTTGAATGGAATACAAATTTACTAACAGAAATTACTCGGTTTTTCAACAACTACAGCAAAACATATTTAAAAGAAATAACAAATCTTATTCAAAAACTACAAAACTTGGTAGAGTTTTTGTAGACATATACAAGAAGCTCCAGTAAAATTCTCAGCTCTAGATTCATCGTGATAATAGAGATACAAATTTTATAAATCAACATGATAGGTTCGACAAAAACAACAACTTTCTTCCCAAGCCAGTAACTTGATAGATTTTGTAAAAATATCAAACCTTCTCAAAAAATTATGAAATTTGGAAAATTTGATAAACATATGAAAAGAGCACATACTCTAAAAATTTCAACTCTAGATTCAAAGTATTTGAGTTATGATTTTTGCAAGTGAAGCACATTGAATTTTAATACAGCAGAAATTCTTTCCCCCAAACACCAAGAAATATAATTTATTAAAATATCATACCACACCCAAAATTAATGAAATTTGGTAGAGTTGTTGTGAACATGTATAAGATGCTCCAATAAAAATCTCAGTTCTAAATTCATAGTATCATAGAGATACAAATTTTTTCAAGTTGACATGTTAGATTCCGCAAACAACAGTTTTTCTTTTCAAAACAGTAACTTAATAAAAAAATTAAAAATATCAAACCTCCTCTAAAACTCACAAAATTTGGGGTGAACATTAAGGACATAGTCAAGATACTACCATAAAAATTTCAACCTCAATCTCTATCACAGCACAAAGTTATGCTCTTGTAAATCAAACATGCTTAAAATTCAACAAAACTACAACTTTTGCCCAAATAGCAACTTCAATGAATTTATTAAAATATCAAATCACTTCCAAAATTCACAAAATTTGGGATGTATATTAAAGATACAATCAAGATGCTTCCATAAAAATTTAAAGTCTAAAATCCAACATAGCATGGAGTTATGAATTTTCTAATCAAACATGCCTAATTCTACACAAGATCCAATCTTTTCCCATTAATTGGCATTCTTAGCTCTAGTATTGAACTACACACATACAAAATTCTTCATGCACACACCCTTGCATTCCAAATCAGCAACTTTTCATCACAAGAACAAAATTTAATTAACAAGCATATAGTTTGGAAGAAGTCACCCACATAAGAAGTTTTTGTTGATTGATTCCTTCTTCTCCAACCTTGCTTTCTATGGCCTTCTCCTCCTAGCTCCTTGCTCTTCTTCTCCTAGCCTCCTCCTCCTTGTATGCTTGCATAGCCAAGTTGAAGAAGAATTAAAGTTGACGAGATTGGAAGAAAATGGAGAAATATAGGTGATGTAAAACCAACCCTAAAATAGAGAATTTTCCAAGAATTTTAATGGGTTAATTTTACCAACATGAAAGTTCTGATCTAAGTTAGGAATTTAAAACAGCTAACGGGTTTGATGGGTTTTCAAGAGTTTGAATCAAATGCTAACAATCCCAATTAATAATTCAACCTCAATCAATAATTAAATCCCTATATGTTAGCAAGTAATAAGTCCAATATCAATTCGTACTCTAATCTAGCATGTGGATCACTCAATCTCAATTATTTTGTGGTCGACAGATAAATCAGATAATAAACTAGATGATAAGGCAGTAAAGCACAAATACTTAATAATGAAAAGATATTACCGAATGTGGAGAAAACCAACGCAGATCTCGGAGTTGGGCAGCAACTCAGATCACGGCAATTCAGCAAGCGAAATCAGCAACTCAGCAAGCAAAATCAGCAACTCAGCAAGCGAAGTCAGCAACGAAGCCCAGGGGTGGCTGGACTGGTCGCCGGCTGTTGACGGCGAACGGGCGACGGCGAGGGCTGGCGTGGTCGGAGGATGCTGCGGTGAAGGTTGTTGGGGCAGATGGAGTTAATGGGTTTATATGGAGGAGTTCAGGTAGAGGAAGTTGAAGAGGCTGTTGGGTCGAAGGTGGCTGTCGGTTGGTTGGAGCAAGGAGGTGACGGCCAGGGACTTGGGGTTGAGCGGGGGCGAGGATGAGGGAGAGAGGCAGCGGGAGGGTTGTTGTGAAGTGGGTTCGGGATAGGGTCGGAAGGGATCGGGGTTGGGAGCGGCTGTAGAGGAAGAGGGATTTAGGGTTTTTGTTGGTCGGGATTGGGGGTAGGAAGAAGATGGGGAAGATGAAGGAGAGCGGCAGCGGCTGGTGTGTGGGGAATTGGTGATTAGGGTTTGAGTATTTGGGAATTAGGAAAATTGTATTTGGGATTTTTTTAATTGGGGATAAATTATTAGAACTAATCACTAGTTCTAAAACTAAATTAGGATTTATCACAAACCCTAATTTGTATCTCGATTGTATCACACAAGGGAGAGAAAATGAAGAGCAAAACTCAACACAGGTTTTTTTTTATCAATAATGGCATGCCTTTCTCATTCATCTCAGGGCCTTTAAATAGGCTCAATTACATCTTGAAACACATCTCCAAAATATTCTCAGAATCTAAAAATTACAAAAAAGATTACATAAAAATGGAAATAAAATAAAAGTCCTAAACTGTAAAGATGTCCTCATCATTCTCTCCGGGTGGGAGAGAGCTCGACCCAGTCGAGTCAAAACCAGTGATCATGTCATCGTGCTCCAAAAGATCTGGATCCAGTTGCGGGAGCCCCTCACGATACCAAAATGATGTAAAACCAACCCTAAATTAGAGTTGGTTTTAAGTGACGGCTGTAGAGGAAGAGGGATTTAGGGTTTTTGTTGGTCGGGATTGGGGGTAGGAAGAAGATGGGGAAGATGAAGGAGAGCGGCAGCGGCTGGTGTGTGGGGAATTGGTGATTAGGGTTTGAGTATTTGGGAATTAGGAAAATTGTATTTGGGATTTTTTTAATTGGGGATAAATTATTAGAACTAATCACTAGTTCTAAAACTAAATTAGGATTTATCACAAACCCTAATTTGTATCTCGATTGTATCACACAAGGGAGAGAAAATGAAGAGCAAAACTCAACACAGGTTTTTTTTTTTATCAATAATGGCATGCCTTTCTCATTCATCTCAGGGCCTTTAAATAGGCTCAATTACATCTTGAAACACATCTCCAAAATATTCTCAGAATCTAAAAATTACAAAAAAGATTACATAAAAATGGAAATAAAATAAAAGTCCTAAACTGTAAAGATGTCCTCATCAATAGGATTTTGGATGAAGATTTTAGGGTTTGGAAACATGAAGATATGAACTTTGGGTGAAAATGAGGCTTATATGGAGTGGGGGGAGGGTTGGAGGCCGGCTAAATAGCTTGGGGGGTGAGATGGGGGTGAGTGGAGTGGGGGGGCGACCATACCCAAATCCAATACAAGCCCATAGTTTTGGGAGGGTGGTTTAGGGTTTTAATTAATGGATTAGGGTTTGAGTTCATATGGATAATAATACAAATATACATACACACATACATACATGTATACATACACTCGTATACTCACATCTACATTCATGACAAATGCATACACATTCACAAAGAAAACATTTGTGTGTATATATAAAAAACAATTTTGTCACTCTAGAAAAATATTATACGTCCCGTCTCGATTATAGTTGAGACAAACGTACAATTTAATTGAGAAATTATCCCAACTCCAGTTCAAAAATTGTACCATAGTCGGGCTCGAAACATATTAAATATGTTTCAACACTCACTCAATTAAAACAATTGAGAAAAATTAATTAATACGTGTAAATCTTAATTGTGCACGGACTAATGTACAAAATAGTTATATACTATTTTGTGGGACCTTACATTACTTCCTTCTTAGAATAGTTCCGTCCTTGGAACTACACTAGTGGAGAGGAAGACAATACATATTTAATCAACTAGTTCAGAAAATACATTCGTCAACAGTCTTCAGATTCCCAAGTGATTCCCTCGGCGAGCTGTTTCCTCCAGATACTCTTGCCAGTTAGCATGCCTCCTAACGCTCAATGTGACTCTTGTTGCCTCATCCGTCTCTGCGTGAAAAGCTGTGCTGAGGTTGGCTCCCATTTCCAAGGTTTCTCGTAGATTTCCCAGAGGCGCGAAGTATACCTTGTCTCCGTTGAAGACTATTGATGCTAAGCCTCCTTAAAGCTCCATAATTCCTCATCGCATATTTACGCCAGCTCCTCGAGATCCTTGGTGACCTTTTGTTTCCATTCTGACAATAGTCGTAACGGTCCTCTAGCTTTTGGTTTTAATTTTCTGGCACCTGCAATACATATTTACAAATTAGTATTGTCCTGCTGTCCTACTTTCTTCATGCCCACCAGTGATGCGGCTTCATGCTCCGATACATCTTCTGAGGGTCGGTGGCCACTCCCTCCTTAGAAAAAGAACGAAGCCCAGAAATGTCGCTCCAATCTCCTTGCAGCTTTTTCGATGCTCTTGCTAGATGCTTGGCGTGATCCTCCTTGAAGCAGACCTAGTGTTTGCCTGACTGCAAGTTGACCTTAGAGAACACTACTGCTCCTTGAAGTCGATCGAACAAGTCATCAATGGATACCTACCTCGAGCCGTAACCTGGTTCACTCATGTTGCTTAATGCACATCACTGATTCATTCTCCATTCCCTACAAGCAAAAAAAAACAATGCTTCTTAAGGCGAAGCATTAAGCCTAATGAATCTCCTTGGGTAGTAGCGCCTCAATCTGCTCGGTGCTTGAAAGACTCGATCATCAGTACAAAGATCTGAACATTGCTTCCTGAATCTCCGCTCGCGGTTTCAGCTTGGGGTATCCGATCCAATTGATATCCACGAATGCTCCCTTCATCTTGGTACATCTTGGAGAATTCTCGTTTCTATATTGAGGTCACCGTCGTCGGCTCCACTGCCTTCTTCCTTGACCCCTGTGTTGCGTGTTCGCCTCCATCTACGTCCGGTTGTGCCATGACCACGGGATGCTAAACATATGATATATCAACATAATTTTAACATTCAGAAAAATAATATAGCATACTGATTTCAAAATATAACACCATACTTAATCACATATTCATTATCCAAGTATATACGGAAGATTACATCCTTCCGCTCACCACTAAAATATAATATAGCAAAAACACGTCCCATTATGGGACAGATAATACTAACACATTATCACTACTGATAGAACCAACATCATATTAATCCACATGACGACATCCCCGTAGTTCAGCTGCCTCCCTCGTTGACCTTCTGAGCCTGTCCACTGTCATCCTTCTGTCGTTGTGGGCAATTCGACTTGATATGCCCCGTCTCCCCACAAATGAAACAAGTGACACTGACACCCTGAGCCTTTCTTTTTGGGCACCGATTCTTGTAATGACCTTGCTCTCCGCACTTATAACATTCCACTGGCTTGACAACCTTCTTTGGGCATTTGCTTTTGAAATGTCCTTGCTCTTCTTAGTAGCAGCACTCCCTTGGTTCGATAGCCCTTCCAGTCACTCCTCGCTTGGTAGTCTTCTGGGGTTGCCCCCAATGATCCTGCATTCGTGCCGTTTGAGATTGAAGTTGCTCTTGTTCCGCCTCTAGGCGTACTATTCTGCTCTGTAGGTGTACTAGTTGCCTGATTTGGCGAACCGCCTTGGCCTTGTACTTCTTCAGCTTCCTAACTCCCAAATGTATGCTGGCTGCCGCTCGCTGCTCTGCAGTTAGTTCTGGTAGTGGTGGAGGGGAGTTCGCCCCAAATCTGGCATGTGGTGGCTTGGGCTCCTCGTCCACAATCATATGTTCCTTCGTAGATATTGGCTCACCCTCATCAACCGAAACATCTTCAACTAGGATATCCTCAAATGCCATCTTGCAAAAAGGAAGAAAAAGGAAACATACGGAGGGTTAGTTCCGGATATGGAGGAATCATAAACATGTGTTGAAGCGCAACAATATGATTTACGATCCTCCTTCTATCCAATACACCATACTCATGCTGGGCATCCAAGTCTAATTTTCCTACTGTGTTAGACTACCATTTGAAGTCGGCTCTGAAACCACTTTGTAACGCCCCGAGTTTCCAACGCATGAAACTCGAGACACAGCCAGAATCTTTCCTTCAAATGAGTCAAAACACAGTAAAATCATAGGAAATTAACTTTTATTGTGACCAAAAATGTCATTACAAGTACAAATTGCTCAACATAGAATTTCATCATGGCATCAAATAAATTACATCCGAAAATTTTGCTGTACAACACTTAATAATCTCATAGGTACAATAATCAGGAAACCCTGCAAAATACTGGACATCAGCTTCCACTAATCGCTTCCCACAGCTCGAGTCTCCCACTCCAAGATCAGCATTCCTGTACTAAACAGACTGTGGGCACATCAGTTGAATACAACTAACGAAATGCTGCTAAAACAAGCAGCTCCCCAAAACTCAACAACCAGTATTGATGCAAAAGGAAAATGTGTAGACAAGTCACAAGTGTTAGTGTATGTCATGCCCTAGAGTCTAATGCACAATTCAAAATGCACAGGAAGCACTTATTCTAATGCAATTCATTTGGAAACGTATGCATCTCATACTACAAACTTCCTCAAAATATAACTTCAATGGAAACATATGCATCTCATACTACATACTTTTCAAGGAGTTCGCTTTCTTCTGATTGTAGGGTTCGATCCCTCGCTATGCATCCTACTCTTGTATTCTTTCCCGTTCCTGACATTCATATAGTGACTGATGAAGTTGCAGATGTGTGGTCTAATTCTGCCACTGCAATAAAAAATGGTCATTTATTATGCCATGATGCCAGAACCCTGTGGGCCATTTTCCGCCCCCGGACAAAATGCCGATCCCGACGGGCCGTCCCACCCCACGGTTTAAAAATGATTCTCCAACCGGTCCCTGTGGTCCTTTTTCTCCCCTCGGACAAATGTCGGTCCATGCAGGCTGTGACCACCCCGATCCTAAAATATTTACTCAGCCCAGTCCCTGCGGTCCTTTTCCACCCCCGGACGAATGCTGATCCCTGCGGGCCGTTACCACCCCCGTTCTCATCACTATACCCCAAGAATAAACAGACGCCCCCTCACCCGGCGAGACGGCACCGCACGTGTCCCCTTGACAGGCGAGTACAACTGCCCGACTAGTGTTTGCCCTAACATTATACAATAGCTCGACCAAACCGTGGGACGCTACCATACCCAAGGGTACCAACAATAGCTAATATCTATAGCCAAGCCAGGCGGCGAACCGATCACCGTTAATTGCCACCCCACCTTTCACAATTAGAGTTGATTATGACCTCGGCCCGACCCAAACATGCTGCTCCCGTTAATCATTTCGCTCCATGGTCTCCTGACCAAGTAGCAGCACCAATAACAACGGATTTCCCTCCGTGTACGGCAAGCAAGTCGGTGAGAGTCGTCTCCTCCGCCCCGTTCGAGGTGACATGGCTACCCACTACCTCAAACGTTGAGTAGTAACGATAGCCCCCTTAGGGTAAAGTCCATTACCTTCAGCAAAAACAAGCAATACACACACCGGGGTAGG
Organism: Hemerocallis citrina; assembly: GCA_017893485.1. Lineage (NCBI taxonomy): Eukaryota > Viridiplantae > Streptophyta > Magnoliopsida > Asparagales > Asphodelaceae > Hemerocallis > Hemerocallis citrina. The sequence goes on from CM030363.1 coordinate 157,922,991, forward strand.
AAGAACCGCCCAACAACAATACAACATAAACTATTCTAACTTTAAAGCAAGCTATAAAGTTAGAACAACAAGCAAATACCCCAAGCAACCACGAGACAAAATAGATATTCTATTCATTAGCATACTTAATGCATACAACCACAACTCCAACTTAGTCATCATGATCCAAGGGTTGTAATAAACACCATTCTTAGGTCCATTCCAAAGACCTAGTATGATGAAACACATACATTCAATCAAAACAATTACTTAGTCATCCCACATAGACTTGGTATTGTCTGCGAAAATCACCAAAAATCACACACTCGACGAAAATCAAAGTTCTTAGAGTTTTTGGAAAGATCATCAAGCCCAATACAACATCTCAGTTGAAAACTTTCTCAAATTAACTCATTTTAGAGAAGAAAAATGGTCATTTCTAATGTGCATGTAAAACCTCCAGATTTGATAAAACTATCGACCCGGTACGCAATAAAACTACGTTAAAAATAACAAACGATCTCAAGACCTTATAATATTTTGCAGAATTGCTCTAGGCACATAGGAGCAATACATATCCAAAATTAACCAAGAATTTCAAGTATACAAAAAGTTATGACTATTTGAATGGGATATAAATTTACTAACAGAAATTACTCTGTTTTTCAACAATTGCAGCAAAACATATTTAAAAGAAATAACAAATCTTGTTCTAAAATTACAAAACTTAGTAGAGTTTTTGTAGACATACAAGAAGCTCCAGTAAAATTCTCAGCTCTAGATTCATCTTGATAATGGAGATACAAATTTTATAAATCAACATGATAGGTTCGACAAAAACAGCAACTTTTTCTTCCCAAGCCAGTAACTTGATAAATTTTGTAAAAATATCAAACCTTCTCCAAAAATTATGAAATTTGGGGAATTTGATAAACACATGCAAGAGCACATACTCTAAAAATTTCAACTCTAGATTTAAAGTATTCGAAGAGTTATGATTTTTGCAAGTAAAGCACATTGAATTTCAATACAGCAGAAATTCTCTTTCCCAAACAGCAAGAAATGAAATTTATTAAAATATCATACCACACCCAAAATTAATGAAATTTGGTGGAGTTATTGTGAACATGTATAAGAAGCTCCAGTAAAAATCTAAGTTCTAAATTCACAGTGATAGAGATACAGATTTTTCAAGTCCACATGTTAGATTCTGCAAACAGCAGTTTTTCTTTTCAAAATAGCAACTTAATAAAAAAAATTAAAATATCAAACATTAAGGACATTAAAGACAATCAAGAGACTATCATAAAAATTTCAACCTCAATTTCCATCACAGCACAAAGTTACGATCTTGTAAATCAAACATGCTTAAAATTCAACAAAACCGTAACTTTTGCCCCAAACAGCAACTTCAACGAATTTATTAAAATATCAAATCACTTCCAAAATTCATGAAATTTGGGATGTATATTAGGTATACAATCAAGATGCTACCATAAAATTTTGAAGTCTAAAATCCAACATAGCAAGGAGTTATGAATTTTCTAATCAAACATACCTAATTCTTCACAAGATTCAATCTTTTCCAATTAATTGGCATTCTTAGCTCTAGTATTGAACTATACACATACAAAATTCTTCATGCACACACCCTTGCATTCCAAATCAGCAACTTTTCATCACAAGAATAAAAGTTAATTAACAAGCAAAGAGTTTGGAAGAAGTCACCCACATAAGAAACTTTTGTTGATTGATTCCTTCTTCTCTAACCTTACTTTCTTTGGCCTTCTCCTCCTAGCTCCTTGATCTTCTTCTCCTAGCCTCCTCCTCCTTGTATGCTTGCTTAGCCAAGTTGAAGAAGAATTAAAGTTGAAGAGATTGGAAGAAAATGTAGAAATATAGGAATTTGGAAGAAGAAGTTTTTAGGGTTTGGAAACATGAAGAAGATATGAACTTTGGATGAAAATGAGGCTTATATGGAGTGGGGGGAGGGTTGGAGGCCGGCCAAATAGCTTCGGGGGGTGAGATGGGGTTGAGTGGAGTGAGGTGGGGTGACCATACCCAATACAAGCCCATAGTTTTGGGAGGGTGGTTTAGGGTTTTAATTAATGGATTAGGGTTTGAGTTCATATGGATAATAATACAAAAATACATACACACAGACATACATGTATACATACACTTGTATACTCACATCTACATTCATGACAAATGTATACACATTCACAAAGAAAATATTTGTATGTATATATAAAAATTATTTTGTCACTGTAGAAAAATACTATACATCCCGTCTCGATTATAGTTGAGACAAACGTACAATTTAATTGAGAAATTATCCCAACTCCGGTTTAACAATTGTACCATTGTCGGGCTCGAAACATATTAAATAATATGTTCCAACACTCACTCAATTAAAAACAATTGAGAAAAATCCATTAATACATGCAAATCTTAATTGTGCATGGACTAATGTACAAAATAGTTATATACTATTTTGCGGGACCTTACAGAAGTAGCTAGTCCTTTCAGTAATTATAAATTTAGACTAAAAGAACCAAATTTTTGTACAAAATTGATGGCTGGATCTCAAAAGAAACCAAAAGCTAACTATCATTAACAAACTTGATAAATATAAGAACTACAACTGTTAAGTAACTATGTCAGAAAGTAAAAGTTCAGAATATTCCAGAAATTACCATCGGGATCCTGGCTGGACATTCCCAATAGTGAAAACATCTAGTGACTCTGACGGAATTTTCAAATGATGTCTGTACTGCCCATAATAATTCAATGGAAGCACTCCAAATATACACACAACAGCAGCGATGGAGAAGATACGAATACTGCAATGTTCATATCACGAATAAGTAAAACTAACAAGAAGATAAAAACCATTCTTTACGAAATTACAAAGTCAAAAGAAAAGGTAATTAAACTTTTACGAAAAGAGAGATAAGAATAAACAAACCAACAATATCATTGACGGTAATAGAAGATGCACAAATGTGTTAAGTATCTAGCATTAACCAATTATGTTACAACCCATTTTTCTTTCTCTTTGATATGATATTATATAAATGTGGCACAATGCAGAAGCCACACTGGTTGAATGTTTCAGAATAGTCAGCTTTGGCGCTTCCATCTCCCAACCCAACAGCCATGCAATCAGGAGATGATCCTACTGCAGAAATTGTTAAAGGTAGGTTCCCCTTGATCGATTATGCAATGTAGATCTAGGCATTCACAATAACTTGAAAGAATCCATGGCCCTCAGGTCTCAATTCAAGGTCATCTTGTAATGGACAGGTCCTACTTCATGTATTGTTCTCTCTTCAAAACCTTATGCTGAGCGCCCAGATTAATGAAACTATGTGTGCTAAAAGCAAGAACATTGTAGATAGAGATGCTCCTTGAAAATGCCCACTGATAAGAAGCAGCCATTTATATGGAGGAACCTCAACCAGTAGGACTAAGCACCAAGGATGACCAATAGCGAGCATATAGGCAAGCAAATTATGAGTGCACGATTAGGAAAGTTTAATTTGCTCTTAGCAAAAAGGATGCCTACTTTCATATTAATTTTTCGAGCAAATGTGATGATGAAACACACCTATTATTGGTGTAAACTGTAAATGAGAATTTATGATATTAAAATTTGTATGCATCAGTATTATATAATGCATTTACATGTCAATATTTTTTCATGCCGATAGAAAAATGAGATAGCATGATAGATTCTATTCAACATTGATGTGGACCATATTAGGATTAGTCCAAAGTATTTCCATTACATGTTCTTTTCTTTCTTTCTTTCAGTTTTTTTAGTAAAAGGTACACAAAATAACCGAAGAGATAATGAAACCACCAAAATATTAATAAAATTTCAATACAACTGATAAGAGTCATGAATTATGTTGAAAACACATAAAAGAAAGTACACAGAGGCCTTAATAGACTACAAGCTGTTGATTCACGAAACAACCAGCACAAGGCTTTCCATTAAATCTACTAAAGTAAATTTAGCACTCCTTACACCATTTGATTTGCAGTCAAATTCGTGTCAGCATGTAAACATTTGCACTTATTAGGTGAGCATTCGACATTTTGATTGGTGAAAACCAAGTTGGGGGTTACAAGGGGGTTAACTAAATGGAAATCAAGTCAGTAAGATACAAAACACTAAAATGGGCAAGAATGTGCAATTTTCAAATGCACCGCAAGAGTTACTTTTAGATGTCATGTATTTTATCAGGGAAAGCAAAGGCTACTAAGACTCCGTTTGGCATTCCTTTTGAGAGTGCATTTAGGCTCTAAAAGCACTTTTAGACTCAAGAGAGGTGTTTGGGAAATTTAATTCTATTTAAGTCACAACATAATAAAGCAGATTCCATAACCACAAGCTGCAACATTAATCAGGAAAATATTGAGATCTTCTATAACTAATCTGGATTCTGGACAAAACAAATGACACATGAAGAACATATACACTTCCATAATATAGCACGGCATTTGTTACGGTTACATGTTCCTCCCTAAAAGTAAGTTGCTACCAAGCCAACCAATTCACAATCACATAAAAATTCATCGACTATATATCACCTGAAAACGAGCATTCTAATGAAAACCACAGCATCCAGACCGGCAGCATCCAGTATCTCCTCCTCCGTAGCCCGCCACGCTTCAATTATCCAACTCGTCGACGGCACAAACCTGTCAAGACTAAATGGATCAAGCGACCGCTTACGCTCCTCAGCAAGCCTCCTCCCAAAGTAGACACACACATTCCCCGGCTGCTTCCTCAGCACAGAATACAACGACAACAGAAACACGCAAACGCCTATGTTTATACCAGCGGATGCCAGCAGAGCAGAGACATTCATCTCTTGCCCCTACAATTTCAAGAAAGTGATCAAACGTATCACCAACGAATCATCGAGGAATGCTACTTCAATTCACATTATATTTCTTTTTTCCTCTAAAAAATAAGAAAACGTTCTATTCATAATCAACTTTGATTCATCGAAAATTAATCTTAAAAACATCACACACACACACACACACACACATAAAAATCAAAAAATTGTATTAAAAAAAACTAACAGTGAAGAGGAAGCGATCAGGCTTGTTGGGTTACGCCAGAAAAGGAACAAGAGGGAATAAATGGCTAGAAATTATGGGAAATGGGGATGAAGTGACAAGGGAATAGGGAAAAAGAGAAAGGTAGTTTGGAAGAGGCGTGAGTTAGAGAGTGAGGGAAAAGGGAGGGTTTGAGAATGAACAAGGACACGTGTGTGTTTGTTATTGGTGAGGTAGGTGGGGCAGGGGAGAATTCCAGAGAAATATTTTTTCAAAAAGGCCCACTTTTTAAAAATATTTACGAAACTCATCAACTTTTGAAACTAATTATTATCTAACCCACTCTGTGTATGAATCAACAAGTTTAGTTATAAAGAACTTTTTCCAACACTTGAACAAATATTGTCAAATCTCAAACACCTCAAACTAATCTCGCTATTTTGAAAAGTGACCATAATTAAACTAGACTTGTTGTTTGAAACAACAAGTCTAGTTCAAATAGGATCGCTGTTTAAAAACAGCGAGTTTAGTTATAAGAATTTTCTCCAACACTTAAAGAAATCTTGCCAAATTTTAAAAACTAAAGTTAAACTCGATATTTTCGAAAAACGACCCTAATTGTACTGACCCTAATTGTATTGGACTTTCGATTAGAAAAAGCAAGTAGGCCAGTTTGGTAATTATTTTTGAAAGTGAGTTAGTTTAGTAAATACTTTCGGAAGTGGGTTGTTTTGGGAAAATATTCAATTCCAGAATCCAGACTGGCAGCATTTGAATGGATTTATGGTGGAGTTTGTTTGCAAGTTAGGTATCAATTATAGACTTAAGTTTTACTTTATACCCAAAAAAGGGAAAATATTTAACATTAAGATTTTTTTCACCAAATTAGGAAGAATCTCCGAGTCTCCTACTTTATCTCTACTACTATAATGGGAGAAGGACCTAATATAATTTGTCCATCTACCAATCCGTACAATACATATATAGCTAAAATCTCCTGCTTTATCTCTACTACTATAATGGGAGAAGGACCTAATGTAATTTGTCCATCTACCAATCCGTACAATACATATATAGCTAAAATCACCAGTATAAACTAATGAAATACGTAAACTTCCCGTGGATTAAAATCAATCTCTCTCTCTAAAAAAAACACCAGACTATTTATCTCCCCCCCCCCCCCCTCTCTACCAATACCCAGTAAATTCTCCCCGCCTGTTCCTCTCCCTGTGTGATAGCATAAAATTTCATTTGAATAAAAATATTATTTTTTTCACGTGTTATGCACATGCAAAATTCATGTGTATATTACTTATTTATTTTGTATGAAATCTCATTTTTTGTATGAACAATTAATTTCCTTTATTTTTCTAAAAGCCTATTTCCAAAAGCCTAAAACACTAATTAATTGTTTTAGTCCACTTTAATTAATTATTAATTTGTTGTCTTGGCCCACAAGCCTAAACCCACTATTTATGAAGTGCACCAATCTAATTAATGAATTAAATGGTCACACTTGTCATGTAGAGATAATTGGTGAAAATTTTGATTAATTAAATTGTACAACTTTTAAATAGGGGTACTAGGTGGCACGTGCGAAGCACGTAGTGTGCAATGCACACTTTATTTGGGCCGGTTTGTGCTTGGAGGAATGGGAGAGTGGGTTGTGTGCATGGGTAGTTATTTGTGTGTGGGTGGTTGTTATAACTCCTACTCCTGTCCTAGCCTTTCATTCTATAACCATCCATCAAATCCTAGCCCTCCAATCTACTCTAAAATTAGTATAAATACCTCTCCTATTTGTTTGTATTTTATACTAGTAATCTATTAAAAAAAAGAGAACAATTACATAGGAGATTTATATTAGTGTGAGTTGAGTGTGAGTGTTCCCCCATTGGAGGCCGGCCATCCCTACAAGAAGATGCTCTCGGTTTTGGCAAGGAGCAAGGAGAAGGAGTTCGTTGCACTGCAATCTAGGAGGAGAAGGCACTCGCTCGCAATCTAGGAGGCTCTAAGGGATTTTTTTAATTGGTTTTCTTCAAAAGGTGTGTGCTTCTCATGACTTCTAAAGTAGAAATCATGCTAGGGAGGAAATTGAATTGTTATTATGAGTTACTAGTTGAAATAAAATGCATGCTTGCCTAAATAGAAGGGAATTGAGGAATTAGCAAATATGTATTGATTGATTACTATATTATGAGTAAAATGAATGTTCTCGTTATTTCTAATGTTAGTATGCAAAATAAGTCCTAAATGTGAACTATGTGGTTTAACTAGGAAAAGACTAACATCATGTTTATGGATTAAAGTGTTAATGTAAAATGGTGTGTTAAAGATGAATTAATAGAATAAATTATTAAGAAATGATTGGTAATAGATGTCATGAAATTTCCCATTGCTATTTATGCCATTAGAAAAAAATGAAAAGGGATGTATTTTTGCAAACAAATGATCGAATGCATCATGTGTAATTAATAAAACAGAAATTTTTATAAAGCAAATGATCATTGTGAAATACGGATTTACTGTAAATTTTTAAGTAGATTGTGATCTGGAAAGTTATGTTTCAAAAAGAGAAGAAAATATATTTTTAGACTTGAAAAACATCGCAGAGCAGCCGACTGATCACATTTAATAGTCGACTGGCCTGATCGTTTATTTTTAATTTAAAAATCATAGCGGAACAGCCGACTGTCCATACAAGACAGTCGACTCCCCCGAGTATTTTATTCTCGAGCTTTAGAAATTCGCAGAACAGCCGACTGGTCATGGTTAACAGTCGACTGCCCTGGACATTTTTATTTTTGGGTTTAAAAACATCATAGAACAGCCGACTAGTGATCTGTGACAGTCGACTTTCCCGAAGTTTTAAGTAAATCTGTATTCTCTTTGTGAGATAATTTCTATGACCTATGTCTTAGTATAAATGAGATTTGAGACGGTTTTTACAAAGAGGAACTTATTTTGATTATTAACTTTTTATATAAAGGAAATTGAAGGGATTGTTTAAGAAATTTAAGATGAAATTTTGGTAATGAGAAATTTGAAAGATATGAATTGTGAAACCTATTAAAAATATGAACTATGGAATTAGAATGGATTGAAATAGAATTATGTGAGTTTATAAACTAGTGAATGTGACATGTTTGAAGAATTTCAGTTTTTCAAGTATCTATGCATTGAATTATTGATTGTGATGAATTATGAAAGATGTGAATACATGAATACTATGCTTTTGAAACATGAATAGTGATTAATCATGAAAAGATCTTATGAGCATGATATTGTAATTATGAGTTGAAATTGAGAATTAGGGTATAGCCAAGCCTTATACCGGCAATGAAAAAATTGTGAAATGATATTTTGAAATGAGAAGAGCAAGGTTGGATCATATGAAACTGAATGAATAAAGACCGGTATAATGGGAGTGTTACATTCTAAGAGATTGATTTTTATTCATGATTCAATTAAATTAAGGATTAGATACATAGTGAAGATGTGATGAAAGTAAGAGAAAAACATTGAGTATGAGGGCCATTGGATTGGCGGCGTGAGAGGATTCACAGGATGTCCCATGATGAGTCATGATAGGGCGTGGATACTGCTCCAGAGTACCGTCCCGGTGGCGATGCTCGTGGGGTGTTTGACGACTACGGGTGGTGTCATGTCTATGGTAGGAGCTGAATTACCACAGGATGCCTACATGATGAGTCATGTGTCAGTGCATTGGGATTCCCTCCAGGGCGCCTAGACATGAGTTCGTAGGTTAGAAAACATCTAGGATACTTACCGTAGTTACAGTAGTAGATTAAGTCATGGCGAGGGATTGAACCCTATAAGATGAAGAACGATTACCTATGTAGTATAGGATGCATAGAATCCGAACAAGTGCGCATTAGTGTCATATAATATAAATAATTGCATTAAGGACTAAGTGCACATTCACAACACGACAACAATACGATAGTCCCTTTAGCTTTGTTTGTGACAAGTTTGTGTTTGTTAAGAAATGAGAATCGTTATACTGTTTCTGATATAGAGAGGATGGCCGTGTATAATATTTCGTCAGTTAAATGAACTGACGTGCCCACAGTTTTATATGCAGGGTAAAGATGCTTGACAATTGAAGTATACATGCTGCGCAAGACTGATTCAAATGTTGTTTCATGTAATTTATTGTAATATTGCTTCCGCTGTGATAATGTACAAGTGTAAATGTAACTCTGATGAAAGAAAAGTTTTTATTTCCTTATAAAATTGTACGAAAGAAGTGTAAAGATCCTGTGGAATCTCGAATTCAGTTGTATTTTGGAATTCGGGGTGTTACAGAGTGGTATCAGAGCACGCTTCTAATTAGTACAAATTTATAAGGAACGACACCTTAGAAGTGGACATTAGAGTGTGTGTTGAGTCTAGAAATTTAAATGTAAGTCACTTACATTTGTGTTGCTCTATGACTTATGCTTCTTCCTCCCTTTTTCTAAGATGGTGAACCACTTCGACCCAGTTGGAGATGATCAATGGCATATTATTGAGGAAGATTACTACCCCGGACAAGCAGATTCCGAGGAAGAGTACTACCCCGGGCAAGCTGATTCAGACGAGGAAGATCCCGAAGAAGTGGAAGAGGAATGGCCTGAGTCCCGAGAGATTACCCCACCTCTGGATTCATCTGATGATTCTTCTGATGAAGAAGAAGAACCAGTTCAAGTAGTCTTGTGATATTTCTTCAGAGGCAGGTAGAAACTCTGTGGGAGAGAGTTAAACTATTGGAGGCTCAGTTGGCAAAGCGTAAGGATGATTTTGCAGTTCTCAGTCATCGTGTATGGGAACTCGAGAAGAGGAAGAACATGACCGATGTACTGAAGGAAGAAGTTGAAGAACTACGGGGAGAGCTTCGTAAAGCCAAGAGGAACCGAAGGAGTTAGACCGTTGTGTCATCTACTGCTTTCATTTTGATGTCAGAAATGCTTTAAATTCGAATGTATAAAGTTTGAAATTTAATGAAATGGAAATGTTGACTTAAAAGTTCATGTTTCATACTTCGAATTTAATGGATCTTTTGTATCAGAATATGGCTAGAAGACGAGCTCGTAATGGTGAAGGTCTGGACTTGGAAACGGAACTAGCGAGGGTCTATCAGACACTCAATGTCGTGGCCATGAATCAGAACCAAGGAATGGGGCCTGTGAATCCAGTACCCGAAGCAATCAAACTCGTGGAATCATTCAAGCGGATGAAACCACCGGTGTTTAAGGGGAAATCAGACCCTGACGTGGCCGACAATTGGATCCATCAGGTAGAGACTATCTTCGAAGTCCTGGAGACCCCGGAAGGCAGCAAGGTGAAGTTGCCGACTCTGCAACTCGAGAAGGATGCAGCTGTGTTGTGGCAGTCGATGAAGCGGACGATGGAAGGTATTGTTCTTGGCTGGAAGGAATTTTTGGAGGAATTTCGCAGTCATTACATTCCTTCAGACGTCCAGGAGAAGAAGGCCATGGAGTTTCTGTCACTGCAGCAGGGCGGCATGTCAGTTAGGGAGTATGAGACCAGATTTACTCAACTCTCAAGGTATGCTCCCGAATTGGTGATGGATGAGGCGAAGAAGGCTCGTAAGTTCAAGCATGGTTTGAGGCCGGGCTTGAGGTCCAGGATGATACCCCTCGGTATCAGGAGGTTTGACAAGCTGGTCAAACGAGCAGCAGCCACGGAGGCCGACATGGAGCAATTCCACGCTGTTCAAAATAGAAGGAACAACTGGAATGCGGGAAAAAGGCCCGCAATTGCTGGCAATGTCAGGGGACAGCCACTGGCTCAAAGGTTCAAGCCTACGGGTGCGAACGCTATTCAGGTGGCAGAAAGACCCGGGAATACTTAGGCGAGACCTCCAGTGACTTGTTTCAACTGTGGAGAGATAGGCCACTACAAGTCTCATTGCCCCAAACTGCAGGATGTCGTCCGCAATGGACCAATTCAGCAGACCGGGAAGAAGCCGTACCAACAGGGGCGAGTATTTGCCTTGACTGAAGCTGACACTGATGAGGTGGATCACGTCATCACTGGTACGAGGGAGGATGTTTAGGAGTGTTTTCTGTTGTCTCTTTTTCCTGTTAATTAGTGAACTGTTATATGATGAGTGAGTGTTATGTAACAGAAGAACTTATTTTGAATGGAAAGAAAGCTGTTGTTTTGTTCGATACTGGGTCCTCTCATACTTTTGTATCACCTAAATTTGCTAAAGTGTTGGGAGTTGAACCGAAGATATTTCCAGGCAAGGTTTTAGCGGTAGCTACTCCGTCAGGGGAAACTCTAACCACTGATCGGTACTATGCTGACTGTGAGATTGTGATTGGAGATCGAATTTTCGAGATCGACCTGATCGAGCTGAATGTTTTGGAAGTCGATGTTATCATTGGCATTGATTGGATGTCATGTACAGTGCGAACATCGAATGTAAGACCAAGACAGTAACAGTGAAGGCTCCAGGAGGACCTGAAGTCACTTTCTAAGGGAAGAGGAGATGTTCAGATTTGGTTGCTGCTATCAGCCAGAAGAGAGGGATTCCTGCAGAGGTGCAGCAGATTCCTGTGGTTCGGGATTATCCGATTGTGTTCTTGGAAGATTTGCCTGGGTTACCCCCGCATCGTGATGTGAAGTTCAGCATCACTGTTTAGCCAGGGAGTGCACCTATTTCCAAGGCACCGTATAGGATGGCACCTGTAGAACAGGATGAGATCAAACGACAGATTGAGGAACTGTTGGGGAAAGGCTTTATTCAACCGAGTGCGTCACCTTAGGGAGCGCCGGTGCTTTTGGTAAAGAAGAAGGATGGTTCGATGAGGATGTGCATCGATTACCGATAGCTGAATAAGGTCACTGTTCAGAATAAATATCTGATTCCAAGAATTGATGACTTGTTCGATCGTCTACAAGGAGCAGCTGTTTTCTCCAAAATAGATCTTCGATCAGGATATCATCAAGTTCGAGTGAAAGCTGAAGACGTGCATAAGACTGTGTTCAAAACTCGACACGGGCATTATGAATTCTTAGTTATGCCGTTTGGAGTGACGAAGGCGCCTGCAATCTTCATGGACCTAATGAACAGAGTTTTGAGGCCGTTTATTGATTCTTTCGTCGTGGTGTTTATCGACAATATTCTTGTGTACTCCAAGTCGGAGGAGGAGCACACAGAGTATCTGGCAACAGTTTTGAGAAAGCTTCAGGAGCATGAGTTGTATGCCAAGTTGTCCAAGTGTGATTTCTGAAAATCTGAAGTGGCATTCCTAGGTCACATCCTTTCTAAGGAAGGAGTGGCAACTGATCCTCAGAAGATAAAGGCAGTGAGATATTAGGCAAGGCCTACTACAGTGAAGGAAATTAGGAGTTTCCTTGGGCTAACTGGATATTACAGGAGATTTATCCAGAGCTATGCTCAGATAGCCATACCGCTCACTGATCTGACCAAGAAGAATGTGAACTTCAAGTGAACCGAGCAGTGCGAGGCAAGCTTTCAGGAGTTAAAAGAGAGGCTGACTACTGTACCCATTTTCGCTTTGCCTAGAGCAGGTGTCGAATATGATGTCTACAGCGGTGCTTCACATCGTGGGCTTGGTTGTGTCCTAATGCAAAAAGGAAAAGTGATCGCTTATGGGTCTAGGCAACTAAGACCGCATGAGAAGAATTATCCAACTCATGATCTGGAGTGGCTGCGATTATCTTCGCCTTAAAGCGGTGGAGGCATTATGTGTTTGGTGAAAAACTGAACATGTACACAGACCATAAAAGCTTGAAGTACATCTATCATCAGAAGGATCTGAACCTGAGGCAAAGGAGATGGCTGGAGGTACTTGAGGACATTCGTCCGGAGATTAAGTATTATCCTGGGAAGGCTAATATTGTTGCTGATGCACTTAGCCGCAAGAGCAGTTTGGCAAGCTTGACTACAACTCAGAGGCAGCTGGCAGAGGAGTTAGATCGGGCTGGTATTGAAGTTGTTTTGCAAGGCTTGGGATCATCTTTAGCTCAGATGAGGCTTCATCCGACGCTGAATGGAAGGATTATTGCAAGTCAGAAGGAAGATGCAGAGATTCAGAAGATGAAGGAGCAGGTTGGTGTTGGCAAGTTGCCCGGATTTCAAATCAGGGATGAAGTGCTGTGGTTTGGAGAGAGGCTGTGTGTTCCAGATCAGTCGGACTTGAAAGAGAGTATTCTTCAGGAGGCACATGCTACTCTTTTTTCTATACATCCTGGGAGTACCAAGATGTATAGGGACATTAAACAGCATTTCTGGTGATCAGGTGTGAAGCGGGATGTGGCTGAATTTGTGTCGCGGTGTGAGATTTGTCAACAAGTCAAAGCTGAGAATCAGACACCGGAGGTCTATTACAACCGTTACCTATTCCAGAATGGAAGTGGGATAATATCAGTATGGATTTCATCACGAGATTGCCCAAGAGTCCTAAAGGCAATGAAGTGATTTGGGTCATAGTCGATCGACTAACCAAGTCCGCTCATTTCTTGGCGATGAAACTCACTGCTTCGATGGACAAGTTGGCTGAGATGTATGTTGGTGAGATCGTCAGGCTTCATGGCATTTTGTTGACCATTGTGTCTGATCGAGATGCACGGTTTACTTCACATTTCTGGAGGAGTCTTCAGGCAGCTTTGGGTACCAAGACAGATTTCAGCACTGCTTTTCATCTCCAGACCGATGGGCAGACCGAGAGAGTCAACCGTATTCTTGAGGATATGCTTCGGTGCTGTGTACTAGACTTTGGAGGCAGTTGGGAAAGGCATTTACCTTTGGTGGAATTTGCCTACAACAATAGTTTTCATACTAGCATTGGGATGGCACCGTACGAAGCTCTGTATGGCAGAAAGTGCAGGACGCCTGTCTGTTGGTTCGAAGTTGGGGAGCGTCAGATGTTTGGGCCAGAGACTGTGCAGCAGACCTCTGAAAATATTGATCTGATCAGGAAGAGGTTGGTGGATGCTCAGAGTAGGCAAAAGAGCTATGCAGACAACCGGAGAAGGGACATTGAGTTTGAGGTTGGTGACTTTGTCTTTCTGAAGGTATCGCCCAGCAAAGGTGTGATTCGATTCGGCAAAGGTGGAAAGTTAGCCCCGAGGTTCATAGGCTCATATAAGATATTGAAAAGGATCGAGAAAGCTGCTTATCGGCTTGAGTTACCGGAAGAGTTGTCTTAGGTGCACAATGTCTATCATGTGTCTATGTTGAGAGGTTACATTCCAGATCCAAGTCACCATTTGCCCGAAGTGCCAGAAGGTTTGCAATTGGATCTGAGTTACATTGAGTTCCCAGTTGAGATTGTTGATCGTCGGGAGAAAGTCTTGAGTAATAAGACGATACCGATGGTCAAAGTAGTCTGGAGAAACCAGTTGGTTGAAGAGGCTACTTGGAAATCTGAGGAGAGAATGATGAAGGATCATCTTGAGCTGTTTGCTTGAATGTATTTTTTCTTCTTGTGTTTTGTTTTCTCACTCTTTAATTGTAGTACCGGGGACGGAACTATTCTAAGGAGGGAGTGTTGTAATACCCTAAAATTTTATTTTAATAAAAATATTTTTTTTTCACGTGTTGTGCATGTGCAAACTTCATGTGTATATTATTTATTTATTTTGTATGAAATCTCATTTTTTGTATGAACAATTATTTTCCTTTATTTTTCTAAAAAGCCTATTTCCAAAAGCCTAAAATACTAATTAAATGTTTTAGCCCACTTTAATTAATTATTAATTTATTGTCTTGGCCCACAAGCCTAAGCCCACTATTTATGAAGCCCACCAATATAATTAATTAATTAAATGGTCACACTTGTTATGTAGAGATAATTGGTGAACATTTTGATTAATTAAATTGTACAACTTTTAAATAGGGGTACTAGGTGGCACGTGCGAAGCACGTAGTGTGCAATGCACACTTTATTTGGGCCGGTTTGTGCTTGGAGGAATGGGAGAGTGGGTTGTGTGCATGGATAGTTATTTGTGTGTGGGTGGTTGCTATAACTCCTACTCCTATCCTAGCCTTTCATTCTATAACCATCCATCAAATCCTAGCCCTCCAATCTACTCTAAAATTAGTATAAATACCCCTCCTATTTGTTTGTATTTTACACTAGTAATCTATTGAAAGAAGAGAACAATTACATAGGAGATTTATATTAGTGTGAGTTGAGTGTGAGTGTTCCCCCATTGGAGGCCGACCATCCCTACAAGAAGAAGCTCTCGGTTTTGGCAAGGAGCAAGGAGAAGGAGTTCGTTGCACTGCAATCTAAGGAGGAGAAGACACTCATTCGCAATCTAGGAGGCTCTAAGGGATTTTCTTAATTGGTTTTCTTCAAAAGGTGGGTATTTCTCATGACTTCTAAAGTAGAAATCATGCTAGGGAGGAAATTGAATTGTTATTATGAGTTACTAGTTGAAATGAAATGCATGCTTGCCTAAATAGAAGGGAATTGAGGAATTAGCAAATATGTGTTGATTGATTACTATATTATGAGTAAAATGAATGTTCTCGTTATTTCTAATGTTAGTATGCAAAATATGTCCTTAATGTGAACTATGTGGTTTAATTAGGAAAAGACTAACATCATGTTTATGGATTAAAGTGCTAATGTAGAATGGTGTGTTAAAGATGAATTGATAGAATAAATTATTAAGAAATGATTGGTAATAGATGTCATGAAATTTCCTATTGCTATTTATGCCATTAGAAAAAAATGAAAAGGGATGTATTTTTGCAAACAAACGATCGAATGCATCATGTGTAATTAATAAAACAGAAGTTCTTATAAAGCAAATGATCATTGTGAAATACCGGTTTACTATAAATTTTTAAGTAGATTGTGATCTGGAAAGTTATGTTTCAAAAAGAGAAGAAAATATATTTTTAGACTTGAAAAACATCGCAGAGCAGCCGACTGATCACAATTAATAGTCGATTGGCCTGATCCTTTATTTTTAATTTAAAAATCATAGCAGAACAGCCGACTATCCATACAAGACAGTCGACGCCCTTGAGTATTTTATTCTCGAGCTTTAGAAACTCGCAGAACAGCCGACTGGTCATGGTTAACAGTCGACTGCCCTAGACATTTTCATTTTTGAGTTTAAAAACATCATAGAACTGCCGACTAGTGATCTGTGACAGTCGACTTCCCTGATGTTTTAAGTAAATCTGTATATAATTTCTATGACCTATGTCTTAGTATAAATGAGATTTGAGACGGTTTTTACAAAGAGGAACTTATTTTGATTATTAACTTTTTATATAAAGGAAATTGAAGGGATTGTTTAAGAAATTTAAGATGAAATTTTGGTAATGAGAAATTTGAAAGATATGAATTGTGAAACCTATTAAAAATATGAACTATGGAATTAGAATGGATTGAAATAGAATTATGTGAGTTTATAAACTAGAGAACGTGACATGTTTGAAGAATTTCAGTTTTTCAAGTATCTATGCATTGAATTATTGATTGTGATGAATTATGAAAGATGTGAATACATGAATACTATGCTTTTGAAACATGAATGGTGATTAATCATGAAAAGATCTTATGAGCATGACATTGTAATTATGAGTTGAAATTGAGAATTAGGGTATAGCCAAGCCTTATACTGGCAATGAAAAAATTGTGAAATGATATTTTGAAATGAGAAGAGCAAGGTTGGATCATATGAAACTGAATGAATAAAGACCGGTATAATGGGAGTGTTACATTCTAAGAGATTGATTTTTATTCATGATTCAATTAAATTAAGGATTAGATACATAGTGAAGATGTGATGAAAGTAAGAGAAAAACATTGAGTATGAGGGCTATTGGATTGGCGGCGTGAGAGTATTCACAGGATGTCCCATGATGAGTCATGATAGGGCGTGGATACTGCTCCAGAGTACCGTCCCGGTGGCGATGCTCGTGGGGTGTTTGACGACTACGGGTGGTGTCATGTCTATGGTAGGAGCTGAATTACCACAGGATGCCTGCATGATGAGTCATGTGTCAGTGCATTGGGATTCCCTCCAGGGCACCTAGACATGAGTTCGTAGGTCAGAAAATATCTAGGATACTTACCGTAGTTACAGTAGTAGATTAAGTCATGGCGAGGAATTGAACCCTATAAGATGAAGAACGATTACCTATGTAGTATAGGATGCATAGAATCCGAACAAGTGCGCATTAGTGTCATATAATATAAATAATTGCATTAAGGACTAAGTGCACATTCACAACACGACAACAATACGATAGTCCCTTTAGCTTTGTTTGTGACAAGTTTGTGTTTGTTAAGAAATGAGAATCGTTATACTGTTTCCGATATAGAGAGGATGGCCGTGTATAATATTTCGTCAGTTAAATGAACTGACGTGCCCACAGTTTTATATGCAGGGTAAAGATGATGCATTTACAAGGAAAGAATAGCCTTACACTTCTTTCATACATCATCTTTCATGCATCATCTTTCATTATGTTAGTAAGGCTATTCTTGTATGTCTATTGAGTATGTTAGTAAGGCTATTCTTGCATTATTTAATCACATTATTAATGATAATCGAGTCTCATTAATGATAATCACATCATTATTTCATGCAGCTTGGAGGTTTCTTCATATGGACACATACCTTCAGTCTCATACAGAGCAAGTCTCATAAAGAGCGACAGTAAAGTGTATCAGAAGAACATCATCTCAAATGTAGATGAGGAGGATCAAACAGTAAGTTACAATCCCTAATCTCTTCAGAGTTTCAAATGTTATTGACACTCTTTTTACTGATTAAATGGTTTAATTGTGTTCTATTGTTTCAGTTTATTGGTTTCGTCGTTGGCATTGTATCTTGGTTAAAAGAGTTAATTATCGGAGA
This sequence comes from Hemerocallis citrina, assembly GCA_017893485.1. NCBI lineage: Eukaryota > Viridiplantae > Streptophyta > Magnoliopsida > Asparagales > Asphodelaceae > Hemerocallis > Hemerocallis citrina. The sequence continues at coordinate 157,940,934 of CM030363.1, forward strand.
TTCAGCCCCTCTAAGAGTAATCCAAGACACTGTTCAGCTATTAGGGTAAGGATCTTCATCATTTAATCATAATTTTTTTTTTCCGGTTAATAATGATACTGACAGTATTTTGATTCATGGTTTCAGAGATGGAACATTACCCAGCATTACTCTCATTTTGAGTAGAAACCTAACAAAAGGTAGAGTAAATACTTTGCATTGTTGGGCATTGTTTCTTCCTTCTTGCGCGCTAAAATTCTAACAGTAAAGTGTATCAGAAGAACATCATCTCAAATGTAGATGAGGAGGATCAAACAGTAAGTTACAATCCCTAATCTCTTCAGAGTTTCAGATGTTATTGAGACTCTTTTTACTGATTAAATGGTTTAATTGTGTTCTATTGTCTCAGTTTATTGGTTTCGTCGTTGGCACTTTATCTTGGTTAAAAAATTTAATTATCAAAGATTCGGCCCCTCTAAGAGTAATCCAAGACTATATTCAGCTAGTAGGGTATGGATCTTCATCATTTAATCATATTTTTTTGTTTGTTTTCCGGTTAATAATGATACTGGCCTTTAGACCATCAAATAATAATTCCTTTCTTTGTCATTTGAATTATTGAATACACTGAACCCATTTAACTTAATTTTTATAGATATGGAGTCGAATCTGCTGAAAGCAATATATTAATTTTTATAGATACTTGATCATTAGTTACATGGATTTGTCAATTGCACTCCTAATGCTTAGTTGTTTATGAGAGGCGAGATTCTAATGTCTCACAAATTAGCAAGATCGAAATTGCACTGAACATCATCTTTTAAATTGTTGAGATGTAAAGGCCACATTTACAAAAAACCAAAAACAATAGTAGTTCTTGCTTTGATGATAACTGAGGAAGGGCTATGGGATTTTGCATGAGGAAAAAGATTACTTACTTCACATAAAACCAAACAAGTAAAACACACAAGCCACAAAAATATCTAGATGTAATTAAGTGATCAATATCAAGGAGGTCTTCAAAGCTCACTATATAAGTAAAAGTACATAACTCTATGCAAATATATATATACTAGGTATGCCCGTGGGCACGTGCCTACGGCACGTATTCGGTTATGTGAACTGTATATAAATTTATGCATTATACATGCTAAGATCAAAAGTCATTCACTATACCTCTTTAACAATTATTCGTTAAATTATTTTAGTTTTTTAGTTATTTCATCTTTATTGCCCTTAAATTTCTCAATATTGACTTATCCAATTCTCCAAAAATCTAGCTATTTTTCAAGAAATATGAGCACATCCATTAAAAATATGCACCATGTTAGATATTTTTTTTGGGTGTAAACAAATACAACCACCATTCTAATACAATCATTTTCTCTATACAACCCTCCTTTGAAATTTTATTGTTTCCTAATTGTTTTCTAATACAATCACCTTTAAATTGTTTCCTACGGCACGTCATCGCGAAGATTAATTAATTAAGTTGTTTAGTAAAAATTTCGACAGTCTCCTCTAAAATTTTACAGGCAGTTAATATTAAGCATGCCCTAAAATTTTTATATTAGCCAAGATACAAAATAAAAACCGAAATTTTATATTAGCCAAGATACAAAATAAAAACCAAGATTTCGTTTGAAAATTAACGTAATAGATTTTTAGGAATTGTAGTAAAAATTTTGACAGAATCTCCCCTTAAATATTAGCCCTATTAGAGCAATTCCTTACGGAATTCTGCTCACAATTAAAAAATTAACATCACAGGCAGTCAATATGAATCCTCCCTAGGCAAATCTAAGCAACATCACACAAGCATCATATATATAGGGCTATGGGGGGGGGGGGGGGGAAATCTTCATATGACTAAAGATACGAAATAAAAACCAAGATATCGTTTGAAAACATAATAGATTTTAGAAAATTTAGTAAAAATTTTGACAGAGTCCACTCTAAAATATTAGCCCTTTTACAGCAATTCCTTACGGAAATCTGCTAACAATTAAAAATATAACATCACAAGCAATAAATATCAATCCTCCCCAAGCCAAACCAAGCAACATCACACAGGCATCATATATATAAAGCTCTGAGGGAAAAAATCATAATATAATGCAAGATACAAAATTAAAACCAAAAATTCATTTGAAAACGTAATGGATTTTTAGAAAAACCTTTAAAAAACTTTTCAAAAACCAAACACAGAATCCAATACTCCACAACTTTGCAGGTACGGGTATTAACATAACTGTATTATATCATCATTATATACAGATACTTACATCATCTCCAAAAATGCTAAATATTACAATTTTTACATCCTCAACCAAAATATACACAAACCAACTGAATGACCAAAAAAAAATTTACAGGGTTGTAGAAAAACACAATGCTTCAGGTCTTCAAAAATGGGACCAAAAAGTGACCCTAAAAAAACAATAAGAGTTTTGAAACAAATAGTAAGAGTTTACAATAATCAATCAAAACAATGAGAGTTTTAAAACAATAGTAAGAGTTTTGAAACCATTACCTTTCAAACAGGACAATGCCTTTTAACTGTTAATATGTACATAACGGTTCTGAGTGTAGACGACAATCTGAGGAAAAAAAGAATATATGATTGAGACTTCAAGGTATTAAAGTAAACATTATAATGTGAAAAACCTATTATTATATCAAGAGTTGTAGATTTTTTTTTTAAAAATGAGATACTTACATGGCCATATAAAGGGACGTCATCCATCGTTATTCTTTAATTATGATGAAGCAATTGATCTGTATATAAAGAAGGAAAAATATATGATGATTAACATTCAAGACATTGTAGAGTAATTATTAACTACTATGATCTATCTACATTGGAAACTGTAGAGTAATGGGTACATGCATTTGAAGCCTACATTTGTTGCAGCTGTAGTTACATTCTAAGTTTTTTTAATGTTTGTTAGTTGGTTTCATGTTTAATATTTGTTATGTTTAATATTTTGTTGTTTCATGAAATATACCGATTTGTCCACTTGCTAACCATGTTTTATTATAGGGAAACACTACTAACTGTGAGTTTAATTACCTTTTAAGCATATACAGAACGATATAAACAATATAGTTATTATAGTTTTAGAAAAGTACCACAAAAGTATAAGACCGTTATATGCTAGCTGAACTGGCATTGTATAGATCATGGAATTAGTGCAATGGGAAACATGTGTCCAGGCCCCTTGGTTTTTTCTCTTTCTCCTCAATTCCCTAATGTCGCATGTACTTAGTTCTGCCAATCATCCTTTCTTACCCTTACCAGAGGGAATATTTTTCCCGAAATCTAAAATATATTTTTCCTTAATTAAAACTCAACACAACATTAAGAAAATGAAATTGTATAAATAAATCATAACATTGGTATATGCGGGAATACAACATAGAAACCAACAATTTCATTAGACTAATAGATGTTCAATATCAAGAAATTGACACTATATTGACAATGTTAGATGGTGTCATAAAAGTAAAAGCAAGATACATCCACTTACCTCCATTTATCTTATTTTACCATAGTTTCCCAACAGGGCAAAATTTGAAAGTCAAAATTATATTTTCCACACTATTCCACCCATTCTACTTTGTTTGTAATAATTCACAGACTCAACGCACTTGCACCCAAACCAAGTTAGGATTAACAATTAGTTAAACCAGTAATAAGAATAAGAAAAAAGACTGATACACTTAAATCCATTCAATCCCTATTCACTCACCAAAGAAACCCAAAAGGATATTGTCAAACACAACATTGTTTTAAACATTATAACCAGCTCAAACTAAAGAGCAATCGCTATAAAAGACTAAGAAATCAATTAACCATGTTTAAGTTAATGACAAAATAGCTTAAAGTAAGTATCAAGAGGTATTTGACATACCTCTAGGTATTTTAACTTTCTGTTTCGGATTTACTTCAAAGTTTAGGTACATCCAGTTAGCTAAACTCCAAATTCCAGTAATCCAGAGTTAATCTAAACTGCACTCCACACTAATAAGTGATAATAAATCAATCAGAATAAAATTCCTATGTTTCTAACTTTAATCTGTTTAGAGTTCACTGTGGAGACAAAATGCCTCCAGTAATAAAGATATTAAAAAGCCAAAAGCTACCCAAACTATAATCCACCTTCAATTTTTCCTTGCCTCCACCCTCACTCTCTTTTTTTCCTCCTCACCTCAATTTAGCATCCAAACACATATGAAAAGATGAAATTCTCCATGAATCTAAAGGTAACCAAATGACGACCAAACCACTACCAAACCACTCACCTTCCGCCTGAAAAAAATTCAACTAAAGCTACACAAACTAAAGAGTAAAGATCAATTACAATAAATCAATTAACTATTTAAGATGCAAAATTATGCTAACAAAACTAAAGCTATATAAAACTATCTAACAATGCTCTAGGTATCTTAACCTTGACATATTTACCTCAATTTTATAAACAACTATATTATAAGAACATGTACTACCAACATGCCAAATAAAGGTTTCAAAAATTTTCAGTATAAACAACTACACCAAATATTGCATGCGACGCGAAGGTAAAAATTGCAGTTAGCATATTCATATAAGAAATTAATAAAACCTGTTTGATCTGTTTTAGCACTATGGCCTACTAGGAGGAGGCCAGAGTTGCTTTTCTTTTCTCATTCAGATGGTATGTGAGGATGATGCAAGCCTTTTCTTGTAAACTATCTGGTAGCCTTCATAAAGGTGCTAGGTTTCTACAGGAATTGAAGTGAAAAGGGAAGCACATGCACTCAATACCTCGGGCATCTTTTTGCGAAAGATCACAGCAGTAAAGATGTACCTAGATCAAAGAACATAGACAAAAAAAAGATGAAATGGTCCGTAAATAGTAGGATTATTTCCTTAAAAAATTCTCTATATTGATATAACCTCCAAAAAAACTCGATATTCTGTAAATTTTAAGTGATGTAAAATAAATCTACCAAAGAGAACAAACTCCTATCAGGTAAGCTTGTTTCGGTAACTTTTGTGTGTATTTGACACTTCATGAGGCTCATATCAGAGTATAAATTTTTCTTAAGGCTGTGCTAGCATACAAATAATTAATACAATACTACACATAATTTCATAATACAACTTTTAGTTGTTAAATGATCTTTGATGTTCACCCCCACCAACTCATAAATAATAAATTAAACTCTAGAATCTTGGATTACTTGAAGGGTAAGTCAATAAGATTGCACTGACATGTTTGAACAAATAACCAAAAATTCAATCACACCTTATCTTTGCATGAAACAAACAACAATCCAATACAAACACAAACAACAATCCAAAAGGCCATATCTTTGCATTCAAACCCCGGATTGCAAAATAACCTTCATCTAATACAAACACAAATAACAATCATCAATTTCACTTAATCTAACACAAATGCCAATCTAACACAAACACAAATCCTCAATTTCACTTCATCTAACTCACACTACCAATCTAACACAAACCCAACAAAACCTAGGCAATATAGTATATATACCTGATATTCACAGAACATAGAAGGTAGTTAATAATGCAAGTAGAATTAGGTTAGACCTGCACGAACTTGAATTCATGCAATTAAAAGAGGTAAAGTAGTCATTAATGTGACAGGGAAGTTTAATAAAGTTGGATGGAAGAGAGATTCGTACAGCTATTTCTAAACAAAAACTATGTTGTTGTTGTTGCCGTTATTATTTCTACAACAAATAAATACCAGACTAACACCTAGCAATACCCAAGTTGAGTCCTGTATCTAGCACCTACTAACAGTACATCTCTCTAAAACCTTACATTGACATAGTTCCTCCCCAGGTACAGCTAACATATTAACATTTGCAAATGCACATCAATGAGAACAATCATAATTTCCAACACATGGGGCAAACATAAAGTTCAAACTGCAAAGGCCCCTTTTTTCCGTATAAAGGAACCAAAACAATTCTCAATTAAATTAGCAGCCAACGTTACGAACCAACACTTCTTTCTTAGACCCAATGGGATGTTTCTAAATTAAAAGACAAAATGCATCTCTTTTGAGATTTCTTGTCTTCACTCTCAATAATCCTCTACCAAATAAATAACCAATACACAAAAAAGCCCCATGAATACTAGTCTCATGCTGTAAACATCTTGGAAAGCAATTTAGCACCCTATTATCTATATACATAATTAAGCTCCGACAACAATAACAACAATAACAATAACCATACACGATCTATATACATAATTAAGATCCGGCAACAATAGCATAATTAATATGAAAAACAACCACACTTCACCATAGAAAAATCAGTGCACCAATTCGTAGTATATTTTCTCGAATTTTTTTCTCCTAGTATTGGAACACATGGGTGTTCCAGTGCAATCAATTACTACTTTTTTATTGTCATTTTGATAGAATAGATAATAAAACATAAAAGGTCTTAATGCAAGAGTTTCGAAGTTGTACAAAATAGCTAGCAAAACATAACACTGCAACTAAACTATCAAAACAGAAGAGTTGGGGAATTTGAAATTGAAGTATCCCAAAACTACAACTAAACTATCCCGAAAATGCAACTAAACTAAACTAAACTAAACACAATCTAAAATGTCTATTGTTGTTCTACAAATTTTCAGCAATCTATCTAAACTAATCACCAATCTAAATTGTCTATTCCACAACTAAACTAAACTGTAAAACTGAACTGTAAACTAAACTAATCACCAATCTAAAAGAACCATACTTCCGAGTATTAGTTAATTGAAAACATAAAAGTTCAATGTCCTACTCCTCAGAGCATTAAACTTTTAAGTTATTGAACAACAATGAGATCAAATAACACATAATTTACAATGAGATGAAATAACATTTTTTCACTAATTGACCAAATAACATTGTATATACACTAACATTGTAAACAGTATATACTAAATTCTATATACTGTAAACAATGAGATCAAATAATTGACCAAATAAAACTATATAATGTAAACTATATACTAAAAAAGAACCATACTTCACCATACTTCACCATAGAAATAATTAACCATACATAAAAAATTTTGATAATTCGTCAAATGTGTTGCATATGCTTAATACATTAAGACTCCTTTGTATAGTTTCTTGATAATTCGTCAAATGTGGAGTAAGCAAATAGAAATTGCATAAACATATATACATGAAGACCACGATAATAAACACACACAAATCAGCTAAAGATCAGACTCGAGTAAAATATAGTCCAGTATTGAGCATTAACTTGAAATATATATTCTTACCTGTTTTCTTACAAATTTAGTCTTCATCAAAACCCCCTCCTTCATCATCCATACCAAAGTCCTGTTCCTGGGCAGGTTCAGTTTCCATATTGCCCAGTTCCTTCTCAATTTCCTTTAGTTTTTGCTCCACTTTAACCTCTCGCTGTACTCTTAGAGACTCCAGATTTGAGACACTGAAAAAGAACTCATGCGACTTTGGGACCTGCAGAGAAGTAGTTAAACTACAGTCTAAAAGCCAGACAAATTTAGATATAGAAGCAAAGATGGGATTTTTTTCAATCTGAACGTAACAACCACAGTCATCCTCATCCTGCATTAATTAATGTGTTAATTTTCAACTTGATTGATATTGCAACTTGATTGGAAAAGAATACAAAAAACAAAGCAAAAATTAATGTGTTAATTTTGATGATACCTACGAACATTTTGAAACTTGACATACTTTAAGGTAACAGGCTTGCCCTACAAAAGAACAAAAGTTAAAACTATAAATTGTTTGTAATGGGCAAAAGGATTTGTCTTTCCAAGACCAAAAAAAAAGCATAAAAGTAATGACCAAAGTTACCTCAAAGTTTTATGGTGATAATGCAAATGAGTCACTTGGTGGGTAGTCATTAACATTACTGCAGTATTTTTCATAATTGTTTCAAGATTGTATGAACTAAGCGTAAAAAGTTTCCATGAGATTTCAATTTTAGAAAAGATGTTCCTGCTACCGAATATAGATACCTGAATCCCATATGCTCCTTGTTTGAGAAATGTTTCACTATCTTTGGACGGTTGGACCTGCGAAATGAAGCATGGACATTTTTCAGAGTGTAGTTTGTAATGGTGATATGAAAATTCAGCAGCAAGGTACATGAGAATTTTCCTCTACTCTTCCAGCACAATACAATTAATTAGTAGTAATATGTCAAGAGGCAATTTACTCAAAGACTGGATTGTGGTCAACAGTGTATATCATGCAACCTGAACACTTAATAGCAAATCCCCACCAACCCACATCATGTGGGCCATCTGAGAAACTGTACCATAAAGGTAACTACCTTGGTAGGCTGAGTTATAGGTAAATAGATAACAATGTGTTTGATATTTATCGTTTATGATCCCTAAGGCCTCATGACATCACGTCCTTGATAATTATCAAAAAATAAGCACATTGATGCAGGACACAATAATTAGGAGAACCAAATGAAGATTTTCTTGGTCCGCCAAAGCCATCGTGGGATCCACCAAAACTTTGATTGTCTTTCTAAGACATATTCAGACTTCAAAGATCTTTAATTTTGGTTAGCAAACATTAGTGAATGCTTTGTAGGCAAAGCTGGTTGTAACAGTTTTAATCACCCACCTTTTTAGTGACATGAAAACTTTGTAATCCTATTTTCATTCTTCTGTTCCATGGAAATTTCTCTTGTAATGATATCAGCAGTTCAGTATATAATGAATTCTGAATTCATACAATAGGTGCTGCCTCATTTCATATACTTCATACTCAATGTATCCTTTCACAACTTTAATTAAATACAAAGAATTACCATTTTTATAGCAACAATCATAAAAAGGTTATCCTTCAGGGAGGATTCTTTCCTAAGCATATACATCAAATTATCTCAATAATTGCCTATCTGGATATTTGGGGCCAATTTTTAACTTCTTTTGGGGTGTGTGTGTGACTTAGTGTGCAGGTGGATAATCAACCAAATGGTTCAAGCTTGCAACTATGAATATCATGAACAACTCACAATAATGTTCCTCTCAAGATTTGACGTTGAATCTTTCAAAACCTTTAGGAAATGTAATCTTCTAACATACCTGCCTTCCAGAATATGGCTAGCAGAAGTTATTCTTTTTTTTCCTTTTCTTTTCTCCTTTTAATTTTTCTTTGATTCTATTTCTTACTTTTTGGTTGAACTTTGCAAAAATGGTGATTATCATCTACTATGTAAGAGTTAGCATTATGACTTTAAAAAAACTGTGAGGAAAGAGTAGAAAGAACTAAACACAACATGCAAATAAAAGTATAGAACTCTGATCTCATGCACTCTCCCCAGTCAACAGAAATATAAACTTAATCTAAGGTGCACTTTTAGAACTCCCAGCAAACTTAATCCTTTGGGCACCTGGAAGGTTCCAAAATTGCTCGAGATAGTAGTGCCATCAAGATTGGCCCCCTACACACCTGACACCCAATCAGTTTAAGCCTGCCTAGTCAAACTTCCCAAAATACCTCACCTCCATTGCCAAGAACACCCTAAGAAAAGTAGTAAAGTTCATGTTTTAACTATGGGTAGAGCTGTAGAGGCAAGACAACTAAAATTACCAAACTCCAACCTCCACTTAAAAGTAAACGTCAGTTACCCCCAACTTTATCTCCAAACACCCCTAAAGGTTAACTACCAATATTTGTGAAACACAATCCAACTACACGGTCTAACTATCATTGAAATTAGCACATTAAAGCCATCTCTATTTCTTGATATTATAGTATATCACCCTAAAAACAACAGCCTTGTTTCAATTTTGCATCAACATTAGATAACTAATCCATAGTAGGACCGTAAAAGCCCTAATTTACGCAAATTAGGGTTCAATCAAATACACCATGATCCAGGGCACACAATCCAAAAAAAACAAACTTAAACTTACTTGTGATCGAGCTTCTTGATCACCTCCTCGATCTTCTTCTTCATTGAATCGATAGCAGCAGTGTCAATCTCGAGCACGGAACTCGAGGCGAGCGATTCAGAGTAACTAATCCATAGTAGGACCGTAAAAGCCCTAATTTATGCAAATTAGGGTTCAAAAACAATCTCGAGCATAAAGAAGATGATCCAGGGCACACAATCCCAAAAAAAAAAAAAAAAAAAAAAAAACTTAAAGTTACTTGTGATCGAGCTTCTTGATCACCTCCTCGATCTTCTTCTTCATCGAATCGACAGCAGCAGTGTCCATCTCGAACATGGAACTCGAGGCGAGCGATTCGGAGAAAGAGAAGGGTTGGGGATAAAGTAATTACAGTCGGTGTTGATGAAGGAGATGACGTCATCACGGATGCGGGTTAGTGAGGAGGAAGATGTTGTGGGCAAGCACCAGGTGGAGGTTCTGCTGCTCTTCACCTTGATTTCGATTTGGTTCAAGAGATAGAGCAGGTTGAGAGACAAACAGCGAGGTGAAGAGATAGACAGCGAAAGCGGGAAGAGAGAGAGAGAGAGCCAGGGGAAGAGAGAGAGGGAGGGGGTTTTGAAATGGTGGGGTTTGAAATTTTGTACGGGAAAATATGTTTTGTGAAAATCAATCTGGGCCATTGATTTTAGGGGAGATTGAAGGAGAGCCACTTGATAGCTTTCTTTGTAATTTATTATATATATATATATATATATATATATATATATATATACACACACACACACACACACACACACAGAGAGAAAGAGAAAGAGAGAGAGAGAGGTGATCTTTTCCACATTCCAACTCTATTCAATAGCTTATGTCTTTGATCTTCTCTTTAGAATTTCCAAAATCTGTAAATAATAAAAATAGTATATCTAAGTAAATATGATGATATTAAATTGGACAAACAATTTATATATCACATGTATTAAACTAATCAATGATGGCTCTAGTGAGAATATCTAATGTATGGAGAATCAGTAACTGGAACTTAGAAGACAAAACAAATGCATTAAATCTAAATAAATTATCTAAAAAATTATTATAAATTTTCATAATTCAAGTTCAAATTCGACCAAGCCAACCGGTTTAGATGGCTTACCAGAGCTGGAGGCCAGTGTCATTGAGGCTGGCGTCCTGCAGGTTCGGTTGAATTGGTTGCAGCCTGAAAGTGTGCAACTGCGGTGACATCTGCAGGAGGTTCCTAGGTTTCGATGGCCCTGCTTGATTGTCGGTATACAACTGCTCGAAATGTCCGAACATTGAAATCTCACTTTTGGACTGTGCGACTGCCTGCTGCTCTACTCTTGCCCGTTGCTCCGTTAACTAACTTATTAGTTAAAAATGAAAATTAATACACTTAATAAATTCCAATTTGATTCTAATCTTCTATGATTCTGCTTAATATATTTGAGATGTGAAAGATGCTTAGATTTTGAATTTTGTATTGAGGTTGATCTTATTTTGCTTATTATGGATTTTGGATGTAGGTGGGAAATTTGTGTGGAAACTTTTTGAATTTCGAGAGATTTTTTGAGTGGAAAGCTCTGCGTCGATTTCTCCCATTGCCAACGACGCATGTCGCGCCGCTGTTACCACGTAGAGCCGCCAAAACCCATCCGCAGGTTAGTAGTCAGTGGGTGTAATATGCTGTTTAATTTTTGAAATTTTATGTGGTGCAATATGTTGTTTAAGTGGTGGATTATTTTTTGTTCCAAGGTTGTCAATATTATTAGTCTCGAGATAATTAGAAGACGTTTCTCCGTACTATCTTAACACCATTCGTTATGTTTTGCATTTAAACTATGCATATAAATTTGATCTTATGTTATCTACTACTCTGAGAGCTAGTACTAGACATTTTCCAACATGCCTCATGATTGTGGTAAAATGTACTTACATTTAATTTCACATGAAATGCACAAATTTATATTGACCTTTTTCAAAAATATAGAAATTTATTTAATTTGATGACTAGACTTTTTATAGGCGTGCTTCGCACGTGCATTATACTAGTTATTTATATCTTCTAAAGATTTTCATTTGTGAATATATTTTCCAAATATACTATCTCTACTCTTCTTTTGAATAATATGCAAAATCTAATTACAGTTTTGGCAAATAAATCAACTTAAAAGGTTTGTTCATTTTGTTTCTTATATCTAAGGGTAATGCACTAATGCTACGATGCTCTTGTAATTTTATATTTTTTAAAAATTGAATAAAGATATTGGAGACTAATCAAACTTTTACAGTTAAAGTTAGATATGTGGTTAAAGTTAGATATGTGTTTCATTTTTCTGTCACATCATTTTTATCTATCTTCTTTCTTACCTACCTTCACTTGATTAGGTTTTTCTTGATTACAAAAATCCCATTCCTATTAGGGGAACTCCTCTAACTATTGCCTCAACTTGCATCTAGGGCTGCCAATCAGGTCGGGTTTGACTCGAACTCACCTTATCCAACCTGTTTTTTTTTTGTTGTATGGGCCTCTATACTTCAATACCCGAACCTATTCGGTTTCAAAATTTTATCCTAAAAAAGATTGGGTCAGGTATGGAAATTGGCTCTAACCAGCCCGAGCCCGGCACGAACAAACCAGACCCTTACCCAACCCATACCACCCGAAGTATATATGTCTATGTGTGTGTATATGTATGTGTATATATCTCTCTATATATTTAAAGCAAGTATTAATTCAATTGATTATTAGACATTTATGTATATCAATGGATTTTGTCTCTGATCAAGCCATTACCCCCTCCCCACCCTATTTGGCAATTTTCACAGTCCTATCCACCTCTATCTCGGTAACAAAGAGCACTTTCAAAAGGAGTTTCTCTCTCTAGAAATTCTAGAGAGATAAGCTCTCCCCAAAAGAAACAAACTCAAAACAAAAAACCTAGATCTGCTCTTGGGGTGCGACGGCTAGGGTTCGTCGCCCCCCCCCCCCTCCCCAGTCCCGTCCGCCGTTGCTCACCTCATCTCTCTTCTCCGCTTCCTTCCCCGCCCCCTCCAGATGCCGTCGCCATCGCCATCCGCCCCTCTTCGCATCCTCCGTATCCCTGGGTTCCGATGCTGGTGGGACGGGATCGACGACATCGTCGACATGGGGTGCTGGTCGAGATCGCCGACATCGATGTTGAGCTTTGATGAGTGTACCCCCGAAAGAAGGTCTACTGATCTCTATGCTACTGAAGCTCATGAATGCGAAGAGAACTATTGAGATTGGAGTGTTCACTGGTTACTCTCTCCTCACGACAGCTTTGGCTTTGCCAATGGATGGAAAGATAACTGCAATCGACATTGACAAGTCGTTTTATGAGATTGGCCTGCCCTACATTCAGAAAGCTGGAGTTGAGCACAAGATCAATTTCATTGAATCTCAGGCACTTCCTTTTCTCGATAAAATGCTTCAAGAGACCTATCTATATGTTGTTTGTGTAGTCTAAGGTAGATGCTCAATGAAGAGGGTAACATTGATCATGGAAAGATTGTACGAGCTCTAGAAGAGCTTCAGGCACAAGCCGAAGGGGGTTTCGTTGAGGTAGACGAGATCGATGACATGGAATGCACAGTTTCAATCTGCAGCTCGATTGGCAGGTATGGTTTATTTGGTTTGGTGAGGAAAAGTGTTAGGTGAGGCAATTGGAATGGGGGAAGTGGTGTTTGAGCTTGGGTCTGCGTTGGGAGATGTGGGGAAGGGGAGAGAGGAGATTGGGTTGTGTGTGTGAGAGAGAGGAGTAGCGGAGGAGTCCCTAATATCCAAATTTTCTCCCTAAATATCCAAATTACAACCAACTTACAATTAGCAAGAAAATGTACCCTCGTTGGTGGGGTGACGGTAGTTCAACAATTTTATTGTTTGTGCTCTACTTTGTCCTATTCAGGTCAAAGTGAGGGGTGCCTACGGTCTCTCTCATGTCAGGGGGCTTGGAGGGGGTGGTGGCATTTGTTCAGCAGTTAGGGGACTGGACAACCTACGTTGCGAGGAACTAGTGAGAGTCAACGAGGGTCAAGCGAGGGGCTGAGAACCATGACTCAATCTGTACAGGGAGTTGTTAGATTGGTGGAGTGTCTGCGGTCTCTCATATGGTGCTTGAAGTTGACGTGCGAGTCATTAATGGTAGCGACAGAGGTGTCAGTGTGAGCAGTCAGGGCAAGACCAACCTTTTACGAAAAAAAGCCCTCTATCTCTAATAGAACTCTCGTATCAAATAATCACTATCATTATTTATCTCTGCACCATTTATATTTTTCGAATCCCACCAGATTCTAATGAGAACTTTTTCAACTTCTATCAAAAACTTATGATCACATGGACATTTTGATTAAACTCAATCTAGCATTGCATGAACACTTGCTTTTGGATGTTGATTTAGATATATATATACATCTACCTGCTAGACTTTTTTCTTCTTAAAAAAAGAAATCTACTCTAAATTATTCTAACCAACCTGAACCCATTCTAACATTAAATGCCAGGCCTGACCCAAGAACCTGCCCGAACCCGACTTATAGGGTTCAGGTTTGAAAACTAGTAGCCCGTTGGGTATGGGTCGAGCCAAATAGAAGGTTAAGTGCTTGGGGTATGGCTTGAAATATATGCAAAACCCGCTGAGGCTGCCTCAGCCTATTTGCAGCCCTACCTACATCACGATCTCATCTTGAAATATCTTCGTATTCTTCGAAGATGTTCTACTACATCATACACTTAAACCAAAAAGCAAAAACAAAAAAAAAGCGAAAAAAAAATATTGTTATACTCATAACTAGACTAACTTAATTGTGGATCTTATCTAAATTTGAAATCTTGTTCTTCATTAAGGATGCAACTTCCTCGTGACTTTGTTTGCGTAGTAAGCAAGCTTGATCAACGAGCAGTGAGCTGGCTTAATCGGCGGGTGGCTGGGACAGACAGATAACGTCCTCCTCCCGCTCCTACCCTGTCCATATTGAATTTAAGCACAAAATGCAAAAAAATTCTCTTCTCAAACATAAAATCATTATTAAATATCCTACACTTGATATTTTCCTTTTATAAGATGTCACCATATAACAATGGCCAAGTTATTTAATTCCATGATATAAGTGATATGGGTCAGATGATGTGGCCCCTCCTAGGCCACAGGATCCCCTCAAAGAGCGTGCATCGCCAGCTCATCCGGGTCTGCCACGTCAGCCCTAAACCACCCCGGGCCTGTGCCACGTCAGCCCTAAACCACCCCGGGCCTGTGCCACGTCAGGCCCACGGGCAATCGGGTCCAGACCCGGCCCTAAACGGGTCCAGACCCGGTTGGCTTCTCCTATAAATACCAGACCCTCCACCCCTTCCTAAGGTAATCCATCTTTTCCCTCTCAAACCCTAGTTACTGTTACTCTCTTTCAGTAGCTGACTAGATCGTCGGAGGGTCTGCCACCGGGACCAACCTCGGTGTTCCTAGACTGTGTGCAGGTACACGAGACTCCGGATCCGAGCCTCCAGATCTGAGCCGAGCATCCTATCTCCGCCTTACTCATGTCTATCCCCGAACTGTTCCCCTGGCTGAGGATCGGTGCCACCGTCCGCACCAAAGCTTCCTCCACCAATACAAATCGAGAAGAACTCACACCTGGTGCATCCACACCCCAAAAACAAATCGCATCAGGTTGGCGCCTTCTGTGGGAAACCTTTAGTGCAGATGCCGACCCGAGCTTAGCCATCAACGGTATCCCGTCCATCCGAGCTCACATGGCGCCCAAGGCCAGGAGAGCTGTCACCTCTGTGCGTCGCCAGGACGTCCCTCCTCAGGATGACCCTGTCGATGCTCATGGATCCAACAATCCGGGGATCAGCCACGGACACCAGTCAGTGGCCTCCCGTTCGGTCATTTCCGACCTACACAGGGTCATCCAGAATCGACAAGAACACCGGACTAGGGGAGGAGCCGCTTCCAACTCGGTCCCGAACCATCCCAGACCACCGCCCTAAGGACGGGCGTCGGCGCTCAGCCGGGTCGGCAGGAGGCCGCTGGCCCAACATAACCGGGCTGAACGAGCCTCGGTCACCCACCAGGAGTTCCAGGACTTTCAAAAAGAGATCATGGAGGCCATCCGTGGGGTCCCCATCGACAAGACGAACTGCCACTCTAACTCACACTCAGACATCGAGGCCAGCGCGTCCCGCGGCCCGACTGTCCCGCCGGAGTATGACGATGACGTCTTGAAATGCCTCCAGGAAATGGAAGACCGCCTCGACCACTTTGGCGATGGAGGCCCGAGGGCGGCCCAGGGGCACAGGCCCAACAGGCCGAAATACCCCGGAATTTCCGTCCCCCATAATTCGAGACTTATGACAGTGAGGGTGATCCTGCTGATCACATGTAGGGCTTCAAGACCCTTATGATGATTCACAGCGCATCGGATCCCCTCCTGTGCCATGCCTTCCCCGCCACCCTCCGGATCCTGGCTCAGGAATGGTTCTCCAAGCTCACCCCCGGCTCCATCTACTCTTTCGACCAACTGGAGGGCAACTTCCTCGCCCACTTCGTGACCAGCCGAAAGGCCGAAAGGACGAGTGCATCCCTACTGGGCCTCCGACAGAAGGAAAGGAAGTCGCTCCGGTTGTTCGTAAGAAGGTTCACCACTGAGGCGAGGTCGGTCTCCTCCCTGGACCCAGGGGTCTCCTCGGCAACATTTCGGCACAACGTCTGGCACGGCCTGCTGAAGGCATCCCTGGCAAAGAAGCCCCCGATCAATTTCCCTGACATCCTCAATCGGGGCGAAAAGTACATCCGGGCCGAGGAGGCCCTGAATCCAGAGGACCCCAAGGAGATTCTCAGAAAGGAGAAACGCAAGGCCGACGAGGCGGAGCCAGCAAAAAAAATCCCCAAAGACGGGGGCATCGCGAAAAGAGTCCCTCCTGTCCCCTACTTCAAGAGGTACACTCTGCTGACGCAAAATGTGTCAGCCATCCTCTTAGCGATCGAAGATAGGGACCTCGTGCAATACCCTCCACGACCGACCAACAATAATAAGAAGTGGGACCAGCAGTTCTACTGCTGCTTCCACCGGGACAATGGGCACGACACGGACCATTGCTGTGCCCTGAAGGACGAGATCGAGGCCCTCATCCAACGAGGGTACCTCTGGGAGTTCAAGCGGGAAGACGTTCGGGACCAGAGGGACACAAGGAACAGGAGGCCTTCCCCTCTTCCTCGAGCGCCCAGACAGCGTCCCGAGCAGGACCCCGAGCATGAAGAACCCGAGGGTCAGGCCATCTTACATTGCGTCCACGGAGGGCCCATGGGAGGGGAATTCAACACTTCCCGCAAGGCATTCGTCCGTGGGGTCAACGTCGTTCAGGGCACCCTTATCCCTCAGGTCCAGCAACTCCCTGTCTCCTTCTCAGCGGAAGACCTGGAGGGAGTTCGGCTTCCGCACTGCAACGCGCTCGTCATCAGCCTCAGCATGGCAAACTTTGAGGTCTGTCGCATCCTTGTGGACAACGGGAGCTTGGTAAACATTCTCTTCCTTGAAGTATTCGAGAACCTGAAGCTCTCCCGGGATAAGCTAAAGCCAGCCGGGTACACATTGCATGGATTCTCTGGCATCCTGGTGGCTATTGAGGGAATCGTGACCTTGGACGTCACCGCTGGTACGAACCCTCACAGGCGAATCGAGTCGGGACTTCATGGTTGTAAACGTCAAGGCAGCCTACAATGCCATCCTCGGCCGTCCCGGGCTTTTCTCCCTCCAAGCGGTTCCCTCGGCCTGCCACCAAAAGCTAAAATTCCCCACTAAGTCTGGTGTCAGAGTTGTCCAAGGAAACCAAGAAGCGGCACGCTCGTGCTATGTGATGGCAATCGGGGGTGGTGTGTTCCCCCTAGATGCCGTCCAGCTACAACCCAAGAGAACCTAGCAAGAACTAGAGCTGGCAGATGAATTAGAAGATGTCTCATTCGAGACTAGGGACCCATCAAGGTGTTTCCGAGTGAGCTGCTCCCTCGTTCCCGACCTCAAATCTGCCCTGATCGACTGCATTTGCCGCAACGTCGACCTCTTTGCCTGGAAGCCCTCTGATATGCCAAGTATCTCTGAGGACCTCATAATGCACAAACTCAGCATGATCCCCGGCTCGAAGCCAATTGTCTAGAAGTGACGTAAGTTTGCCCCGGAGAGGCAACAGGTGGTGAAAGTGGAGGTGGACAAGCTCTTGTCCGTCCGTTTCATACAGGAGGTCAGCTACCCTGAGTGGCTGGCGAACATCGTGATGATCAAAAAGGCGAGCATGAGCTGGAGGATCTGTACAAACTTCACAGACCTCAACAAGGCGTGCCCCAAAGATCCGTTCCCCCTCCCCAGCATCGACGCTCTAATCGACGCTACATCGGGTCACGGGCTTTTTTCTTTCATGGACGCCTTCTCAGGCTATAACCAGATCCGAATGTTCCCTCCTGATATTGTCAAGACGTCCTTCATCACGGACCAAGGTCTTTACTACTACCGGGTTATGCCCTTCGGGCTGAAGAATGCCGGTGCTACTTATCAGAGGCTCGTTAACTGAGGCTTCAAGGATCAAATTGGGCGTAACATAGAGGTGTACGTCGAAGACATGCTCGTCAAGAGCCAACAGGGACAGGATCACGTCGCCGACCTAGAAGAGGCCTTTGGGGTCCTTCGGACCCACAACATGAGACTCAATCCAGCGAAATGTGCATTCGGCGTCTCTTCGGGAAAATTCCTCGGGTTCATCGTCAGCCAGCACGGTATCGAGGCGAACCTCTAAAAAATATAGGCCATAATAGACATGGCCCCTCCCAGAAACATCAAAGAAGTCCAGAGGCTAACAGGAAGACTAGCAGCCATCGGCCGTTTCCTCTCCAAATCAGAAGAGAAGTCCCTCCCATTCTTCAAGGCACTGCACGGAACTGGAGGATTCGAGTGGGGTACTCAGCAGCAAGAGGTGTTCGCCCAATTGAAGGAGTACCTTGCCAACCCTCCTTTCCTCAGTATGCCCGAACCAGGTGAGCCCCTCTGGCTTTACCTTTCGGCTTCGGAGAGCGTGCTCAGCGCCATCCTCGTTCGAGAAGAGAAGGGAGTCCAAAAGCCTCTGTACTATGTGAGCAAGGTTCTGCTCTCTGCCGAAACCAGATACTCCCGGATGGAGAAGATAGCATATGCCCTGGTCATGGCCGCACGGAAGCTCTGTCCCTATTTTCAGGCGCATTCAGTCTAGGTGCTCACAGACCAGCCTCTGAAGGCCGTGCTCTATAAGCCTGAGAGCTCGGGATGACTAGTCAAATGGTCGATCGAGCTCAATTAATACGACATCGGCTACCAGCCAAGGATGGCCATCAAAGGACAGGCCCTTGCCGAATTCATCACGGAATGTACCATCTCCGAGCAACCCGAAAGTAAGGAGGCCGAACAGACATAGGAATTTTACGTCGATGGTTCCTCCTGTGAAGAGGGGAGTGGTGCGGGCATCATTCTGCTGGGTCTCGACGGCTTCCTCCTTCAATATTGCCTCTGCCTCAACTTTCTGGCCTCTAATAACGAGGCTGAGAACGAGGCCATGATCGCCGGGCTCACCCTGGCACATCAGGCCGGTACTAGGCAGATCAGGGCCTTCAGTGACTCTCAACTCGTGGTCAACCAGATCACCTGAGAGTACGAGGCCTGTGACGACCGGATGATCAAGTACCTGGCCATGGTCCAACGGCTATTGACGTCCTTCGACGAGTCGGCAGTCTTAAGGATCCCCAGGGAGCAGAACGCTCAGGCCGATGCTCTGTCAAAGTTAGCTTCCTCTTCCTTCGAAGGCCTCGATCGCACCGTCCTGATCGAAGTTCTCCTAAAGCCGAGTACGAACTTCCCCGAGACTCTCTGCATTGAAGACAGAGCTCCTCCTGACGACTGGACCACTCATATCAAGAAATTTCTAATCAAGGGAGAGCTCTTCGAAGACCGAGACGAAGCGAGGCGGGTTAGGGTCCGTTCGGAAAGGTTCGCCGTGATCAATGCGACCCTCTTCAAGAGGTCATACACAACAACGGACGGAAGACCCTACCTCCGCTGTCTGACCCCCGATGAAGAAAAGTACGCTCTCAGGGAGCTACATGAGGGAATCGGCGGGTGCCATATAGGAAGCCGCTCGCTCGCACGAAAGGCTTTGAACCAAGGGTACTACTGGCCCACGATGTTGCAAGATGCCCTCGCCCTGGTGAAGAAGTGTGGCCCCTATCAACGGTTCTTCCCCGTGAAGAGGGCTCCACAAGCAAACCTCTGTTCCATGGCCAGTCCGACCCCCTTTGCAATGTGGGGGATGGACCTGGTAGGCCCATTTCCAAAGGCAACGGGCCAACGAAAGTTTCTCATAGTGGCAATCGATTACTTCACGAAGTGGATCGAGGCCGAGCCGTTAGCCATAATCACCGAGCAGCAGACCCAATAGTTTTTCTAGAAACACATCATCTGCCGGTTCAGGATCCCACATGTGCTCATTACCGACAATGGGACCCAGTTCATGGGTAAACATTTCCGAAGGTTCTACCGAGATCTCGGGATCCAGCAGCATTTTTCTTCAGTGTGCCACCCGCAGTCAAACGGTCAGGCCGAAAATGCGAACCGCCAAATCCTTGACGGTCTCAAGAAGCGACTCGATAACTCCTTCAAGTGGTTATGGGTCGAGGAGCTTCCGAGCGTTCTCTGGGCCCACCGAACCACAAAGGGAATCCCTACGGGAGAGTCGCCATTCAACCTGACATACGGCACGGAAGCCGTCATTCCCCTGGAGATCGGGATTCCTTCTTCCTGGATCATGGCCTTCGATGAAACTAGCAACTCTGCACGGCTGCGAGCCGACCTGGACCTCATAGACGAGGTCAGGGAGAAGTACGCCATTAGAAGGAACATCTACCAACAAAGGATCGAAATGTTCTACAACAAAAAGGTGCATCCCATCAACATCAAGCTCGGAGATCTCGTCCTCCAGAAGCTGGCGGTATCCAACCCTGGCCAAAAGAGAAAACTGTCTCCAAACTGGGAAGGCCCATTTTCAAAGGTATCGGGGGTTGTACGCCTGAGCACGTACCGCCTAACCGATCCAGAGGGCAAGGCTGTCAAAAGGCCCTGGAACGCAGAGCACCTCATCAAATTCCTAGAAGGGGAGGGTTAGCCTCTACAGCCCATGTAAAATTATTAAGGATGTAATCGGCACGTCGTGCCTATTTTTTGTAAAGTTCAAATATGTTGTAATTATGCCAGCTTTCTTAAAACAAGTTTTGGCTTCGTGTTAGTTGTCATTAAAAACATGTCTTAGGCTCGGCGCTCGGATAGCATCGCGAGCCAGAAAAGCTTCCCTTACAAGCTTAGGGCTCGACACTCGGATAACACCGCGAGCCAGAAAAGCTTCCCTTACAAGCTTAGGGCTCGGCACTCGGATAACACCGCGAGCCAGAAAAGCTTCCCTTATAAGATTAGGGCTCGGAACTCGGAGAACACCGCAAGCCAGAAAAGCTTCCCTTACAAGCTTAGGACTTGGCACTCGGATAACACCGCGAGCCAGACTAACTTCCCTTACAAGCTTAGGGCTCGACACTCAGATAACACCACGAGCCACAAAAGCCTCCCTTACAAGCTTAGGGCTCGGTACTCGGATAGCACCGCGAGCTAAAAGAGCTTCCCTTACAAGCTTACAGCTCGACAATCGGCTACAAACGTACCATCGATCTCGAGCAAGGCCATGGCTTTCTTCAAAGCCACACGACGGATACGCTCGGCAACTACGTTCAGCTACGCCCATTACCGACTTTTTCTCCGGTTTGGGGGCTCGGTATCTGCCCCTAGCATGGTTTGTGGGGGCTCGGCATCTGCCCCTAGCATGGTTTGGGCTTCTTCAAGCCCATCAACCTATGCGTATGGCGACAACCGCCAGCTACACCCGTACCGTCTTCCTGAGAACAAGTGTGGGGGCTCGTCATCGACCCCGAGCAAGTTCGTGTCTTTCTTCAAAGCCACTCGACCGATACGCTTGGCGACTACGTTCAGCTATGCCCATTACCAGCTTTCTCCTCGGTGTGGGGGCTCAGCATCTGCCCCTAGCATGGTTTGGGCTTCTTCAAACCCATTAACCTATGCACACGGCGGTAACCAGCTACACTCGTACTGTCTTCCTGAGAATAAGTGTGGGGGCTCGTCGTCGATCCCGAGCAAGGCCGAGGCTTTCTTCAAAGCCACTCGACCATTACGCTCGGCGACAACCTTCAGCCACGCCCATTATCGGCTTTCTCCCCGGTGTGGGGGCTCGGCATCTGCCCCTAGTATGGTTTGGGCTTCTTCAAGCCCATCAACCCATGCACAAGACGGCAACTGCCAGCTACACCCGTACCGTCTTCCTGAGAACCAGTGTGGGGGCTCGTCGTCAACCCCGAGCAAGGCCGAGGCTTTCTTCAAAGCTACTCGATCGTTACGCTCGGCGATGACCTTCAGCCACGCCTATTACCAGCTTTCTCCCCAGTGTGGGGGCTTGGCATCTGCCCCTAGCATGGTTTGGGCTTCTTCAAGCCTATCAACCTATGCGCATGGCAGCAACTGCCAGCTACACCCGTACCGTCTTCCTGAGAACAAGTGTGGGGGCTCGTCGTCGACCCCGAGCAAGGCCGTGGCTTTCTTCAAAGCCACTCGACCGATATGCTCGGTGACTACGTTCAGCTATGCCTATTACCGGCTTTCTTCCCGGTGTGGGGGCTCGGCATCTGTCCCTAGCATGGTTTGGGCTTCTTCAAGCCTATCAACCCATGCACAAGGCGGCAATTGCCAGCTACACCCGTACCGTCTTCTTGAGAACAAGTGTGAGGGCTCGCAGTCGACCTTGAGCAAGGCCAAGGCTTTTTTCAAAGTCACTCGACCATTACGCTCGGCGATGACCTTCAGCCATGCCCACTACTGGATTTCTCCACGGTGTGGGGGCTCAACATCTGCCCCTAGCATGGTTTGGGCTTCTTCAAGACCATCAACCCATGTGCACGGCAGCAACCGCCAGCTACACCCATACCGTCTTCCTGAGAACAGGGGGTGGGGCTCGTCCTCGACCCTGAGCAAGGCAGTGGCTTTCTTCAAAGCCACTCGACCAATACGCTCGGTGGCGACCGTCCACCACGACCACTTTAGCAAAGTTTTCATTAAGGTTTAGGGCGCCCGCCTTCGGCAAATGCCTCGAGCTTCGAGTTGTTGTTTGACCCTCCTCTCACCCGCGAGCAACTCGGGGTTTACAGCTTTCAAAAGCCAAAACCCCGAACTATTCGAGGGCGGCAGGGGAGCCACCGACTAAAGGCTCTCTCCGATCCTCCGATCCTCCGAGCCTCTGAATCAATTGATTGACCCACCACTCACCAACGAACAACTCGGGGTCTTACGTCCCTCAAGGCCAAAATCCTGAATTGTTCGAGGGTGATTGGTGCACCACCAATCCGAAGCCCTCAGACCAAAGTTCTAATTTTGGGGCACCCGCCTTCGGCAGGCACCCAAATCAAATGGCAGATCAGCCAATCTCAATCTCTAACCACCAACAAGGAGCGGAGGGGGTTATATAGCCCCCTGAGAAGCGCAGTTATTGCATCTAGGAAGCCCAAATGGCAAAAGACGAAACATCGCCATTAATGCATACCAGAAGGCGAAACGTCGCCATTAATGCCCATCGAGAGGCGAAACACCATGGATTATGAATCGCACGTGCAAAGTCACTGTGTGGTTTTTCCGCCTCGGCGGTGACCCCTTTTTCAAGGCTGAACCCGGCAACCATCACCACTCAATGGAATTATCAAGGTTAAAGAAGTCGGGAGTCTGTTTTTATTATTACTCATCGCGCGCCCGTAACGGTGGCACAAATACTATGAAAAGCTTATAACTCACTCGCACTCGGCCTAAAACTCAAAGTCAGCGCTTCCTTCGGGCTCCCTCTCTCGCTCGGCCGGCCTGATCGGGGAAGGCTCCCCCGCCACCGAACTTTCCGCATCATCAGGTTGGGCCCTCTCCAACAAAAAAGTCGGAGATGGTCCTAATACCGAATTACTCGCCTCCTCGACCAAACCGGAGCCTAGCACTAGCTTCCACCTTCTGATCTCCAACTCCTTCTCAACCACGGGCTCACAAAGAAAAGACTCCGAAGCCGACCACCTGCTAGAGGCATCCGAGATTGACCAGTACGTCTCGAATACCCACCAGTCCCGGTCGGCTATGGCTTTCTTTAGACAAGCAACCTCCAAGCCAAGCTCCCTAGACTTGTTCATAAAATAATTCACTAAGGTCGCTCGGTCCCGAACATGTTTTCGTTGGCGAGCCAGAGCCGCCTCCATGGCCTCCGTCCCCGTTCGGACCCGGAAAGCCTCGGCAGAAATAGGGTCGGAATCTAAGATCCCGTGTGTCTATCAAAAAGGAGAGAAACAACAAGTCACAAAAGAGACAAGTCATGGAGCCTCGGCCAAAAAAGTTATCTTTCATTAGTTTCAAAATTTGTGCTACAAAATGCGGGGGCCAGTCCGCACAAAGCATATACAATCACAAAAAGAAAAAGGAAAAACCTAAGCTATTCTTGAGAGGGGGGGGTGGCACCTGTTCGTCAGCCAGGTCGCCCCCCATCTCCTCGCCACCAGGAGTCGGCAGAAGATCCGGCTGCCAGCCGTAGTGAAGGTGGTCGACCCCCTGGTCCGGATAGATCATCCGGAAATGCTCCTTAGCCCGGTCATAGACCTCGTCCTGTGCCAAGATCAGGGCATCCGCCATGGTAATCTCTGCCTGCTCTAGGGCCTTCCGCCCCTTCTCTGCTTCTTCCTTGAGGCGATCTACGTCCTTCTTGTGGTGGTCAAAGATCGAGGTCAACTGGGCCTCGTGGACGGCCTCCATACTCTGAGCCTCATTTAGCTCGTCTGTCGCCTTGTTCAATTCACGGAGATACTTCTCTACGTTCCTCATCTCGATGAGGATCTCCTTCTCCAAGCACTTCTGAAAGTGCTGCTCGTGAAGCATCGCCTGTCCGAGGAAAAAAAGTCAGAAAAATTCTAGAATCCAAACTCAATACAAAGTGTCAAACACTCACCGAGATCTGCGCCTGAGACCACCGCATGAAGGCCTGCTCAGACGTCTGCACTGCCACCGCCATCCAATCTCGCTCGGTGGCGATGTTCCTGACCACCTCAATGGCCACGGGACCTTCAAGCAGGGAATCCCCTGTGACGACTGACCAATCAGGAGCGTGTGGCCAAAGTCCCTGTCTCCCCATCATCTGCTCGGCGGTAGGCCGAGTTGGGGGAAGCCTCTGCTCTGGGGCCTCGGAAGTCCTCTTGCTAGCCGAGCTTCCCCCCTCCTCCCGAGATGCCCTCGGTGTGTGGTGATGTTGCTTCTTTGTTCTCTTTGGGGCCGGCTCCACGACTGCCGAGGTCGGTCCCTTGCCGGACCCTGTGCCCTGAGCAGCCGCCTTATCCTGCTCCGCTGTCTTCTCCTTCTCCGCCCTCCTCTTGGTGGCAGCTGCCAATAAGGCATGCCTGTGTCGAGCTGATTGGTCATCATCTCTGCAAAATAGAAGAGAAGCTAACGTTAACACAAAAACAGAAAGATATAAATTTTAGAACAAAGACATACTAGGGTCGGCTGGGCTCAGTCCGGCTCGGGCCAGGTGCATCTCAGTCACTCGAGACCACGCTATGCTGTGCCCCTCAACAATCTTCTCCACCTTCGCCCACTCTTTCTCCGTCAGCTCGCTACGCTTCGGAGGCTTATGGTTCGGCTTGAAGAAATTCTAAGATGTCGGAATCCCCCAAGACTTCTTGCTCCGGACTATGGAATACTTCTCTTTCCACCCTTTGATGGAGTCTGGATGGCCGTACATCACCTTCTTATGAGGCCTAGGTGAGAAGTAGAAGATCCCCTCCGCATCGCCCAACGAACTAATCTCCAAGATGGTGCGGAAGTATGTCAGCCTTGGCTTGACCCCCTTCTCTTGGCACTTCAAGATAAAGCAGATAAAGTGCTTCTAAGAGTTGGGGCCGTACTGCATCGGGCTTAGCTTCGCCCAGTTCAAGACCCGCTTAACGAAGGGGTGCAGCGGCAACCTTAGTCCCGAGATGAAGGCGTCCTCAGGGAAAATACAATAACCCGGTGCGAGGACAGTAGTTGGGCGAATACCGAGGCTCGGAATCAGAACTTCGAACTCCCGAAGGATGAAGTAGGCCGCCCTCAAGATGTGAAGCTAGTCCGTCTTCAAGACCCATGGAATACCATTCATTCTGATCTTCACCCGACTCTTGTCGCCCGGCACCGAAGGAAAAGGATCAAAGTCTTTAACGTCGTCAGGATACATCCTGATCGACCTGGATTTTTGAAGGAGACCGGGGCAAATTTGAAACCCGGTCAAGGGGCATATTGGTCCGGTGGAGGGGGGCTATCCGGAAGGCTCAACCTTCTCTTCTTCCTATGAGGACAAGCCTTCCTCTCAAGAGACGACATCGACAAAGGTGGCAGAGGGGGGAGATCACCCTCGCCCCCGGCTATGCCTCCTGCGGTGCCTCCGCCCGCACCTCCTCGAGCATCGGCCTCCCCCGCGTTCCGATCAGGCTCCCCCTGATTCCCTTCAGTGTCCTCCTCACCCTCAACGGCACCCTCTCCCTCGGAATCCTGCTCCTCCTCATCACCCTCATCCTCAACGTCCCCTTCTCCTTCGGGATCATGCTCTTCTTCGTCGACCTTGTCCTCTTCCTCGCCCTCATCCACAGGCTCCTTCCCCGGCCTATGGGACCTTAACAGTGACACAACAAAGACCACATCATCCCTGCCGTCCGACCCTGGATCTGATAGTACGTCCTCCTTAATCCCATAGTCGCCCATGGAGGAAGACGTGTCTGACTCAGCTTCCTTTGCAGAACGGCCTGACGAGCTTGCCTCGGAGCCGGACTGAGAGCACGACATTACGAGTGAGAAATACTAACTTGAAATATTGACCAGATGATCACTGGAAAAAGGTCGCCGACGTCAAGTAAGACCCTGTTCTTGAAAGTTGAAAAATGCAAGTAAAGAAATGAAGGAAAGAAAAGTGAGGGGGGGGGGGGAGGGGGATTTATACAGGGAAAGCGACTCCTCGATTTTCGTGAAAAGATCTGGCCCTTAGATCTTAATCATCAAGATCTAATTGCCGCTAGGATCTAGAGTCGCTTTGATCCTTGTGCACATGATGTCAGCAGTTGGCACAAAATTACCCTAATGCCCCCAGGTCTTTTCCAACAAGCTGGCTTTTCCAACAAGTCAGGGGGCTCGGAGCTCAGATGGCACCGCGAGCCCCAAACTCCTCATCTTTTCACAGGAGGCTCGGAGCTCGGATGACACCGCGACCCCCAAAATCCTCCTTCATTCACAGGAGGCTCGGAGGTCGGATGACACCGTGAGCCCCAAGGTCCTCCTCTATTCACAGGAGGCTCGGAGCTCGGATGACACCGCGAGCCCCAAAGTCCTCCCTTATTCGCAGGGGGCTTGGAGCTCGGATGACACCGCGAGCCCCAATCTCCTCCTCTGCTCACAGGACGCTCGGAGCTCGGATGACAGCGCGACCCCCAAACTCCTCCCCTATTCACAGGCGGCTCGGAGCTCGGATGACACCGCGAGACCCAAAGTCCTCCTCTATTCGCTGGGGGCTCGGAGCTCGGATGACACCGCGAGCTCCAAACTCCTCCCCTATTCACAGGAGGCTCGGAGCTCGGATGACACTGCGAGACCCAAAGTCCTCCCTTATTCACAGGGGGCTCGGAGCTCGGATGACACCGCGAGCCTCAAACTCCTCCCCTATTCACAGGAGGCTCGGAGCTCAGATGACACTGCGAGCCCCAAAGTCCTCCTCTATTCACAGGGGGCTCAGAGCTCGGATGACACCGCGAGCCCTAAAGTCCTCCTCTTTCCAACCAGTGAGGGGCCCGTCTACCGACCCTCGACCCTCGGCTTGCCGAGCTCTAACTCGACAGATCTCAACGCCCCCTTGCTTTTCCAACCAGTGGGGGGTTCATCTACCGACCCTCTACCCTCGACTTGCCGAGCTCCAACTCGACAGACCTCGATGCCCCCTTGCTTTTTCAACCATTGAGGGACTCGTCTACCGACCCTCGACCCTCGGCTTGCCGAGCTCCAACTCGACAGATCTCGATAACCCCTTACTTTTCCAACCAGTGGGGGCCCGTCTACCGACCCTCGACCCTCGGCTTGCCGAGCTCCCACTCGACAGAGCTCGACGATCCCCTTGCTTTTCCAACAAGTGAGGGACTCGTCCACCGACCCTTGATGCTCGGCAAACCGAGCTCCGACCCTTTTATGCCCAGCACTCAGCACGAATCCAATAGGGGACCCCTTCACCCTACCCCCTGGCCTCTTTTGGAAAATACGGATCCTATTCCTCACCCTGCACACCATCCTGATCTTCCTACAGAGGCAAAGAACTACTCCTACATGGCTGGATCCCCCAGCCCTCTAGGAGTGGGGGGCTCCTGATATGGGTCAGATGACGTGGTCCCTCCTGGGCCACAGGATCCCCTCAAAGAGTGTGCACTGCCAGCTTATCCGGGTCTGCCACGTCAGCCCTAAACCACCCCGGGCTTGTGCCACGTCAGCCCTACACCGCTTGGGCTTCCGCCACGTCAGGCCCACGGGCAACAGGGTCCAGACCCGATTGGCTTCTCCTATAAATACCAGACCCTCCACCCCTTCCCAAGGTAATCCATCTTTTCCCTCTCAAACCCTAGTTACTGTTACTCTCTTTCAGTAGCTGACTAGATCGTCGGAGGGTCTGCCAACGGGACCAACCCCGGTGTTCCAGACCGTGTGCAGGTACACGAAACTCCGGATCCGAGCCTCCAGATCCGAGTCGAGCATCCCATCTTCGCCTTACTCACGTATATCCCCGAACCGTTCCCCCTGGCTGAGGATCGGTGCCACCGTCCGCACCAAAGCTTCCTCCATCAATAAAAATCGAGAAGAACTCACACCTGATGTATCCACACCCCCAAAAACAAATTGCATCAATAAGTAAAAGAAAATTTGGCAACAGTTTTGCCCAAATAAATAAATAAATAACTCATCAAGTGTGAATATTAAAGTTTTTGCTAATAGAAGGTGATCTCTCCATGCATAGCAGGTACTGTGCATGATAGGCATGCATAGTTCATATAGCTCTGAATTAAAAATGTGCGTTCCAGATTAGATTAAATACAGTTGTCTATAAATTTCAGAACTCAAAGTCATGGCCACCAACCAATCCACGTTCGTACTGCTCATCATCATACACATTATACGTTTATAAAAGGCTTGTGTAAGAGCATCCACAGTGGTTTCTTATATTTGGCAAATTGCCATTTTATAGCAAATGCATCGCTGCAGTGGTTTCTATTTTGCCATTTTTTGGCAAACATGCTATATTCGTTTCTCATATATGAGAAACAGAATAGCGATTCTCAAATTATGAGGGACGGTATAACATATACCGTCCCTAATATTTTAATTTTTTTTAATCGAGTCGGACGGTATAACATATACCGTCCCATTTTTTATATTATTTTATTTATTTATTTATTTATTTTTGACTGGCAAAAGGTAGGAGAGTCCTACCTCACAGATAATATATATGTATATCAAAATAAAACAGTACAAGAGTCATTACAAAAGAGGCTGTAGGCAGTTGCTCGAATCTTGGAAGTAGTCAAGTTCGAGATGGCATGCCTTTGGATCGTAGAGAGGGTAGCGGACATTTGTCGTACAACTCTACTAGATCCACCAACATGATCTCATCCCTCTCTTCCTTCCGTCATACAATTCGAGGCAAGAAAACCACCTATCAGTTACAACAGAACATAAAACAAAGCTTAAGCAAAAGTATAACAAACCGGACTAGGCATAGTGCCAAAATTATAGTCTAAAAAGCAAGAAAAGAGTCATAAACTGTAGTAGGCAGCAGCGATCAAGGTGCATTTCCATCAGCATTGTCCCCCCGAGCTGGTCGCATTAAGTCACTGTCTCCCGTCCCTCTGATTTCCTCCAAAATCTTGGTCTTTTTCTTTGATTCGCAGCTCGAATCTAGCCAATATGAAAACCAGAATTTAGTGTTAGATATCAGCTTATCCACAGATGACTATTTGCTTGAAAAAATTCTATCATTTCTAGCATTCCAAATAATCCAACAGATAGCTATAGTGACCAGATGCCATGAGTGTGTGAATTTGTGTTTGGTGTGATCAAAACACCAAGTGGTGAAACATTCCGAAATGGACTCCAACAGGTTGAAGATACTAAATGCACGTGTGAAGTGATGCCAAGTTTGGGTAGCCTTCGGGCACTCAAAAAAGATGTGCTAGGTGGTTTCAATATGACATGCACAGTCAGTGCTTGCCATATCACCATCCCAACCTTTAGAATGAAGTCTTTCCCTCGAGTTGAGCTTTTCACCGCACAGCATCCAAGTGAAGATTTTACATTTTAGTGGCGCACAGTTCTTCCAACAAGCGCGAAAGAAGGGAAAGAGAAGGCCACAGTCACTATAGAAAGTGTAAGCTGATTTGACTGAATAGCTCCCAGAGATAGAGTGGTTCCAGATTGCACGATCAGGTAGCTGCAGTGAAGGCTGAATGGTGGAAATGGTTTGGAGAAGGAGTCTCTTTTCCAATAGGATGTTACAAGTAGAGGATGTGTGCAGACTAGGTCGCCAAGTCCAATGGCCTTGGTTCAGGAAGCCTTGAGATCTTAAAGAGGCTTCTTTGTTCCAAGCTGCTTCAAAGAGGGAGGGATAAAGAGTGGCAATACTGTGCTTTTCAATCCATTTGGATGTCCAGAACTTGAGCAGACTCCCATTGCCAAGTTCCCAGGAGACCCCCTGGTCGAATTGTTCTTTGAGTTTGAATAGATTCTTCCAAAAGTCTGAAGATTGAGCCTTGCAGACAAAGTTGCCATTGGCACTGTGGAAGTAAAGTGATTTAAGGGTTTGGGAGCATAGGGAGTTGTTGGTGTAGAGTTTCCACAACCATTTCATTAGAAGGGCATTATTGAATTGTTGAAGATCAAGCACCCAAGTCCTCCCTGTTTCTTAGGCTGGCAGATACGCTTCCAACTAGTGCAAGAAGCCCCCGTTGCCTTTGTGTCTCCTCCAACCCAGAAGAATCTACTTCTCATTTGGTCGATTCTGGCTATCACCCAACGAGGCAACATGAAGAAAGAGGCGAAGTAGGTAGGAAGTACACTGAGAACGGAGTTGATCAGGATGAGTCGCCCCCTACGAGATAGAAGTCTGCCTTTCCATGTGGATAACCTCCTCTCAATCTTGAGGAGCAAGGGTTGCCAGTCCCTTCTTTTTAGCCTTCCTCTTGCAAGTGGCATTCTGAGATACTTGGTTGGCAAGGTATCTTGGGTACAGCCTAAGATTTGAGAAAAAGCGTTGAGCTTTGGTTGAGAGGGTCCAAAGTAAGTGATGGCTGATTTGGAAAGGTTAATGTGAAGTCCAGAGACATTAGCAAACAGGTGTAGGAGCACTTTCAGGTGAAGAACTTTCTACTCGTCTCCTTTGCAGAAAATCAGAGTGTCGTCGGCAAACTGTAGTATGGATAGGTTGGCCAGCGAACCTCTTAAGCTAAGCTGAGAGAAGGTGCCATTTTCTCTGCCAACTCGCAGCATTTGTGCAAGTACGTCTACAGCCAAGATGAAAAGCATCGGAGAGAGAGGGTCACCCTGCTTGAGTCCTCTTTTGGATCCAATAGTTTTGCCCCCTATACCATTGATCAAAATATTAGATTTGGTGGATTGCAGAATTGCTTTAATCCAGGAGCACCAACGAGGCCCAAACCCTCTGGCAATAAGTAGCTGATCCAAGAAATCCCAGTTTAGCATGTCGAAGGCTTTGCGGAAGTCAATTTTTAGCATAATTGAATCTGATTTCTTCGAACAGCATAAGTTGATTGCATCGTGCGCCACTAAAAAGCAGTCTACCGTGGATTTACCCTTAAGGAATGCGCTTTGAGATGAGGAGACAAGAGAGTGTAGGAGAGGGCTTAGCCTATTGGCAAGGATCTTAGTGAAGATCTTCATAGAACAATTGAGCAAGCTGATGGGTCGGTAGTTGGAGACAGTAGAAGCTCCATTACAATTGGGGATGAGTACAATTGTAGAATAATTCAATCTATCAATTGCAGCTTCACCACGCTGGAGGGCCAGGAGCATATTGCAGAGGTCATCTTGGATAGTTTCCCAGTGTTGTTGATAAAAATGCATAGAGAAGCCATCAGGGCCTGGAGCTTTGTCGCCATTCATGGCGAAGATTGCTTTCTTAATTTCCTCTCTACTGAAATCTGCATCAAGTACGGAGAGGTCAGACATTGGTGAAGGGTAGAGATATGTCCACTCGATTCTGAAATCTGGCTCTGTGTTGGTGCCACAGATGTCTTGAAAATGAGATTCGAAGCAGGATCTGATCATTGATTGATCAGTGATGAGGTCTCCAGTGTGAAGGAGTGAGAAGATGAATTTTTTTCGACGTCTCCCGTTGGCCATAGAGTGGAAGAACTTAGTGTTGGCATCCCCCTCTTTGATCCAAAGTGATGCAAGATCGCTGTCTCCAATATGTGGCCTCAGCTTGGATGAGCATGCGATATTCCGTGCGAGCAACATTAAGCTCAGCAGATTGAGAGGAGTCTAGGTTCTGTGAATCAGATAAGATATCAAGATTGTGAATTACTTGGAGTGGAGCCTCTTTACGCTTAGGAATGTGGCCAAAGACCTCATTTCTCCACCTTCTGATTCTTCTCTTAAGGAGAGTCAGTTTGTTGGCAAAGATATCAACTTTGGAGCCAACACAAATATATCAATTTTTATTTTTTTTAATCAATCCAACGACCAAGATTGGCCGAAAAAAAAATTTGAAAAATCTCGGACAGTACATGTTGTACCGTCCTTGATTTGCGAAAGGATTAGTAGGTTTAGTTGGTTTTAATTAGGTTTAGTTAGTTTTTAATTAGGTTTAGGTATTATTATATTATTTATTTTATTTAATTAATATATTTTAATAGTTAACATAGTAATTAAATTTTTTAATTTGTTTAAAAACGAGAGAGACGGTATATGTTATACCGTCCCACGTGCGACGGTATATGTTATACCGTCTCACGCAATTTTTTTTTAAAATGCGAAAAATATAGCAAACAGCCACTGCAACGTTCTTCTCTATTTGCTATTACTGTAGCAGCCATTTTTGGCAAAATGAGAAACACCATTGTGGATGCTCTAAGTTCTTCCACATTTGCATTATTTTGTTTCGATAGTCTTAGGTTTTGATTGTTTGTTTCTATTTTATTTTTATTCAGTCTAATCTAAACTCTACTTTAAAACTTTAACCAATTTAATTGCGAGTCGTGCTTTTGATTTTTTTTTATTTTTTATTTTTTTAAACTTCTTTTGAAACAATCTAATTAAACTCTTTTTGTTGAATTTAACTCCACTTTATCAGGTCTTTCTTGATTGCAAAAATCTAGTTCTAATTAGAGGAACTCTAACGATTGCTAGGATGGATGACATCCTCCCCCCACTCCCACCAATCTCGTCGAACACACCATGTTTGGAATCAACATTGCTCTCGAATTCAGTTCACTTCCCATTGCCTAGGTGACTTCAGTCATCACTTAAAGTCAGCTAAGAAAGGTGAACTATAAGTATAACATACAAAATCGGACTAAAATAGTGAAATTTGGAATGTCACTAAATCGATAAAAAACGACGGATTATAACTCACAAAGTATTATTTAAATAGTGAAATTAAGAATTTTCATTAAATCAGTCGGACGTTGGATTAAAGCCCACAAAATCTAGTCATAAAAGTTAAATGCATAATTTTTCAAAATCAACAAAAAATGGTGGGCTATTCCACAAAATCAAGCCGAAATAGTGAAATTCAGAATCATATTAAATTGACCGAAAAACAGTGCATTATATATCCCCACAAAATCTGACAAAAATAGTGAAATTAAGAATCTCACCAAATCAGCCAAAAGCGGTAGCTCACAAAATTTAGCCAAAATAGTGAAATTTGAAATTTCCATCGGATCAAGCGCAAATGGTGGACTATATAGTCCACAAAATTTGGCCAAAATAGTGATATGCATAATATCTCAAAATTATTAAGATATAGTGGACTATATCCAATAAAATGTGGCCAAAACAGTGATATGTATAATTTCTCAAAATCAGCAATAAATGGTGGACTATAGCTCGGAATTTGGTCAAAATAGTAAAGTTCAAAATCTCACTAAATCGACAAAAAATGATGGACTATATAGTTCAAAAAATATGGATAGAATAGTGAAATTGAAAATGTCCCCAAATCAGCCGAAAATGGAATAGCCCACAAAATCTGGCTAAAACAGTTAAATGCAGAATTTTTTGAAATCAACCAAAAATAGTAGACTATAACCCACAAAATCTGGCCAAATAGTGAAATTTAGAATCTTACAAATTCTAGTCAAAATAGTGAAATTCAAAATTTTCAGCAAATCAGTAAAAAAACATAGGACTAGGTCACAAAATCTGCCCAAATTAGTGAAATGCATAATTTCCAAATTGAGCGAAAAACAGTGTTCCATAGCCCCAAAAATCTGGCAAAGATAGTGAATTTCAGAATCTCAACAAATCGGCCAAAAACAATGGACTATAACTACAAAATTAGGCCAAAATAGTAAAATTCATAAATTTCATCAAATTAACCAAAAACGTTGGACTGTAACCCACAGTATCTGGCCAAAATAGTGACACATAGAATTTCTCAAAATTAGCTAAAATGGTGGACTATATCACTTGAAAAATCAGGCTAAAATAGCTAAACCCAAAATTCTATCACAAACTTCTCTTGGACCATTGAGAATTTTATCAACTTGGCAACATAGTAGTTTCCATACCTAGGCCTTCCATGTCGTATTTGTCAAGTTCATCCCTCAGTGCCCTAGCTAGCTATCAAGGAACCATAAGAGCATCCACAGTCGTTTGCTATAAATGCCAATTTGCCATTTTTTAGCAAACGAATGGCTGCAACGGTTTCTCATTTTGCCATTTTATAGCAAAGTTGCTATTCTTGTTTGTCAAATATGAGAAACGAAAATGAGAATTCTCAAATTATAAAGGACGGGGAATGATTCCCCGTCTCTCAAATTTTAATATATTTTATTATCAACAGACGGGGTATCTTATACCATCTAGTAAATTTTATTATTATTTTTTTTTTAAAAAAAGGGTCAGACGGGATATCATATCCCGTCGTTCCCCTTTATTTTTTTTTAAATTTTTTTAAAAAAATGAACGGCCATGATTGGCCGATTAGAAAAAAAAAATCGAAATGGTGGGACGGGGAATGATTCCCCGGACGGTACATGATGTACCGTCCATGACACATGGATGCTGAGTGGGTAGGTTTAGGTAGTTAATTAGGTTTAGGTAGTTGTATAATTAGGTTTAGTTATTATTATATTATATATTTTATTTAATTAATATAGTTTAATAGTTAATAAGTAATTAACTTTTTTAATTTATTTTTAAAAGTTGAGACGATATATGATATACCGTCCCACTCAATTTTTGGCGAACAATATAGCAAACGACCACTGCAGCGATCGATCCTATTTGCTATTACTGTAGATGCCATATTTTAGCAAATGAAAAAAACCATTGTGGATGCTCTAACTATATACATCCAAGAGTTTGTAGGACCTACCTAACATGGTACACCCTCAACATACTTTTCCCTTTTCATCGCAATAAGCAAATTTTGCTGTAATTTCAGGGTCTATGTGGACTCAGTTGGTCGATTCACTTAGCGGGTGTTAGCGGGAGAGAATTTCAAAAAACAAGGTATAATTTTAGAATTAAGCTAATTTCAAAAGCAAATCAGGGTAATTTCAAAAATCTCTATGATTTCAAATACATACCTACTATGGTTTTGAAATTAGTCAACTTGAATTTCACATATTATTTTGGTGTAATTGTTATATATGAATATAAGAAATAAATAATAATGATAGTATAAAATTATATAATTAATTATTATTAAAATCATAATAACAAATAGTTGACACGGGTAATGCATGCTATGTTCTATAATAAACATTTTTTTATTGTGGGAATGGATGTCTAATAAAATTAACTTTATTTTTTTATTTTTATTATTCTTTTGGGACAAGGCTGTAGTTGGAAATTTTTTTATTATAAAATACTATAAAACACACATAATTAACATGATACTTGATATAAATTTAACTTAAAATGTATGGGTGAATTATTGCTTGAAAGTGTTTGTTACAACCTCTTGCAATATCATTATATAAATTGATATTGTTAAATATTTTGAATTTAGATGACGATATGATAAATGTAAACTATTCCAATAGAATGCAATAAAAAGATGAAACCTAAAAAAATTATAAAACTTAATTTTAAATGAGGTGGTTCATACTAATAATCTCATATAAAGTATGTAGTAAATTGATTTTTTTTTCTTTTTGAACAAGTAGTAAATTGAATTTCTTGAAAACATAAAAAAATTATTTCCAAAAAAAATAAAATAAAAATAAATGAAATGCACCCTACTATGACTCTTAATTGAAACCATTTTTTATTGAAAGACTAGATTTGCCCGTGGGCACGTGCCTACGGCACGTCTTCGGAACGATACAAAACACGAAAAGCCATGTAAACAATAAAACAATAATTATGTAGCTCAAGTTTGAATAGTATGACAATAATTAGTTATAAATAAAAATCTATGTTTCCATCAGTATATGTTGAAAAATAATTATAAATAAGGGTATAAAATCTAATTTCTTAGAACTTTAAGTGTGGAAAATAACGAAATTTAATTGTTGAAGAATTATTTGCTATTAAAAATTCTGAAAATTTACAAAATCGAAATCTTAAAATCTAATTTCTAAGCAAATAAAGAAAGAATGGGATAGAGAGATTGAGAGAGAGAGAAAGAGAGAAATATGAAAAAGTAAAGAGATAAGAGATAGATAGTAATAAAGTAATGAGTTTTTTAGGAGGAAAAATTTGGTTTTTGGGTTTGAAATTTTGGAGGAAAAATATGTTTTGTGAGGTTTGATATGGACCTTTGATTTTGGAAAGATTGATTGTGAGTCACTTGATAGCTTTCTTTGTAATTTATTATATAGATTTTATTTCATTTGATTAATTAGTTGATAAAAAAAAGAAGAACAGAGGAGCAGAATAATTATTTGACATGAAGAAAAGGACGAAGGAGTTGAAGCCTCATAAAAATTTGAGAATATAGAGTAAAAGGTACGGTACTAGTTTTTTTTTCTTGTCCAAGTTATTTTTTATACGTGTTTTACTATGGTAACGTAACATTCACGTTACTATGAATGAAAAGTGCTTTTACTAAAAGGTGTTATAATCAATGACCCTACCAATGGACCAAATCTTCGAAGTTGTAGTAAGGATGAGGATTTTAATATTTATATTCTAACACGCCCCTGCAGGTTGAGGGCCATCTTTTTGGGCCAGTATCTGAACTATACGCAGCGGTATTATTTTTTTTAATCCACATTTAATTTGCGCAGCCGGTAAGATTCGAACCTGGGCTGCTCTGATACCATATGATAACAGTTTAGAATTGATAAAATAGTGGTATGAAGTGTGTTGTACGGGGATACCGGAATATTATAGAAGAAGAAGAATGACCAACTGCTCTGATACCATATCAATGACCCTACCAATGGACCAAAACTTCGAAGTTGTAGTAATGATGAGGGTTTTAATATTTATATTCTAACAGTTATTACTTTTTACCAAAAGTGCTGGTCGAAAATAATATGTTAAATATAAAAAATTTTTAGTAACAAAATAGTTACAAATAGCAGTAAGAACTTTTGGTTAAATACATTTTAAATTAATTTTCTCAAACGCCCAATTTTGTGTTTAAAAGTACTTTTAGAACTAAAAGTTATATTCAAAAGCAAGTGCTCCAATAGTCTAGTGATAAATCTTCTTTCTAGACTCTAGTAAGCAAGAGGTTGAGGGATCGAGTCTCCACTTGCATCAAACCATTATTATGAGATGAGATAACAGTGTCTGTCAGACTATAACAATATCGTCCTAAAAAGAAAACAAAAACAATAGAAGAGTTTTTAAAAAACAACGTGGCAACAAAAATTGAAGAGTTTTACCCAAACAAATTATATATTATTTATCAATGTACTTTCCAGTTTAATGTGATCAATTGAACATGTCATACATGAAGATATTTTTAAAAACATTTTTCTATAGTTACATAGACGAACTCTTACTAGGCGAGAAATATATAATTAATGTTTTTGGTTATGAGTTTGCAAATGTTTCTTCTTCTTTTATTAGGCAAAAGGGCCAAACAAATTAAAGCTAACTCAAGCTACTCATAAGAGAAAAGAAACAATATCATTACATACAATCTAGTTCTCGATCCACAAAGATGACTCCCAACTCTAACTATAATTTCAAAGTTTTTGGTTACGATGGAGGGTCGTTGGGGGTATAATATTTATATTTTAACACGATCCACAAGTGGAGAGTCGTCTTTGGAACTCCCGTAAATCATCATCAACGATCTGTATCCTACAACTAGATTTGCCCGTGGGCACGTGCCACGTCTTCAGAACGATACAACACACGAAAAGCCCTGTAAACAGTAAAACAACAATTATGTAGTTCAAATTTGAATAGTATGACAGTAATTAGTTGTAAATAAAAGTCCATGTTTCTATTAGTATATGTTGAAAAATAATTATAAATGAGGGTATAAAATCCAACTTCTTAAAACTTTAAGGGTGGAAAATGATGAAATTTAACCGTTGAAGAGATATTTGCTATTTTCAATATAACATGTGCAATAAGAAAACATAAAAATTTAAAAATTTTACAAACCTGAAATCTTAAAATCTAAATTTATAAGTAAATAAAGAAAGAATGGGAGAGAGATAGGAGAGAAAGAGAAAAATATGAAAAAGTGAAAAGAGAGGAGAGAGATAGTAACAAAGTAATGAGATTTTTAGTTTTGGGGAAAAAATATTAATTTTGGGGAAAAAATGATTTCCCATCCCACAAATAAAATCCAAAATTGAGATGATAAAATTATATGGAATTAGGCCTATAGAATTATTATGCATACCCCATTAGAATTTAATCAAGATTTAATTAAGATTAAATAAAGAGCTGATTATGATTTAATTAGGAGTTAATTTGAGAAAAAAAAACTCTTGGACGGGAAATGATTTCCTGTCCGTGGTCAAGTTTTTTAAAAATCCTCAAATGGGAAATGATTTCCCGTCCGTTGGTTTTTAATATTTTTATTTTAAAAAAAACAATGGACAAGAAATCATTCCTCGTCCGACACATTTTTAAAATATTTTTTTTTGTGGGACGAGACATCATCTATCGTCCGTCGATATTTTAAAATCAAAAACCCAAATTTTTGGTTAAACCGACTACAACTCAAATCCAAAATTCCTATTCCTATATGACAAATACCCAAGATTTAAGATTGAATGACTACAGATGCTCTAATAAGGCATTTCTAAATTGGCTTTCAGCCCTGCTTTGATAGATATTCATATTTGAATATGTTTTATTACTAAGCTATTGTCCATAGTTTTTGGCTTTCACAAAATTTTGTATTTTACTGTTTTGGCCCACAATATTTGGCTAATTTCAAAATTTTCGTATTTCACTGCTTTGACCACATTCTGTAGGCTATAGTCAACAAATTTTGGAAAATTTTACGAAATTCCGTATTTCAATGTTGGCCACATTTTGTGAGCTGTCCAAAGTTATCGACATTTTTACGAAATCCCATATTTCAATGTTTTTGGCAAAATTTTGTGGGTTATAGTCCAGAGTCTACGATAATTTCAAAAATTCCCATATTTCACATTTTTTACCACATTTTATAGGCTATAATCCACAGTTTTTTGGTCAATTAGAAAATTTTTGTACTTCACTATGTGGGCAAAATTTTGTGGGCAGTAGTCCACCGTTATCGACAATTTTGCAAAAATCTGTATTTCATTGTTTCGACCATATTTTGTGGGCTATATCGTTCACAGTTTTATGCCAATTTGTGAATTCTGTATTTCACTGTTTTGAGTTCACAGTTCCTGCCTATATTACGAAGTTTCGTATTTCACTATTTTGATCACATTTTATGGGCAACCCACATTTTTTAGTCAATTTCGTAAAATTATGTATTCAATACTTTGACCACATTTTGTGGGCTATAGTAGTCCATATATTTGATCAATTTCGTGAAATTTCATATTTCACTCTTTTGGCCACATTTTGTAGTACAGAGTTTCCAACTAATTTAGCAAAATTACGTATCACAAGGTTTTGGCCACATCTTGTGGGTAGTCATCAGTTTTGGGGTGTTTTTGCGAAATTTCATATTTCATTGTTTCGACCACATTTTGTATGCTATAATCCACAGCTTTCGGGCATTTTCAAGAAATTCCATATTTAACTATTTTGGCCACATTTTTGTGAGTTTTTGGTAATTTTCGTGAAATTCCATATTTCGTTGTTTTGGCCATATTTTGTGGGCTATAGTCGATAGTTTTCCGTCGTTTTTGCAAAATTATGTATTTCACTGTTTGGCCACAGTTTGTGGGGCTATTGACCACAGTTTTGGCCCAATTTCATAAAATTCAATATTTCAATGTTCAAGCCCACATTTTCCGGGCTATAAGTTCATAGTTTTCAACCGTTTACGCTTAATTTCATATTTCACTGTTTTGGACACATTTTGTGGACTATGCCTACAGTTTTCGGTCAATTTTGTGAAATTCCATATTTCACTATTTTGGCCACATTTTCTCTATTAATTATGAAAAAAATATCTATTTCATTATTTTGGCTACATCTGAGGGTTATAGTACAAAACTTTCGTTCAATTTCATGAATTTCCGTATTCACTATTTTGGCAACATTTTGAGGGCTACTGTCTACAGTTTTGGGTCAATTTTGCGAAATTCTGTATTTTTACTGTTTTGACCACATTTTGTGGGCTATAATATCAATTTTCTGCCAATTTCGTGAAATTCTGTATGTTAGTGTTTTGGCCATACTTTGTGAGTTATAGTCCATAGTTTTTCAGTTAATTTTGGAAATTTTTGTATTTCATAGTTTTGACCACATTTTGTGCATTGTAGTCCACATTTTTCAGCTGATTTTGCAAAATTTTGTATCTCAATGTTTTGACCACATCTTGTGGGCTATAGTCCCATAATTCTCCTTTTTTGTGAAATTCTGTATTTCACTATTTTGGTCATATTTGTGGGCTATAGTCCATAGTTTTCAACCAATTTTATGAAATTCCACATTTCACTATTTAGGCATTCTGTATTTCACTATTTTGGCCACATTTTGTGGGCCGTAGCCCACATTTTCTGGCCATTTTCGTGAAATTCCAGATTTCAAAGTTTTAGCCACATTTTGTGGGTTATAGCTCATATTTTCGGCCATTTTCGTAAAATTTTGTATCACAAAGTTTTTGCCCCACATTTTGTGGCTATAGTTTTCGATCAATTTTGTGAAATTCTTTATTTCACTATTTTGGCTATAGTTCACATTTTAAGGCAAGTTTCACGAAATTTTGTATTTTAGTGTTTTGACCATATTTTGCATATTTTGCAAAATTTTGTGTTTTACCGTTTTGGCCACATTAAGGGCCAGGCCACATTTTCGAGCCAATTTCGTGAAGTTCTGTATCTCAACGTTTTGACCACAATTTGTGGCTGTAGTTCACAGTTTTTTGGTCGTTTTCATGAAGTGCCGCATTTCACTATTTTGACCATATTTTATGAGCTATTTAGTCCATTGAATCGACCAATTTTACGAAAATTGCTTATTTCACTATTTTGTCCATGTTCTTTTGGTTATAGTCTACTGTTTTGGACAAATTTTGAATATTTTGGCCACATTTCTGGGCTAACATGTTTCAGTCATTTTCGAGAGATTACGTGTTTTACTATTTTTGCCACATTTTTGACTATTTTGTGAAATTCTTGATCTCAATATTTTGGCCACATTTTTTAGACTATGTAGCTCAAAAAATATGGATAAATTAGTAAAATTTTGTATTTCTTAAAATTAGCTAAAAACAGTGGACTATGTGACATAAAATATAGCAAAAACAATGTTGTTAAGAATTTTTCATAAAATCGACAAAAAATAATAGTCTATAGTCGCAATTATGGCCACATCAGTGAAATTCAAATTTCTCAAAATTGGCTGAACGATGGTGAAGTATAACCTGTAAAAATATGGCCCAAACATTAAGGTATAATTTTTTTAAAAAAAAATCCATGTAAAACAGTGGACGATAGCCTATAAACTGTGGCCAAATTAGTGATATTTCTTATTTCTCAAAATTAGGTAAAATCATTATACTACATATAAAATATAGTCAAGACATTGATATTCAGAATTTTCAAAAAATCAACGAAAAGGGCTAAATATAATTGAAAAGATGTGGCCAAATCAGAGAAAACTAACTAGCCACACAACTGAGGAGGATTAGTATTCTGATACAGAAAACCAACTATGAGGGAACCAACTATGAGGGAAGGTTGTTAATCTCATTTTATCAACAACCATGATGAGAATCTTCTTAATTAAGGAAACCATCTATCAGACATTCAAACAAAAACACAGACACATGAATAGATATTCGGAGCTTCGGCATTCTAATATTTACACTTACCTATGTTAGAATTATGTTTTGTATACTCATTGTTCAGTTAGAAGAAGAGACGATGAAGCACATAGGTCGAAGCATCGAAGAGAAGAGAAGTAGAAAACAGGGCAGCAACAGTAACTGAGGCTGGTACAGTCGATTGTGCATTCGACTGTATGCCCCTCGGGTCTGGGCACTAGTGAGGTGCGGTCGTCTGACACCGGCTGCAGTAATATTTTGGGCCTAGGTCTTGGTGATCGTTTCAGCCCAATCTTCAATTCCAAGTCAGATAGTACGACTCCTATTCAGTGACTTCTTCTACATGATATATTAGACGACTGAGATATCAAGACTAACATTGGGTTCTATCTATTCTTCTTATATTTATTGTAATAGCCTCTAATATGAGAGGTGGAGTGCAAAGAGAGACTTGAGAGATAGTTCTTGGTGAGTGAGTTTAATTCCTTATATTGAGCGAATCAGTAACTCCTTATAATTTTCTCTAGTTGAACATTATATCTCCCTATATTTTCCTCCGGATTAAGAGAAAACTAACAAGGATAAATCATCGTGTATTTGTGGATCTATTTGTTTGGTTGTTTGATTGATTCTTCTCATCTACCTTGCCATCCTTATTGCTCTAATCAGTTTCACTGCGCCACCAGTGTTCGTCGAAATTCCCCAACAAAGTGGTATCAGAGCTTCAGATTGCTGAGTCCCTTGGTGAAGATGATAGTTACAGTCTTTTGAAGATCAAGCAGTTCAATGGAAAGATCAAATTCAATC
This sequence comes from Hemerocallis citrina, assembly GCA_017893485.1. Taxonomy (NCBI): domain Eukaryota; kingdom Viridiplantae; phylum Streptophyta; class Magnoliopsida; order Asparagales; family Asphodelaceae; genus Hemerocallis; species Hemerocallis citrina. Next base: position 157,984,433 of record CM030363.1, read on the forward strand.
TTTGGAAGGTAGACATGTATGATGTCCTAGTTCAAGAACGTCTGCAGTTAGCCGACAAGAAGAAGGAAAAATCATATAATATGAAGGAGAATATTGTAGATGATATTTGTGAAAGAGCCGGAAGTCTAATTCGACATCATTGGCAGACGAGGTCAAGTGCAAATTTCTTGAAGAAACTAGCGTGACGAGTTTGTGATTAAAACTCATAGCTGACTACTCTGGTTTGTCGTTATTAGATCAGATGAGTTAGAAGATGAAGTTATTCCATTTTTCAATAAAGGAAGGTACCGATCTTCAAGATCACATCACAGAGTTCAACAAGGTACTATCGGAACTCAATGCGATAAACACAGATGTGAGTGAAGAAAATACAATTTTCATCTTGATATATTCACTGTCGGATTCGTATGAGCATTCACGGTAAATTTGCCAATGAGAGTATTGCGGCAGATGGTGTAATCAAAGTATTGAAGGAAAATCAACTTAGAAATCATTGTCCACACCCATAAGTTGTCTAGCAGTGTAATTTCCTTCAACTGAAAGTCAAAGTGCTATGAAAAAAGGATCGATCTGTTGCCGATATTGCAAGAGGTCAGGGCATATAAAGAAAGACTGTTGAAAATTGCAGAATCAGAAGAGCGCCAAGGATGATAATTCTAGCGGAAATGTGGTTTACCCTTCTGAATTAGGTGATTTGTGTCTTCTTGTTTCAAATTCTTTAGAAGTTGATTCTGGTTGGTTTCTTGACTCAGGGAGTTCTACTCATATTTGCTCCAAGAGAAAGTTGTTTTCTACTTATAACTCTACTAGAATGCATTATGTAAGAACGGGAACTGGAGAGATTTGTGAAGTAATAAGTGATGAGACAGTTGAGTTAAAGATGCCATGTGTGAACATGTACACTCTAAGGGAAGTCTTGCATATTTCTCTACTGAAACAAAATCTGATTTTCTTGGGAACTCTTGAAGCATGCAGTTGTAGGTACACAGCTCGAGGTGAAGTTCTGTCTATTTTTCATGGTCGTTGTCAGGTGATTATAGGTATACGAGTTGTTGGGCCAAGCCAAAGTAATCTCTGCATGCTTTGGGGGATCTGGAATACTTGTGTAAGTGTTGCTTCTTTTCCGATATTCTCGTAAGCTCATCTAGTCTGCCGCAACTAGAATTATCAAAGTGAGACAACGACGTTTGAATATCGTTGAGAGGTGGAGAGTCCCTCGAGGTAGGTGGAGTTCGTGCAGAGGTTGGTAACTCTGTGTTAACGCCTACTGAGGTGTGCCCTTAAGGGAATATACTGATCGGTGAGATTGGGTAAAAGATTTGTTCAACTAGCTGAAGAAACTATCATTCCAAGTATGTTCTCAAGTGGAGTTTAGTATTGTTTAGAGATGAAGAATCACATCGTGTTGATAGCACTCGTATGCAATCCAAGATGGAGATTGTTAGGATTATGTCTTGTATACTCATTGTTCAGTTAGAAGAAGAGATGATGAAACATGGAGGTCGAAGCGTCAACGAGAGGAGAAGTATAAAACAGGGCAGCAAAAATAACAGAGGCTGGTACAGTCGATTGTACACCCCTCGGGTTTGGGCACTAGTGAGGTGTGGTTGACCGCACTTGGGTGCAGTCAATAGAATGCGGCTGCAACAATGTTTTGGGCCTAAGTCTTGGTGAATGTTTCAGCATAATCTTCAACTCCAAGCCAGATCGTATGACTCCTATTCAGTGACTTCTTCTACATGATATATCGGATGACTGAGATATCAAGACTAACATAAGGTTCTCTCTATTATTCTTCTATTTATTGTAATAGCCTCCGATATGAGAGGTGAAGTTCTTCATTGATATTTTATCCATTGCAAAGAGAGGTTTGAGAGAGAGTTTTTAGTAAGTGGGTTTAATTCCTTGTATTAGGTGAATCAGTCTCTCGTAATTCTCTCTAGTTAAATATTATATCTCCCTATATTTTCCTCCAGATTAAGTGAAAGCTAACCGTGATAAATCCTCCTGTGTTTGTGTTGGATTGGTGGATCTATTGTTTGGTCATTCGATTGATTCGTCTCATCTACCTCGTCATCCTCATTGCTCTAATCAGTTCCGCTGCACTATTGGTATTCGTCGACATTCCCCTATAACCTACATAGGCACATTGTGCATCTGCAATTCGAGTTCTTTGCATAAACATGCATGATCATATATGAATAAACAAATTTAACTAACATTCCAACAATCTGGAGAAAACATCAAAATTAGACCCATGTTTGACCAAACCATCCTACATGCACCGGGATCAGCTTTCAACATAACCATAACAACAACTCATACATACAAACCAGAGTAACATTTGTACTGACCTTCTTAGGGTTAAATAAACTAACGAGTAACGACCAAGCAGAATAATGGATTACTCATTAAAAGGGGAGATTCTCAGCTCATTTGCTAAATGAAATAGGAAGATGCAACTAAAATAATATGGCTAAATTTCATAAGATCATTTCCAGTTTTGAATCAAAATCAAGTAACCCAACTCTAGTTAGATATGCATTACTTAGGCCCCCTATTTTCAAATACTTGCATCACCAAGGCCCTCTCTCATACTTAAGGTGCTCATGTTCGATCACGTGTTGGGTTAATGTTAGATATATATTAGATATACGGCTGAGATTGTACTTGTACCTTATATATACTGGTTTTAGAGCCGAATGATAATCAATCATCATTTCTCTCTCTCTCTCTTTCTGTTAGCCTAACATGGTATTAGAGAAAACCCTAATTCCTAATGCCAAATCCAATCCTAAACCCTAATCCCTAATCTCCCTACCTTCCTACTCTTCCATTGCTCCCGCTCCCTACTCCCCTCCCACTCTCTTCCCACTCCCTGCTACCTCTCCCCACTGCCTACTGCCATAGCTCCATATCCAAACTCTTCCCATTTCCAATTTAAACCCTAATCCACACATACATCCAAAACTGATCTACAACCCGAAATCCATCTCCACATTCGAACCCGACCCGAATCCATATCTGATATAAAAAAAAATCCTCTCCTGCTCCCAATCCCGATCTGATCCAAATCCAATAGTCCTGATTGGATCCCAAGTCTCCTAAACTCCAAATCCCAATCTCCAAATTCAATACCAATATGATCCATCTCCAACTGCCACCGCCTCTTTTGATCCACACCCAATAACGGAATAACCTTAGCCAGATACAACTCCAAATCCACTCCAAATCCTCTCCCGAACCCACTTCCACCCCCGACCCATACCCACTTCTAGATAAAAAAAAAAATGTAACCAGGTTCTACTGCTTCCACATCACAATGAAGCATCAGTTTCGTCAGTATTTTTCTATCTCCACCGACTTTCCCCTTACCTCAGGTGCCACCTCCTCCCGCAAGCTTTGCAACAATCCCATGCCTCCTCCTCCTCCTGACCGTCGCAACACCCCTCTCACTGATAGACTCAGTTAACTTCGCACTATTTGGAACCAGATTGATCACTTAGAGCATGCCTATAGTCTTCAATTTTGTAACTATTGTCAGAAGGCTGGTCATTTTGATTTTGTCCAGCATCCAGAGCTTCTAGTTTAGGCATAGCAGCGGGGAATACAACAATGTTTACCTAATCTCCATACACCTTCACCCGTTACTCTAGCTTTGCCATATCCTACTGTTATGCCAACATTCAGCATCGCCTCGCTCAGTTGGAACTTCAGTTACTCGGGTCAGTGTGCTAATGCTAGCTCTTCTGCCCTGGTTTCTCTGTTACTCTTAGTATGAATTCTTCCTAACTTTTAGATTCTTGTTCATCACAACATCTTACTTGTGATTCTACACTGCACACCACTAATACTGCACATCCCTCTCACTTCCATTACTGTACACAACCAATGGCTCCCTACTTCTCATTACACACTCAAGATCTATTAGCTCTACCACTCTTACATTGTCTTTTGTGCTTTATGCTCCCCATTTATCCATGAACCTTATTTTCATTAGTGCTCTGTGTGATAGGGACTTACCATTACCTTCGATTCTTTCGGCTGTTCTATACAATATCCACTGACTGGAAAGTCGATTGGAAGACCTAGCTAACTCGGTCATCTATATCATATAGATTTTCTTCTTGCACATGGTTCTAGTTCTAGTTTTGCTGGTGCCTTCTCATCTGATGCCGATTTCTGGCCCATATGTTTAGGTCATGTTAGTGAGTGTCTCCTAAAGAGTTTAGCCCGTAGTGGTGCTCTTGGCCATCTTTCTTTTACATATTTGTCTGTTTATCAGGATTGTAAGTTGGAAAATACTTAGCATTTCCTTTTAATAATACAAGCACTTCTCAGTCCACTCATGCTTTTTAACTTGTACATTCTGACATTGGGGGACTCTATTATGTTAGCCTCATATATGCCTTCACTCGCTACACAAGGGTGTACCTATGAGCCAATGATCTGAGATTCCTGCAATTTACCAGACCTTTACGATCATGATTCATACTCAGTTCGGTGTGTTCATCATACTTTTATGCTCAAATGGTGCTCGTGAGTACACTTCCACTATTATGTGATCGATTCTTCAGTCTTACGATACCATTTTCTAGCAATCATGTCCTTACATATATGAACATAATGGTGTAGCCGAATGCAAGCATCGTCACATTCTTGAGATGACTCATGCTCTTCTACTCTCTTCCTCTTTTCCCCATTCCTTCTGGGATGAAACTGTCATGAATTCTATCAGCTTCATTAACATCACTCTCTCGTCTACTCTTTCTGGTAGGATGCTGCATGAGGCTCTTCATCATTCTCCACTGGACTACAATATGCTATGTACCTTTGGTTGTACCCATTAGATCCTTCTCCCTTCGACTGAGCGCACAATGCTGACCGCTCAGGTTGCTAAGTGTGTTATCCTATGTATCAATTATGAGCACAAGGGATATTGTTGCTATGATCCCTTGGTGTATTGCATCTGTATCTCTTGTCATTTCTCCTTTGTAGAAGACTCTCTGTACTACTTGTCCACCCCTCAGGATGTTCGCTTTGTCAATTCCCCAGTTTCTTCGACTACTTCATTAGATACATCTTCACCAATTCCCTTCGATCCCACCTCTCTAGTTCCACTCCCACCTCACACAGATACTATGATTCCTGTCACTCTTACTGAGGTTCCTTTCACACCACCTACATCACCACCTCTACAGGCACCTACACCACCTGCATCACCACCTCCACAGGAACCTACCCCACCTTCATCACCTCCTACATCACCACCTCCACAGCCTTTCCATCCACCAGTGGTCTGCCACTCAACCCATTCTACTATGGGTATTCCACCGTCACATTTTACACCAGATGCCACTGGTCCTCTTGATCAGTTTGGCTTTGCCACACTAACATCTTACTCACCGTAGTTCCATGCATACCTCACAGCCATACACTCCCTCGTGAGCCTCGACATTATCAGGAAGCTATTCAACATCCAAAGTGGCGGGAAGTGATGAGTGTAATTTCTACATAATTTTATTACTCTTTTTACGCATTAAATTTGTAAGATCTTGTCTATTTCTTTGAATTTCATCTTTTTCTACTTAATTTTATTTATTTGTTTATTTTTGAAGGAATGAGATGGATTTTAGGATTATGGAAATACACGAAGTCACGGAGGTTGGAGTTGGAGAAAGAGAAGACACAAAGCAATGTGAAAAAGCAGCAATAACAACACCTAGAACTTGTACGCCTGTTTTGAACATGAAGATGGACGAATGTCAATTTTTGACCTAATTGAAAGATGTTAGTCTTCGAGTCTTCATTGAAACGAGTGGTCATTCGTTAAAAATGGAGTTTTATAGCTCTGGGAAAATCATTTTTTTACAGCCTTGCACAGAAAATAGGCAAAAGCACAGTCGACCGCTAAACTCTCTATTTGGACAACAGAAAAACACAGTCGACTGGGAGAAAATTTGGTCAACCATGTCGGGTCTGATTTTATATTTTGAGTGCGGGTTTCGGGTCCAATGGGCTATATTTGTATATATCATTTTTAGGGATTCTTTGGGTGCTATATATAGATGTTGTTGTGAACTCTAGGGCAATCAGAAAAGATCTTGAAGGCTAAGAGAATTGGAGGAGACAACTCATCACACCATTGGAGAACAAGAGCCATAGCATTCGTCAAGATCATCTAGTGTTCTTTCTTCTCTTCTATTTTTCGTTATGCAATCAAATACAATGTTTGTTAGTTTCAAATTTGCTATGAAGTAATTTTATTTTTTTAGGGCTTTGATGTAGCCTAGCTTTGAAAACACAATTTGAATTTTATATTTACTTTATTCTTCTACTTTTCCATGGTTGTGTATTTAATTTTTATTCTTAATGCTTACAATTGTTTGACCAACTATTATTAGATTTATTGATCATGGGGGATGCCTATAGGTAACTTGTGATTTAGAATTCTAGAATTGAACACCATTAATTAGCGAAATTAAAGATAATTTTCTGCGATTAATGTGATTATAGAGAAATCCATAAAACTTAATGAATCTTCAAATAATTAACTTTGCATAGAGATGTGACGAATTATTAGTTCGGGATATGTTTGGTGTTATTCGAGAGAAGACATTGAATAATTAGGGAATTATGGTTTACAACTTGGAAGAGTAGAGTTTTGAGTTTCATGAAATTATGAATTGTGTGGGATTAGCTAGGTGAAACCGAAAGCCTTAGAGTTGGTTTTGCTATTAATAAACCCTAAAATTTCAGATTTCGTTCTTTTTAATTAGTTTAGTTTTTTTCTTCAGTTTAATTTAATTTAGTTGTTTCTATCAAATTTTCGATTCTCCAAATAGTAGATAATCTAGTAAATTTTGGTACTTAGTAAAATAATTAGTCTTTGTGGGTTCGACACTCATTTCTTTTCAACTATACTACTTGTTGCAGTTTTGTGCGCTTGCAAATTATTCCATTACGAAGTTATTGCTAAGGACTTCCATGCATTTGATTAGGCTGGCACTTGGGATGTTATTCCAATACTGGAGGGAGTCGAGCATATTAGCTGCAAGTGGGTCTTTGAGGTCAAATATCGACCCGATGGCTCCATTGAGAGAAACAAGGCTCGTCTAGTTGCAAAAGGTTTTACTCAGGAGTATGACATTTATTATGATGAGACTTTTTCTTTAGTTGCCTAGATGACCACAATTCGTACTCTTCCTGTCATTACCGCTATTTGTCATTAGCCCTTATACCAGATGGATGTGAAGAATGCATTTCTTCATGGTACCTTTTCAGAGATTGTTTACATGCAGCCTCTTCTTCGCTTCACCACACCTTCTCGTCATGTTTGCCGTCTACACCAAGTTATTTATGGCCTGAAACAGACTCCTTGAGCCTTGTCTGAGTGCTTTCGACGTGTCATCACACATTCAGGTTTCAGTCAAAGCTCACATGATCAATCTATGTTTATGTAGTCATCACCGCAATAGAGGGTATTTCTATTGTTGTATGTTAATGATATGATTATTATAGGGGAAGACTCGGCAGAAATTTCAACCACTCAGAGATACCTCCATTAGTAGTTTCATATGAAGAATCTTTGAAGGCTACGTTATTTTTTGCCTTTAGAGATTACCCAGACCCCTTGAGAGATACTCATTTCTCTGCAGAATTATACATCAAAAATTATTTCCGCAGCATCTCTATATGACAGTTGATTAGCTAATACTCCCTTAGAGCTTCATGTGAAGCTTTATCCCATAATTGGTGAGATACTCCCTAATCCCACTTGATACAGACAGATTGTTGGACAGCTTGTCTATTTATGTATGACCAGACCCAATATCGCTCATGCAGTCAGTATTGTCAGCGAGTTTGACTTAGCTCCTCTCAGTTCACTACAATGCTCTTCTTCGGATCCTCATATATCTTTAGGGCACTATCAGTTGCTCATTATTCATGCCCTCTACTTCTAGACTAGAGCGTAGTGCATATTTTGATTCAGATTGGGCATGTGATCCTACTACTAGACGGTTTACCACATATTCTTGTCTCTTTCTTGGTGATTCGCTGATCTCATGGTGAAACAAGAAACATCAAGTTGTTGCATGTTCTTTCATAGAGGTCGAGAATATAGTGATGACAGCCACTACTTAAGAGATTGTTTATGTTAGGAGGCTATTATCAGATATGGGTGTCACCATCTCAGGAGCTATTTCTCTTTATTGTGACAACCAGAGTGCTATGCATATTCTAAGCAACCCGATCTTTCATGAGCGGACAAAACACATTGAGACTGATTGTCACTTCGTACGTGAGCGTTTTGAGGCAATGACCATTTCATTTCATGTTGTGACTTCTTCAGACCATATATCCAATTTCCTCACGAAATCTCACACTGTCGAGAGATTCCGATACTTAGTGGGTAAACTCACACTAATTGATCCACCGTGAGTTTGGGAGGGGGTGTTAGATATATATTAGATGTACAATTAAAATTGTACTTGTACACTTTATATACTGGGCTTAGAGCTCAATAATATTCAATCATTTTTTCTCTCCAACTCTCTTTGTTAACCTAACAAGTATTATTTTGGACTAAAATGCCCCTTTAGTTAGATAATGTTGAAAATAATGTTAAGAAAACTTTGATCTTTTGGGGAGCTTTAATGAAAAAGATGAAGAGTTAGAAGAGAGGGTTGGAATTGGTTTTGTCTTTCCTCTATTTTTTTCTCTTCATTTTGGGTGTGGGCCCACAATCAAGTTAATATTTAGCATTAATCATAGTGATTTGCAGGGGTTTGTTCGTTTTCTTCCAAAAACAAAAATATGGGGCTTAAGTGAGACATATCTAACTAGAAGTGAGTTTCTTGATTTTTTGCCCAAAAGTGGGGGTGGTTCTCTGAATTTAGCATATTTATAATTGGAATAAGTGAAAGTTGATACTCGTATGTTATCCAAATCTGGTTTAATGATATACGTATTTAAATACTAGTTAAGGACAAATTATAGAAAAACCTATATTTTTGATTTCCAAATTCATATTTGCATTCGATACACCGTCTTCGATTTGTATCCGTATTCAAAATTTGCAGATATAGATACAATTTTTTTCCCCAAGTCATATCCGTAGCCATATCCGAATCAGACTTTGGAATGTGGATATGGATGTTGGTATAGCCAATATTTGATTCGTATCTGATCCGAACGCACCCCTAATATTGCAGGCCATTCAGTTACAATCGAAAAATGCTTAGGCTAAAGTATATATCTTTGAGAACTTTGCAACTCAGTTGGAGATCTGAGCCAACTGACATAAATATCTTGTGCTCAGGTACAATGTAGAATCTTCTCTCGCGTATCCAGCTCATTTTGCTGAAACTTTTAAGCAGCTTTGAACATCTGAAGATAAGATAGCTAGCACACCAATTCAGATTCGTATTGGCTTGTCGATCCAGATTAAGGCGGTTCTCGCCTACACCAGTAGGAAATTGCGTTACAGTTTCCCGTCAAGGTTAATTGTGCTTATTGAGCTTGTATTGTTACCCACTAATGCCTTATTTTTCATGTATTATAGATTCAGACATTATACAGAACATTTTCCATCACAGCATGAAGCCTTGCAGCTGATCTACTTGTGTTTTCACAATTTCAGGATATCCGAAATGACAAGCGTTAGCAACATATTATTAGTATTATTTATTTTCTCTTATAAGATGTCTCATGCACACAAATACCAGTGACCAAGTTTCTTAATTGTTTGAAATTGGTAAAAAAAAATTTCCACCAATCTAGCAAGACAAAAAAAAAAAAAAAACTAAAACTAAACCGAACAGTAGAAAATAAAGTTTACTAATAAAAATGGAAGAAGAAGAAAAAATCACATTGGAGGCGTGTACGTGGGAGAAAATTGGTGCGAAGACGAGGAAGTGATCAGACATCATATAGACGGCAAGTTAAAAGAGATTTTGGGAAACAAAAAAATTGAATAGATGTGGTTCGAAGCCAGGAATGTGGAATACTTCGAGGATAAATGGAAGCAAGGGGATCGAAGGGATATTCACAGAATAAGAAGTGTTCCAAGAAATAAAGGGCCTGGGACAGGATAAGGCACCCGGTCCGGAAGGTTTCCCTATTTTCTTCTATAAATTTTATTGGAAGATTATCAAGAAGGATGTGATGGATATTTTTCAAGAGTTCAACCACGGATCCTCGGATATCGATAGACTAAACTATGCGAACATCATACTTATCCTCAAGAAAACTGAGGTGCTAAGGGTTGAGGACCTACGACCAATTAGTTTGTAGAACAACTCCTGTAAGATTATTACTAAAGTGTTAGCATAGAGGTTATCTATCACGCCCCACTTCCAGTTATACGGAAATATGGGTATGCAACTGAGGCCTAGCGAATGATATAAGTATGCCAACTTATATCATCCAAAAGCTATACAATGCCAGTTTGCTCAACAATACAATAATAATCACATGAACAAGAATAAAATGCAATAACCAATATCTGAGATACAAGAACTTACAGGAAAGCCCGAGAATATGCAATACAATAACAGTACATCAAGATCCTTCAGTATCCTATCATCTGTACCTGTATAAACATTACTCAAGAGAAATAGGAAGGAACCTGTTAGAGCAAGCTACGGGCCACAAGTAGTGGCAAGCAGTTAAACAGTAAAAGGACGATGTAATAGGAATAAGAAATTGGGGGTAGCAATCGATAGAGTTTGTAAGGTAAGTGGTGTGGTTTGGGAGAAGATGGGTTTCGGTTTTTCTGAAAAAGAAGATGGGTGATTTCAGGGGTTGATGTGGTGTGATGGTGTGTTCGGGAGTTGATGTCGATGGTCGATTGATGCTGCTGGAGTTGGTGAGTGATGAAGCTTGCTGTTGTTGATGCTGTAGATGGGATTTTGGGGTTGGCATCAACTGTAAGGTTGGGTTTCGGCGAGGCGGAGGAACAACGAAAGGGGATGTTAATGCCGGAGTTGTTGTTCGATGTTGGTAGTTGTCGGAGTTGGTAGCCGCCGGAGTGGAGAAGTGTCACGCCGCTCTTCCCAATATACGGGAATATGAGCATATAACCGAGGCCCAGCGAATAATGTATACATCATCTAATGGTTGTAACAGTTTAACTCAATAATATGAAATATAGTCACAACAACACGTGAATGAATAATCACATAAACAATGAATAAACTTCAATAATCTATGAAATAAATCCACAAAATAATATCCAACATCTGGGAGAAAAAAAACTTCGGGTTAAAATGCCCAGAATACAAAGTATGAAAACGACAATGATACTAAGAATTAATAGTATGAACGAGGCAATAAAATCGGCTATGATAATGACTTCATTCCTTAGAAGGTTTGCTCACCAAGTCCTTCAGTCAATTTTCCTCGTGTACCTGCAAGCTAATCATCTACAGCTGAGAGGGGGGGGGGGGGGGGGGGGGGATGTTCGTTGGAGCAAGTTATGGACAACAAGTAGTAAAAGCAAGAACAAGGGAACATGGTATATCAAGGAATAATGAACTAGAACAAAATTAAAGGTCAATAACAAGGGTTGATAATACGATCAAAAGGCTATAATCAATGATGCAATGATCGAGAACAATCCATAATCAAGTTGATAACTATAACCATGATAAGAATGTATGTGTCAATTGTAAGTTTAGTAGTCTTTTGTTATCCGATCTAATGCACATAATTTTGCGTCCCATACCACATCTTCGGTACATACAAACAGTGATCATTTAGACTATAGTGGTGAACTCTATAGGTCATGTACCCGGCAACAAATCAATAATCAATAATCAATATTCCACAATCAATAATCCCCAATCCATAGCAATAATCAATCGAAAACAAGGACCTTTCTTCGAGTACAGTCTCTAATTGTTCATTACCAAGTCGACCCTTATTACCCCAGCTTGTTATTATTTTATTATGCTCAAATGTGAACATGTAATGGGTACAAAAGTACCAAGGCGATGTCAAGAAGATGTCAAGGCTATGCAATGAATGGTATAATTAATTCTATTCATTAGATGCAAAATCAAACATGGTTAACACCAAAACACACATTCTGGATAGCAAGACGTTACTGTACAAAAATTGACTTTCCCGTTGCTATAGGAAAGTAAATCAGGTTCCAACAGGGGTTCTAGAAACTAGATTCCCTTCTGGTTCTAACGAATTTATTCCAGAAGATTTGCAAGTAGTCCTCTCGTTTGAAGAACGACTAGTGAAGATAATCGATTGCCAAGAGAAGATGTTGAGGAATAAGTCAATTCCGATGGTCAAAGTTCTCTGGAGGAATCATTTCATTGAAGAAGCCACTTGGGAGCCAGAGAGCTGGATGCAGAAGACCTAGCTTAAGTTATTTGTGTAATTTCCGTTCTTTCCTCCCCACTCAGCGTAGTTCTGAGGACAGAATTATTCTAAGGAGGGATTAATGTAACAACCCTAATTTTTTATAAATATATATATGATTTGTTAAGCACTAAAAACTATATTTTATTTTTTGACTGAAACTATAGTGTGAAACTATTTCATTTGTTTTTAACTAGACTATAAAACAAATTTATTTCTTTTTGAGTTGGGCTTGAGAAGCCCAATGAGGCCCAACATGACACGAACCAAGAACAAAAAAAATGGATTTGGCCCAAGCCTTGGCCAGCCAAGATTGGAGAAGGAGGGAAAAGGGAGCTAGGGTTAGGGTTTTTTTTTTTTTTGAAATTTGAAGAAGTTATCATGATACTTTTTACAAGGCCAAAACTCATCATGCTAGCCATCACATCCACCTCCCCAATAACCCAATCCACTCCAAGATCACTCCAAGATCCTCCACCGGCCAAATCCCCCCCTCTCTCTCTTTGCATTTTTAAAATCCTATCTTGCATGCAAACTAGTTCTCCATTCTTCATACTTTCTTCAACACTCCTACTACTCATCCTAATCCAATTTCCACCCCACTCAACCTCCTCACTGTTTTGGAGCTCAAGAAAGGAGAATAAGGCAAAGGCAAGAAACAAAGAGAAGGAGTCTTGGCTAGGAGCAAGAGGGAAGATCAAGAACTAAGGAGCTAGAGGCAAGCTGTCATCTCCACAACAAAATATGGGTGTTTCTACTCCTTGGTGTGTTTAAATTTTTGTGAATGTTTAGAATGTGAGCATGATCTGTTTGTGATGCTAAGAAATTAATGCATGTGTGAGTTTTGAAGATATCTTGCTAGAATCTTGCTAAAGAACCAAAACAAAAACTTTCTGCCGAAGCACAGAACTTTCCTGTTAGTTTGGAACTTATTGGATAAAAATTACGTAGTATTTAGCTCTAAATTTTTTAGTATGTTATCCTGAATGTATCGTGCACCTTCTATGAAATTTTTAGATTTTTATGAGTTTTTCTACTATTTAAATAAAATGCAAAATTGTACAGTGGTTAGAATAAGAAGTAACAGAACTGCATGTTACTATTAAATGTTTAGATACTTGTAACTTGATGTATGCTTCAAGGAATGATTTGAAATTTAAGTATGTTAATCTAGAGTGTATGTAGAGCCTACTTTTCAAATTTCATGAATTTTGGACTAATAAATCTATGTTAATAAAATCGTGCAAACACAGACGATTTATAAAACAAACAGAACTGTTAATGTTTACTGCTCTGTTTTGAGTATTATTCAAAAAGGCATAACTTAAGTTATACTTGGTATAATAACTTGATTTTTGGTCATGCGTTGCTAATGCATGTCATGTGCTTAAATCTTAAATTTCATGATAATCTAATAACATTTGATAAATTTTTTTCAGTATTTTTACTACTCACAGCTTATAAGATGCTTTGTTTTGAGATTAATTTACTGCATGTTAAATTATTATGTTTTAAGCATGTGAACGACTGAATCAGTAAGAGTGCTTAACTAAGAAATTATATAGGACACTTGGATCTTTCTAAAAAAATCTGAGAATAAGAAAATTGATGCAGTAGGCTAATTTTAATGATTTTTACAGTAAGCTGGTTCTGCATGTTTAAACCATGTACTTTCTGTTTGAGGATTGAAGTGTATATTGAGTATCATATGAAGATTTGTGGTTTGCAAATGCTATTATTGAACCATAAGACTTAGTGCACTGATGTGAGTTAGATTATAAGTTGGTATATGTCCCTAGTTGTTGTGTGGTTATTCTTAGGCCCTTAGTGATAATCTCACATGTTTAAGAGTGTGGCTTGTATGTGAATGTTATGTAAAATTATAGTTTGGGAGGAATAGTTTCCCCCCCACTCATAATGTCTCAAATTGTGGTTTACATCATGTATGAAGTGTGTGGGTCATCCAGACATGTTTCCCCATGGAAACGGGGCCGAAAAGAACCCCGAATTGGCACAATTACCGATTGTTTGTATACTGTTTGAAATTTGTAATTCCTCATTTTTGGGCTTGGGATACCCTTTTTAGGGCATTGATTATGTAAAGTTGCCCTAGTGTATTTGTGTTAATGTAGGGTCACTTGAATGGAATTTTGAGACCCTAGGACTAAGTCCCTGTATGAGATTGGTGACAGGTTGTTTGGGAACCCATGACCCCCAAACTTGTTGGAGTGACGACTCGGGCACCGACGTGCTTGCCGTCTAAGAAGGAATCCGGCATCGTGGGAGCTACCACCTGTCGGGAGAACATGGAGCGCGATGGTTAACGAAAGCAGTGATTTACTTTGGGCCAAGATGGCGTGCGACTCTAAGCGTAATGGGAGGTGGTGACGTGGTCGATTCGCCAGTTTTTGCTAGCCATGTTTTTGGCCGAGCTTGAGAGCCAAGTTTTGGACCCTAGTGTGAGTTGGGTTAAGTTAAAGGAAAAGATGAGTTAGGTAAAATACAGGAGACCTACAAAGTAGAACTTAATTAGCAGTTATAAAGAATCTAGTTATGTGACTTCTAAGCTAAGTGTGGAACTAGTGGATAGATCACCTAACTAATTGATTAGTCGGGTAAAACTAGATCGCCTAGTGAATTAATAAACGTTATTTGGTAAATTGAATAGGGTTAGAGCTTGAGTTAAACCCTTAGAATCGGGAACCAAAATAATGGATTAGAACTTAATAAGGGAAGAAGTATTCTGTAACCATTGACCAGTATATGGACCTTTTGTGCTTGGTAGGGACTTAGGGTAGATCAAGTCATTGTTGAATGTAAGGTCAAGCACTAGCGGGTGTTGTGCTCGCCTGTTAGGGGGATGCATGACGTCGTCACGTTTGGCCAAGTCCTAAGTTCCATTTAATGCGGGCAGGGAGCGCCGAACAAGACTCCGGGTAAGCGTAAGGCTCCGTGACTCTTGGCACGCGTGGTTAGCACAAATTGTCTTTATTCCTGTAACAACTTTTAATGAGGACTGGCGAGGCGGCGTCGTCTCGACTGCATGTTTGGCTTAGTGTAAGGATGAGAACTAGCGGAGAAAAGGGGAAATCCTTAGAGTCCGCCATGTCCTTTGATGTTCAACGCGAGCAGAGACTTAGAGTGAAACTTTGTACGTGGAACTCTAATATCCTCGGCTAGAGGGGGTACCATGAGGTCTTATGCCCATATTACAGTTTTTGAAAAGGTCCGAAAGGAGGAATCATTACAATAATAATATGTTAACTGTAGCGACGGGAAAGAGAAACCGTACGACCACTACTGAGCGTAGTGGAAAATAAATCAGGGTTACCTGACACCACTATTGACTGCAGTGACTGCGGTGAATGCAACCTTTTGATCACTAATGTTCGAGACAGGAGGGAGCACAAGATAGGATGATGGCAGGGGATTGAACCCAACAAATTGGGGAACGTCACTTATTTGGGGAATGTGTAGTATGGGAAGCATACCTCTCCAACCAAGTGTGCATTAGACTAAGAGCATCGTGTGCATTAGTTCTAGGTAATGTCATACACCGACACTTGTGTTTGCTCACTTTTTTTTATCATCAAGTTTGGATTGTTGAGGTTTATAATCGTTGGTTTTATCGGCAGTAGCATCAGTTGCATTCAACTGACATGCCCACTCTTCAGTTGTAGGACCACCCGATGCATGGGAGCGCGAGAAACTCAAGCTAAGAGAAGCATCAAAGACCGAGACATCGTCCATTTATTGTAAACATTATGTAATATTATTCTTCCTGTAAATGTTATAATTTAACTAAACATTGTAATATCATTTGTTGTAATAAAAAGTTTTTAATTTCCTGTGATTTTTTTTGTTGTATTGTGACTCATTTGAAGGAAGACCCTTTCACACGACATATTATAATCACAGTTTCTATGTGTGTAATTTCATTCTTTACTTGTTTCTTGTTCAGGCAGCATGTCAGGGTTAATTCTTATATATAAAAGCTGATTGTAAATTCATTTAAATTTTTATAAAAATCATAATTTAGTTCTTAACATTTTTCAATAACCACACAATTGATCTTAGGTCTTAATTCTTAATTTAATCTACTGCTTCAATTAATTAAATAAGGTAATGTATTTTCAGACTGTATTCTGGAATTCAGATGTTACACCAAGAGAATCTGAATATTTTGCAGTCCGTAAGTCGGATTGCAAAACCGTCAGATATTCTGGATTACAGACACAGAGGGCTACAATTTTCATACATATGGTTCTAATTTATATTATCATTAACTAGGTCATAATCTCACTGCAAGTTGGAGTAACCTGCAGGATTACAATATAATAATTGTAATTTTAATGATTGTGACTTACAAACATGTAGTTTAGTATATGGAATTGAACATACAATGAAATCTTGTAATTAGAATGAATTCTTAATGTTAACATGATAAAAATTATTATTTCTACAATATTAATTGACAGATAAAACTATAATATTACATACAACCAAAATTTATTCAAATCACTATATTTATCTATATATACACATATTCATATATGATTCTAATTCGTGTTCATGCAATGTATGTGGTGATAATGAAATCTATGATTTTTCGGTCGGTATTGAATCAACGAAGGAAAATGGAATGATTCAATGCAATTGATTTGAATAAGAAAATATCACTAGACATGTAATAATACGACATTCAATACAGAAACTACTTGCACGAGGTCAAAGGAATGCTTGAACAAGAACAATAATGGAGTTCAAGAGATGCTTGCCTGTCACGGCAATTACGACAGAAAATGAGAAGAGCGGTAGCAATGCAACAGCAGGCAACAACGAGCAACACAATGACTACAGCGGTAAAGGCAGCAGCGTTGAGGAGAAAGGCAATAATGGCGATGTTGAGGGCTTTGGGATAGCAGTGCTGGAGATTATGGTGGAGCAACAAGGCAACGAAGGGATGTTCGGAATCTGATGGAGGTGGCGAGGCAGCAAGTGGAGAATTGTCGGGTGTATGCCAGGAAGGAGATTCGACAGAGGTGCAGGCTGTCGAAGTGGAGTCAGCTACGATGGCGAGAGGGAGTGGCATGTGGGTTGGTGATGGCAGGGAGGAGACGACAGTCGGAGGTTGAAGGAGGGTGTTGACGGTTGATGCATGGGTGGGAGGCAGTAGTCGGGGTGCAGGAAGCGAGGCAATGGAGCTTCTTGGTGTCACTGTGGTGACCAGAATGACGAGAGAGTGGCTTCGGGGTGTGCATGCGTCGGGTGAGATGGAGACAGGGGAGCTAGCGGCGGCAAGATGGAGGCTCAGGTGATGGAGGTTGAGCCCGGTGGTCGGGAGGTGCTTGTGGTGACGCTCGGGGGTGCATCAATGGTGGCGAGAAGATGGTCGGGAGTGGAGCACCGAGGTTGTATGCGATGTTCGGCGATGGTTGGTCGGGTGTGCTGCGACGTGAGGCAACAACTGTTAGGTTTCGATGGTAGTCTCAGATCAAATACACAACAGAAAAATTACAAAGAAATATCGAAACCTAGCCATGGATCCATGTGAAAACCATAAATCGTGTTTAGGAGTTATACCTTGAAAATGGATCTGATGTCTCCAATTAATGTCGATCACAGTACTGCAATATTGCTGTGCCTCTACGGTATCCACATGAATGGATCAAATCAAATCAAGCTTTCCCTCACGCCATGGTGCTAGCTGCGGGATGGGGATGTTCCTCACGATCTCTCTCTCTCACAATTTCTGTGACAGCTAGAGTTTTCTCATGTGATACTTTTCCACACATACATATCATATATATAGCTGCAGAAAATCAACCCTAAGAGAGTAATGAGATTGTTGGACTCATAATCTGACCTGGTTCATATTCGTGTGTGGACCTTTGAACTTTAGTCAGCCCATTTAATCTAATTAAATGTCCAACAAATGTCAGGAGTCCAAGTCATACTTAGATCCCCAATCAAATTCATCTTATGAATTTAAATCCCAATTTCTATCTATTCTAAGTATGCGACCCTATAGGCTCCCGTTACGTTGTCAGTAATACTAAAATCATATTCTAGTATTACAAACAGTGAGCGGTATTTAGCAATACATCACTGCTACTCAAGTAACGGGAATGTTAGAGATTAGACATAACCTATTCGTGACCAATGTTACCATGTGGTCTACTCCCTTTGTCCAGATATCTTAATTGACCACACGGCGTAGAGCGTGTTACCCTTGTATAGTTCAATCTTTGGTTTCTTGATGTCCGAGTAGACTTACTAAACAAATGAGCTCAATATCTCATATTGACTCATTTGAGAATAGCCATGCATTTTGCAGTCTCACTCAATCAAGGGGCCCATAGATATTGCTCATGTTATGTAAGAGGGACAAATCCCATCTAAGTCACTCACATCCCTCCACATGATTTGTAGTATATCCAATAGTTGACTTAATAATCACCTTATTACAGGAAACATTTGACGACATTAAAACATATAACTTATCATGTAGGGAACCGTAGTGACTTCAAGTCAAAGGATTACATACAACATGGTCACTATGAGAACCGCTTATGACACTCACGTAACGATCCATGCAGCGTTTTCATTGTAGGTCAGTTCAGTACATTATTACTCTAATATGTACCCATGTGAAGACTTAATATCTCATATCCATGACCAGTGAGATATAGTCATCAGTCTATGCACATACTAGTATCTATGTATTATTGTTGTCCTAATTCACAATAATACTTGACTAAGGACATTTAAGAATAGTGTTCTGATTAAATCAATAGGATCTCACAATCAAGTCATGCACTTGATATCCTATGGTAATGAACCTACTATTCTAAGGACTTTATTATGTTTATTTAATTACAATAAATAACACAATAAATAAATTTACTCATATATGAAATAAATATCATGATACAATGTAAACTAGTAATGTCAATACACAACTGCCCTCTAGGACATACACCAACAACAACACAGGGAGATGGCAGTGGTGGCGCAGTGATCGGCGGTGGCGCGTGAGAGGAGGACAGCGAGGAATGCAACGGTTGTTTGGAGGCAGTCGACGTCGGAGGTGGCTGAAGAGAAGAAGGAAATGGATTAGGGTTAGGCTAATAATTAGCGTTAATGAAGATTAATATATATATAGGGGGTTATAACGGCAGAATGAGGCTTGGGCTTTGAGTTTATTGAAGTTGAGTTTCATATTAATAAATAATAATAATAAAAGATAGATTAAGATCTATTGGCTTTCACAAGTTAATAAATAATCAAAGAAATAATAATAATAATAATAATAATAATAATAATAATAATAATAATAATAATAATAATAATAATAATAATAATAATAATAATAATAATAAGATTAAGATTATATAACAAAAGAGGATTTGGGTTTAACACATTTATTAAAATAATCCAATAATAACAACATATTTGTAATAACAACATATTTGGTTTGGCTAAAACATAAATAATTAACTAGATAAGAAATAAGATAAACTTATAGAACTGAATAAGATTTGTATTACAATATAAAATCATTTGAAAAAAGCTACAGATACAATTAATGATTAGAAAAGGACTTTAGTAGGAGATCCAAAAATAAATTTAAAACAAAACAAATTTAAGAAAACAGAATTTTATTTTATGAAGTATCGAAACACAGAAAATACACAAAAATTTCGTAAAGGTGGAAACGGGGGTTACAAGAAAAAAGGAATTTATGTAATTAGGGTTTTAGATTAGTGAGGGAGAAAGAAATTTAGGGTTAGTACTGTGATACCATGATAAAGTTAACAAAGAGATTGAAAAATATTATTGGATTATTTGGCTTAATTATAACTGAGTACAATGTCTCCTATATATATTGGAGGGAACCAAATATTAAACTGCTACATAATCAGATATGAGACTAAATATATATAATACAATTAAAAACATGGACAATTTATGTACTAGATGCCACATACCCACACAATTATACACACGTACTGCTCTAGTTACTACGATAAAGATTGACAGCAAGTCTATCTCCGGATCATAAACCAATTTCAGAAGCATTAATGAAGCAATTTTAATCTTCTTTATATTTTGAAAAAATTGTAATGTTTTTTCCTAGGAGATATATCACACATAACAAATTAACAATTATGTCAACTAAGAGCATCCATAGTCGTTTGCTATATATCCCATTTTTCCATTTTATAGCAAACGAATAGCAAAGTTGCACTGCAGTCGTTTCTCATTTTTCCATTTTTGGCAAAACTCCTATTCTCATTTCTCAAATATGAGAAACGAAATGAACTTTCTCAAAATATAAAGGACGGGGTATGATACCCCGTCTCTTCGATTTAATTATTTTATAATCGATTCAGACGGACGATCATATACCGTCTCTTCGATTTAATTATTTTATAATCGATTCAAACGGACGATCATATACCGTCTCAGTAATTTTCATTTTTTTTTTTAAATGAGGTCGGACGGGGATACATACCCCGGACGGGGTATGATACCCCATCTGCAAATGGAAAATTTTTTTTATTTTTTTTAATTGATTGAACGGCCACGATTGGCCGAATAGGAAAAAAAAAAAAAAAAAATTATTCGGTGGGACGGGGATACATACCCTGGACGGGGTATGATACCCCGTCCGTGAAAGGGGAGGCCACCATTAATGCTGATTAGGTTAGTTTGTATAATTAGGAGTTGTTTATTAGGTTTAAGGTAGATATTAATTAGGTTTAGTTTTATTATATTATTTAATTTAGTTAATTAATTTAGTTTAATAGTTAATTAGTAATTCTGTTTTTTTTAATTTATTTTAAACGATCTGACGTCGCTCACTTTTTTCTAAAAAATGAGAAACAATATAGCAAACGACGACTGCAGCGAACGATCGTATTTGCTATTACTGTAGCTGCCATTTTATAGCAAATGAGAAAAACGACTGTGAATGCTCTAAGAACACTAATTTCTGATGCAAGCAAATAACAAGCAAAAGATTATCTTCTACTAATATTGTAAAGCACCATCCACAATTAGCAGCAAATAGAAATATTGACAGCTTGGCTTCTCCTCTCAATCCAGCTAAAACATCGGCGAAAGCTTGATATGATGTTACGTAGCTTAACCCTTGAAATAAACAAATTCCTCATCATCTCCATGTCAAATTTCCTGTATCACTTCTTCTAATTTAGAAAATAATACCAAATGACCAATCAAACCAATCTCCTCCTCCTTCTGAATACAAAACATGCCATTTCTTCTAAAAATTTGAAGACAAATGGTTAGACCTATAATAACAAAACTATACAAACTTTTCATCACCAAACATTGCGATAAAAAAGTTCCAACCAAAGCTATAATAATAATAAAAGTAATAACAGTTCAGTAGGAGGAATCAGATGCTGAATATATACCATCCGAGAAATCACAGTTCCAACTTCATAGAACCTACGAATGAATCCAATTTCAAAATCATCAATTTTTATATATACTTTGAATACATTAATTAATATACCAATCTATTGAAATTTATCTTTACCGTTCACCTCCATTCCATCGTGAGAAAGGTTTGGAATGAAACCCAACTGAACCACGTTCTGATAATCATTATCCCATGTACTCGACATCTGCATCTAAATAATTGAAAATTAATATAGATAATCGGAGAGTGGAAGAAAAATGATTTGAAAAATGCGTTCATTACCTGGGCCATAGCAGAAATTTGCGGGTTGGATGAGGGTCTCAGAAGATTGCCGGGTAAACTTGGAATCACCAATCCTGCTTGTAACTGAGGATGAGAAGTAATTGTCTCCGGGAAACTGGCTCCATATCTTGAGTGATAATTCTGAGGAGAAAAAAAAATCAGTTGAAATTGAAGTATTAACCAAAGAGAGGGAGTGCACGAGTCCTACTTCTTTAGTATATATCTGCTCAATATTGAGTTATTTGGCTTGTTAACCTCCTTTTTGAAAATATTTAGTAGACTGCCCTTGTTTTGTAAATAATTAGTGAAATACCCTTTTCCTTAATTAGATTTCTATAGTATTCTTCCTATAATAATTTTTATAGGATGTGTGACCTTTCTACAAAAACTAAAAGTTTTTGGGTTTTAGGATAATTTTTATTTTTATTATTAGATTTTAGTTTTTCTGCTTTCTACCTTATAAATTATTAATAAGTATACTGAAAATTCTTAAAATTAAATTTACTTACTTTGTACAGGCTCTGATACCAAACTTTGGTGGGTGCGTGAAATCTCTTAAGTTGTAGGTGTGAGTAGCGCGTAATCTCCTGAATACCTGAAAATCAAAAGGAAGAGAGTATCAAAAACTTTTAAAAGTCTAAAGAGTAAAGTCTAAAGAGTTGAAATAAAGATCAAAGTTTGAAAAATAATATTCGTTGAAATAATGAATATTGTCAATTCTGAAAAAGTAATCAGGAATGATGGGAATATCATCGTCATCGTCGTCAAGTTTTCTTATGTATTCTGATTCTGTCTCATATCCTTCACTATTACTATCATATGGGGGTTCTTCGAGTTCTTCTGTATGTCTATTTTCTCCTCCATTCTGTTCATGTTCTTCTAGAAATTGTCTGTATGCAGTAGTAGGACTCCAAACATAACTACTAAATATAACATTTTCATAAAATAACAAAGATCTTTCGTGATAAGTTAGATCGTCAATTATTTCAACATTTATATTACTAGTTTCTCCAGGAATTATTTGGTTTATTGTTATAATTATTACTCGTTGAATGCTAAAAAAGAATAATTTGAATTCATAGTAATCATCCATGCTTATTTGTCTATGAGGATAATAAACATCAAAAACTAGCATTCTGTCACTTCCTTGGTAATTAACCATTAATTCAAAAATTGGTGAAGCAATACCAAAATTATTATCCATTAGTTCTTTTGAACAATAAGCAGTTAAGAAATAAAGAGCAAAGAGAGATTTCTAAGGATACCTAAAAAATCAAAACAAAACGGCCCATCATGCTTCTGACCTAGTTAAACTTTTTTGATCTGTTCTGTACCAGTTACTACCAGTGGATAAAATACCCATGGTATGCACCCCGATTTCTGTGCTCCTTTTACGTTCTTCCCATCTCAAGATTACTATGCCCTCAATCGAGCTTCATCCAAGAGATACGTCCAGAACAACTAGTAGCACTTCGGTACAGACAACCACAAAAGTCTAACTATAGAAGGTTGCAAATGAGTCTTTTTGCAAGATTATTCAGGCAGAGCCTTACAAAACTCTTCCTAAGGGAAAGGAATTTAGTTGTTCTTACCTTATTTTCTACAGAAGCTGATAGATGAACTCATAAAAGACATTTTATTTCCTTCAAGCTTGTTACAGACAGACTCTCTTAAGATTATGAGGAATTTTTTCTCTCTCAATCGTCTGCCCCTCTCCCTTACCCTGCCTTCCCTTTTATAGACGAAGGGATGGCTTCACACCAGATACAATTATTATCCTCCTTACATCATTGCTTACATCATAGATACAATTATTGTTTTTCTTACATCAGTGCTTACATCATAGCTAAATAATTGAGATATTTGCTGCTTATGTAGGGGACATCTTCACGTGCTTTCACATCAGGAATAGTTCTTCGTCAGTCTGCTCTTGTCCTTTTCTGAAATAGTCACATGAATGCTGTGGTTCCATCCTCATCAATCTACAGTAGTGGACAGCTGTTTCTTCCGTCATTGTCATATCTCCTTTATGCAAGATTCGGTACCAGCTGTCAAAGACTTCTTTCTTTGACTGGGGTTGTTTAATTTTTGCTATACTGTAGATCATTAATTTTTGTGGGTCAGGACTGTCATAGATCCATATATTACCTTCTCTGCTTTGTATGTCCTTTAGTTCACAATACATTGTTCTAAATCCCGTAGCTCTTCTTTCGGGAATTAGTTTTTCAAATTCTTCGGTTTTATATGGTATGATACTGGTTGCTCCAAACAAGATTTGCGTAGTCATCCCTATTTTTATAATATGTTCAGCTGGTAATTCTTCATTATCTTCAAAGAATTCTGAAATTGCTAAAAATATACGGACATATATTTTGGATGCCTTTGTAAGACCAAAATAACTTTTAGCAGCTTTAATTATATACTTCTTTTGGTAACTGGCTAAGTTCTTCACATTCTCGAGATGGATAAATGCAGTGGATAAGTCCTCTTTCGAATAATACTCTTACGGTTTTTGGATTAGCTCCTGGTAGTATGATTGCTTTGTTCATATGTTGCTGAGAAATAGTTTTGATAAATTGGTTTACCTGAGTGGTCTGGCATAATTTCTCAATATATTGTAAAAATAAATCCTTCTTGGAGTATTTTGGAGGATCTGAGAGTAAACTCTCTTTGTAGGTAGTGGGCTGTATGGATGTGGAGTTTTCTTCTTGTGTGGCTATTTTTGTGATCCCACTTGTATTTTATGGGTTTGTAGGTTCACTTCCTTCGCTCATTTTTTCAATACGATCCGTACTTATATGTTGGTAAAATATACTTTGAAGACCACATATTTGCAGCTGTAGTTGGTTAAATGCTCCTTTTAATTGCTCCACTGTCTCCTTTAGGTAGACTATATTGTGTTCTATTTGCTGAACTCTGGTTTCCATTCTGCAACAAGTGAAGTAGTTAATTTCTTGATAAAAAAATCGGCTAAAATATTAAGTTTTCCTTTTATGTTTTATATTACAAAATCGTAATGTGCTAACTCCATCTACCATCTTATGAATCTTTTATTTGCTATGATTGGGTCTATTATTTTATTAATCCAACTCTTTGCTTGGGTATTATTTGTTCTTACCGTAAATTTTGTATGTATTATGAATAGTTCAAACTTTTTTATAGCTTTTAAGATTGCTAGTAGTTCTTTTTCGTTTATGTGGTAATTTTGTTGGGTTTGTGTGAAAGATCCACTAGTATATCTAGCTATTTTTTCTTCACTTTCTCCTACTTCAATAAATTTTAATACTGCTCCCCAATTAGTTTCACATGCATCAGTTTCTATTATCCAAGAACATTCTTTAACCGGTAGTTTTAGCTTTGGTAACTCTGAAGTTTGTTGTTTTAATATTTTAAGTTTCTCTTCATCCTCCGGGGTCCATTCCCATTTTTTAGACTTTTTAAGTTTTTGTTCTAACCAATTTGTTTTTGCTGATAAATTTGGTATGTAACCTCTTATTTGATTTAGTAATCCTATTATGGCTTGCACTTCTCTTTTTTCTTTTAAGACATTAGGAAAAGTCTTTATTTTTTCTGCTATATGTGGTTGTAATTCTATTCCTTTATGTGATAATTTTGTTCCTAAGAATTCTATCTCAGTTTTGAATAATTCCATTTTCTTTTTTGATAGTATAATGCCTGCATTTTTCACTATTTCTATGAATTTTAGTAGATGTTCTTTATGTTGTTCTTCGTTTTCTGATTCTATTAGAATATCATTTACATATACTAAAATGAAATTGTTGTATTTTTCAAAAATTTTATCCATATATTCTTGAAATATTTCTGGGCTATTTTTATAACCGAATGGTAATACATTCCATTCATAAAATCCTTGAGGTGTGCTAAATGCCGTTAAAGGTTTTGAATCTTCTGTTAATTTTACATGATAAAATCCTGATTTGCAGTCAAATTTCGAATATATTTTTCTTATTCTTACTGTGTTAAGTAGTATTTGCATATCTGGTAGTGGCTAGCCAAATCTCTTGGTATTTTTATTTAGTTCCTTATGATTTACTACCATTCGAGATTTGCCTCTTTTTTCTTCTGAATATTTTTTACTATGAATGCTGGTGTTGAATGTGGACTTTGTGATTTCCTTATATAATTATTTTCCACCAATTCTTTTATGTGTATTTTGAATTCTTCTAGGTCTGTTGGAGTATGTCTTATTGGTCTAATTTTAACTATTTTGTTCTTCTCTATTAACTCTATATGTGCCGTGGGTTTACTTAAGTTCCATTTTGCCAAGGGGTCTTCTCCGCACAGATCTTCTAATTGTGTTTGTAAAATTTCTTTTGTAGTTGTTATTTGAACTTGTTGTATTCTAGTTTTATTTGGTAAGTATTGGTATTCACCATGCTGGGTTGAAAAAACTCTGATGTGTGGTAGGTCAGTTCTGAAATACGGTTGGGTGATTCTAATTGCTATTGCTTGGTGTCCGCAAGGTGTTGTAAATATAACTGATTTATGTGATATAGTTATGGAATAGTATTGTTAGAAAAAGTCATTTCCTAGTAGTACGTCATTATTCATATCGTCAAACTGGTATACGATGGGTATTTTTAGTATGTAACTTCCTATTTGTACATTAACATTTTGTTGATATTTGTCTAGTATGATGGATGGTCCGGTTAACCCAGTTATGGCTTTTTTATTAAAACCATCTTGTTTCCATTTTGGTAGTATATTTTTGCGGCATAAACTAGTACCTGCTCCGGTGTCTATTTGACTGTGATAGTTTCTTGATTTGTATCCTCCGTAAACAAATTCTGTTAGGATGTATAATGTATTTTTTGTTGCCCTTAATGGATTCATTTATCCGATATCCTATTTATTACCATGCTTTCATTATTTACTGTTATTGTAATTTTTTCTTCTTGAATTGAGTAAGGTTGTACTGATGTAAGGAAGTCAGTTCCTAATAACATATCATTAACATGTTGTTCTGGGTCTACATGTAAGTGTAACAACATTTCCTTTCTACCATTTATCCTTAGTGGTAGTATGATTTTATGTATAATTCGATGTCTATTATTGTAATAATCTAGGTAATAATATGGGTTATCTAATGTTATCAATTCAGTGGTTTTTATATTTGTTTGTTTAATATGTGAATTAGTAGCTCCTGTGTCAACTAAGGCTATTTGTTTATTCCATTTTCCGTTGTCATAAAATTCTATTTCTATTTTAAATTGGTTATTATTTTGGTGTTCTAATGTATTTATTATTGGTATTTATTCCAATGCTTGTTGTTTATTTCTTATTGATAGTGACCTCTTTCTGAACATTATTTGTGGTGCTTTTCCTTTTTCGGTTTCTTTTGCTTTATTAAAGTCGAATTCTATATAATTTGGTATAGTCATTTCAGGGTTTTCTCTAGCTGGTTTGTACCTTATGATTTCGCTGAATAGCGGCTCTATTTTAAAATTATCTGTATTTCTATTCTTTACTTCGTGCTTACTAGTGAAAGCGTAAATATTTCTTATTTGTATGCTCATAACTTTGCTTTTTTCTATCATTTCTATACCTGATAACCTATGATACATGACTAGACTTTTATCTTTATTTTCTTCTGTCATGCTTATAGAGAAATTAGGTTTTATTGTAAATTTTATCTTTTGGTACATTAGGTTTCCTTGTACTATTCCTATTAAGGCATCCTGTGTACTTGATATTATCCTATCGTCCATTAGATATATTTGGAGGGGTGTATTTATTCCTTCCTTAAAATAGGATTTTATTATTATTTGTACAGCTCCTAAATATATGTGTCTTAATATTTTTCTGGTCTTTTCGCTTATCTTTTCCATCTCTTGTCTTATTATTCTTTCTGTTATTAATGGAATTATGGTTTTGCCTTGTGCTTGTTCAATGTCTATAGGTTGTTCATTATTCCTAACTATTACTATGGTGCTTTTCTTTCTTTCAAATATTGGTAGTTTAAAGATTTCTTTTGGATTTATATCTAATTTGGTCTCTCTTATTTTATCGTACTTTTGTATGTCAAAGCACATTCTTTCTCTTAATTCTTCATTGTTTTCTTCTCTTTCTGAGGGTTCCCCTATTTCTGTTAGATCAGTCAACATGTATACTTCACATTCTTCTGTTTCACCTTCACTACTTCCACTATCATCTTCCATTACCATTATTTCTTCATCTTCACTTATTTCTGACCATTCTTCATCATATTCTATGGGTTCGTAATTTATGTTATTCATTTCTTCAATTTCTTCTACGTATTTTACATTTTTTTTTTCATTCTTTTAGGACAATTTGGTGATATATGTCCTACCTCTCCACATATGTAACAATTACATTTTTGGATTTTTCGTATACTGCCTATATTTATTTTTATTCATTTTTCTAAAGTATTTTTTAAAAGGTTTTCTATATCTCTTAAAAGTTTTCCTATATTTTGGTTGATACTTTTGGAATTTGTGATTATTCTTCTTTGTGTATTTGTAGTTATTGTATCTATAGTTATTATTGCATCCCTAATGGTTTGTTCTTGCATCCTCACAGCAAATTCTTTGTTTATATGTTCTGTAATATTTCATCGTTACTCTGGCATCTTGGCATACTTTGTCTCTATAATCCTTTATAAATTGCGTTCTATATCCTAAAGTGTCTACTTCAGGTTTCACTTTCTCATTTATGTATGCACTATACATGTTTATGCTCCATGGATCAGGTAATTTTAGGAAGAATGAGTCTAAAATTGGACTCCGTTCTTCTTTTGTATAATAACTATCTTGATAATATTCTCGGAATTCACAAGCATAGTTGTCAAAATGGCACATTTCGCATATTTCTAAGTTACTTAGTCTCCATCTTGCTTGATTCTTTTTATATATAGTGTGTTTTTCTCCTTTATCATATACACTAAATTCGGTTCTTATTGCTTTTTCGTAATTTGTAATTATTTCTTTTAAATCTAAGGTTCGTTGTGCTGAGCTTTCTTCAGTTCCTCTATCATCAATTGGTCTTGATTTTCTTATAGTATTTCTCTCTTCTTCTTCTAGTCCATTCCACCATTTTGCTACTACTCCCATAAAGGTGGCTTCTATAAATTTTTCAAATGCATTTCCATTAAGGTTTTGCCTAAATCCTACTATTAGTGACCCATTCTTCAATTGTTCTATCTACGTCTTTTACGCAATCTAGGTCTAACCATTCTCCATTGCCTGCTATTCCTTTTTCGAAGTGTTCTGTTGGTTCATATTTTGGAGTTTCTTTTTCTTTATCTTTGCCTAGTTGCATTCTTCTTTTTGTATTTTGCCATTTCCATGGTAATTGGTATGGTTTTTTGTTAGGTGGTGGTCTTAAGATTTCAAACATGTTACTTGGAATTTCTGAAGGTTTTTCAATAATCTTATCTTGGTCCATTTTTATTTCTTCGTTTGCTATATTTAGATTTTTCAAGGCTTCTTGCACTTCTTCTGAATTAGGATTTGCCATTAAATCTTCTATTTCCAAGATATTTATATTAAACTTTGTTATGGCTTCTAGTTCTTTCATACCTTCTTCTGTTATGCCCAATTCTTCTTCTGGATAGTCTGTCATATATCTTCCTAATTCTTTTATATTTTTATTTATGATTCTTAAATCTTTTCTTATATCTTTGAACATTTCAGGACCGTTGCAATCTTCTTCTAAGTCTTGTATGTTTAAATAAATTTTTGGCTCCATGTCCTACTATTTTGTCTGCTAGTAGGTGTTCGTAATACCAACTTGCTTCTTCGTTTCTGTAATCTAGTACTTTGTATGCTATTTGTTTTTGTATCTCTTTAGGTAGTTGATTAGTTACTTTTATTGTTAGTAATAAGTATTCTGATATTTCTTTACTGGCAATATGCTTACTTTCCACTAATCTTTTATCAACGTATCTAATCTTGAATTTTGAAAGATTTTTTAATTTAAGTTTCTCTATTTTCTGTGAATTATCCAGCTTTTCTAAGGTTAAGGTGTATTATAGTTTATAATTTCTAGAGTGGGGTTATATATAAAATTTTGCTTTTTGGTTATTTAATTAAAAGAGGTAGTTGGCTAAATATTTTTGGAAGAAGGGTATTTGGCTAAGTATTTTTGAAAAGTGGGTTATTTACCCACTATACTCCTCAATATTCATGTTCAACTCTGGGTTCACGGCCACAAGCTTCATCGACAAAAACTGTATAAAACATGAATAAACACAATTGTTGTTTATCATTTTCTGCAAATTGACTGGATCGAAGAGCAAATAAACCTTAACCTTATCAAAATATGAACACACCTTAACCTGTCTTTGGAGTGACTGTGAAGGAATTTTATATATACACCTAAAAACATGCATAAAACATTAATAACAACCTAAAACATGTTTCTATGAATCTAGATCTTAATCATGTTGCAAAAGTTCTTTGCTAAATCAAAAGAAGATGAACATTAAAAGCGGAAGCACTAACCTGAAGCCATTGATGAAGATTGCGCAGAGGGTTTGGATCTTCCTATATGATATGTAATTCTATGAGAGGCTGTCTCTCTATTCTTCTGTTGATGGATGATAGATAGAATAAGAAGATGCATATATATAGGGCACCATAACCCTAATTGATAATTATTGATTTTCAATTTTGCCCATCACAAAATAAGAAATTTACTTTACGGTCTCTACACGTGTTATATCATACTTTAAATTATATGCTTTTAACCCATTACTTAATCTTGATTAGATCACTTTAATTTGGGTTAGACTTTAGAATAGCAATTATACATTTAGTCACATATGTGAGCCCACATAGATTATTTTCCAACAATCTCCCACTTGGGCCACATATGTTACTCCTTATAAATGTACATACTTTATGAGCTCAAAATTTTGCTATTATAACCAAATGCATAGCCAAACAATCTTGTCCATTAATTCTGTAAATATAGGATCAAAGCAATTTTCGTTATATTTATCGTAACTAAATTCATCAATGGTCACATATATCAACATAATCAAATGACATAGATCAAATGTGAATGTGTAGCATGGAAATTTCATGCAATGTGATCTATACACATGCCTATTTCCAACTGGTCCTCTTTAAAACTTAAGTGAGGTCAGAACCAAAACATGACAAATGAGTGAGATAGCTGAATTCTTTATTTCTGATCAGAAAATAACCAAATGTATAAATGTCTCACACAACATAATGTAAATAAAATATAAACTCCCACTGAATCATGATATCCTCAAATAATACATCACCCATATGAGCAGTATGCCCATAAAAGACCTTGGGTGGTAATCCATTTGTGAGCAGATCCGCTATCATGGAGTTTGTCCCAATGTGCTCTGTGGACATCTGTCCACTTTGCACTCTTTCTTTCACAACTAGGAACTTTATGTCAATATATTTCGACTTTGTCGAACTCCTGTTGTTGTTGGAATATATCACTGCTGACTTATTGTCACAAAATAACTTGAGTGGTCTTTCTATATTCTCCAAAATGCACAGCCTAGTGACAAAAGTTTCACAGTCATATTCCATAATTCGATGTCTCATAGCATGCTACATACTCTGCTGCCATAGTGGAAGAAGCTATAAGTGTCTGTTTGACACTTTTCCAGAATATAGCTCCTCCAGCTAACAGGTAAATATAGCCTGATGTAGACTTTTGCTATCTTGGCACCCTAGTGAAATCAGAATCAGCATATCTTATGACCTCCAAATGATCTGATTTCTTATATGTGAGCATGTAGTCTTTTGTTCTCTGAAGATACCTCATGACCCTCTTGGCTGCTATCCAATGGTCCATACCAGGTTTTCTTAAATACATGCCTAACATCTCAACAATGTACGCAATATCCGGACGCATACATACTTGAGTATACATTAGACTCCTAATAGCTGATGTACAGGGGATCTTTTGTATTTCCTGAATTTCAAGGTTACTTTTAGGATACTGATTGAGACTAAATTTGTCTCATTTAGCAACAGGGGTATCCCCTGGTCTACAATCTTGCATGCCAAACATTTTGAGTATTTTATCGATGTATCCCTTTTGTGATAATCCTAGAATACCTCGAGAACGATCTCGGTGTATCTGAATTCCTAATACAAAAGAGGCATCTCCAAGAACCTTCATCTCAAAATGCTTGGACAGAAACCTTTCAGTCTCATGCAATAAATCTATATCATTAGTGGCAAGCAATATATCATCGACATATAAAACTAGGAATATATGCTTACTCTCATTGAACTTATGATGCACACAATCATTAACTATATTCATCTCAAAACCAAATGAGATAATTACTTGATAAACTTGTGGTACCATTGACGAGGAGCTTGCTTGAGTCTATAGATGGATTTTGTCAATTTGCAAACCATATTCTTAAGCTAGGATATAATAAACTGGTTTGAATACTTATTTCTTCATTAAAATTGTTGGTCATTTCATAAATATCCGATTAATACTACCCCTTTTGATTCGAGAAAATATGATCAGAATGCTATATTTAACTCCAAACCGGAACTAAACTTTAGAACAGAGAATGCAACACCATAAGAACATATTCTGGATTGTGGAGACCATGTCTAAGCTTTCTCGAAGTAAATAACAAATGTGTTCATAACACCTAGCATTAAGAATTTTGGCACCTAATCTCTTAGTTTTGATCTGTTTTCCCTTTATGCAGTCTACATAGACATTAAAGTCTGTGAAGTCCTGGGATTCCAAAATGTCATCAGACACAAGACGCTCAACTTTACCTTTTGAGATATGACCTAAACACTTATGCCATAATGACGTCAAATTTTCTTTATTTAATTTATGTTTAGTACCACGTAACTCTACATGCAATGTTTTATTATAGGATGCAATTGTTTCAAACAAATAAAGGTTGTTATAAGCATTCAAATAACCAGTTCCAACAATATTTGAATTTAAAGACAAACTAAACTGATTGTTTCCAAATGAACAATAATAACCAACTTTGTCCAACAAAGAAACATAAATTAAATTTCGTCTAAAAGACCGAATAACAAAAGTGTCTTTCAAATTCAAATAAGAACCCAGTTCCTAATAACAATCCAAAATGCCAAACTACTTCCACTTCTACCGATTATCGCCCACGAAGATGTGCCTTTCACCATCATTTGGCTTCCGGCAGCTCAGACAACTCTGCATAGAAACACTTATGTGAATAGTAGTACCAGAATCTATCCACCAAGTGTTTCTAGGTGCTGAAGATAAATTAACTTCAGAACATACCAAAATAAGAAACATACCTTTCTTTGCACGCCATGCATGATATTTAGTACATTTCTTCTTCATATGTCCAGGCTTGTTACAAAAGAAACAACTCTCTGTATCCTTATGTTGTTTCTTTTGAGCTGGATCCTTAGCTTTTTCATCCTCGGATTTTCTCTTCTTGCCCTTATCCTTAGAGGCTTTGTCCAAATAAGCACTTTCAGTCTTATCTTGTTTCAACCTTTCTTCCTCTTGCACACAGTGAGAAATGAGCTCATTTAGAGTCCATTTTTCCTTTTGACAGTTGTAACTAATCTTGAATTGATTAAACTGTGTAGGAAGTGATACCAAAACCATAAACACAAGCAAGTCCTCAGGAAATTCAAGCTTGAGTGCCTTAAGTCTTGAAACAACATTATACATTTCCATAATGTACTCCCTTACATTTCCTCGACCCTTATACTTCATAGACATCAAAGAAGTCAGAAGTGTAGTCATAAGTATCACGTTTGGATCTGAAGGGTTTTTTTTTTTTTTTCAAAAAAAAAAAATCTGAATATGATCTTAACATGGATCTTAATATATTATCAACCAAAGTACATCATATAGATTAATACACTATTCAATCCAGAAAATGAAACAGAACAAATGCAACAGAACGATGGAAATTTAATGGCTCCAAAAGATTAACAAATTCATTAGCCTTTACAAATCTAAATTCAGTTAATTTAATTATTGAATCTGAATCTTAGAAGACAAATACCATAAAAGGAAGATCAAAAGAAACCCTAAATTTCTTTAAACAAGAACCCTAAATTTCTTCAATTAATTCAGCAAAGATGGCTCTGATACCAATTGAAGGAATTTTATATATACACCTAAAAACATGCATAAAACATTAATAACAAACTAAAACATGTTTCTATGAATCTAGATCTTAATCATGTTGCAAAAGTGCTTTAATATAAAATTCTAAATCATGAAACTATAGATGTTTGCTAAATCAAAAGAAGATGAACATTAAAAGTGGAAGCACTAACCTGAAGCCATTGATGGAGATTGCGCAGAGGATTTGGATCTTCCTATATGATACGTACTTCTATGAGAGGCTGTCTCTCTATTCTTCTGTTGATGGATGAAAGATGAAATAAGAAGATGCGTATATATAGGGCACCATAACCCTAATTGATAATTATTGATTTTCAATTTTGCCCATCACAAAATAAGAAATTTACTTTACGGTCTCTACACGTGTTATATCATACTTTAAATTATATGCTTTTAACCCATTACTTAATCTTGATTAGATCACTTTAATTTGGGTTAGACTTTAGAATAGCAATTATACATTTAGTCACATATGTGAGCCCACATAGATTATTTCCCAACAGAATGCACATAGTTGGAGGAGCAATACTGGAAACAATGGTCGAGGATTCAATGGTTAGAGGAGGGTGACACAAACACAAAATTTTTCCTTTGGATTGCGAATGGAATAAGGCGCTGTAAAAATATCTCCGGTCTACAGGTGGACAGTAATTGGTGCGAGAACGAAGACAAAATCACGCAGCACATTAATGAAAGATACAAGGATTTGCGGGGAAAAAAAGGGACCATAGATGTAACCTGAATCAAGACATGTGGTCAGACACGAGGCTCAATGGAAGCGATAGCATCGAGAGCAACTTCAGCGAAGACGAAGTCTTAACGGCAGTTAAGAGTTTGGGGCAGGACAAAGCGCCAGGGCCGGACAGATTCCCCATCTTCTTCTACAGGCTATATTGGGATGTCATTAAAGCGAACTTCATGTGCATCGTACAGGACTTCTATAATGGAGAGGCTGTGGAAAGGTTATAACTACGCTAACATAGTCTTAATCCCTAAGATAACTGAAATAAAAGAGATTGGAGATTTGAGACCCATCAGCCTGTTGAATGGCTCCTTTAAGATCATCTTCAAAGTATTGGCTAACAGATTGGGTCCACACCTAAAGGATATTGTTGGTGATTCTCAGAGCGGTTTTATTAGGGGAAGAGAAATTATGGACAGCATAGCCTCGGCCCATGAAATTGTTTTCAGGGGAAACACAGACAAAACAAATGGATTTCTGTTCAAAGTGGATTTTCAAAAAGCATACGATTCAGTAGAATGGGATTCAGTGGATGAAGCACTATTCCTAAAGGGCTTCGGGGAAAGGTGGAGGAGATGGATTCACCAGTCGGTCAGGGGAGGCAAGTCGTTTCTTATCATCAACGGTGTGCAAGGAAAAGAAATCAAATATAAGAGGGAGCTAAGACAGGGAGATCCGTTGTCGTCGTTGTTATTTGCAATTATTGCGGACAGATTAGCAGGGATGATAGAAAATGGAAGAAAGGACGAGGCAAAGTTCGGCATCAAAATCAAAGGAATTTCAGAGGAGATATCCATTCTTCAGTACGCCGACGATACATTGTTGTTTGGGTCAGCTTCAAAGGAAGACATAATCGCAATGGGGACGGTGTTGAAGTGTTTCGAGGCTTGGTCCAGAATGAAGGTCAACTTCAATAAGAGCTGTATTATTCAACTAAGCGACAAGTGTACTATTCCAATCACCTTTATACAACAAATGTTAGGGTGTAATAAAAGGGAGTATCCACTAGTCTATCTGGGGATTCCTATTAGACTAGGGAGATTAACTAGGGATGACTGGCAACCGTTAATCGAAAGAATTGAGAAAAGATTAGCTGGGTGGAAAGGGAGCATGTTAACATTGGGGGGTAGGATCACTTTGCTGAACTCAGTTATTAACAGTATCCCTATATATCTCATGTCTATATACAAATTACCGGATTGGGTAATTAACAGAATAGACAAAAGTAGAAGGAGATTTCTTTGGAGATGGGCAAACGAGGGAAGAAAAGGGATACACTTAATAAGTTGGGGGAGGGTTGGCAAAAGGAAGGAATTCGGGGGATTGGGAATCATCAACCTTAGAGATATGAACAAAGCCATGCTTAGTAAATGGTGGTGGAGGATGGCAAGCAAACACAACAATTGGTGGTATAAATCCTTCACTAAATATCAGGAGAGGAGGAAGTTCAGATTTGGGGGGAAAAGCGCCTATGGTAGGAAGTCTTTCCTTTGGAAAGGGGTGGCCAAGATGGGAGACATCTATCACAGCAACACCACCTGCAGAGTAGGGAACGACAAGCACACAAGATTTTGGAAGGACAGATGGTGTGGAGACAATACCTTGATGGGACTTTTCCCATCAGCAACAAACACAGTTATTAACTGTAACACATTGGTAAGTGATGTCCGGAACAACAATAAGCTCAGATTAGAGGTAAAGGGTACTCTAAATCAGGATTCCATCACCCAACTTCAAAGGCTCAACAACTTCATAAGACAGGAAGGGAGACATATAACTCAGGTGGAGGATGAGAGAAGTTGGACATTGGAGACGTCTCACAGGTTCACGGTCTCTTCATTATACAAATGACTCAACGATGGAGGAAGAAAAAGCGAGTTTGTAGATGTTATATGGAGCAGCAAAGTGCCAGCTAATGTGAAAGTTTTTCTATGGTTGGTGGACAACGACGCAATTCTATCGAAGGTAAATTTGAGAAAGCGAGGAATTATGGTGAATGCAGCCTGCAATAAATGCCAACATCAAGAGGAAGACACGAATCACATTATTTTCAATTGCCCGAGAGCTACAGTGGTATGGGAAAGGGTGGGATATAGATTTGGAGTCTTACATAGTCCGGGGTGTTGTTCGGAAGTTTGGGGAGTCATTAGATCTCATAGGATTAGAAAGGAGGATAGAACGGATTGGGATACTGCTGTTGCCTCTATTATATGGAACCTGTGGCTAGATCGTAATGACCACTGTTTTAATAACATTGACCATAGACTATCTATTTTGATGCATAAAATTCACTATTCATTTCATGAATGGACAGGGCATCTCGGCTCGAGGAAGAAGATTCGCATGGAGGAGGGGGAGGAGTAGGGGTTACTTCCTTTTGGGCGCCTCTCACGCTCGGAAGACATTTGGGAGCTTTTGAGGGAATTGTTATTTGTATCTATTTTGATGCCTCGAGTAGGCGATTTTAGATTAGAGACTTGTTGTGCGTAGTATGTGATGTTGTTTCTGCCTACTGGCATTCTATGTACTTTGTTGTTGTGTTTCGTTAAATCTCTTTAATGAAGCGATGACTGAGTCATCTTTAAAAAAAGAAACCCAACTAATTTCTGATGCAAGCAAATAACAAGCAAAATATTATCTTCTACTAATATTGTAAAGCACCATCCACAATTAGCAGCAAATAGAAATATTGACAGCTTGGCTTCTCCTCTCAATCCAGCTAAAACATCTGCGAAAGCTTGATATGATATTACGTAGCCTAACCCTTGAAATAAACAAATTCCTCATCATCTCCTTGTCAAATTTCCTGTATCACTTCTCCTTCTAATTTAGAAAATAATACCAAATGACCAATCAAACCAATCTACTCCTTCTGAATACAAAACATGCCATTTCTTCTAAAAATTTGAAGACAAATGGTTAGACCTATAATAACAAAACTATACAAACTTTTCATCACCAAACATTGCGATAAAAAAGTTCCAACCAAAGCTATAATAATAATAAAAGTAATAACAGTTCAGTAGGAGGAATCAGATGCTGAATATATACCCTCCAAGAAATCACAGTTCCAACTTCATAGAACCTACGAATGAATCCAATTTCAAAATCATCAATTTTTATATATACTTTGAATACATTAATTAATATACCAATCTATTGAAATTTATCTTTACCGTTCACCTCCATTCCATCGTGAGAAAGGTTTGGAATGAAACCCAACTGAACCCCGTTCTGATAATCATTATCCCATGTACTCGATATCTGCATCTAAATAATTGAAAATTAATATAGATAATCGGAGAGTGGAAGAAAAATGATTTGAAAAATGCGTTCATTACCTGGGCCATAGCAGAAATTTGCGGGTTTGATGAGGGTCTCAGAAGATTGCCGGGTAAACTTGGAATCACCATTCCTGCTTGTAACTGAGGATGAGAAGTAATTGTCTCCGGGAAACTGGCTCCATATCTTGAGTGATAATTCTGAGGAGAAAAAAAAGTAAGTTGAAATTGAAGTATTAACCAAAGAGAGGGAGTGCACGAGTCTTACTTCTTTAGTATATATCTGCTCGATATCCATGTTCAGCTCTGGGTCCACGGCCGCAAGCTTCATTGACAAAAACTGTATAAAACATGAATAAACACAATTGTTGTTTATCATTTTCTGCAAATTGACTGGATCGAAGAGCAAATAAACCTTAACCTTATCAAAATATGAACACACCTCAACTTGTCTTTGGAGTGACTGCACATAGTTGATTATCTCATCAAGCATGACGGCCTTCCCGGTAATCTACCAGAATAACCCCTTACCATGTCAACTACGGATAATGAAATGTAAATAAAAAGGTAAATATTAATGTGGAAACCATAGAGAAACCGAGTTTACCTTATTGCATCCAGGAACAAGATCTTGCAGAAGCTTCATTCGTTCGCTTATCTTTTCCCTTCTCACCTATGAGAAGCTAGAAAATCAAACCTACATCTGAATCAAAGAAGAAATTAAGGGTGAAAACATGATCAGAAAGTCAAATTACTCTCTCTGCAAGGCTGTGACTGTTGGTGGCCTGGCCTCGCTTAGCCCGGACATGAATGTAGTCTTCTTTTGTCGCATCACTACTCTCTTTGCCACCTGGGTTCCCTTCATTTTTATGTTTCTTCTCAACCATTTCCATTTCCATTTCCATTGGACTCTTCATAGTTTCGGTTGTAACGTCTTTCTCTTGTTCAGCTTCGGTGTTCTACAAAAAGACGCACAAAATTGTTATAGATGCGAATCAAATTGCTGCAGGGAGAAAAGAAAACGAAACCTCATCTTACTTGATTATCAGGCAACTTCTTCCTCTTCTTCCCCTTGAGGGTTTTCTCGGCAGTGTGCTCGTTGTTTGGAGGGAAGTCTTGAGGGCACAATAAACTGGTGACTTGGGTATTTTCGGGTAAGTTAAAGGAGCTCATGATCTCTGAAAGGCACTCGCTTCCGAAGAAAGGAGGGCCTCGGAGGCCCTCAATTGTGGAGGTGTTAGAAGTACCGACATTATACGAAGATAGACCATCCATTACATGAGCTGGAACCCAATTTGAAACCATGAACTGTTCAGAAGCATTTCCAGAAGAACATGTAACTTCTTCCATCGAAGAAACTTCCTTTCGAACTGACATTTAGCTCAACAGTAGTTGCAATTTAGAGAGCTACAATTTATCTGTTTATAGATATCAAATGAAACAAACAATTCAATGCTCAAGTAATCAATAATACTATGAGGAAATTTGTAATGGGCTAATGCTCAAAGTGAAAGCTTAAGAGAGAGGCAAGGTGACAATAGAAACAAGATGATGATCTTCTTTAACTAAAGGGGAAAAGTTTGACTGGTAATATCTTGTAGTACTCAACAAGGAACAATTGACCTTGGCAGCTTTATACCAAGACAGAGGTTGAAAGCAAAAGTAATTCCTAGCAGCAGAATCCAATACATAGCAGAGGTCCAGGCACATTATCTAAAATCCACCAGCTGAATTACTTTAAGAGCAAGAGATTACATCCATTATTGTTATTCTACTACAAAAGTGAACAAACAGTGAAGAAAGCTAACCTTTCATAAAGCATAAAGGAGTTAAAGAAGAAAGGATCTTAGCAGTAAACAGGTAGACATGCTTACTAATAAAGGAAATTAAAATGGTTCCTCCCTTTTCTTTCAATGGATTGGTCTTGGTTTCTATTTGCACAGACCCAAAAACATGAAGGATATGATCAGTGAAGTTCTTCACAAGGGTGATGGATATTAATCAGTTGAGAATCAGAAGGCAAGAGAAACAAGGAAGAGGAAAAAAGAAAAAAGGGTTCCACAAGAAACAATTGAGGTATCAATTGAACAGAATTTGAGACAAGTAGAGATAAGGTAGAGCTATAGTAGGGTTTTGGAAAGGACCACAATATAAAATTTTAAAGCTTTCCTACAATTAATAAAAGAAGGATGACAAAGAAAACACTTTTGAGTATTTCCTTAGAAGGGTAATTATGAATACAATTAAAGCATTCAATTCTCTTCATTTCTCTACTAGCTAATTGTTGGGTTCCTTCCTTAATTGAGAATAATATGGAATTCTCTAGAGATGTGGAGTATCCTAGAGCTTCATAGAAGAGTGTGGAAGGAAGTTGAAAGGTATAGTTTCATGGAGATTTCTAGAAATGGAGAATTCTAGAGAGTTGGTATAGTTTCATGGAGATCTCTAGAAATGGAGAATTCTAGAGAGTTAATCTCCACCCTTGGATCAAATTAATCTCCACCGTTCATTGTGGGTGTGGAATAGTATAAATAGGGATGGAAGTCTTCATTCCTACTCACTCCAAAAACAAGTTCTTGTAATCCAAAGTGAGAGTTAGAAAGCAACTTTGAGAGAAAGTAAGATAACTTGAGAAGTACTAATTTTCAAGCTTGAGTGATCCACAAAATTGTGAGAGTGTGTTATAGAAAGTCAAATTCTTGTAATCCTACTACTCTTTGTATAGTAGAAGAATCTCCATTTGAGTTGTAAATCTCTCTTGCATCTATTTCTGTCTATATCTTTAAGTGTCCATCTTAACTTCACGAAGCGAAAAAATACCGAGTTTTTCCCAACAGTGGTATCATAGCCAGGTTCACACACCCTCGTCATCATCTCGTGCGGTTTAAGATGGAGGACATCGTCACCCATGATGGAGATATGTTCAAACTCACCGCCAACAACTACTCGTATTGGAAGCCGATGATGGAAGATCATCTATATTGCAAAGACTTGCATGAGCCCATCATCCACAATACCAAGGTTGGAGGAAAGAGCGATGCAGAATGGGAGTTGCTCAATCGAAAAGCCGTTGCCATGATCTGTAAGTACATCGACTGATCTCTCTTCGAGCATGTCTCTACGTATACAAATGCTTATGAATTATGGACAAAGCTTGAGTCCATGATTCAAAAGAAGACGCCTCGTAACAAAGCCAATTTAGTTCGACGGTTGGTGAAGTTGGAGTATAAGGATAGTCAAAGCATGATTGAGCACTTGAATAATTTCAATGGGCTCGTAAATCAGCTAATGAAAACTGAATTGAAGATTGAAGATGAGTTGCAAGCCCTTTTACTCCTTAGCTCATTGCCTGAAAGTTGGGATACACTCGTGATTACACTTAGTAACTCAACTCCTGAAGGAAAGCTCACCATGGATACCATCAATGATAGCCTTCTTGGTGAAGAAGCAAGGAGGAAGGAACGAGGCGATTCTGTCTTTTCCGAGGCAAATGTTTTCGAAAATCGGGTAAAGAATGATGGTCGTGGACGTAGCAAGGGCCGAGAATCAAACCAATCCCGAGGTAGATCCAAATCACGATCAAAGATTACATGCTACTACTGTGGAAGGATGGGCCACAAGAAAGCAGAGTGTCGATCCTTCAAGAGAGATCAAAAGGCGGGTGATGTGAAGCCAGACCAAATCAAGAAGCAAGACGAGAAGAGTACTGCCGCTGTTGCTGCAAAAGAAGAACTGATTTATCTCATTGGAGAAGGCAATATCCTAAACATTGCCTATGATGATAGTTATTGGATTATCGATTCTGGTGCTTCCTTCCATGTCACTCCCCATGGAATTTTCTTCTCATCCTACCAAAGTAGTGACTTTGGTACGGTGCAAATGGAAAATCAATATAGGAGCAAAATTATCGGGATAGGTGACATCATCCTTACAACAAGCACTGGATGCAAGCTTGTCCTAAAAGATGTGAGACACGTCCCAGCTATGCATCTCAATCTTATCTCCGCTGGAAAGCTTGATGATGTGGGTCTGGTGAATTACTTTGGTGAAGGAAAGTGGAAGCTCACCAAAGAAAGTTTAGTCGTGGCTCGAGGAAAGAAGGAGGGGTCATTGTTCGTGATGCAAGCCAAGCTCTGCAA
The DNA here is from genome assembly GCA_017893485.1 of Hemerocallis citrina. NCBI lineage: Eukaryota > Viridiplantae > Streptophyta > Magnoliopsida > Asparagales > Asphodelaceae > Hemerocallis > Hemerocallis citrina. The sequence goes on from CM030363.1 coordinate 158,026,856, forward strand.
AGGCAAGGTGAATATCACCACCGATGATATGGATATATGGCATAGACGACTTGGACACATAAGCGAGAAAGGTCTTCACATACTCGCTCGTAACTAAGTTCTTCCTGATGTAAAAGGTAAAACACTTGATCCTTGTGCTCATTGCTTGGCTGGAAAACAACATAAAGTTGCTTTCAAAAGATCTTCTCCACCCACAAGGAGAAACAATATCTTAGATCTTGTACACACCGATGTGTGCTCAATGTCCGAGATGTCCATTGGTGGTGCATCATATTTTGTCACCTTCATCGATGACCATTCAAGGAAGGTGTGGTTGCACTTATTAAAAATGAAGGATCAAGTGCTTGATACATTCAAGGAGTTTCATGCCCGAGTGGAACGCGAGACAGGAAGGAAGATCAAATGTGTCCGATCAGACAATGGAGGTGAATATAGAGGTCCCTTTGAAGCCTATTGCAGGAAATATAGGATAAGACTAGAGAAGACTCCACCCAAGACACCGCAGTTAAATGGATTAGCCGAGAGAATGAATCGAACTATCGAGGAAAGAGTTCGATGTGTGCTCTCTCATGCCAAATTGCCTAAGTCATTCTGGGGGAAAGCTGTGATGACTGTTGTTGACGTCATCAACCTTTCACCATCGGTACCTTTGGACGGAGCTATCCCAGAGGAAGTTTGGTCAGACAAAAAGGCTACTTACAATCATCTCAAGGTGTTCGGATGCAGAGAATTTGTTCACATACCCAAAGACGAGAGAGCCAAGTTGGATGTAAAGACAAAGGAATGCATCTACCTTCGCTCGCCAAAGGATGAGTTTGGATACCGACTTTGGGATCCAATCAACAAGAAGATTGTTCGTAGCCGAGATGTGGTATTCTTCGAGGACCAAACAATTGAAGATATCCAGAAATCGGAGAGGCCAAGATTGAGGAGCAACCGTAGTATAGACCTTACACCGGCTCATCAAGAGGAGAATGTCACACCAGAAAATAATGAAGCTGAAGATTTCGAGCCTATCCTAGAGCTAAATAATCTAGAGACTCAAGATGAGTCAAGCTCTCCACTAGAGTTGAGACGATCTTCGAGAGACCGAAGACCATCTACTCGTTATCCCACGGAGGAGTTTGTGATGGTCACCGATGAGGGGGAGCCTAAAAGTTATAAGGAAGCCATAACTGACACTCATAAAGAAGAGTGGATAAAAGCCATGCAAGAGGAGATGCAATCCTTGCATGAGAATCATACTTACCAACTAATGGAACTTCCAAAAGGAAAAAGAGCCTTGAAGAATAAGTGGGTGTATCGAATCAAGACCGAAGATAATAGCTCGACGCCTCGCTACAAAGCTCGATTGGTTGTTAAGGGATTCAGTCAAGAGAAAGGTATTGACTTTGAAAAAATATTTTCTCCGGTGGTAAAAATGTCATCCATCCGTATTGTTCTTGGCCTAGCAACGGTACAAGACTTGGAGATCAAACAACTCGATGTCAAGACAGCATTCCTCCATGGAGATCTAGAGGAAGAGATCTACATGGAGCAGCCAGAGGGGTTCAAAGTTTCTGGCAAAGAGAATTTGGTGTGCCGGCTAACGAAGAGTCTATATGGCCTTAAGCAAGCACCAAGACAATGGTACAAGAAGTTCGAGTCCTTCATGGCAGAACATGACTTCAAGAAGACGGAAAGCGATCATTGTGTCTTCATAAAGAGGTATGGAGGTGGCGATTTCCTCATACTCTTACTCTATGTTGATGATATGTTGATTGTTGGACTAGATCGCGCAAAAATTGATGCTTTGAAAAAGGATCTAAGCAAGAGCTTCGCCATGAAAGATTTGGGACAGGCTAGACAAATACTTGGAATGAGGATCACTCGTGATAGATCAAGAAAGTTATTGTGGCTATCACAAGAGAAGTACATTGAGAAAGTGTTGGAAAGATTCAACATGTACAAAGCGAAGCCGGTCAACATACCACTTGCTGGACACTTCAAGTTGAGTATGGAGCAAAGTCCAACAAGTGAGGAAGCAAAGAAGGAAATGAAGACGATTTCTTATTCATCCGCGGTAGGTAGTCTTATGTATGCAATGATATGCACAAGACCTGACATCGCATATGCAGTTGGTGTTGTTAGTCGCTTCTTGGCCAATCCGGAGGGAGCATTGGGATGCAGTCAAATGGATCTTTTGGTATCTACGAGGTACTTCCAAAAAGTGTTTATATTTTGGAAATGGAAAACCTGTGTTAGAAGGATACACAGATGCAGATCTAGCTGGCGACGTTGATTCTAGGAAATCAACATCGGGATACCTAACCACTCTAGCAGGGGGAGCTGTTTCTTGGCAATCAAAGTTGCAAAAGTGTGTTGCTTTGTCCACTACCGAAGCTGAGTACATCGCAGCTACTGAAGCTTGCAAGGAGATGTTGTGGATGAAGAATTTGCTGCTAGAGCTAGGAGTAGTCCAAGACAAGTATGTCTTGAAGTGCGACAATCAAAGTGCAATTTACTTAGCAAAGAACTCTACTTTTCATTCTCGGACAAAGCACATTGATACACGGTATCATTGGATCCGAGAAGCTCTCGAAGAAAGACGCATACACCTTGAGAAAGTTCACATGGAAGAAAACTGGTCCGACATGATGACCAAGGTAATACCAACAAATATATTTGAGGATTGTTGTCAAGGTGCCAGTTTGCTACTACCTCCCAATTAAGTCAAGAGGGGGAGATTTGTTGGGTTCCTTCCTTAATTGAGAATAATATGGAATTCTCTAGAGATGTAGAGTATCCTAGAGCTTCATAGAAGAGTGTGGAAGGAAGTTGAATGGTATAGTTTCATGGAGATCTCTAGAAATGGAGAATTTTAGAGAGTTGGTATAGTTTTCTGGAGATCTCTAGAAATGGAGAATTCTAGAGAGTTAATCTCCTCCCTTGGATCAAATTAATCTCCACCGTTCATTTTGGGTGTGGAATAGTATAAATAGGGGTGGAAGTCTTCATTCCTACTCACTCCAAAAACAAGTTCTTGTAATCCAAAGTGAGAGTTAGAGAGCCACTTTGAGAGAAAGTGAGATAACTTGAGAAGTTCAATTCTCAAACTTGAGTGAGCCACAAAATTGTGAGAGTGTGTTATAGAAAGTCAAATTCTTGTAATCCTACTACTCTTTGTATAGTAGAAAAATCTCCATTTGAGTTGTAAATCTCTCTTGCATTTATTTCTATTTATATCTTTAAGTGTCTATCTTAATTTCACGAAGCGGGAAAATACCGAGTTTTTCCCAACACTAATTAGGGTTGTAATGAAGACTATGGCAGTGTGCCAACAGAAAAAAAAAGGGGATAGTGATAATGCCCTGTTATGTAAACTGGGTAACTTAACAAACTCTCAAAGAAACAAAATCATATGCAAATGTGCAGAAACTCAAGGTGTAATCAAAGGCAAAAATATAGATAATATTGTAGAGTGCAAGCTAAGTTAGGGTTGGACCACAAGATAAAAAGCTTTTCTTTCAACAACAAAAGAAGGATGATAAGGGAGACCCTTTGAACATTTCCCTAAAAAGGCTATTTGTAAGCATCCAATTCTAATCAATTACAACAGAAAATGAAGTCAATTTAGGGTTAACAGGCCCACCTACTTGAAACTGATAATGTCTTAATTAGGAAAATCTATATAAATATAACCTAACTGGGTAATTAACAGAACCTCAACGAACCAAGAAGCTTATTGAAAACTATAAAGAATGCATATAGTAGAAATCAACATTCGCATGATCAAATTTTAATGAAGGCATACCATATACTTCTTGAGGATCTCTGTGTAACTATGGACTGGCCAATGGACCTCTTCAATTATTTATACCAACAAATTATATTCACCGATAAGGAGATCACAAAGTGCGCAATGGCATATAAACACTGTACTTGAGAGAAGAGGGAGAGTAATGGGTTAGAAGTTACCTATGAAAGGGAGGGAGAGAGAGAGAGAGAGAGAGAGAGAGAGAGCGAAGCAGAAATTTGTTGTTCCGAAATGACTTAACTAGCTACTGCCAACAGCACCTCTGTGAAATATAGTATATAGTGCAGATAATGTAGCAAACCTATAATTAAAAAGGAAGGTAAGGTCCTTGGTAATACTAATCTACTAGATCAATTTCTTTGCTTAAAAAAAGTGAAAGGGTCCTTAGAGTAAGCATCTTTCAATTATTTTATTTGCTTCCTTTTATGTAGCAGGAGGAAGAGGTGCTTCTCTTCAACCCCAAGCCTGTTGAATTGAACTGAACAGGATCTCATCTCTTTTTATAACTGACAGATTGCCAACTATAACCACTGTCATTGCATGCCAGCCAAACAACAGCTCTCTCTCAAGACTTATGACTCAACAAGTGGAATCTTATCATCATCTTTCCTTTTACATTGTTGTCCTGTACATTAAGCAGTACAGTTTGTGTTTGGAGCTACTAGTCAAAAGAAAGGCTACAATTTTCAGTCAAAATGAATGCAGAATATGTGCTTTTAACTTAATGAGTGCCGGGTAACTAGGTTGTCATTAGATTTTTAGAATATATTTGGTAGGGGATTAGAGATCATTAATACTGGTTAGTACACTTGGGAAGAGCAATAGTATAAAAAAACCAAACCAAAAGTAGACTTATACCATTTTCATATTTCATACAGTTATTCTCGATTTGTGTTCAAATCCTGGTAGTCGGTGTGAGATTCAGCAATGATTGCTCCATTTGATGAGGAGATCACAAGAGCTACTCTGAGTTGTTTTAGAATGCTAATATTTCCTTCAATACTCAAATAAAATCTGGGCTACAACTGGATCTCGGAAACTGATGATCACTGATGATTTGATTCTTATGTTTCTGCAAATATTATCCTACAAATACCTTTCATTTTACGTCTGTGTTATATGTGCTCTCTTTTAGTAAGAACATAGAAAACTGATCACCATTATATAACTATATATGGAGCATTCGATGTTTAAAACTCTGAGACAGTTAATGATATTCTCTCATTTTCAAAATAACTTAAGAAAATGAAAAATACATGTATTGCACAAGCTTCCAAGGAAAGATTAACAAAATAATAATAATAATAATATACCAAAGAACTATATCTACCGCTTCATCTTTACCTTTCTCAAAGTAAAAGGACTGTACAACTAAACCATGCCCATAAGCAAGAGGGGACCACTAACCAGCAAACTAATGTTTCGTAATTTGTTATGTATTTTTCAAAAGAGACTGAGTTCTGAACTTCTGATTCCATAAGAAACTTGAGCCTCACAGTTTTCTAAATTCATACATAATGGCCAATGAATCAGTTTTAATATGACCGGTCACACTCTTTCTCCTATACTAAGCAACCGAATCAACCTGGAAATAAACGCAATGTATAGGTTTCACTTGCTGAATGTTTCTCCCTCCTGCTTCTAAATGTTCATGTTAGTTCACTACAAAGGTCTGACCAATAACTGACTATGCCTGCTATTGTCTATATACGTGAAATTCTAATACAGCAATTGTAACAGAATAACAAAAATGGTGTCATAAGGCCGCATAGCTTCAAATTGTAAATGTAAGAAACTCAGTCATAATTGAATGTAGCGATAAGTGCTATCATTACCATGGCTTGTAGTCATAACTGAAAGATGCGGTCCACCGTAGCAATGATGGAGGTTAATCACAGAAGGAATCTCAGACATGCTTGCCAGCAGTCAAGTGAACAAAACATCAAAACTCAACAACAATGGAAACAAATCTTACTTTGGATGTAGAGATTGACGGTCCAATTCCTTTATACCTTTTCCATTGCCCCACAAACTTTTGCAGTGGTGCCAACAAGAGGAATTGCTTCATACTCAAGTGCTCCAGTTTTATATGTAGAATGAGATCTGGAGAGAACAAAGAGAGAGCTAATATTTTATTATCAGTCTATGGTCACAAATGAAAGGAAGAGCAGCTAAAAGGGATTGAAAGGCGTGATAATCTGTGTCCAGATTCATGGCATTTCATTCCTGCTGCTTTTAATGTTATAACTGAAGCAAAGCTAAGGATGGCATCACCAAAGAAGAGAAATTAGAACTTCACATCCAAATCTAAGAGACCTTGAACAAGTAATGCATTTTATTTTCTAACAAACACATAATGAATCTCATAAACAAACAGGATGTTGTCGTACTAGAAACCATTGTAGTAGCAAACACGATTTTAGACTAAGAGTACTTGGACAACATTCAGGTAGCAAGGTTTTCACAGATAATTATAGCAGCAATTCTTATCTAACACAGTATATGCAACCAATGGTGTACAATAGTCAATCTAGATCAAGTTGTTCTTTAAGTCTACACTATTCTGAACCACACTAATTCATATGATGAGAATCTTACAATCCTGTTTCTCATTTGTTCTCAACTGTTTTGGCTTTGAAGACTGTTCACTACTGTTTTGAAGAAATTTTGGCTTTGAAGGCTGTTCTTAACTGTTTTGGGTCTTGGGCAGGTCTGGAAGTGAACATTCACAAGAGTTGTGTTATCCCGCTTAGCGAAAATTTGTCCATCTCGATTGGTGCAATGAAGACCTACTTAGCATGCGAGATAGGAGAATTCTCATTGAATATATTGGCATGCCCATTAGGCTAGGATCAATGCGAAGAGAGGATTAACAACCTCTGATAGAGAAGATAGAAAAGAGATGGGCCAGATGGAAAGGTGCTTTCTGTCGATAAGTGGAAGAATTACACTTATTAATTCAGTCCTAAGCAGTTTGCCAACGTACCTTATATCAATCTACGAACTTCCTAATTGGGTTATTGGTGAAACTGACAAATGTAGGAGAAGATTCTTGTGGAAAGGAGAAAACGAGGACAATAAAGGTATTCACTTGGTTAATTGGGGTAGAGTGTGCAAGAGAAAGGAATTCGAGGAATTAGGAATCCTAGATCTGAGAGACATGAACAAAGCATTGATAAGTAAGTGGTAGTGAAAACTAAGGAAAAGACGCAACAATTGGTGGTACAAATCTTTCTTGCTGTATCGGAGAAGGAAGAAGTTCAGGTTCGAAGGGAGGAGTGAGCATGGTAAGGCATCATTCCTCTAGAAATGGGCCACGAAGGTGGGGTAGACTTTTAATGCTAATACAAGATGTGTGATTGGCAACGGAAAAGATACCTAATTCTAGAAAGATAAATGGTGTGAGAAAAACACACTTCAATCCCTTTTCCGGATGTCGCCGGAGAAACAGTGAACGTTGATATGCTTATCAACGAGGTGTGGAGAAATGGTAGACTCATGATTCAACTACATGATTAGCCAACTCAGAAATGTCTTGTTCAACTGTAGATACTGAAGGATTTCATTCGGACGGAGGGGCATTACATTAATGGAGTGAATAATGAGAGAAGTTGGAATTTAGAGCATAATGATACATTCACGGTGTCTTCGATGTAAAAATGGCTAAATGTTGGAGAGATTAGAAGCAAGGAAGTCAACGCAATCTGGAGAACCGATACACCAATGAAAGTGAAAGTTTTTCTTTGGCTTGTCGCGAACGATGCAATTCTTTCAAAAGTTAACCTTCGCAAACGCAATCTAAAGTTGGACGTTAGATGCTCCAGATGCTTGGTAGAAGATGAGGACACTAATCACATTTTATTCACTTGTTCTAGGGCAAGGTTAACCTGGAAAGTAGTGTGCTTAGGCTTTGGGATATTTGGGGTCCATTTACCATTGTGTCCGAGCTCGACATTGGATATTTGGGGTCAGTGGAAAGCGAGGGTAGTTAGGAAGGAGCTTTAAAAAGCTTGGAATATCTCTGTTGCTGCTACGTTATAGGGTCTATCGCTAGATCACAACGAGTTGTGTTTTCGTAATCACAAAAACACATTTCTGGTCATGATGAATTAAATTTTTTGCTTCTATTCATGATGAGGCTAGTCAAGCAAATACGAAAAGAAGAGTACACACGGAGGAGGGAGTGTAGGCAGAGCAGGAGCTATGGTGAGGGGCGAGTTAGAGTTGTGATTGTATCTGTACCGTCTTTTTAGTGATAAATATAGTAGTAATCTAGATTTTTGTAATTAGTCATACTTTGTTTTGTTAATTCATCATTAATGAAGTGGTGACGCGGTCACCTTTATTCTAAAAAAAGTGGCCTTCCAGTGAATACCCATGCAACAATGTAGTATACATTGATAGCTTGTGTGCATCAGCAGTTTCTACAACCTTTTTTTTGGAAGGAAAAGGTAGAGTATGGCCACCCTGTTTCATTAATAAGAGGTTAATAAAACAAACTCAGAGTATTGAGCAAAATAAAGAGTCCTACAATACATAAATAAAATATAAGGCCTCCCCCGAACATGGCAGAGCGGGATAATCAGAAACTTACATGCATCAAAAGTACAGATAATCAACCAGATCCCCCCAACAGGCCATGGGGGGTAGGGATCTATCAAAAGTACAGGACAACAAAGACTCGTCCCTCAGTCAAGCATCGGACCGATCTCGATCTCATCCTTATCGTACTCCTCCACCTGGAAAGCGTTGACAATCCTCCCTTTAGGACTTGTTGCTGCAGCTGTAGTCCAGAATGAAATAGGATGCATGATGTGAGTTAAATTACCAGAAATACTACTACTAGTCCTACGAAAATAATAATAATTCCTATCTAGAAAAGGACTCAGGTCATAGCACTGGTAGAGATATACCAAGCTTCTCTCATAGAACATCTCTCTACAGTGAATTTCGGACCGATCCACAAGTCCTCGTACTTTATAGAGTAATCGTTAGTTCCCAAGGTACTGAGGACATCTGCGAGGACCGCTTTGCTCCTGTGACAATCAAGAAATAGATGATCTCTGGTTTCGGTGAATGCATTGCAGAACCCACAGGAGGTATCAATATCCGAAGGGTGTTTGACTAGGTTCTCTTTACTCAAAATTATGTCTATCAGGATTAGCCACAAGAAGAATTTTACTTTCAGTGGGGTTTTTGCTTTCCAAATAATTGATGGCCATTTTGGTCTACAATCCGTGAAATGGATGCAGTTATAAAGTGATCGTGCCGTGAAAGTGCCATTTTTCTCTAGTCCCCAGGCTTTCCTATTTGGTCCTTATGACATTTTACTCCTGAGTTGGCGATATGAGCCTGTAGCTCTGTAAATGTCACACCCCGCTTTCCAAAAGAACACAGAATACGGTACGTGACCAAGCCCAGCAGATAGTTTTTACCATCCATAAGCTGTACGGACCTGCTTGACTCATCATAACATTAAATATAATAGTATACTCCAACCAGGCATGCAAAAACAATCATAACTCAGCAGTATTTATTGCATCAATAATTAATGTTCTAAAAAATACTAGATCTGAAACAAAATAATATTCCTGGGATAATAAGCCCAAATACAATCTCAATACAGTTCATGAAATAAAATAGTTCATCAAAATATTTAAGTAAATCATTCCAATTGGAAGCTCAAAACTTTTGCTCACCAACTTCAGTAGGCAATTAATTAGCAAAACCTGCTCATATAACAATTGCAAGGAAAATAGGAAAAATAGGAAAACATATCACCCGTTAGATGCAAGTCCGGGCCGCAAGCAATACAAGTAGGAAAACGAAGAGAAAAACTAAACTAAAAAGGTAATACTAATATAGAGAGGGCAGTAAATACAACAATCTATAGATGGCAGTAAGCAGCGGAATAACAGTAGAAGTATAATAGTAACAGTAAGGGTCAACAGTAACAGTGTGTCAACAGTAGCAGTAGTCAACAGTAGTTGTAAAGATCCACAATAACTGTAACATCATAAGACAGTGTAAACAGTTATTCTTATGTCTAATGTTCATTACTAACTAGGTAGCACTTCATGCGTCCCAGATTTTACCACATGGTTGCTACAACAAACAGTTTCGCTTTAAGATTTTGTAGTGAAACTTCTATAGGGAAAAATATTCAGACAAACAGTAACAGTTATAGTAATAACAACAAACGGTGTCATGGATCTTGCCCTCATGCATCTAGAGATAAACAGTAGGTACCACAGTAAATAGTGGAAAAACGAGTCCCTTCTGAATATGTATTTCTATATTATCCACTACTCGATCTTTTCCCTTAAAAACCCTGGCTTGATTTATTTTATTATTAATAAAAATGTGTGAATGAATACAAACAGGCTAAAGACATAGAAAGAACAGGAAATAAGTCTAAGATGAAAAAGTGATTGCAACGGTTGATAAAAATGACTCATAATAGTCAAAACAACGACATTTTTAGTTCCGGACAGCAAGACAATAATTTACCAAATCTGAGAATTCCGTTGCTACGGAATAGAAAATTCAGATCCGTCAGAAAATCTAGAAACTAAACTCTCTGCCAATTCTAGCACATATATATAAGTCAAATATCAGCCACAGAAATAGGATTAAAAACAGAATTTAATACAGAAGTTATGTTCAGCCAGAAAATGCAAAATCTTGTTTATAGGCATGAAAAGAGTTGAAAATCATCATAATTAAATCTGAGAAAAATCGAGGAAGATTCCTTAACATATCTAGTTTCAAAATATAAAATATCATGAATTTATATTATAGATAGCATAGTCAAAAAAATTGGGAAAACAGAGTAATACAACGAAATCTCGATTCTAAAAGTTCAGACACAACAGTACCAAAACAGAGATAATTCATAAAATATAATTCGAAACCCAGATCCGTCAAACGGGTGATAAAATAGACAAATAAGGCTACAGTTCTTATTCACAAAGTTTTTATAAAAAACGAATAGAATCAGGTTGAAAACATAGTTCTTTACTGAACAGCATGCAGTTTGGAAATAGATCGACTAGTTTCATAAGTATGAAATGAGGTACAAAAGTCATCAATTAATTCCACAAAAAATTTGGGATTGCTCCCAGTCCTCTAAACATACTCAGCAAAGTATAGAGTTCAAATTCTACTTTAATATTAGTTTTAAAATAATATTTCGTAGAGAATACGTATAGTTCAGAATCTGAAAAATACGACATGTCTGCAGTAAAACAACGATAACTAATGCATAAAAACTTGGAATTTAGATCTGCCAAAAGTTCTGGAAACTAGAAATCAGAGGCTACAAATTATGTTCACAAACGTATTTATTTTATTGATGTTTACAGGGTTGAAATTACTGTACAAAATAGGACAGCAGCAAAAAAAAAGTTCTTTTATGCATTTTATCAAACAACTTAACTACAAACGGTCCAATGTAGATGTCATACGAAGCATGGTATATGTGGGTTACTCAAATCAGCATGGCATGTGAATAAACAGTCTATAATGGGATAATACAACCAACAAACATTCATGTAACAGTCATCTACAACATACGGTGTGTCACAAACAACATACAGTCAAAGTGTCATGTAATCTAATTGTTTTTATGCAACGGGTGTCAATTATTGTAATTACTCATGATCAAGAGATGATGTCAATGGTTAAACGAACCAATATGGATCATCATGAGAGTACAAATATTTTCATACTAGATTACTGTATTAACTTGTATGACAAAAAGAACACATACAAGCTACTTGCATGATATTGAAGGCGACAAAAATGACGAATAGAATAACGGGAACAGATCCTGAACCACGAACACAACAAACAAGAGCAAGAAAGAGAAATGAGAACTCCAAGCCAAGGAAACACGCGTGCACAAAAAAGCACGTGCACAAACACAGGGTCATAAAGTGACAGCATCACCCAACAGAAAGATCGGTAGCAACAGAAGGAGATGCCGACGACGATGCCCTAGGGTGGCGACGATGGCGCGGCAGGCGAGCGGCGGCGACGGGGTGCGTCAGCGCTCGAGTAAGACGACGGCAGGAAGAGGTGGGATCGGCCTGGGGTTGCTGGGTCACGAGGCAAGGAGGAAGGAGAGGAGAGGGGAGTGCGGTGGGGGGGTTTTAGGGGTGTCGCCGGCAGTCAGGTACGAAAACGGAGAAAGGGCAGAGGTCGGGAGTAGGTCAGGATGAGGGAGTGAGAAAGGGTGACGGCTAGGAGAGAGGAAATAAGTATTAGGGTTTATAATTAGGGTTAGGGTTCAATTAGGGTGTTTAAATAGAGACAATATGGGTTTGGGTGAACTGGGTAGTAACCAATAGGGTATGAAGAATCCAATAAGAGGCAATTAGGCCATAAAATAGGTTTAAACAATAGACAAGACCAAGAACAATTGTAGGTCAAATAAATAAAAAAAAGAAGGCTGAATCAAACAGAGAATGAATCACAAGAGAGAGAAGAACAAAACATCATTCAATGAAAATAAATTAAATACAACTAAAAATAAAAATAATTAATCAAAATTTTATTAATATAATAAAAAAATACAAATAGGAGCAATATGGATTATAAGTCCTACCCACCTAACAAGAAGAATTTCGTTCTCGAAATTCAACAAGAAGTACATAGGGTAACCCCAAAAGAAGAAAAAAATACAATAGCAAAAGCAGAAAAAGCATAACAAGAGCTACACAAACAAATGAGGAAACCTCCGCTGGATGTCCTCTTCCAGCTCCCAAGCCGACTTACCCCGCGAGTGAGGATTCCAAGAAACACGAACAAGCTTGATCACCTTGTTCTTCAAAACCTTCTCCCGCCGATCCACATTAGCAACTGTATGTGGTTCCTTTGAAAATGGTGGTTTCCTCGAGGTCGCCATTTCCAAACAAAAAAGTATCATTCGCATATCGAAGGATTGAACAACCTTGATGGTTATACCCACTGGACACATGAGAGATACAACCAGCCTGTCTGCAGTTAACCATCATAGACTTCAGAACGTCTGCCACAATGGTAAATAGGAGGGGGGAGAGGGGATCTCCTTGTCGAAGGCCACATTTGCACGTAAATGGTTGTCCCGTATCACCTTTACCATGATAGTTGTCCTACTAGTGATGAGGCAATTGTGTATCCATCTGATCCACCTGTCCCCAAACCCATTTCCTGCAAGTGCTTCCAAAAGACAGTTTCAATCAACTGAATCATATGCATTCTCGAAATCCAGCTGAAGGAGATAGCTCCTACCATTCGAGATGTGGCATTGATGGATAGTTTTCTATGCTGTAGCTATACAGTCCAGGATACATCATCCTTTAATGAACTCAGTTTACTCGTGACTAATAAGTCTATTCATAAACTTTTCCAATCTGTTGGCGAGTATCTTGGTGATAATCTTAACAGAGCAATTAAGGAGACTAATAGGACGGAAGTCTCATACCCATTGGGAATCTTCTTTCTTAGGGATCAACATGACCTTAACATAGTTGATTCTACTTAGCATAAGACTGTGGTCATAGAACTCGGCGAACAAGTTCACAAGATTATCTTTGATTTCCTCCCAAAAGATATGGTAGAAGAGGGTTGGGAAACCATCCAGACCTGATGCTTTCTCCCTTCCAGGTTGCGACACCACCTTCCTAATTTCCTCCTTCGTGAAAGGAGCTACAATGGACTGTAGAGCTTGGCCTAGGCCATCGAGTTACTTAACCAAAAGTTTGGGTTGAGTTGATCTCTTAAGTCTGCTTTCCGCCCAAACAAGTTATGGAAATGAGACTAGAATGCTAGTTTGATTTCATTGTCTTCTTGCAGTATTCCAGAGTCAGTATGGATCGAATGAATGAGGATAGATCTGCGATGGGCACTGGCTATCGGATGGCAGAAGGCTGTGTTCGCGTCTTCCTCTTTGAGCCACAAAATTATAGAACGTTGTAGCCATTTGATCTCTTCCATTTTGTATAGATGAGCAATGTCATCTCTTTATTGTATCAACCTATTCCGCTCCTCTTGAATGAGGTCTATGGATTCTTCATTCTTTTCTAGTTCCTCAATACCTTTCATAAGGGAATTTTTCGATCTCCAAATCATTGCAAATCTAGTCTGGTTCCATTTTCTAAGCTTGGAACGCAGTCTTCTTACTTTTTTCACACCAGATATTAGCCGCTTCGGTCCCTCTAGTTGGGTGTGCCCAATTCTCATTAACCATGTGATGGAAACTCTGGATTTTCAACCATGTTTTTCCGAACCTAAATTTGGTAGTTTTCCTGGGTTGTGTTTCACCAATAGAGAGGATAATAGGGATATGATCCAAGGTAGGTTTAAGGAGTGATTTTGCTCAGGATAGCTGGAATTTGGCCTCCCAGTCAATAGAGACCAAAACCCTATCAAGCTTAGCCATAATAGGAGATGACTGCATGTTTGACCAGGTAAAAAGTCTATCAGTGATAGGAATGTCAGCGAGTTTGATGATCTATAATAACCATGTTGAACGCTTCCCTGTAGGAGTCACTAGAGTCTCTGCTTCTGTGCTCGGAAGCAAACCTGGTGATGTTAAAATCTCCCTCCACTATTCAGATATTTGGCAGCATTTGGTGAAAGACATTTACCAACCATTTCTTAGAAGACCGATGGTTTGTTTCCAGCATCCATGAACATAATAACCATAAATAAGGCTATTATAAGTCGCAACATTTGGTTGAAATCCCTTTTGAATCATTTCTTCAAACATTTTTACAGCCTTGTCCATGTCTCCTTCTTTGCAGAGGGCATAAATGATAGTTGAGTATATTACAACATCAAGCTGACAGTTAACCGTTACCTCTCCATTTTGGCCATTCCATTTATGAAGCAACTCCAGTGCCTTGGTAGTGTCTGCAATCCCAACGAACCCTTTGATGAGAGTACTGTAAGTGATGACATTAGGCATGTGCAATCTTGTTCCCATTAGATGCATTTTATCGAACAATATGGCTGCTTCATCCACCCTTTTCTCAGAACATAGCCCCCTTCTAAGAGATTTGAGAGTAACTGTGTTTCCACTCCATCCACATTTAAGCATTGCACCAAAGATGTGGAAACCAAGGTCCAATTGATTCATGTGGCTACAACAGTCAATGATGATACCATAGGTGTAGTTTTCAGGATAGATACTACTGACCTGACTCATGCGATTGAAGTGAGAAAGAAGCTTCTTCGGATTGTTGGAATTGGAATTGGATGGACTGTTATTCATCCTATGGATTTGAGTAAGCTGATACAACCTCTGTCTATATCTGAGAAGAGGGGAGGAAACTTTGAGTATCAGTCCAAGTTGTGCATATCAGTCCCTTAGTGAATATAGTTCTTTAGTGGTGTTATCCACAAATGTAGTGGAAATCTTGTAATAACCCACTGCTCTTAGTTCCTCACCGGTGGAGCGCGTGTTAACATGGCGACCTATGAGTGGAGGGATAGGAGCAGTGGACCCACCTACAGTATAAATGGTATAGGAGGTTATCTCTTTTACGTGTGTTGCGCGTGCTGGCGTGTCAACAGTCATTTAGCAGATCAAAATCAGGGGTGAGCTCGCTCATAAAACCCCCAATTGTACTTTGTTCTTCTTCGTCTTTGATTTCTGAGTTTTAATGAAATTTAGCTTATAGTTTCTTCTTATTTTCTTCTTGCTATTATGCCCTTGCTGTCCTTGAATCTTCCTTGCAGGTGGATTCATGTCGGTCACTACTCGAAGCAGCCGCGACTATCCTGTGATCATCTTTGGGGATGTATCAATGGTATCAGAGCCCGCAACTCCTAAGAAGCCTACAAATCAGATCGAGAGCTCATCGGTCCTTGAGTTTGGATCCAACTCCGGCCTCGGACCTCTGAGCCAATCAGTGTGAGTGTCTGCCCCTAATGGTGTTGATGCTCAAAATTTGACCGATCTCAAAAACATGATAGAGGGAATTGAGGTATCGATGGAAAACTTTTCTGATGACATCAATGCGATAGGTAGCCCGATAAAGCATCAGATCGAGCAGTTCCAGGGCCTGGTGGAGAGACTGGCTATCAGAGGAGAGTGTGGTGGTGCAAACTGGGTGAACCCTGTACTGGGTCTTATTGGAGTTCACCCAAATCCACATATCCCATCTTCAAAGCAAAACCCATTTGGTCGGTGGGGATGCTTTGATGATCAGAGGGAGGATAAAAGATGAGGGGAGAAGTTTGATAGGTTCCATTCCGTTTTTCCCAAGCACACCAAACAAGACCTCCCAACTTTTGATGGCAGTGGGGACATCACTAATTCGTTGTTCCATCTGGAGCATCACTTTGATACGCAAAGGATTGAGATTAGATACCAGGTGGATTTTAGTGTATACTACTTGAGGGAAGATGCTTTGTTATGGTGGAGATGGTTCAAGGGTCAGAATGGATCGGGGGTCAACTGGGGATGCTCAAGAGGGAGCTATTGTTTCAGTTTGGACGTGCTGAGCTCCAAAATCCAACTGCAACCCTAGTTAAACTTTGTCAATCTGGTAGTGTGGTTGAGTACCATAAGGAGTTGATTAGATATAGCCGTTTGAGTAAGCCGTTGGAGATGTCAGTGCTAGTCGATTGTTTTATCTCTGGGTTGAAAGAGGAGATCTAACATGAAGTGATTGTCAAGCATCCAACCACCTTGACTAGTGCTTATAGGGAAGCTCAAGAGAGGGAGACCATACTAATGTGTCAAAAGAAAGCTGTGAAGTTTCATAGTTTCATTGCCAAACCTGTAAATCCATCCTATTCTCCACAAGTTAATAAACCTGCACATACATCACCTAGCCATCCCAGTAAACCTCAGACCCTGGAAGCTCTAAAGAAAACTAAATTCAGCATAATTTTGGCTGAGAAAAGATCACAAGGCTTGTATTTTAGATGTGATGAGAAATGGGTGATGTAACACCCCGCAAAATTGGAAATTACAATTTTGCCCCTGGGTGTTACGCACGTATATTTTGTAATGTGTTTCACTACATATTTTGGATTCGTACTCTTTATACATTTTCCGTATTGATTTCAGTCAACTAAAATATAATATTTCAATTCCTAGGATTTACGTGCTTTTTACGTGTTTTGATGCACGTGTTTCCACCACTACGTACAATGTTTTCTATAGGTTTAAATTATTTATTTTTATGTATTTAAATCTATTTATTTTTCCCTTGTTTTGATTAAAATGCATTTTTATTTTTGCACGTATGATGCACGTGCAAATTTTATTCTTATTTGTTATTCTCAATTACAAATTTTTAGCATGCATAAGTTTTAATTAAGCCTTCCTTTGATTCATGGACCTATAGAATAAAATCTAGCCCATTAGGAGAGGAGCCCACTAGATAATCAAATTAATTAATTAGAAATGAGCCCATGTAACAAGCCCACTAGATAATCAAATTAATTAGAAATGAGACCATGTAGCAAGCCCACTAGATAAATAAATTAATTAGTAATGAGCCCATGTAGCAAGCCCACTATTAAAATCACATTTTTAGTTAAACATGTACTAATACATGAAAAGTTACAAGTATTAGTACACATTTAGAGTTATAGAAATGTGTTCATATTTGTTTGTGCATGTGTGCATGTACACACAAATGTACTTGGACCAAATGTTGGGCAAGGGGGGTGGCCGGTTATGGTGAAGGGAAGAGAGTAGTGGAGAGTTAAGTTCATGGAGAGTGGGGAGATGAAGAGATGGGGGTTTTAGGAGTTAGGAAAGTGGAGAGTTGTAAGAATTAATATGGAGAGTTATTAGGTGTAAAATTATGCATAATAGACCCTAACCATACCCTATAAATGGAGCCTCATTTCCTACATTTCTCTTGCACCAAAAACATTATAGAAAGAAAGAAATAAGTGTAAGAAAAAAAAGAAAGAGAGTGAGGGTCCTTTTGTTTGGGGGAATTTCTAGAGAAAGGAAGCCTTTGCTAAGGAGAGGGAGCTTTGCTAGGAGGAGGAGTCATTGCTAGGAGTTTGTCTTGGTGCTAGAAGAAGTATCTCATCCTTCCCTTCAATCGTTCAAGCTTCAATAAGGTGGGTGTCTCCTACTTTCTAATTTTTTTTGAGTGTGCATGTTAATAGAAATGAATGAGTAATATAGAATTTGATTTGATAAAATAGGACAAACCTATGCATTGGATGTAATGAAATATTGCTTTATTGAGTAAACAAACCCAACTTATGTTAATTAGTAATGAGAAAGAAATGTTGATTTGTTTTGTCATGAATTAGTATGCATTAATGAAGATATAATTGATTGTATGAAAAATGTTGGGAATACATTCTTTTGCAAAAATATTTTTGTAAAGTTAATTGAATACCATAAACTTGTTTTGATTGTTGCCATGCTAGTTGAAAAGAAGAGTGCAACTAAAGGATTAATTCTATGAACCATGTTAGAGTGTTTGCAAATTTGTGATTTGTCAAATGTGTGATATGTAGGAGAAATTGTTAAAGAATGCTATATTTCGACATATGATTAGAGATATGATGAAAAAGAAAAGAGAAGGAAATAAATTTTTTTTTTATGAAGTATGTTGACATATGTCAAAAATACAATTTTTGTATGAAAGGAATTTCTTTGAGACACCCATAATTGATTAAAAAAATATGTTTGATTCTTAACACAAATTTTTATTTGTAAGATGTGGGGCATAAACTAGTTTTTAGAAAAGCATGATTTTAATTTTCGAGTTTGAAAAGAAATGTAAATTTTGTAAAGAAAGGAAAAATCTTTTTTTAAATGAGATATATGCTAAAAATAAGTTTGGACTTGTTGATTATTATTTAAGATTTCCTTTTAGTCCAAAGAGAAGTTTATTCCAATATCCTAAATGATTGGATTATTGGGTAAACAAGTTTTGTTAAAAAGAAACAATTTCAGAAAAGTATGAACAAAAGTATACAAATACAACTCTTAAACAGAAATCACAATCGGACTTGCTATTTTGTATGAAAGGAATTTCTTTGAGACACCCCTAATCGATTAAAAAAATATGTTTGATTCTTAGCACAAATTTTTCTTTGTAAGATGTGGGGCATAAACTAGTTTTTAGAAAAGCATGATTTTAATTTTCGAGTTTGAAAAGAAATGTAAATTTTGTAAAGAAAGGAATTTTTTTTTTTTAAATGAGATATATGCTAAAATAAGTTTGGGCTTGTTGATTACTATTTAAGATTTCCTTTTAGTCCAAAGAGAAGTTTATTCCAATATCCTAAAGGATTGGATTATTGGGTAAACAAGTTTTGTTAAAAGGAAACAATTTCAGAAAAGTGTGAACAAAAGTATATGAATACAACTTCTAAACAAAAAGCACACTAGGACTTATTGGTCAGTCAATGAGCACCTCTTATAAGAGATCTTGGGTTCAAATCTTGATAGCTATCTTTTATATTTTTTTTGAAAGGTTTTAATAGAATAAGATGTTTTTTTTTTGTATGAATAAATTCCTATTATGGTTATAAGATAAAATGGAAGCTATTAGAGATTGTTATGGAAATTTTATTGTCTATTTTAAGAAAGTAAAAATGAGACTTTAAAAAGGGGGCTTTTGATTAAAACTCATACTTTCTTCATATAAAATGAAGTAATAAATATTAAAGTTAATCATAACTTTAATGCATATTTCGAGGAAAATGAAATATAAATTAGTACATGAGTTTTAACCCCAAAAAGTATTATTTGGGTAATGTGGATTTGTATAACTTGCCAGTAGAAATTTATAATGTTGAATCTTTTGTCAAGAAAGGAACTATTTGTTCTATGTTAGAGTGAAATGCATGAATAAGTTCTAAGATGAAACATGGATAATTGTTTAAGACTACTTTGAGTTAAGACATGGTTATTAAAGGGTATGTGTACCCATGTTTCTTGCACATGAAAGGTTTATGATTTAGAATTAGTAAGACCTCGGTTACCGGTAATTTTGAAATAAAGGTTTTGAGACTTGATTTTGAGATAATGCCGTCGGGCGATCTCGTATTTTGTGAATAAAACCGGTATAAGGTAAAACTGATTCTAGGGTGATAACATATTCATGTCTTGAACTAAAAATAATTAGGCACCTAGGTGAAGATGTAATAAACTTGTGCAAACGTAAATGGGTGCTTCTATATAGTCGGCGGTGGATCTCCGTGGCTATAGACCCAATTGGTGGACTGTGGTTGCTCCGTAGGAGATGGACTGTATTTTATCCGGGACTTAGGGTAGTCGGCGGATGTTTACCATACTCCAAAGAATATGTATATTCCGGGGCTAGAGGGGCATTTACGGGATTATTCTCACGATATAATAGCCAGGGAGGCTGAGATCCGTATCTGTGAAATAACTCTAAAACTTATTTTATTACTGGGTAGTCTCATGGCGAGGGATCGAACCCTTCAATGTGGAGTACGTAGGCACTTGCCCTCAGACCTATGTAGTATGGGATGCATAGAATCTGAACAAGTGTGCATTAGTGTCATCCTAGTGTAGAATTGTGTGCATTAGGCATTAAGGCATGACATACACTTATATTTAGAATAATCACCCTTGACACTTTACTTGTTCATTCAATATTTTTTGTGATTTGTTAAAGTATGAGATCGTTATACTATTCCCGGCATAGAGAGGATAGCCGTGTATAACATTTCGTCAGTTGTAAGTAACTGACGTGCCCACAGATTGACATGCAGGTAAAGGACCATTCATGAAGCTATAAAGTGGATATGCTGATGCTGCTTTATTTTAAAGATGTTGTAAATGTTTTATTGTAAATTTCATTCTTCCGTTGTGTAAAACCAAGTTGTAATTGAACTCTGATGTATTATTGAAAAAGTTTTAAATTTTTCTTGTAAAATTGTACGAAGTGAAGTAAAGATCCTGTGAAACCTCGAATTTATCCTTATTTGAAATTCGGCGTGTTACAGATGGTATCAGAGCATGCGTCACAAGTAGTACAAGTTTATAAGGAATGATAAAAAGTGACGATAAACTTGGGAACAAGCTAAAGGAGTCCTTCTGTCAACCGGGTGTAAACAGCCCTAAGTGACACGGTATTTAAGCGTCTTCGGACCACCGCTAGCTGGGAACCGACTCTTACAGCTAACCCAAGTAAATCAGAACTTGATAGACTAAAGATTTGTTTAAGAAGAGTAGTAAGATCATTGACTATAGTCTAGAACCCGTGACACCTTATTGAGTAGTTACAATATTATTCCTACGGACACTAGAGTGTGAGTTTCAGTCTATAGAGATTTAAATGTAAGTGATTTACATTTGTGTTGCTCTATGCACTGATATTTTCTTTTTCTTTTGGATGGCTGGAGTCGTGAATGCAGTAGTTATTGACTTTTATTCATGATGTTTTTCTCGTATACATTGATATGAGAGTGTATGCAAGCACATTTTCCCTTGGGTATCAGAGTGGCGCAGTGGAAGCGTGGTTGGCTTGGACCGTCATTCATGATACCTTACACACTTCCCTTTCAAATTATTTTTGTATATCATTATCATGGTACTTTCTCCATATTCAATATATAAACTTTTAATAAATATTTTCTTATGTTATTAAATCATTTGAATATTTATTATTTATCTATCTTCCTTAGTCTTGATATTTTAAACCTATTTTTCAAACTTAAAATTTCGTCTTTCATGTATTTATGTCAATTAATGTTTACCCGTTTATATCTACTGTTACTTTACATATTTTGTCAAGTTGTTGTTTATTAAATTAATATTGCAACCACTATTCTCGTCATTTATTATTATTTTTTTTCTTATGAAATTTTCTTATGTGAACTCATATGATTTGATTTCTATGATACTATATTATCTTATCCTATATGTTCTTAACAAGATTGAAATTTTTCTACCTATATAAATATGACCTAACATTTGTTTTATTGTCTACACTAGGTACTATTATTATTGCATACTTGTTTTGATTTTTACTATTAATCGCTACTCATTACTTTTTATAGTTTTACACATCTTTAATATAATGTATATACTCACTATTTATACATTATCTTTTCTCAAATTTTAACTGTCTTTGCATTCTTAGTTATTACTTATATATATATTTTTTTCCAATGATCTCTATATGTATCATATATTTCAATATTCTTATTATACATATCATTTTACCCTCATCTAATTACTACACTAATATTTTTGCATATACTTATTTATGTCTATTGTCCTAATTTACTACACTATATAATTATTGTTTTCAATTGTGTTTCCATCTCGTGTATGTTCTTTACACTATTTTGTCTTAATGTTATAAAATATTTTCATCACTACAAAATTTTGTATATTCACAAAGTATTTCAACGTATGCTTTCTATTTATTTTTTTTTTTCAAATTGTGTGTATAATTATTATAGTTCCCTTACAAACTATTTTATTAATTGATATACAAAGTCATTTTATGTTTTCAACAAAGTCTTATTCCCATTTATTTTTCCAAAATCTTATTCAATGGTCATGTTTTAAATTGCAAATCTTGCGAATTTTCTACCCTTTATTACATTGATAAATTTTTCTAAATTACATATTGACCATGTTTTCTTCGCCACATTGTTTTCCGAACTATTTCGAAGGTAACGACTTAATTGACTTTTCCTTTTTATCTAATAGCTTACATAATATTATTTTTGTACGAAATTTTCTCTCAAACTATTCTATCTCATGTCGCATTTCAGTTCTTATGCCATTTTCCTAATTTTCTTGTTCCGTCTAGTAACATCTTAATATTCATAGTTTTCTTATAAAGAGTTTGTCTTGTTTTACCTTGTTGCGCATACTACATTTATTTTTCTTAAAGTTGCAGTTTTCTAAATACAAATATTTTCTTTGACGTGTACAAAATACAATCTTTACCCTAGCGAGTTCCGGGGACGGAACTACTCTAAGGGGGGGAGAGTGTAACACCCCACAAAATTGAAAATTACAATTTTGCCCCTGGGTGTTACGCACGTATATTTTGTAATGTGTTTCACTACATATTTTGGATTCGTACTATTTATACATTTTCCGTATTGATTTCAGTCAACTAAAATATAATATTTCAATCCCTAGGATTTACGTGCTTTTTACGTGTTTTGATGCACGTGTTTCCACCACTACGTACAATGTTTTCTATAGGTTTAAATTATTTATTTTTATGTATTTAAATCTATTTATTTTTCCCTTGTTTTGATTAAAATGCATTTTTATTTTTGTACGTATGATGCACGTGCAAATTTTATTCTTATTTGTTATTCTCAATTACAAATTTTTAGCATGCATAAGTTTTAATTAAGCCTTCCTTTGATTCATGGACCTATAGAATAAAATCTAGCCCATTAGGAGAGGAGCCCACTAGATAATCAAATTAATTAATTAGAAATGAGCCCATGTAGCAAGCCCACTAGATAATCAAATTAATTAGAAATGAGCCCATGTAGCAAGCCCACTAGATAAATAAATTAATTAGTAATGAGCCCATGTAGCAAGCCCACTATTAAAATCACATTTTAGTTAAACATGTACTAATACATGACAAGTTACAAGTATTAGTACACATTTAGAGTTATAGAAATGTGTTCATATTTGTTTGTGCATGTGTGCATGCACACACAAATGTACTTGGACCAAATGTTGGGCAAGGGGGGTGGCCGGTTATGGTGAAGGGAAGAGAGTAGTGGAGAGTTAAGTTCATGGAGAGTGGGGAGATGAAGAGATGGGGGTTTTAGGAGTTAGGAAAGTGGAGAGTTGTAAGAATTAATATGGAGAGTTATTAGGTGTAAAATTATGCATAATAGACCCTAACCATACCCTATAAATGGAGCCTCATTTCCTACATTTCTCTTGCACCAAAAACATTATAGAAAGAAAGAAATAAGTGTAAGAAAAAAAAGAAAGGGAGTGAGGGTCCTTTTGTTTGGGGGAATTTCTAGAGAAAGGAAGCCTTTGCTAAGGAGAGGGAGCTTTGCTAGGAGGAGGAGCCATTGCTAGGAGTTTGTCTTAGAGCTAGAAGAAGTATCTCATCCTTCCCTTCAATCGTTCAAGCTTCAATAAGGTGGGTGTCTCCTACTTTCTAATTTTTTTTGAATGTGCATGTTAATAGAAATGAATGAGTAATATAGAATTTGATTTGATAAAATAGGACAAACCTATGCATTGGATGTAATGAAATATTGCTTTATTGAGTAAACAAACCCAACTTATGTTAATTAGTAATGAGAAAGAAATGTTGATTTGTTTTGTCATGAATTAGTATGCATGAATGAAGATATAATTGATTGTATAAAAAATGTTGGGAATACATTCTTTTGCAAAAATATTTTTGTAAAGTTAATTGAATACCATAAACTTGTTTTGATTGTTGCCATGCTAGTTGAAAAGAAGAGTGCAACTAAAGGATTAATTCTATGAACCATGTTAGAGTGTTTGCAAATTTGTGATTTGTCAAATGTGTGATATGTAGGAGAAATTGTTAAAGAATGCTATATTTTGACATATGATTAGAGATATGATGAAAAAGAAAAGAGAAGGAAATAAATTCTTTTTTATTATGAAGTATGTTGACATATGTCAAAAATACAATTTTTGTATGAAAGGAATTTCTTTGAGACACCCATAATCGATTAAAAAAATATGTTTGATTCTTAACACAAATTTTTATTTGTAAGTTGTGGGGCATAAACTAGTTTTTAGAAAGGCATGATTTTAATTTTCGAGTTTGAAAAGAAATGTAAATTTTGTAAAGAAAGGAAAATCTTTTTTTTTTTAAAATGAGATATATGCTAAAATAAGTTTGGGCTTGTTGATTACTATTTAAGATTTCCTTTTAGTCCAAAGAGAAGTTTATTCCAATATCCTAAAGGATTGGATTATTGGGTAAACAAGTTTTGTTAAAAAGAAACAATTTCAGAAAAGTGTGAACAAAAGTATATGAATACAACTTCTAAACAAAAAGCACACTAGGACTTACTGGTCAGTCAATGAGCACCTCTTATAAGAGATCTTGGGTTCAAATCTTGATAGCCATCTTTTATATTTTTTTTGAAAGGTTTTAACAGAATAAGATGTTTTTTTTTTGTATGAATAAATTCCTATTATGGTTATAAGATAAAATGGAAGCTATTAGAGATTGTTATGGAAATTTTATTGTCTATTTTAAGAAAGTAAAAATGAGACTTTAAAAAGGGGGCTTTTGATTAAAACTCATACTTTCTTCATATAAAATGAAGTAATAAATATTAAAGTTAATCATAACTTTAATGCATATTTTGAGGAAAATGAAATATAAATTAGTACATGAGTTTTAACCCCAAAAAGTATTATTTGGGTAATGTGGATTTGTATAACTTGTCAGTAGAAATTTATAATGTTGAATCTTTTGTCAAGAAAGGAACTATTTGTTCTATGTTAGAGTGAAATGCATGAATAAGTTCTAAGATGAAACATGGATAATTGTTTAAGACTACTTTGAGTTAAGACATGGTTATTAAAGGGTATGTGTACCCATGTTTCTTGCACATGAAAGGTTTATGATTTAGAATTAGTAAGACCTCGGTTACCGGTAATTTTGAAATAAAGGTTTTGAGACTTGATTTTGAGATAATGCCGTCGGGCGATCTCGTATTTTGTGAATAAAATCGGTATAAGGTAAAACTGATTCTAGGGTGATAACATATTCATGTCTTGAACTAAAAATAATTAGGCACCTAGGTGAAGATGTAATAAACTTGTGCAAATGTAAATGGGTGCTTCTATATAGTCGACGGTGGATCTCCGTGGCTATAGACCCAGTTGGTGGACTGTGGTTGCTCCGTAGGAGATGGACTGTATTTTATCCGGGACTTAGGGTAGTCGGCGGATGTTTACCATACTCCAAAGAATATGTATATTCCGGGGCTAGAGGGGCATTTACGGGATTATTCTCACAATATAATAGCCAGGGAGGCTGGGATCTGTTATTATAGTCAGGGAGGCTAGCCAGGGAGGCTGAGATCCGTATCTGTGAAATAACTCTAAAACTTGTTTTATTACTGGGTAGTCTCATGGCGAGGGATCGAACCCTTCAATGTGGAGTACGTAGGCATTTGCCCTTAGCCCTATGTAGTATGGGATGCATAGAATCTGAACAAGTGTGTATTAGTGTAGAATTGTGTGCATTAGGCATTAAGGCATGACATACACTTATATTTAGAATAATCACCCTTGACACTTTACTTGTTCATTCAATCTTTTTTGTGATTTGTTAAAGTATGAGATCGTTATACTATTCCCGGCATAGAGAGGATAGCCGTGTATAACATTTCGTCAGTTGTAAGTAACTGACGTGCCCACAGATTGACATGCAGGTAAAGGACCATTCATGAAGCTATAAAGTGGATATGCTGATGCTGCTTTATTTTAAAGATGTTGTAAATGTTTTATTGTAAATTTCATTCTTCCGTTGTGTAAAACCAAGTTGTAATTGAACTCTGATGTATTATTGAAAAAGTTTTAAATTTTCCTTGTAAAATTGTACGAAGTGAAGTAAAGATCCTGTGAAACCTCGAATTTATCCTTATTTGAAATTCGGGGTGTTACAGGTGAAAGGTCACAAGTGTAAGGGGAGGTCATTGCTGCAAATTGAAGGGGAGTTTGACACTGAAGGAGCTGAAAAGGACTTACAATGCATGCACATTCTGAATTCTCCCACCCCCCCAACCTACCATTTCTCTAGAAACCATTGCAAGAGTTGACACTCCCAAAACTCTGAGGTTGAGAGGTACTATCTGTAAAAGAGAGGTTTATGCTTTTTTTTGATACAAGGTGTAATCACAATTTTATAGATGTTCAAGTAGTCAGGAGAGTTAAACTCCCAATAACAAGGGGTGTACAGTTTGAGGTAACAGTAGCAGGAGGAGAGAAATTACAATGCGAAGGGTTATGTGAGGTAGTTGAATTTTTCTGCCAAGGGGTTGTTATTAAGGCCAATTTCTATGTGCTTTCTCTAAGGACTAGTCAGGTGGTGCTAGGGGACGAATGGATCAAGACCTTGGAAGGGGTTCGGCTCAGCTTAAAGAACTATTCTCTACATTTTGAGCAGGAAGGAAGGGTGCAGGTGTTGAAGGGCCTGAATAGTAAACCAATTGACATAGCCACGACCAAGTCCATGCTGAAGACACTTCAATACATGAAGGAAGGATTTATGCTACAAATAACTTCCATCCCAGTTCAAGTCATGAAGACCTGAGCTGTCCTGATAAGCTAGCTGCAATTATCCATGAGTATCAAGAAATCTTTTAAGAGAACTTCAAATTACCTCCAAAGAGGGCTTGTGGTTACAAGACACCTCTGTGTCCTAATACACAACCGATTAAGTTAAGACCTTACATGCACCCATGGCATCAAAAAAATGAGATTGAGAAGCTGGTAAGGAAATGATGCAATCTGGAGTCATACGACCAAGCTCTAGCCCCTTTGCTTCACCCGTAGTTACGGTGAAAAAAATTGCTGGTACATGGCGAATGTATGTGGATATCAAGGCTCTCAACAAGATGAAACTCAAAGAAAAATTTCCCATACCCGTCATTGATGAGTTATTAGATGAATTGCAAGGCTCGAAGGTTTTTAGTAAATTAGATCTGAGAAGTTGCTACCACCAAGTCAGAATGAGTGAAGAGGATATCCCAAAGACCGCATTCAAAACACAGAAAGGCCACTACGAGTATGTTGTGATGCCCTTTGGATTAACCAATGCTCCCTCTACATTCCAGTCCCTCATGAATGTAGTGTTCAAGCCCTATCTCTGAAGGTTTGTGCTTGTCTTCTTTTATGATATTCTCATCTATAGCAAATCCATGAAGGAGCATGAAGAGCACTTAAGGATAGTGTTGCATCTGTTAAAGAGCAATTCCATGCAGGCCAAGCTTAGTAAATGTGGGTTTAGAGTTCACAAGGTAGTTTATCTAGGCCATGTTGTATCTGATCAGGGTGTGGAGGTGGATCCTAGTAAGATAGCTGCTATCAATGCTTGGCTAGTGCCTAACAACCTTAGGGCTCTGAAGGGATTTTTGGGGTTGGCAGGCTACTACAGAAAATTCAACAACAAATATGCATTTATATCAGCTCCTGTGGTGGCCCTGGCCAAGAAAGGTGCTTTCCAATGGTCCTCCACAGCTCAAAGTGCTTTTGAAGCTCTTACGAAAACCCTCACTACTCCTCTAGTTATGCAACTCCCTAATTTCTCAGAGACTTTTACGATAGAGTGTGATGCTTCAGGTTCGAGAGTTGGGCCATATTAATTCCGCAGTAGCATCCCATAGCTTTTTTGAGCAAGGAGTTACAAGGGAGGAGCAAATATCTGTCAGCATATGAGAAGGAGATGTTGGCCATATTGCATGCAGTGAAAAGATGGAGGCATTATCTGTTGGCAAGGAGTTTAGCATAAGGACATACCACAAACCCCTGCAATATTTGCTGGAACAAAGGTTAGAAACGGAGGCTCAACACACTTGGCTTTGGAAATTGCATGGGTATCAATTTATTGTTGAGTACAAGAAGGGAAAAGAGAATGTAGGTGCAGATGTGCTCTCTCGGGTGTTTGAAGATAAGCAAATCCAAGCTATATCTATAGTGGAACCTTCATGGGTGTTGGAGTTGAAGAAGGTTGCAGTTCAAACCATTACTGATCAGGCATGACCTTCCAACTCCAAGTATGAATATATCAGAGTGGTCTGTATATTTCTATGAAGGAAGAGTATTGATAAATTCTTCATCTCCCCTTACTTCTACTCTCATGGACCTGCCCCATAATACCCTTCAAGGGGGACATTCAGGCTATGAGAAAACTTGGTTGAGGCTCAAAAGTGTAGCTTATTGGAAAGGAATGAAGGGCATGCTTAAAAATTATGTTAAGGAGTGTGCTACCTGTCAAAGATGCAAGTACTCCACTCAATCACCTGCGGGACTACTGCAACCTCTACCAATCCCTACGAAAGTATGGGAAAATATTAGTATGGACTTCATGGAGGGTTTGCCAAAGAGTTGGGGAAAAACTACCATACTGGTGGTGGTCAATCGCTTGTTAAAGTACAGCCATTTCATTCCCCTCACTCACCCTTGCACTGCTAAACAAGTAGCTGAATTATTTGTTCAACATGTGGTCAAGTTGTATGGAGTCCCTGCTACCATTGCCAGTTCACAAGCAATTTTTGGCGCGAAATCCTCATTTGGCAGGGCACTCAGTTATGTTTGAGTACTTCATTTCATCCTCAAACCAACGAGCAGACAAAGGCAGTGAATAGATTTCTGGAAACCTACTTGAGATGCATATGTGCTTACAAACCTACAACGTGGGCTAATGTGCTGCCTTAGGCAGAGTTTTGGTACAATACTAGTGTTCATAGATCCACTAAAATCTCCCCTTACCACCTATTGTATGGTAGACCATCCCTGACCCTTCTTCCATGTACACCAAAGACTGTCAAGTCACTGGAGGTAGATCAATGCCTCATCGAAAGGGATACCACTTTCAAATTATACAGGGATATCTTGAAGAAGGCTCAGTTGAGGATGAAGAATTTCGTTGATAAGGGCAGAGTGGAGAAAGAATTCCATGTTGGAGATTTTGTCTATCTGATGCTTTGGTCTTATAGGCAGCTATCAGTTGGTGGTAAGCTCATTCACAAATTGGCACATTTATCTTATGGCCCTTATGCAGTGGTAGAGAAGGTGGGTACCATCGCTTACAAGCTGTAGTTACCTCTCGCAGCTAAGATACATGACGTATTTCATGTATCACAACTTAAAAAGCATATAGGGGATAGTAGCAAACTGCAGTCTTATCACCCTTCATATTTCCAAGAGGATACAGCTAAAACCATCAAAATCCTTAACAAAAGGATGGTGTGTAACACCCCGAATTCTAGAATACAACTGAATTCGAGTTCCACAGGATCTTTACACTTCTTTCGTACAATTTTACAAGGAAATAAAAACTTTTCTTTTATCAGAGTTACATTACACTTGTACATTATCACAGCGGAAGCAATATTACATTAAATTGCATGAAACAACATTAAAATAGTCTTGCACAGCAAGTATACTTCAATTGTCAAGCATCTTTACCCTCCATATAAAACTGTGCGTCAGTTCATTCAACTGACGAAATAATATACACGGCCATGCTCTCTATGCCAGAAACAGTATAATGATTCTCATTTTTAACAAACACAAACTTGTCACAAACAAAGCTAAAGGGAACTATCCTATTGATGTTGTGTTGTGAATGTGCACTTAGTCCTTAATGCAATTATTTATATTATATGACACTAATGCGCACTTGTTTAGAGTCTATGTAGCCCATAATACATAGGTCCGAGGGCAAGCCCTTAATCGTTCTTCATCTTGTAGGGTTCAATCCCTCGCCATGACTTAATCTACTACTGTAACTACGGTAAGTATCCTAGATGTTTTCTGACCTACGAACTCATGTCTAGGCGTCCTGGAGGGAATCCCAATGTACTGACACATGACTCATCATGCAGGCATCCTGTGGTAATTCAGCTCCTACCATAGACATGACACCACCCGCAGTCGTCAAATACCCCACGAGCGTCGCCACCGGGACGGTACTCTGCAGCAGTATCCACGCCCTATCATGACTCATCATGGGACATCATGTAAATGCTCTCACGCTGCCAATCCAATGGCCCTCATACTAAATGTCTTTCTCTTACTTTCATCACATCTTCATTATGTATCTAATCCTTAGTTTAATTGAATCATGAATAAAATCAACTCTTAGAATGTAGCACTCTCACTATACCGATCTTATTCATTTAATTTCACATGACCCAACCTTGGTCTTCTCATTTCAAAACATCATTTCACAATTCTTTCATTGCCGGTATAAGGCTTGGCTATACCTTAATTCTCAATTTCAACTCATAATTACAATGTCATACTCATAAGATTTTTTTCATGGTTAATCACAATTCATGTTTCGATAGCATAGTATTCATGTATTCACATCTTTCATAACTCATCATGTCAACTATTTCAATTTCTCAAGTAAAATATCATACATAACAATGAAAATGCAACACGTCACATTCGCTAGTTTATAAACCCGCATAATTCTATTTCAATCCATACTAATTCCACAGTTCACATTTTCAATTGGTTTCACAATTCACACCTTTCAAACTTCTCATTACCAAAAAATCTCAATTTAAACTTCGTAAACAATCCATTTAATTTCCTTTAAAAAGAAAGTTAGTAATTAAAATAAGTTCCCCTTTGTAAAACAGTCTCAAATTCTCATTTATACTAGGACACCGATCATAGAAATTTTCTCACAAAAAATTACGGATTTACTTGAAACTTCGGGGAAGTCGACTGTCGCATATGGCCAGTCGGCTTGTCTGCGAGGTTCTAAAGCTCGAAAATACATAATCAGAGTAGTCGACTGTCACATATGACCAGTCGGCTGTTCTGCGATGATTTCTAAACTCAAAAAAATAAATGAAGATGGCAGTCGACTGTTTCAATTGTCAGTCGACTGCGCTACTGGTTTTCAATTTCAAAAAATTGTTTTTAGTTCTTTTTCTTCTCTTTTTGAAAACAAAAAAATGTCTAGAATAAAACTACATTTAATTTAACAGTAACCAGTATTTTGAAAGGTATTTTTCACTCCTTTAAATCATGTAGTTAGCCTTAGTTTGCATTTTATGAACACTATTTCATCATTTGAAAACTATTCCATAATTGTACATAACAAAGATGATTTCTCATACAAAATTCACTACAATGATGTTTGCTTATGCATTGATAACTATGATATCTTTAGAGCACAAAATCAACTTTATAAGTGAGGAAAAACTTCCATTTTATTAGTTAATCTACACATGATACATGCAATTATTCGTATGCAAAAGGACATTCTTTTTCATTTATTCAAATCTTTCACATGATAAATATATAGCAATGGGGAATTTCATCACATCTATTAACAATCATTTCTATCAATTCATCTTTAACACATTATTCTACTTTAGCATTTTTAATCAATAAGCACGGTTCAATTTCTTACTAGCGAATTTCACATAATTGTAATTTAATATAATCAACATGCATTCTAATGGTCATAACAATGAGAAACATACACTTTTACTCATAGTCAATAAATCTAGTAATCAAACAGCACACATTTGCTAATTATCAATTCTCTTCTAATTAGGCAAGCATGCATTTCATTTCAACACATAACAATTCAATTTCATTTCCTAGCATGATTTCTACTCTAGAAGTCATGAGAAACACCCACCTTTTGAAGAAAACCAATGAGAAATATCCTAGACCCTCCTAGATTGCGAGAGAGTGACTTCTCCTCCTAGATTGAAATGCACGAACTCCTTCTCCATGCTCCTTGCCAAAAACCGAGAGCTCCTTCTTGTAGTGATAGTCGGCCTCCAATGGGGGTGTACACACATACACTCACACTCACACACTAATATGTATATGTCTCCTATATAATGTCTCCTTTAATATTTGCTTTAGTGTATAATACAAGTAGGAGGAGGGGTATTTATACTAATTTTAGAATAGATTGGAGGGCTAGGATTTGTTGGATAGTTGTAGAATGGAGGGCTAGGATAGGAGAGGAAGTTGTAGCAACCACCTACACACAAAGTAACTACCCATGCACACACAACCACACTCTCCACCTCTCCTAGAACAACCCGACCTACCAATAGTGTGCATTGCACACTACGTGCTTCGCACGTGCCACCTAGTATCCCTATGTAGAAATTTGTACAATTTAATTTATCAAAATGCTTACTATTTGTCTCGACATGACAAGTGTGACCATTTAATTGATTTATTAAATTGGTGGGCTTCATAATTAGTGGGCTTAGGCTTGTGGGCCAAGACAATAATTAAAGTGGGCTAAAACAAATAAAATAGTGTTTTAGGCTTTAGAAATAGGCTTTTAGAAAAAAAAAGAAAAATAATTGTTCATACTAAAATGAGATCTTCTATAAAATAAAATAAATAATATACACTTGAAGTTTGCACGTGCACAACACGTGAAAAATAATCTATATAATAAAACACAAAGAAAGCTATCAGGTGGCTCACATTCAATCTCTTCCAAAATCAATGGACCAGATCTACTCTCACAAAACATATTTTCTCGCCCAAATTTCAAATCCAAAAATTTCAAACAAAAAAAAAACAAAACTCTCTCTCTCAACTCAGAAATCACCTCCCCATGTACCGCTTCTCTCTCACTCCCTCTCTCAGAACCCCAACTCAGAAAACCCTACTGCAGCCGTCGTCTTCTTCCTCCATTCCCCCCCAAATCGAAATCGAGATCATAAGCAAAATCAAAATCGGTGAAGCAGACGTCGTCTTCTTCCTTCATTTCCCCCAAAATCGAAATCGAGATCATATGCGAAATTGAAATCGAAGAAGATGAGGAAGTTTGATCCATGGCCAGTGTT
This sequence comes from Hemerocallis citrina, assembly GCA_017893485.1. Classification (NCBI taxonomy): domain Eukaryota; kingdom Viridiplantae; phylum Streptophyta; class Magnoliopsida; order Asparagales; family Asphodelaceae; genus Hemerocallis; species Hemerocallis citrina. Next base: position 158,060,169 of record CM030363.1, read on the forward strand.
CTTCAAGAGGGAGTGGCCTGCAACTGGCCGTTCATCGTCAGATTCGCCATTACCGGTGCCCTCATCACCAAGTTCACTGCCGGGCTCACCGGTAACAAAAGAATCCCAAAACACCCCCATTTTTTAACTTCAAATATCACATCTTTTTTGCATTTAAGTCGAACCCATGTGTTTATTTTTTTTGCAGAGGAGGATGCCAAGAACTCCCGCTTCGTTCAGGAGCACAAAAGGAGGTACGGGAATATTTCATTGCTTTAAGATTAGGATTTAGTTGGGAATTGTGGATGTAGATATACAGGGAGATCGAGATAGATCTTCATATGGGTTTTGTTGATGTGTAAAATGTTCAAGATGGAGCGATGTTAGTAGGAAATACTGAATGCCGATTTTACCTTTCTTTTGTGTGCATATAGCTTTTACCACCACTTTGCATACCAAGACCTGATTCACCTGTTTAAGATTAATAATCCCTATGCCTCAAAATTCACTGCGATTGCACATTGTTCCCCATTTAATGAGCGGGTATCCTGGATAAAGTAATCCCAGTTTGTCTATGTCAAGATCCGCAGCAACATTGATTTCACTAAAGACATGTTGGAACTTAACCATGGATGCATTCCCATTTCCCATACTTTCCAACTCCGTTGGCAACTTCTCAACTGCTAAGTAATTTTTTTTAATACTATGCATACTTTCAAATATATATAGTACAACATGTTAATGTATCTTTTTGAGCATATAAACTTTTGGATCGAACTGTTTTGTATCAATATGAACTCCAAACTTGAGCCTTTAGACCGAGCGGATTAAAAACCGCAAAAGGTAGGCCTAAGTGTGACTTTGTGAGTGCTCACACAATGATGTTTATAGACGAATTCATTTGTGCAATGCCTTTCTTAATTTCTATTTTCCTTTCATTTTTTTTATAATAGCTTTATATTTGTCTGATGCAGCAAGTCTACATTGTTACAAGCCTTCATTTGTGTTGTACTTGCGTGAAATTTTTGTAGCAATCTCATTAACAGAACGTGGAAGTCTCCCGCTGAGCGCTGCTTCCTCTAGATAGAGGGATTCAAACCATCTGATTTACTCAAGGTCTTCATTAATCTATTACACGTCAAATTTTTCTAAATAGGAAAATCATGTTGCAGAAATGTCAATATACAGTATATGTCTAAAATGTAGATTTTGATGGCACCATTAGATCTACTGACTGAGCAACAACAAGCAGAGGAAGCGCTGTCGCAGGGCTATGAGCAGCTCCAACAGTCACTGGCCTATGCGGTTTCCAGTGGGGCCCTCAACGAAGGTGCCAATGTGGGGGAACTTCATGGGCCATATGGCCATGGCCCTAGGCAAGATAGCTCATCTCGAAGGATTTGTACAGCAGGTAATTGTTTCCTTTCAGTTACAAATTGAGCTTATTAATTTACTTACTACACGAATATACCGCTAAGTACTACATTTGTACAGTCCTTTTAAACCTTTTATATACCATAGTATTTGTAACACCCTATTCGTTCTCTTAAACTATGGAAATCATTTTTTACTTTGTTGGGTTTTTGGGGATGATTGATTTTGAGTGATGGAATATGTGGTGTAGGTTTATAAGCATTTCACTAGGAGTTTGTTCTCTTTGGTAGATTTATTTTACATCGCTTAAATTTTACAGAATATCAAGTTTTTTTGGAGGTTATATCAATATAGAGAAATTTTTAATGAAATAATCCTTTGTTTATGTTCTACAATACCAATAAGCATTTCATCTATTGTTTGTCTTTGTTCTTTGATCTAGGTACATCTTTACTGCTGTGATCTTTCGCAAAAAGATGCCTGAGGTATTGAGTGCATGTGCTTCTCTTTTCACTTCAATTCCTGTAGAAACCTAGCACCTTTATGAAGGTTACCAAATAGTTTACAAGAAAAGGCTTGCATCATCCTCACATACCAGCTGAATGAGAAAAGAATAGCAACTCTGGTCTCCTCCTAGATGCCCGAGGTATTGAGTGCATGTGCTTCTCTTTTCACTTCAATTTTTACCTTCGCGTCGCATGCAATATTTGGTGTAGTTGTTTATACTGGAAATTTCTGAAACTTTAATTTGGCATGTTGGTAGTACATGTTCTTATAATATAGTTGTTTATAAAATTGAGGTAAATATGTCAAGGTTAAGATACCTAGAGCATTGTTAGATAGTTTTATATAGCTTTAGTTTTGTTAGCATAATTTTGCATCTTAAATAGTTGATTGATTTATTGTAATTGGTCTTTAGTTTGTGTAGCTTTAGTTGATTTGTTTTTGAGCGGAAGGTGAGTGGTTTGGTCGTCATTTGGGTACCTTTAGATTCATGGAGAATTTCATCTTTTCATATGTGTTTGGATGCTAAGTTGAGGTGAGGAGGAAAAAAAGAGAGTTAGGGTGGAGGTAAGGAAAAATTGAAGGTGGATTACAGTTTGGGTAGCTTTTGGTCTTTTAATATCTTAAAACTGGAGGCATTTTGTCTCCACAGTGAACTCTAAACAGATTAAAATTATAAACACAGAAATTTTATTCTAATTAATTTATTGTCACTTATTAGTGTGGAGTGCAGTTTAGATTAACTCTGGATTACTGGAATTTGGAGTTCAGCTATCTTGATGTACCTAAACTTTGAAGTTAATGCGAAACAGAAAGTTAAAATACCTAGATGTATGTCAAATGCCTTCTGATACTTACTCTAAGCTATTTTGTCATTTAAACATGGTTAGTTGATTTATCTATATAATAAAACACAAAGAAAGTTATCAGGTGGCTCACATTCAATCTATCCCAAAATCAATGGACCAGATCTACTCTCACAAAACATATTTTTCCGCCCAAATTTCAAACTCCACAAATTCAAAAACACACACTCTCTCTCTCTTTCCCCATTAAAAAAAAACCCATCCTCTCTCTCTCTTTCTCCCCCTTCCCTCTCTCTTTCTCCCGCCCACTCTCTCTCTCTCACTGTCTCCCTCTCTCTATCTCCCTGTTCTCTCTCTCTTTCTCCCCGCTCTCTCACTCGCTCCTTCCTCCTCTCTTTCTCCCCCACCTCCCGATCAGCGCCCCCCACCTCCCGATCGTAACCCACCTCCACCCGATCTCCACTCTCACCTCCAGCCGATCGCCGCTCTCACTCTCTCCCTCCTCCTCCCTTCCGCTCTCATCCGATCAACGCCCCCCCACCTCCCGATCAGCCCCCCACCTCCCGATCGTAACCCACCTCCACCCTCACCTCCAGCCAATCGCCGCTCTCACCTCCAGCCGATCGCATGCCATCGCTTCCCGACCTCATCCTCTACCTCAGACGTCGCCGTTCGCAACTTCCCACCGCCGCCGTCTCTGCATCGACAGCCACCAACCATCGATTTCCTGTCGCCTCAAGCACAGTCCCGTCGCCTTCCCATCGCCTTCCGCACAGTCCAGTCGCCATCGCACTCGACCATTGATTTCACCTCTCAGGTATACAAAATCTCTCCATCGATTTCACCTCATACCAGAATTAGGATGTTTTTTTTAGAGGGGTGAAGTTTTTTTTTAGCTCTAGTTGTATTCTTGATTGGGTATCGGAATTAGGATGTACCAAATTAATTTTGAGGATGTTTTGATTATTTATACACTTGATTTTAATTTGTATGCTCAACTTTAGGATGTTTTTTAGCTCAACCTTAGGATGTTTTTTTAGCTCCAGTTGTATTCTTGATTGGGTATCGGAATTAGGATGTACCAAATTAATTTTGAGGATGTTTTCATTATTTATACACTGGATTTTAATTTGTATGCTCAACCTTAGGATGTTTTTTTTTGTATGTTACTGGATTTTAGATTGTTTTTTTTAGGGGAAACAACGAGTTAATGCAAATTAACAAGTGCCATCCAGCATATTTGCCCTTGCATTATGTCTTGCTATTCCCTTATGGTGAGTTGGGATGGGAACCAGATTTGACAATTCTATCAGCGAGAAATGATGATGTCAATTTCATTAATGATGCTGCATTAAATCTTCATCCGGGGCCAAAATTTACATTTCTTGCTGCCGATAAAATGTCTGAGGAAGATGGAGTTGATCGAAACATCACCAATCGATACCCTAACGAGTTTTTGAACTCTTTAGATCCTCCCGGGCTACCACCATTTAAACTGGAGCTGAAAGTGGGGTGCCCAATCATATTGTTGAGGAATGTTGCACCAAAGGATGGTATGTGTAATGGCACTCGGTTAATTGTAGTTCGGTGTGCTCAGTCGACGCGTGTAATTGAGGCTATGATTTTAACTGGTGATAAAGCAGGAAATTTGGTCTTCATTCCAAGAATACCTCTAACCCCTAAACCTTCGTCTTCGGATCTACCTTTTGCAATGACAAGACGCCAATTTCCAGTTCGATTAGCTTATGTTGTAACAAAAAATAAAGCACAAGGCCAATCTGTTGATATTGTGGGGATAGATTTACGCTCACCAGTTTTCAGTCACGGACAACTCTATGTTGCACTCCTAGGTGTACAAGTTTTGATCGTATTTTTCTACTTCTACCAGAAGATTGTTTGAGCTCAACAACAAACATTGTTTATCCTGAAGTTCTTTTATAGAGGTACCACTACCATACTCTCAACATAAAATACAGGTACTTTATGACTTTGATTATCTTTCAATAAAAAATTTTCATACTCTAACTAATGAACCTTACTTGAATAAAACTTTTAATTCAGTTAGGTGATCTCCATAAACTCAAGTCACCAATATCTATTATAACTATTAAATAGTATTATGGATGATCCACAAACTATTAAATTTTCTCTAAATAGAATTAAAAAATGCACCTACCAAACTGTGCATGAGCTACCACTACCATACTCTCAGCACATCCTCTCAAGTCTACAATGTCTAAATTACATTTTAGATGATATTATATTCTTTGTTTTTCCACCACCTCGGCAGAACGATAATATAGCAAGCACAAAAAGATTATAATGAAGCTGTTAGCATAGTAACCAATATATGCTTTGTTTCTTAGGTATGCCACGGTATGGGGCAGACCAATATATGCTGTTAAAATGAATGTCTGCTAACTTGCTGAATTCATTGTCTGGTACACAAAAGTAAGCAGTGTAATATGCTACTACTGAATATTACACATTTAAAATAATACTACAATCATTCCAATACTCATAGTCCAAAAGGTTAACATAATAGCAAAAGCACACTTATGTTGGCATCATAATCAACAATCATCACACACTAAAAAAGCAGTTAATTGGTATAAAAATCAGACAACTAATGTTACTGACGACGTGAATTATCTCAAGTATCAAATGCCGGGATTGACATAAAACTCCACATGTTCCAAGAATTGACATTCCCCATAATTAGAGACTTACATCTCACCAGGAAAATGTTTGCAAAATAATTTCATGTCAAATGCAATGAACAAAATTAATGATTGATGACAGTACCAAAAAACTTGCTTTTAAATGGACCAAATATTCTAATAACAGTCTGCAAGGCCCCAGCGGCCAGAACTTGCTTTTTTATGTTTGGGGAAGAATGGACCAAATTACCAAGCACATTAATTGAAATAATATGAAGCACATTAATTGAAAAACATAAATATTCTCCATTAATATGAAGCACATTTTTTTGATAAATACAGATAAAAGGTGAAGCAAGAACTTCATCACTTTTTTTGATACACATAAAAATTCTCCATTTTTAATTGCTGGCTACACTTGGTTAGTTCAAGCTTCCGAGAATGAGTATAAAAAAGATAACTAAAAGTAAAAGTAGTTTAATTCAAAACTCTACCTATTAATCAAAACACAATCAAGCCTTTAGTGTGATCATCTTTTTTTCAATTCACACTTCACAGTTACACTATCAAGCCTTTAGTGTGATCATCTTTTTTTCAATTCACACTTCACAGTTACATTATCAAGCCTTTAGTGTGATCATCTTTTTTTCAATTCACACTTCACAGTTACGCTACTCATATGTTTAAATCTATAACTATGGTTATCTTAAACAATTCACAATTCACACTTCACAATTCACAATTCACACTTCACAGTTACACTTCACAGTTTTTCATAGAGATGGATATTAAATATAACTATGGTTATCTTAACACAAGCATGTATATATTGAATCTCTCTTTATTTTTCTACAAGATGATGCTAAATTTTCAACTATATAGCAATTGGAGTTGCAATAACAAACAATTATTTTAGCAAAAACAAGTATCACCCTTTCTATTATTTGATGGCAAACATTAAATCAATAATGAGCCAGCAAACTCTTCAAATCAATTAACTTTTCAGTAATGAAATATTGACACCATATATAAAAACAAAAAAATAGAAAGAGGGTCGTCTATTAACTTATTATTTTTTCTTTAATGAAACAAGACGACAAAATAAAACTTATTTACCTTAAGTAAGTTGTGTGCTCTCACATCCAGCACACAACTTATGTGGGATGACAACGGGTTTTTCTGATATGTTTAAATCTATGTTTGTCTCTGTCTATTTAGTTTGTATGTTACTTTTTGTACACTGTGGGTTTTAGGTGGAAAAAATGTGAAAGTTTATTGATTGGATTGAAATAGGTTTACTGATATATGGACTCATTGTAAGGTGGGGGTGATAACATTTGCAGTTTATGCTAAAACATGGGTTTTTCTCCTAAGGAGTTTTTGCAATTGTGTTGTTGATTGTTAGATAGTTTTTCATTCGAGCCTAAGTTTTGGATCAAGGTCATGTAGCTTCTCAATTGAATGGATTAATAAACTTATTAATTTTGAAATATAGATATGTGATTGCTAATTTTCACATGATCCTTTTTGTGGCCTAATTTTATTTAGCTTCTCAATGTCATGTAGCTTCTCAATGTAGCCTAAGTTTAATGAATTATGTGTCATTTGGTTCATGAAAGAGTTTCTAATTACAGAATCTACATGAGTTTTATAGATGAGTTTGGAATATAAGGAAGGCTTAAGAGAAGATGGACATTTCCATCATGGGTTTTTGTTTTTATAGAGGTGTGCTTGCGTTGGCAGTGAGGAATGAGGGTGGGTTAGTTGATTTATGGATATTTTTCACTAGATCCCTTACTTTTGGATCAAGTGGGTAAAATTCCCCCGATGTGAGAGCACACAACTTCCTGGATGTGAGAGACATGAGCATCTTGCCCGTTGTCATCCCAATCCTGGATGTGAGAGCACACAACTTATTTACCTTTAATGAGCACACAACTTATTTTCTTTAATGAGACATGAGCAACTTTTATATATGATAGATTTACCTTACTAAAACTTATTTTCATTGTTGTTTTACTTTTGAACTTTAATAGAACTGGGAAGCAGCTGACATGGACCTCAAATTTATAAATGCAACTACATTGATGAATTGGGTTGCAATAAGGTAAATTTCTATTTACTACAACTACACCCTATGTTAACCGTTAATTGCTGCTAATTTAATGTTTCTTCTTTTTTTCCCAGATTGTCGTCCACACACAAAACCGTCATGTACATATTGACAGTTTAACTTTTTGTAGGGTGATGAGGAACATGTTTAGTTGAAGCCATTGTTCTATTTGAAAGGTAATGGTTTCAAAACTATTACTATTGTTGTAATTGTTTATTGTAAACTCTTACTATCTGATTCAAAACTCTAACTGTTTTTTTAGGCTCACAGTTTGGCCCTATTTTGAAGACTTCAACCATTGTGTTCTCCTACGACCATGTATTTTTTTTTCGTTCAGTTGGTTGGTGTTTAGTATGGTGGAGGATGTAATAGTTGTAATAATTGTAATAGTTAGCATTTTTGGAGATGATGTAAGTAACTGTATATAATAATGATATAATATAGTTATGTTAATACCCGTACCCGCAATTTTGTGGAGTATTGGGTTCTGTGTTTGGTTTTTTAAAGGTTTTTCGAAGGTTTTTCAAAAAAATTATTACATTTTCAAACGAATTTTTGGTTTTTATTTTGTATCTTGCATTATATTCTGATTTTTTCCCCCAGAGCCTTTTATATATGTTGCCTGTGTGATGTTGCTCGGTTGAGCCTGGGGAGGATTGATATTTATTGCGTGTGATGTTATATATTTAATTGTTAGCAGAATTCCGTAAGGAATTTCTGTAAAAGGGCTAATATTTTAGGGGAGGTTCTGTCAAAATTTTTACTAAATTTTTTAAAATCTATTATGTTTTCAAACAATATCTTGGTTTTTATTTTGTACCTTAGTCATATGAAGATTTTATCTTCCCAGAGCCCGATATATATAATGTCTATGTGATGTTGCTTGGATTGGCCTGGGGAAGATTTATATTTCTTGACTGTGATGATAAATTTTTAATTGTGAGCAGAATTTCGTAAGGAGCCTAATATACTTGAAGCTTCATGTTCTTTTACTAATTACTTGAAGCTTCCTGTGAGATTGTGAGATTGTGAACATTTTGTGAACATTTTGTGAACATTTTGTAGGTACTTGAAGCTTCCTGAGTAATATACTTGAACATTTTGTAGGTACTAATTACTTGAAGCTTCCTCAGAGAGAATTAGTTTGAAGGATTGACCTACACATTACTTTCTATATAAGAAGCTGATCGCTAAGGGCTATTACCCACCATCAATCATGAGTAACTTAGATGCTAAAGTTAGTAATACATGAAATACCTTAAATAAAATGTTAGTCTAATGTTAGTAGTTTATTGGAACCAGTACAAACTCCTAATGATGTAACTTTCGTATCATACTCAATGGAGAAACAGAGGTTCACAATTGTATGTGAGGATGAGTACGAACTAACTTCCTTCTAAAGTTCATAGTTATAAACATGTTCCTGAGTGTCTATCTTTCTAAGAAATAAAACATTCAAGTTCTTTATTTTCTGTTTCAGTTTGTTGACCACAAGAAATTTTTAATCTAGAATGAATATATGCAATCATCAAGACATGCCAAAGTTCTAATTTGGGCATCATAAGCTATCCAAAGTCACCATCTAAAAACATTATGTATCTTACTGACAATCATCTATATAATATGCAAAAATAAAGAACAAGATGTGCTGGATAACCCTATGCTTCTTTGTTCAAATTGTTTACGACAAAGTTAAAGCAAGAGGAAGATGCAATTCAGAATTTCTTGACTGTCAAAATTTTCAGAAAATTTCCTAAAATCTATTATGATTCCAAACTATAGCTTTAGTCATATGAAGTTTTTTTTTTCCTAGAGCCTAATATATATTATGACTGTGTAATGTGACTTGGATTGGATTAGGAAGGAAAATTGTTTACGACAAAGTTTTTTTTTTCCCAGAGCCTAATATATATTTCCCAGAGCCAAAGGAATAATATTTCATGAGATATTCCATCGAAATTTTTACTAAATATTTTAAAGAAAGTTAAGACGTCGCGATATATAGATTTCACAATTTCCATGTAAGCAATAGAGGTATTCCTACCCAATCCTAAAGGGCAAATAGATTTTTGAATTTTCCTGGATATGTTAATACCATATACATTTTTCTCTTCTATATTTCAGTAGTAAGACTATATTCCTTTTGAAGGGTTTTAGCAAAAATGACAACCTGTACATAAAGGTTTGAAGATAGGAAAGAGATGCAGATCGGGTTCTCCAGCTGGGGTCATTAAATGAAGAAAGGATCACTGAGACAGCACTTTCTAGAAATGGACGTGGTATAAATCTCCATTTGAGTAGTTTAAAAGCTTCTTTTGCAAGTGTTGACAAATCTTTATTGGATGTCCCCTGCAAAGAGACAATAGGGAAGGCTAAGCAGTAATTGGATGAGAGATGATGCTCCATATAAAATTAAACTAACATTTGAATCAACAAATTGAAATATCATGTTTTCTTTTCACAGATTGGATGTTGAAATCAGCATAAAAATTACAATTTAAAAAACTAATAACATTCGATTAGGCTAATATTTTAGAGGAGGTTCTGTCAAATTTTTTACAAAAATTTTTAAAATCTATTATGTTTTCAAACGATATTTTGGTTTTTATTTAGTATCTTAGTCATATGAAGATTTTTTCTTCCCAGAGCCCTATATATATAATGTCTATGTGATGTTGCTTGGATTGGCCTGGGGAAGATTTATATTTCTTGACTGTGATGATAAATTTTTAATTGTGAGCAGAATTTCGTAAGGAATTGCTGTAAAATGGCTAAAATTATAAAGGAGGTTCTGTCAAAATTTTCAGAAAATTTCCTAAAATCTATTATGATTCCAAACTATAGCTTTAGTCATATGAAGTTTTTTTTTCCCAGAGCCTAATATATATTATGACTGTGTAATGTGACTTGGATTGGATTATGGAGGAATTGTTATCAAAGGAATAATATTTCATGAGATATTCCATCGAAATTTTTACTAAACATTTTAAAGAAAGTTAAGACGTCGCGATAACATGCCGTATGAAACATTTTAAAGACGTCGTATTAGAAAAACATTTTAAACACCCACCTTTTTTGTTTACACCCACCTTTTTTGTTTTAATTTTTTTAGAAATTTATATGCAGTTCACCCAATCAAATAAATCTAACTAAATTTATATGCAGTCCCGAATACGTGCCGTAGGCACGTCCCACAGGCAATCCTAGTATTTTATTAAAAATAAAATTTTAGGATATTACAATACTCCCTCCATAGAATAGTTCTGTCCCCGGAACTACAATTAAAGAGTGAGAGAACAAAGTATAATAAGAAAAATAAAATCAAGCAAATAGCTCAGGATGATCTGTCATCATCCTCTCCTCAGATTCCCAAGTTGCCTCTTCAACCAACTGGTTTCTCCTGACTACCTTGACCATCGGTATCGTCTTATTCCTCAAGACTTTCTCCCGACGATCAACATTCTCAACTGGAAGCTCAATGTAACTCAGATCCAACTGCAAACCCTCTGGCACTTCAAGCAAATGATGACTTGGATCTGGAATGTAACCTCTTAGCATAGACACATGAAAGACATTGTGCACCTGAGATAACTCTTCCGGTAACTCAAGCCGGTAAGCAGTTTTTCCTATCCTTTTCAATATCTTATACGGGCCTATGAACCTCGGGACTAACTTTCCACCCTTGCCGAATCGGATCACGCCTTTGCTGGGCGATACCTTCAGAAAGACAAAGTCACCAACCTCAAACTCAAGGTCCCTTCTCCGGTTGTTTGCATAGCTCTTCTGCCTACTCTGAGCATCCACCAACCTCTTCCTGATTAGATCAATCTTTTCAGAGGTCTGCTACACAATCTCAGGCCCAAACATCTGACACTCCTCAACTTCGAACCAACAGACAGGCGTCCTGCACTTCCTGCCATACAGAGCTTCGTACGGCGCCATCCCAATACTAGTCTGAAAACTGTTGTTGTAGGCAAACTCCACCAAAGGTAAATGCTTTTCCCAACTGCCTCCAAAGTCTAGTACATAACACCAAAGCATATTCTCAAGAATACGGTTGATTCTCTCGGTTTGCCCATCGGTCTGGGGATGAAAAGCAGTGCTAAAATCTGTCTTAGTACCCAAAGCTGTCTGAAGACTCCTCCAGAAATGGGAAGTAAACCTCGCATCTCGATCAGACACAATGGTCAACGGAACACCATGAAGCCTGACGATCTCACCAACATACATCTCAGCTAACTTGTCCATCGAAGCAGTGAGCTTCATTGCCAAAAAGTGAGCGGACTTGGTTAGTCGATCGACTATGACCCAAATCGCATCATTGCCTTTAGGACTCTTAGGCAAACCCGTAATGAAATCCATACTGATGTTATCCCACTTCCATTCCGAAATAGGTAACGGTTGCAATAGACCTTCGGGTTTCTGATTCTTGGCTTTGACTTGTTGACAAATCTCACACCTCGACACAAATTCAGCCACATCCCGCTTCAAACCTGACCACCATAAATGCTGTTTAATGTCTTTATACATCTTGGTACTCCCGGGATGTACAGACAAAAGAGTAGCATGTGCCTCCTGAAGAATACTTTCTTTCAAGTCCGACTGATCCGGAACACATAGCCTCTCTCCAAACCACAGCACTTCACCCCTGATTTGAAATCCGGGCAACTTGCTAGCACCAACCTGCTCCTTCATCTTCTGAGTCTCTGCGTCTTCCTTCTGACTTGCAATAATCCTTTCATTCAGTATCGGTTGGAGCCTCAACTGAGCTAAAGATGATCTCAAGCCCTGCAGAACAACTTCAATACCAGCCCTATCCAACTCCTCTGCTAGCTGCCTCTGAGTTGTAATCAAACTCGCCAGACTGCTCTTATGGCTAAGTGCATCAGCAACAACATTAGCCTTCCCAGGATGATACTTAATCTCCGGACGAATGTCCTTAAGTACCTCCAGCCATCTCCTTTGCCTCAGGTTCAGATCCTTCTGCTGATAGATGTACTTCAAGCTTTTATGGTCTACATACATGTTCAGCTTCTCGCCATACACATAATGTCTCCATTGCTTTAAGGCAAAGATAATCGCAGCCAACTCCAGGTAATGAGTCAGATAATTCTTCTCATGCGGTCTTAGTTGCCTAGACCCATAAGCGATCATTTTTCCTTCTTGCATTAAGACACAACCAAGCCCACGATGTGAAGCATCGCTGTAGACATCATATTCAACACCTGCTCTAGGCAAAGTCAAAATGGGTACAGTAGTCAACCTCTTTTTTAACTCCTGAAAGCTTGCTTCGCACTGCTTGGTCCAATTGAAGTTCACATTCTTCTTGGTCAGACCAGTGAGCGGCATGGCTATCTGAGCGTAGCCTTGGATAAATCTCCTGTAATACCCAGTTAGCCCAAGGAAACTTGTGATTTCTTTCACTGTAGTAGGTCTTGCCCAATCTCTCACTGCCTCTATCTTCTGAGGATCAGTTGCCACTCCCTCCTTAGAAAGGATGTGACCTAGGAATGCCACTTCAGATTTCCAGAAATCACACTTGGACAACTTGGCATACAACTCCTACTCCTGAAGCTTCCTCAAAACTACCGCCAGATGCTCTGTGTGCTCCTCCTCCGACTTGGAGTACACGAGAATATCGTCGATAAACACCACGACGAAGGAATCAATGAACGGCCTCAGAACTCTGTTCATCATGTCCATGAAGATTACAGACGCATTCGTCACTCCAAACGGCATAACTAAGAATTCGTAATGCCCGTGTCGAGTTCTAAATGTAGTCTTATGCATGTCTTCATCTTTCACTTGAACTTGATGATATCCCGATCGAAGATCTATTTTGGAGAAAACAGTTGCTCCTTGTAGACGATCGTGGAATAGGATATTTATTCTGAACAGTGACCTTATTCAGCTCTCGGTAATCAATGCACATCCTCATCGAACCATCCTTCTTCTTTACCAAAAGCACCGGCGCTCTCCAAGGTGACGCACTCAGTTGAATAAAGCCTTTCTCCAACAGTTCCTCAATCTGCCGTTTGATATCATCCTGCTCCACAGGCGCCATCCTATATGGTGCCTTGGAAATATGTGCACTCCCTGGCTGAATGGTGATGCTGAACTCCACATCACGATGCGGGGGTAACCCAGGCAAATCTTCCAAGAACACAGTAGGATAATCCCGAACCACAGGAATCTGCTGCACCTCTGCAGGAATCCCTCTCTTCTGGCTGATAGTAGAAACCAACTCTGAATATCTTCTCTTCCCTTGGAAAGTGACTTCAGGTCCACCTAGAGCCTTCATTGTTACTGTCTTGGTCATGCACTCGATGTTTGCACTGTACACCGACATCCAATCAATGCCAATGATAACATCGACTCCCAAAACATTCAGCTCGATCAGATCGATCCCAAAAATTCAATCTCCAATCACGATCTCGCAGTCAACATAGTACCGATCAGTTGTTAGAGTCTCCCCTAATGGAGTAGCTACTGCTAAAACCTTGCCTGAAAATTTCTTCGGTTCGACTTCCAAAACTTTAGCAAATTTAGGTGATACTAAAGTATGAGAGGACCCAGTATCGAACAAAACAACAGCTTTCTTTCCATTAAAAATAAGTTCTCCTGTTACATAACATACACTCGTCATATAACAGTTCACTAATTAACGAGAAAAAGAGAAACAACAGATACACTCCTAAACATCCTTCCTCGTACCCGTGATGACGTGATCCACCTCATCAGCGTCAGCTTCAGTCAAGACAAATACTCGCCACTGCTGGTACGACTTCTTCCCGGTCTGCTGAGTTGATCCATTACGGATGACATCCTGCAGTTTGGGGCAATGAGACTTGTAGTGGCCTGTCTCTCCACAATTGAAACAAGTCACTGGAGGTCTCGCCCAAGTATTCCCGGGTCGTCCTGCCACTTGAACAGCGTTCACACCCGTAGGCTTGAACCTTTGAGTCGGTGGCTGTCCCCTGACATTGCCAACAACTGCGGGCCTCTTCCCCGCATTCCAGTTGTTTCTCCGATTCTGAACAGCATGGAACTGCTCCATGTCAGCCTCTGTGGTTGCCGCTCGTTTGACCAGCTTGTCAAACCTCCTGATACCGAGGGGTATCATCTTGGATCCCAAACTTGGCCTCAACCCATGCTTGAACTTACGAGCCTTCTTCGCTTCATCCATCACTAATTTGGGAGCATACCTTGAGAGCTGAGTGAATCTCGTCTCATACTCCCTAACTGACATGCCACCCTGCTACAGCGACAGAAACTCCATGGCCTTCTTCTCCTAGACATCCGAGGAAAAATAATGACTACGGAATTCCTCAAAGAATTCCTCCCAGCCAAGAACCAAGCCTCCCATCGTCCGCTTCATCGACTGCCACCACACAGCCGCATCCTTCTTAAATTGCAGAGTCGCCAACTTCACCTTGCTACCTTTCGGGGTCTCCAGGACTTTGAAGATAGTCTCTACCTGTCGGATCCAATTGTCAGCTGTGTCAGGGTCTGACTTTCCCTCAAATACCGGTGGTTTCATTCGTTTAAATGATTCCACGAGTTTGATTGCTTCGGATACTGGATTTGCAGGCACCCTACCTTGATTCTGATTCATGGCAATGGAATTGAGTGTCTGATAGACCCTCGCTAGCTCCGTTTCCAAGTCCAGACCTTCACCATTTTGAGCTCGTCTTCCAGCCATATTCTGATGCAAAAGATCCATTAAATTTGAAGTATAAAACACGAATTTTAAATAAACTTTTCCTTTCATTGAATTTCAAACTTTATACATTCGAATTTAAAACATTTCTGACATCAAAATGAAAGCAGTAGATGATACAATGATCTAACTCCTACGGTTCCTCTTGGCTTCACGAAGCTCTCCCCGTAGTTCCTCCACTTCCTCCTTCAGTACATCGGTCATGTTTTTCCACTTCTCGAGTTCCCAAACACGATGAATGAGAACTGCGAAATCATCCTTGCGCTTCGCCAATTGAGCCTCTAGTAGCCTGACTCTCTCCCATAGAGCCTCAATCTTCCTCTGAAGAGACACAATGAGATTACCTGGAACTGGTTCCTCTACGTCAGAAGAATCATCAGATGAATCCGGAGGTAGAGTGAACTCTCGGGACTCAGGCCATTCCTCTTCCACATCTTCGGGATCTTCCTCATCTGAATCAGCTTGCTCGGGGTAGTAATCTTCCTCAATAATATACCAATGGTCATCTCCAGCTGGATCGAAGTGCTCCGCTATCTTAAAGATAGAGAGATAGAGGCATAAATCATAGAGCAACACAAATGTAAGTGACTTACATTTAAATCTCTAGACTCAACACACACTTTAATGTCCACTTCTAGGGTGTCATTCCTTATAAATTTGTACTACTTAGAAGCGTAGCTCTGATACCACTCTGTAACACCCCGAATTCCAGAATACAACTGAATTCGAGTTCCATAGGATCTTTACAAATCTTTCGTACAATTTTACAAGGAAATAAAAACTTTTCTTTTATCAGAGTTACATTACACTTGTACATTATCACAGCAGAAGCAATATTACATTAAATTACATGAAACAACGTTAAAATAGTCTTGCGCAACATGTATACTTCAATTGTCAAGCATCTTTACTTTGCATATAAAACTGTGGGTGCATCAGTTCATTCAACTGACGAAATATTATACATGGCCATTCTCTGTATGCCGGAAATAGTATAATGATTCTCATTTCTTAACAAACACAAACTTGTCACAAACAAAGCTAAAGGGGGCTATCCTATTGATGTCATGTTGTGAATGTGTACTTAGTCCTTAATGCAATTATTTATATTATATGACACTAATGCGCACTTGTTCAGAGTCTATGCAGCCCATACTACATAGGTCCGAGGGCAAGCCCTTAATCGTTCTTCATCTTGTAGGGTTCAATCCCTCGCCATGACTTAATCTACTACTGCAACTACGGTAAGTATCCTAGATGTTTTCTGACCTACGAACTCATGTCTAGGCGTCCTGAAGGGAATCCCAACGCACTGACACATGACTCATCATGCAGGCATCCTGTGGTAATTCAGCTCCTACCATAGACATGACACCACCCGCAGTCGTCAAACACCCCACGAGCGTCGCCACCGGGACGGTACTCTGCAGCAGTATCCACGCCCTATCATGACTCATCATGGGACATCCTGTAAATACTCTCACACCGTCAATCCAATGACTCTCATACTCAATGTTTTTCTCTTACTTTCATCACATCTTCACTATGTATCTAATTCTTAGTTTAATTAAATCATGAATAAAATCAACTCTTAGAATGTAGCACTCCCACTATACCGGTCTTATTCATTTAATTTCACATGACCCAACCTTGGTCTTCTCATTTCAAAACATCATTTCACAATTTTTTCATTGCAGGTATAAGGCTTGGCTATACCCTAATTCTCAATTTCAACTCATAATTACAATGTCATACTCATAAGATTTTTTTTTCATGATTAATCACAATTCATGTTTCAATAGCATAGTATTCATGTATTCACATCTTTCATAACTCATCATTTCAACTATTTCAATTTCTCAAGTAAAATATCATACATAACAATGAAAATGCAACATGTCACATTCGCTAGTTTATAAACCCACATAATTCTATTTCAATCCATACTAATTCCACAGTTCACATTTCCAATTGGTTTCACAATTCACACCTTTCAAACTTCTCATTACCAAAAAATCTCAATTTAAACTTCGTAAACAATCCATTCGATTTCCTTTAAAAAGAAAGTTAGTAATTAAAATAAGTTCCCCTTTGTAAAACAGTCTCAAATTCTCATTTATACTAGGACACCGATCATAGAAAATTTCTAACAAAAAATTACGGATTTACTTGAAACTTCGGGGAAGTCGATTGTCGCATATGGCTAGTCGGCTGGTCTGCGAGGTTCTAAAGCTCGAAAATACATAATCAGAGTAGTCGACTGTCACATATGACCAGTCGGCTGTTCTGCGATGATTTCTAAACTCAAAAAAATAAATGAAGACGGCAGTCGACTGTTTCAATAGTCGGTCAACTGCGCTACTGGTTTTCAATTTCAAAAAATTGTTTTTAGTTCTTTTCTTCTCTTTTTGAAAACAAAAAAATGTCTAGAATAAAACTACATTTAATTTAACAGTAACCAGTATTTTGAAAGGTATTTTTCACTCCTTTAAATCATGTTGTTAGCCTTAGTTTGCATTTTTTGAACACTATTTCGTCATTTGAAAACTATTACATAATTTTACATAACAAAGATGATTTCTCATACAAAATTTACTACAATGATGTTTGCTTACGCATTGATAACTATGATATCTTTAGAGCACAAAATCAACTTTATAAGTGAGTAAAAACTTCCATTTTATTAGTTAATCTACACATGATACATGCAATTATTCATATGCAAAAGGACATTCTTTTTCATTTATTCAAATTTCTCACATGATAAATATATAGCAATGGGGAATTTCATCACATCTATTAACAATCATTTCTATCAATTCATCTTTAACACATTATTCTACTTTAGCATTTTTAATCAATAAGCATGGTTCAATTTCTTACTAGCGAATTTCACATAATTGTAATTTAATATAATCAACATGCATTCTAATGGTCATAACAATGAGAAACATACACTTTTACTCATAGTCAATAAATCTAGTAATCATACAGCACACATTTGCTAATTATCAATTCTCTTCTAATTAGGCAAGCATGCATTTCGTTTCAACAGATAACAATTCAATTTCATTTCCTAGCATGATTTCTACTCTAGAAGTCATGAGAAACACCCACCTTTTGAAGAAAACCAATGAGAAATATCCTAGAGCCTCCTAGATTACGGGAGAGTGCCTTCTCCTCCTAGATTAAAATGCACGAACTCCTTCTCCTTGCTCATTGCCAAAAACCGAGAGCTGCTTCTTGTAGTGATAGCCGGCCTCCAATGGGGGTGTACACACATACACTCACACTCACACACTAATATGTACATATCTCCTATATAATGTCTCCTTTAATATTTGCTTTAGTGTAGAATACAAGTAGGAAGGGGGGTATTTATACTAATTTTAGAATAGATTGGAGGGCTAGGATTTGTTGGATAGTTGTAGAATGGAGGGCTAGGATAGGAGAGAAAGTTGTAACAACCACCTACACACAAAGTAACTGCCCATGCACACACAACCACACTCTCCACCACTCCTAGAACAACCCGGCCTACCAATAGTGTGCATTGCACACTACGTGCTTCGCACGTGCCACCTAGTACCCTTATGTAGAAGTTTCTACAATTTAATTAATCAAAATGCTCACTATTTGTCTCTACATAACAAGTGTGACCATTTAATTCATTTATTAAATTGGTGGGCTTCACAATAGTGGGCTTAGGCTTGTGGGCCAAAGTGGGCTAAAACAAATAAAATAGTGTTTTAGGCTTTAGAAATAGACTTTTAGAAAAATAAAGGAAAATAATTATTTATACTAAAATGAGATCTTATATAAAATAAAATAAATAATATACACATGAAGTTTGCACGTGGACAACACGTGAAAAATTATATTTTATTAAAAATGAAATTTTAGGATATTACAGGTGGGAAAGAAGGGAATTGCAGTGACTGAAGTTTTAGTTCAATGGAAGAGTGGAGAAGAAGAAGATGCAACATGGGAGGAGTTTTGGGATCTTCACAGTCGCTTCCCTAAATTTTAAAAAAAATTCGAAGCTCCTTTTTATGGCAGGGAGAATTGACACAGCCTTTGTCTGTATCTGAGAAGAGGGAATAAAACTTTGAGTATCAGTCCAAGTTGTGCATATCAGTCCCATGGAATATAGTTCTTTAGTGGTGTTATCTACAAATGTAACAGAAATCTTGTAATAACCCACCACTCTTAGTTCCGTACGGGTTGAGTGCGTGCTAACGTGGCGACCTATGAGTGGAGGGATAGGAGCAGTGTAAGACCCCGTATTTCTAGAAAATATATACTAGTATATGGAATAGTATATATAGTATATATACTAGTATAAAAGAAAGAAAAAGAAGGGATTTGGATGGTGACGTGGAGAATGGAAATAAGGAAAGAAAAATGAGTATGTGTTGACTGGTTTGACTTGTAGGAAATGAATGAATGAATGAATGGATGAATAATTAAGATGGATGTGTGTGTGGGTGTAAGCTTTGACCGGATTGACTTGGGGTATTAATCCCATATCGGCCATGAGGAAGGAAAGAAAGAAAGATATATTAGGAAATGCCAATGAGAAAGGTACCTTCCGTCCGGACACCCTTTTGAGGCAGCCTGTGGTGGGCGTGGCTAGAATTTAATTAATTGTGTGCGTACGGGCTGAGTGCGGGGCGTTACAAGCAGTGGACCCCACCTACAGTATAAACGGTATAGGCGGTTATCTCTTTTATGTGCGTTGCGCGTGCTGACGTGTTGACAGGCAATTGGCATATCAAAATTAGGGGCGAGCTCACTCATAAAAACCCTGATTGTACTCTGTTCTTCTTCGTCATTGATTTCAGAGTTTTAATGAAATTTAGCTTATGGTTTCTTCTTATTTTCTTCTTGCTATTGTGCCCTTGCTGTCCTTGAATCTTCCTTGCAGGTGGATTCATGCCGGTCACTACTCGAAGCGGCCATGACAAGCCTACGATCATCTTCGGGGATGTATCATAAGCAGGTTGTTAAATGAATAGAAGGTCGGCTTTGGGTTGGCATCAATCATTCTATCAAACAGGTGGAGTGCATCTTCAAAATCCCAAATTTCCAAGAATGACAGTGTTGATTAATGTCATCCTCTAATTCCCATAAGGGTTTCGAACATTACTAAGTACAGCGGTTTTTGAAAAACAACAAGAAGAGGAAAAGAACGAAGCAGCAGCAGCTACCACAAATTTATTCATCATGCATCCTTACAAGCAACATCAAATCATAATTATATTAGGAGACAAACCCTTGCATTTGAGAATAGAGTTGAGTTATGACAACTAAAGTTATGTAGATAACTTTTGATTATTTTGGGTCCTTTCTGGAGTTGGAGTTGGGATAACTCAAGTCATCTCACCCCAAAAGTTGAGATAACTGTTTACTCCTTCCTATTTAAAATTATAATTTTACGTGACAATAGAATTCTAAATCAGCTTGCTCGATTACTGTAACATTCTGAATTTTCATAAAATAAATATAAATTTTTCATTTGATTTCACGTGTTTCGCACGTGCAAATTAATGTTTACATTTGGCCTTAAAATTATTTTTAATGTCGTGAACAAATATTTTCATTTCTCTTTTAAAAGCCTCTTATTAATTAGTATAGAGTCCTAGGCCTAATAACTTAAATCTAGTCCACCCAAATTAAATTAATTAATTAATTAAAAGCCCATAGTATTAGCCCACCTAACTAGCCCACTAATTAATTCATTTGTTAATTAAAACAACTTGTATGGTAGACTTTGTCATGTAACAAATTAGTGTAACCAATTAATGAAAACATAATTGTAGGTGTGCATGTGGGGGCACGTTTATTGCACATGCACGTGCAATGGAGTAAGAGGAGAGGCCGGCCATGCTTGGATGAGTGGGAGAGTGGAGAGTTGGTTAAGTGCTAATGGGTGGTTTTTCTAACTCCCAAATGCATCTTAACCATTCATCCAAACACATCTCAACCCTTCATTTGACAATGAGTTGTGTATAAATAGCCCCCTTTGTCATTCTTAATCTTTGCACCTAAGAATTTTTAAAGAGAAAGAGAAGAAATTGTGTAAGAAAAAGATTGAGTGTGTGAGAAAGAGAAAAGATTGTGTGATAAAAGATTGAGTGGGAGTGTTCTTGCATTGTGGAGGCCGGCATAGTACAAGGAAGAGGGAGCTCGGATTTTGCATAGCTTGGAGGAGAAGGCTCGCGGCTAGGATCAAGGAGAATGGAAGGCAATTGTGCTTTCAAGGAGTTTTTCTTTAAGAATTCTCAATTTGTTCTTCAAGATGTGGACAATTTCTCTACTTCTAATCTAGATATTATGTTAGTAGGCTAATTTTATGATTATGCTAGAGAAAATAGTAAAAATTTGCCATGTGATTGCTTAAAGAGACTAGTAGGGAAAAAGAGAAAATCTTGATGGTTAATATACGAAAATTCATTGAATGGATTTAAATTAGTGAATTAAAACTTATCATTGTGCCATGATAGAATATCTATTTTAATAAACCATGCTAATATGATAATTTTGCTTAGTGAATGGCTTAGTTGTTGATTGAGATGAATGAATATTGATATGTGTTAGTTGCTAAATGGCTTAGTTGTTATTTCAATTATGTATTGATGATGTGATAAAGAGAAAAAATGCTAGAACTCATGTGGAATTGAAGGAGAACAAGAACATACATTTAGTGGGTTGTGGAAAAGAAATTTATATTGGTGTTTTTGGGGAGGAACCATAGTTTTATTTCAAAGTCGATAATGTATTCTTTAAATACAAATTGGAAAGAAAACTTATTACAGTGTCAAAAAATAAGAGTTTTGTGAAGTTTACTATTCGTTGCTATACTGTATTTTTAAAGAAAATATTCTGGAAGAAGTTTTGATTTAAAAGATACAAATTTATTGAGAATTCGAAATTTTGTAAAGGAAATTTACAAACAGATAGAAAGCATAAAGCCATTTCAATTCCTCTTCATAATAGAGGATGAGTTTGGGAATTATGGTTTACTGTGTGGGTTTGTAGCGTTGTGAACAGTGCTAGAAGTCTTGGGTTCGAGCTTTGAAGGGCTCTGTTTTTTTTTTTAATTTGACTTTTACCCAAATCACTGAAGATCAGTATATGGGACTTTCGAGTTCACCTTTTATCGCTAATCGCCTTTGGACTTCTTGGTCTTCGGGTGCGCTCTGAGTTGATCATTGTAGCATGGGCGGGGGTCGTGGGTTCGAACCTGGCGCCTGACTTTTAATATATTTCGATTTTTTGGGCATATTCTTGAGTTTTAAGAGCAATAAAAATTGGAAAAAAAATTCTATTATTCCTCTAAAAATTATTTAGACTTTATAAAAAATATTTCCACAATATTTTGACATAATTTGTGAGAATTAGAAGTGACTTTTTTTATCAAAACAATGGGATGAACAACTTGATAATTCTTCTTAAAATACGACTTTTGTATAATTAAAGAAAGATGAAAATTTGGATGTTAAGAGTTTTGTGTAGAGATCAAATATTGAGATTTTCGATTTGGAAGATTAGAGTAAGTCAATAAATGAAATTTGGTGTTTTAATATATGGAAGTATGCATGGAAAATTAAATAAAATGATCATGATGGATAATAGAAATTGTGAGTATAAACACTCAATTTTGGTGAATATGAAAAGAGATTAACATTTAGAGTATAACTAATTCCTTACACCGGCGTGAACGAATTTTTGAAGGTAAATGTTGTACAAAAAGACCAAGAATGGGTCATTGTTATTAATTGATGTTTAAGATCGGTGTAGAGGTAATGCTAACTCTAGGGTGTTAGTTTAGTCATGATTCAAATACGTAAGGACAACACTATAGTGAAGAAGTGATAAAAGTAAGAGGAAAACACAAGTATAAGGGCCTTAGATCCACGGTGTGAGAGTTTTCACAGGATGTCTACATGTTGCATCATGTCATGACGTGAATTTATTTCCGGAATTATCGGGATCGTGGCGACGCTTGTGGGGTGCTTGGTGACTACGTAGTGCCATTGTCCCATGACGGAGGCTGTCTACATGATGCGTCATGTCATGATGTGGGATTCTCCTCCAGTCAGTCTGGACATGGGATCGTAACTCATCAAACATCTATGAACTTACCATAGTTACCATAGTAGTTAAACTCATAACGAGGGATTCAACCCTACAAAATGAAGTACGATTAAGGGCTTGCCCACGGATCTATGTAGAATGGGATGCATAGGTTCGAACAAGTGTGCATTAGTGTCATGAAATTTAAATAAATGCATTAAGGCTAAGTGCACAAGCACACACGACATCAATAGGACAGTTCCCCTTAGCTTTGTTTGTGATCAAGTGTGTGTTTTCCAAGCAAGAGAAATTGATGTATTATATCCTAGCGTCAGTTGTATGTAACTGACGTAGCCACAGTTTCTATGCAGGATAAAATAAATGAAAGGACTAAAGAAGGAATGCTGCTTAAAGAAATGTTTCAACCGTTATTTTAATTGTGTATTTGTTGTATTTTGCTTCCGCTACCTTGATGTAAACCTTGTTGCTTAAAGGACTAAAGAAGGACGCATGTGTATGGTGGCAGTCCATGAAGCGAACTATGGAATATGGTGCTATCGGCTGGGAGGAATTCTTTGAATAGTTTCGCGGTCACTACTTTCCATCCGACGTCTAAGAGAAGAAAGCGATGGAGTTCCTGGCCCTGCAGTAGGGAAGCATGTCTGTCAGGGAGTATGAGACAAAGTTTACTTAACTTTTGAGGTATGCACTTGAACTTTTGATGAACGAGGCAAAGAAGGCTCAAAAGTTCGAGCACGGTTTGAGGCCGAGTCTGAGATCAAGGATGATACCCCTTGGTATCAGGAGGTTTGACAAGCTAGTCAAACGAGTTGCAGCCACAGAGAAGGATATGGAACAGTTTCATGCCGCCCAGAACAGGAGGAACAATTGGAATGTTGGGAAGAGGCCCGTAGTATCTAGGAACGTCAAGGGGCAACACCTAGCTCAAAGGTTCAAACCTACAGGGGCGAACACTGTCATTGTGGCTGGCGGACCCGAAAATGGTTGGGTGAGACCTCCTATGTTCACTTGTTTCAATTGTGGAGAGATAGATCACTACAGATCTCACTGTCCCAAGAAGCAAAAATGTCACCCGAAAGGCACCCGCGCAGCAGGTTGGGAAGAGGCCGTACCAGCAGGAGCGAGTATTCGCTTTGACTAAGGCCGATGTTGATGAAGTGGATCACGTCATTACTGGTACAGTGGCGGATGTTTAGAATTTTCTATTGTTCATTTCCCTGTTTATTTAGTAAAGATTGTTATGTAATGGGAGTTTATTATGTAACAGGAGAACTTTAATTAAATGGAAAGAAAGCTGTTATCCTGTTCGATACTGGATCCTCTCATACTTTGTATCGTCTAAATTTGCTAAAGTTTTGGGGGTCGAACCGAAGGTCTTTCCAGGCAAGGTCCTAGCAGTAGCTACTCCATTAGGGAAAACTTTAACCACTGATCGGTATTATGCAGACTGCGAGATCGAGATTGGAGACAGGATTTTCGGGATTGATCTGATCGAGCTGAATATCCTAGGGATCGGTGTTGTCATTGGCATTGATTAGATGTCGGTGTACAGTGTGAACCTCGAGTGTAAAACCAAGGAGGTAACAGTGAAGGCTCCAGGAGGTCCTGCAGTCACTTTCCAGAGAAAGAAGAGATGTTCAGGTTTGGTGGCAGCTATTAGTAAGAATAAGGTTCCGGTAGAGGTGCAGCAGATTCCAGTGGTTCGGAATTACCCGACTGTGTTCTTGGAGGATTTACCCGAGCTACCCCCGCATCGTGATGTAGAGTTCAACATCACTATCCAGTCAGGGAGTGCACCAATTTCCAAGGCACCGTATAGGATGACATCTGTGGAGCAGGATGAGTCAAGCGACAGATTGAGAAGCTTTTGGGGAAAGGTTTTATTCGACCAAGTGCATCACCTTGGGGACCACCAGTATTGTTGATGAAGAAGTAGGTTGGGTCGATGAGAATGTGTATCGATTACCGGAAGCTAAATAAGGTAACTGTTTAGAATAAATATCCAATTCCACGAATCGATGACCTAT
Source organism: Hemerocallis citrina (assembly GCA_017893485.1). NCBI lineage: Eukaryota > Viridiplantae > Streptophyta > Magnoliopsida > Asparagales > Asphodelaceae > Hemerocallis > Hemerocallis citrina. The sequence goes on from CM030363.1 coordinate 158,085,452, forward strand.
TCGATCGTCTACAAAAGGCAACTGTCTTCTCTAAAATAGACCTTTGGTCGGGATACCATCAGGTTCGAGTGAAGGTAGAAGATGTGCATAAGACTGCATTCAGAACTCGGCATGGGCATTACGAATTCTAAGTTATGCCATTTGGAGTGACGAATTCACCTACAATCTTTATGGACATGATGAACAGGGTTCTGAGGCTGTTTATTGATTCTTTCGTCGTGGTGTTCATCGACGATATTCTTTTGTACTTCAAGTTGGAGGAGGAGTACACTGAGCATCTGGCTGAGGTTCTGAAGAAGCTTCAAGAGCATGAGTTGTATGCTAAGTTATCCAAGCACGATTTCTGGAAATCTGAAGTGGCATTCCTGGGTCACATCATTTCTAAGGAGGGAGTGGCTACTGATCCTCAAAAGATAGAGGCAGTGAAAGATTGGGAAAGGCCTACTACAGTGAAAGAAATCAGAATTTTCCTTGGGTTAACTGGCTACTACAGGAGGTTTATTTAAGGCTATGCTCAGGTAGCCGTGCAACTCACTGGTCTGACCAAGAAGAATGTAAATTTCAAGTGGACTGAGCAGTGCGAGGCAAGCCTTCATGAGTTGAAAAAGAAATTGACTACTGCTCCTATTTTGGCTTTGCCTAGAGCAGGTGTTGAGTATGATGCCTACATCGATGCTTCACATCATGGTCTTGGGTGTGTATTGATGCTAGAAGGAAAGGTAATCGCTTATGGGTCTAGGCAACTAAGACCGCATGAGAAGAATTATCCGACTCATGATCTGGAGTTGGCTGTGATTATCTTCGCTTTGAAGCAATGGAGGCATTACGTATACGGTGAGAAGTTAAATATGTACACGGACAACAAAAGTTTGAAGTACATCTATCAACAAAATGACCTGAATCTGAGGCAACAGAGATGGCTGGAAGTACTTGAGAACATACGTCCTGAGATTAAGTACCATTCGGGTAGGGCTAATGTTGTTGCTGATGCACTTAGCCGTAAAAGCAGTTTGGCTCGTTTGATCACGACCCAGAGGCATCTTGCAGAGTAGATGGATCAAGCTGGAATTGAGGTAGTTTTGCAAGGTTTGGGAGCATCTTTGGCTCAATTGAAGCTTCAGCCCACGCTGAATGAAAGAATTATAGAAGGTCAGAGGGAGGATGCAGAGATTCAGAAGATGAAGGAGCAGGTTGGCGCAGGCAGATTATCAGAGTTTCAGATCAGGGATGAAGTGTTGTGGTTTGGAGAAAGGTTATGTATTCCGGATCAATCAGAATTGAGGGAGAGTATTCTTCAGGAGGCACATGCCATTCTTATGTCTGTACATCCTGGGAGCACCAAGATGTACAAGGACATCAAGCAACATTTCTGGTGGTCAGGTTTGAAGCGTGATGTGGCTGAGTTTGTGGCGAGGTGCGAGATTTGTCAGCAAGTGAAAGCCGAGAATCAGAAGCTCGGAGGTTTATTGCAACCGTTACCTGTTGCCGCTAAATTTGGTATGGGGGCAAACAGATAGTATTTGTGGATTCTTAGGGAAACTGAATAGTAAACCTGTATACCTGTTCCGTCGGAGTTTGACGCTGACTCATGCCGTACACCTACGAAAAGTGCGAGACACCGGGGTTGTTCCCGGCGACGCACCCTCCGACGCTCAAGTCAGTAATCAGAGAAGATTATGAAAGAGCGCAAAAACTGGAGAAAGATTGATTACCTCTCAATTGAGATGGATGGGGGGTATTTATAGGCGCCGCTGGGATCAGATTAGGAATGTAATCCCCCTGTTGTTAGATAAGGAATGTAATCCCTAACCCACAGTGAAGGGATAGATATGAATCAGGGCCATTGATTAGGATTTAACCAGAAACCCTAATTCTATCCCTTCTGGACCGGGTTTGCTGCGGGTGAAAACCCGCACCCAGTTGAGGTGGATCCGTTTGCGGGTAAGTGGGTCTTCGGGGAAGATAACCAGTACCCGCTTCAGACCCGTTGGTAGGTGAAATTACCGTTTTACCCCTGAACTTCAAGATTCGTGCCCAATTTGGACGGTTCCGATTTAACCCTATTTTTAGCCATATCACAAGCCCCCCACTCCCAAAGACTGATTTGATCAGCCTTTGAGGAGTAGTTTAGCTGTTTTAATGGCTAGTGGAGTTGTATCGGAGTCTAAATGGAGGGTTTTGAATCTCGAAGGGGGTAGTGAGGTGATTTTTCAAGCTGTAAGCTGTTCTTAAGCTTCTCTGGATATTTGGTGTTTCCTATCTATTTTTCTCGGATTATTTATTTAATTTTGCGATGTGTTAACTAGTCGTTCGGGGGTCTTAACAACACATTCTAGGCGATAATTGTTCGTTCAGGGGTTCAAAAATATTCCCCTGAATTTATAATTATCTTCTAGAATTTTTAGTTAATTTTCCCGAATTTTTAGTAATTTTTTCGCAATTTTTAAATAAATAAAATGATTAAAATAAATAAAAACTAATTTTTAATACCGATTTATGGCATGGCGCAATCTGGACCCTTGATCAGCGCCGAGCGTGATTTTCTGGGCGATCAGACGATCCGCGCTCCTCGGCTGATAGTTTCTTCGTATACGAAGGTCGGTTCCTCGTCCCTTCGGCTCGGCGGGTCGGCACATGCCTCGGAATCAGCCGAACTACGTGGCGTGATCCTGAGCGTCCATCTCAGCGTGGATCCCCAAAAAACTCTATCTTGTCGTTTAGTGGACGTGGCCAGATCTGAGCCGTCCATCATGACGAGCGCGCTTTTTGACAAGATCCAACGGCTGAGGAGGGTCGGCGGATCTTTTCTCCATATACGAGGGTCAGTTCCTCGTCCCCTCGGTTCGGAGGCTCGGTGCCTTTGGCAGAGGTATGGAGTTAGAGGTTTTGAAGAGTCTTGGCACTGGAGCGTCGCCACCCTCCGTCCCAATAGCTCGGCTGCTTAGCCAAGCTGTTCGGTAGCTCGGCTAGGCAGACCGGTGGCAGGCAACTCGGAAGGTACACGTGGTCAGATCTGGAGCGTCCATCATTACGTGAATCATGAGGGCTGGGTTCAGATCAAGAGAAAACGTTATTTTGTCGTTTTGTGAGTGTGGCGCTATCTGGACCGTACATCGTGTCTTGACACGAATTTTGGAGAGATCCGACGGTGATTTGTCCTCAGAAGGATTTTTCTCCATATATGAGGGTCGGTTCCTCGTCCCCTCGATTCGGAGGCTCGGTGCCTTTGGCCGAGGTATGGAGTTAGAGGTTTTGAAGAGTCTTGGCACTGGAGCGTCGCCGCCCTCCGTCCCAGTAGCTCGGCAGCTTAGCCAAGCTGTTCGGTAGCTCGGCTAGGCAGACCGGTGGTAGGAAGCTCGGAAAGTACACATGGTCAGATCTGGAGCGTCCATCATTGCGTGAATCACGAGGGCTGGGTTCAGATCACGAGAAAACGTTATTTTGTCGTTTTGTGAGCGTGGCGCAACCTGGACCGTCCATCGTGTCTTGACACGAATTTTGGAAAGATCCGACGGTGATTTGTCCTCGGAAGGATTTTTCTCCATATATGAGGGTCGGTTCCTCGTCCCCTCGGTTCGGAGGCTCGGTGCCTTTGGCCGAGGTATGGAGTTAGAGGTTTTGAAGCGTCCTGGATTTGAAGCGTCGTCGCTCTTTGACTCAATAACTCGGCTGCTTAGCTAAGCTGTTCGGTAGCTCGGCTAGGCAGACCGATGGCAGGCAGCTCGGAAGGTACACGTGGTCAGATCTGGAGCATCCATCATTGCGTGAATCACGAGGGCTGGGTTCAGATCACGAGAAAATGTTATTTTGTCGTTTTGTGAGCGTGGCGCAATCTGGACCGTCCATCGTGTCTTGACGCGAATTTTGGAGAGATCCGACGGTGATTTGTCCTCGGAAGGATTTTTCTCCATATATGAGGGTCGGTTCCTCATCCCCTCGGTTCGGAGGCTCGGTGCCTTTGGCTGAGGTATGGAGTTAGAGGTTTTGAAGCGTCCTGGATTTGAAGCGTCGTCGCTCTTTGACTCAGTAGCTCGGCTGCTTAGCCAAGCTGTTCGGTAGCTCGGCTAGGCAGATCGATGGCAGGCAGCTCGGAAGGTACACGTGGTCAGATCTGGAGTATCCATCATTGCGTGAATCACGAGGGCTGGGTTCAGATCACGAGAAAACGTTATTTTGTCATTTTGTGAGCGTGGCGCAATCTGGACCGTCCATCGTGTCTTGACATGAATTTTGGAGAGATCTGACGGTGATTTGTCCTCAGAAGGATTTTTCTCCATATATGAGGGTCGGTTCCTCGTCCCCTCGGGTCGAAAGCCGGGTGTCGATAACCGAGGCATGGAGTTGGACGCCTTTCGACTCAGTAGCTCGGCTGCTTAGCCAAGCTGTTCGGTAGCTCGGCTAGGCAGACCGGTGGCCGAGTCGTGGACTTGAGCGCTTCGTGGAGCCTTTGTTGTGGAACTGAAGCGTCGCAACTCTCCGCTTTGGCGCTTTGGCTTCTTAGCGGGCTTTTTAGATTCCCAAGGCAGCCCAAACGTCGCATTGGGGTTATAAGTTCTTATCCCCCCACCCCTAAGTTCATTTCACTTTTTACTCCAAACTTTCACTTTCACTCTCTGCGCTCTCTGCTAGTGGCGATTTTTGCTCCAAGGCGGTGACGTTAGCTGTCGCATGGGCCAGGCGATTTTCGGCGATCTTATTCCGACCGTGAACGTCACTTCAAAGGCACGTCACTTCAAGGTCAGTCAACTTGCCTTTGCTTTTTTTAGAGATGTCAAGGGTGAACTCGGGGAGTGAGGCCTTGTCCTCGGGCGATAGTGGTGCCGAGGAGAGGAGGCAGACGGAGATCCGAAGGAAGGGGAAGCAAATAGCCTAGCCGTCTGTGGCCGAGGTGAGGAAGGAGAAGAAGAAGAGGAGGGTAGTGGCCCCATCTCCTGTGGTCGAGGTGATTGTGGATAATCTGAGGCAAGCTCCCGAGACAGGCTGGTACCCTTGTGTACTGTCCAGGCACGCAGGGGTTAGGCAGTACGAGGGCAACCTCATGAAGATGGCGATCATCGGCCAGTTGGAAGTTTACGAAGAGAACAACCCGGTTCTGACTACCGAGGCGGATGAAATTGGATCGGTGTTATCCGAGGGGGACCTGCTCCAGATCCGAAAGGGGTTCGCCATCCCTCCGGAGTACAAGATGATTCTCCCCGGCCCTGGGATGCGAGCGAACTCCATGCTGTCGTCGTCGGATATGTGCATGTTCGACTACGACTCTCTGAACGCCGGATTGCGTTTTCCCCTGCACCCCTTCATTCGTCTCGTCCTCGGGTGGTACTGCCTTGCGCCGACCCAATTCATACCGAACACATGGCATCATGTGAACGTCTTCCTTCTCCAGTGCTGCAACGCCGAGGTCGAGCCGGACCTGACGGTCTTCCGAAGTATGTATCGGATAAACCGGATGCACAAGACCGAGCATCGACACTACCTGGCACCGAGGAAGGGTGTTCGAATTATAGAAAACCCGGACTCGATCAAAGGCTGGAAGGAAAAGTTCTTCATTTTGAGGGAGCAATCGATGCTACAAGTTCCGAGCCGATGGAAAGTAGAGGTGCCCAAGTTTGCGAGGGCCGACCCAGAACTGACTGCGGCCGAGGAGGAAGTGGCGAGGAAGATCGTAGCCCTTTCGATGTTGAGTTGGAGGGAGATGACCGAGGAGGTGCTGTACGGGTCAGGCCTTAGTCCGATCGACCCGAGTACGCTCCTGACATCTCGTATTATTATTATTATTATTATTATTTTTTAAGTCTTTAGCTCGTCTCACTCACTCTTAATTTGTTTGTTGTTTGGTTTAGAAGCGCCGAAGATGGTCTTTACGGCCATGATGAACGAGAGGGGTAAGGTGGTCGATGGAAGGAAGAGGAAGAGGCCGAGCACCAATGCTTCGTCAGGCCGGCCCACCAAGGTTGCTTCGACCACCACTCCGCCTCCCCCAGTTGCTGAGGCGCCTTTGTCGACGGTGGTTGTTGCCGAAGGGCCCTCAGCTAATGTCGCCTCTACCCCGGTCCGTGAGGCCTTCGACGTCTCGGCGGCATTGTCGCTTGAGGCTCCGCCGCTGACTGCTCCGGCCGAGGTGATCTTGACCGAGCAGCACAAGCAGCTGTTCGTTCCGAACTGGCGATTCAAGAATCATGATGGATTCCTCGGCAACTCGCAGATGTCGATGCAGGCCGTCAAACACTTGGCGACCCCGAAGGATCGAGCCGCGTTGCAGGCGGGGACGGTCGGCGACGACACTTATGAGGTCGCCCGGTCGCTCGTATCGGTAAGTCTCGTGTACCTTTTTTATAGAATTTCTTTAAGTCTGCCGTTCGGCTCCTACCCTGTTCTCACCATCGTCTTGTTTTGGCAGGCCACTTGTCACTTCAACCATCTCCTCGAAGCGTTCGCCGAACAGGAGAAGGAGTTGAAGGCCGCCAGTGATAAGGACAGGGCGGACATGGTGAAGGCGGTTCGGCAGCTCGAAGCAGAGCAGAGGCGAGCTGAGGGCTTGGAGGTCCAGGTGGCCGATCTTGTGGCCGACCTGGAGCGAGTCAAGGGGCGGCTCACTGAGGAGGCCGCCAAAGCCGCCAAGGCTGCCGAGGAGCTGGCGGCGTCAGCGAAGGCTCTAGCCGAGGTGAAGGCGGAGAAAGAGGCCTTGGCAACGAAGATCAAGGCCGAGGTCGAGGCCGAGATGAAGAAGCACATGGCCTCGAACATGGAGAAGTCCTACCAGAGGGCGCTCGACCATGTTCAGGACTGCGTCCCTGGCTTCGAACGGGTCGGCTACAGACTGTGGCCCGGATCCCCATCGGACGGCGAGGAGGAAGGAGGCGAAGGTGACGAGGTGGAGGGCGACATCGAGGAGGAGGTTGTCACCGACGCTTTGGAGACAAACCCCCAGGGCGGGGCGAGAAATGAGGGGCCATCTGGCAAAGCGCCTGTGGTCGAACCGGCGACGCAGGTGGACCCCTGATCTTCTCGTCTTTTTGTAGTCTTTGTTTTCTTTTTCAAAAATGTAATGCCTTCTTGCGGACTGGCCACCGCTCCTTTTTATGAATGAAAATTTTACTTCAAATTTGTCTAAGTGTTTGGATCGGTATATAGTTTTCCAATTGCGATGTTCTTGTATTTCAGATCCTTGAGTACGCCCCAAATACCGCAGCAGCTCGGCGTCGCGCCGAGCTGTTTAAGCAATCACGCGAGGCTCGCCTCGTGGGTGAAATCGAGCTCACCAGGAGGTTGATGTTCAACGTGGAAAAGAAGAACAGCGAGCTTCTGGCCGAGGTGCACCATCTCCGGATAGTCGAGGAGGAGCTATCGGCGAAAGAGGCCGAGCTAGCTTCGGTGCTGGCCGAGCGAGATGAGCTCGAGAAGAAGGTCGAACAGCTGCAGAGGGTCACGGTTGACAAGAGCATCGAGGTGACTAACTTACATCGTATTATATCCGACAGCGCTGAGTACCCCGGTTCGGCAAGCTCCCTCGGTTCAAGATAATGGTTAAGGACGACACTCTGAAGGATAGGATCGTCGAGCTCGAGGAGGAGGTGGCTCGACTGAAGCCTCAGCCTGTGAGGACTAATGTTCGCAGCACTTCTTGCACTCGCGAGGAGAGAGAACGGGGGATCACCTTTTATGAGCTAGCGACTCGTGGCCAAGTTATTGGTCAGACAGCGGCCGACGCACAATGCGGAGTAGCTGTTAGCTCGAGCGGGGCCTCGGTCGGAGCCACCGTTAGGGTTAGTGGCGAGGCGGCGTCCCAGTTCGTCGGCCTAGAGACAAGCTCGGAGGTGAAGAGACGGAAACCGCGATTGTCTCTGAATCGGAACGTCCCTGTTCTGAGGAGGCACTGAACAAGTGGCGTCGAGCCTTTTACTTCTTGCATCGTCTCTGTTGTTGTAATAACATGCCTTGTAAATTTATTTAGTTGCTTTCCCGCTGTAATTGTCTGCCTTGTAAATCTACCAAGTGTCTTAATAAAATCGAAGTTGTTTTGTTCATCGCTGTGCCGTGGTCGCCTTATTCTTGACGCCGAACCATAAGGACTCATAGTTGTCTTCTTTGGAGGTTTTAGCCGCAGAACTTTAGTTTTTTGCTCGGTGTATACCGAGGTGACTGTGCGCTTCCGAGGTGCGATAGATCGGACATCAGATTCCAGCCACGTGGCAACATCTAGACGGTCGATCATGATTGTGGTACGTATCACGAGGTGGGAGGCACGAGTTCCAAGAAAACACTATCTTGTCATTTTGTGGACACGTGGCACGATCAGATCCATTTATCATGTTCTAGCACGCATTTTGAGATGATCCAACGGCGAAATCGGTTCGGCAGAATTTTTCTCCATATACGAGGGTCGGTTCCTCGTCCGCTCGGCTCGGGGTTTTGAGTGAGCGCAGTTGATCCGAACGATGGATTCCGAACCACCGTTAGAGTTGCTCGACGGTTGTGGGAGCAGTTCCAAATGGCGACCTACTTCTAGCTCGCTTACGAGCGAACTTGCGAAGTAGGGTCGAGCCGAGTGTTGGACTCCGAACCATCGGTGGAGTTGTTCAACGGTTGTGGGAGCAGTTCCGAATAGCGACCTACTTCTAGCTCACCGAGGAGCGAGCTGGCGAAGTAGGGTCGAGCCGAGTGTTGGACTCCGAACCATCGGTAGAGTTGTTCAACGGTTGTGGGAGCAGTTCCGAACGGCGACATACTTCTAGCTCGCCGAGGAGCGAGCTGGCGAAGTAGGGTCGAGCCGAGTGTTGGACTCCGAACCATCGGTAGAGTTGTTCAACGGTTGTGGGAGCAGTTCCGAACGGCGACATACTTCTAGCTCGCCAAGGAGCGAGCTGGCGAAGTAGGGTCGAGCCGAGTGTTGGACTCCGAACCATCGGTAGAGTTGTTCAACGGTTGTGGGAGCAGTTCCGAACGGCGACCTAATTCTAGCTCACCGAGGAGCGAGCTGGCGAAGTAGGGTCGAGCCGAGTGTTGGACTCCGAACCATCGGTAGAGTTGTTCAACGGTTGTGGGAGCAGTTCCGAACGGCGACCTACTTCTAGCTCGCCGAGGAGCGAGCTGGCGAAGTAGGGTCGAACCGAGTGTTGGACTCCGAACCATCGGTAGAGTTGTTCAACGGTTGTGGGAGCAGTTCCGAATGGCGACCTACTTCTAGCTCGCCGAGGAGCGAGCTGGCGAAGTAGGGTCGAGCTGAGTGTTGGACTCCGAACCATCGGTAGAGTTGTTCAACAGTTGTGGGAGTAGTTCCGAACGGCGACCTACTTCTAGCTCGCCGAGGCACGAGCTAGCGAAGTAGGGTCAAGCCGAGTGTTGGACTCCGAACCATCGGTAGAGTTTTCAACGGTTGTGGGAGCAGTTCCGAACGGTGACCTGCTTCTAGCTCGCCGAGGAGCGAGCTGGCGAAGTAGGGTCGAACCGAGTGTTGGACTCCGAACCATCGGTAGAGTGAAGAGTAAAGGCAGAGAGATGTAAGCAATTTTTACAAGTAAAATATGAAAAAACTTTCTTTATTGATGACTAATGGCCGGCTGCTTCTAAAGTTGCGAGCCGTTATTACAAGAGAAAAATAAAAGAAAATCATTACAAGCAATAGGAGAGGAACGGTTCGACATCTCAAAGTGCTTAGAGAGGCGTTGGTGCTCTCTCTTGGTACTTTAAGAGATGGTCGGCATTCCATGTCCTAGGGATCTCCCTGCCTTCGAGGTCTTCTAGTCTGTATGTGCCGGGCCGAACTTCTTTGACGATCTTGTAAGGTCCCTCCCAGTTCGGAGCGAGTTTACTCTTCTGACCGGGGAAAGAGATGGCTAATTTCCTGAGGACCAGGTCTCCTTCTTTGAGGTCCATAGGGCGGACTTTCTTGTTGTATGCCAACTCGATCCTTCTTCGGTAGCTTTGTTGACGAATGACAGCTCTTTCTTGGATTTCATCTATCAGGTCTAGGCTCGCTCGGAGCTCTCTAGCATTTTGCTCTTCTTCGTAAGCTATCAGACGAGGAGAGGGTATTCCGACTTCTAGAGGAATGATGGCCTCAGACCCATAGGTGAGATTAAATGGGCTCTCTCCCGTGGGGGTCCGTTTTGTGGTGCGGTAGTTCCACAGCACGTTGGGAAGCTGATCGACCCATAAGCCTTTGGAACACTTATCTAACCTCTTCTTAATGCCCGAGAGGATCTGCCGGTTAGCATTTTCGGCTTGGCCATTCGACTGGGGATGAGAGACGAAGGAGAACCGGTGTTTGATGGTAAGGTCTTCGCATAGAGCTCGGAAGGCAGCCCCGGTGAACTGGGTTCCGTTGTCTATTATCAGGACCCTAGGGATGCCGAATCGGCAGATCACGCTCTTCCAAAAGAGCTGAACAACCTTGTTCTCGGTGATCGTGGCCAAGGGCTCGGCCTCTATCCATTTTGAAAAGTAGTCGATCGCCACGACTAAGAATTTGAACTGTCCGGGAGCTGGTGGAAATGGCCCTAGTAAATCCATTCCCCACATTGCAAAGGGGATCGGACTTGATAGGGAAGTGAGTGGAGCTTGTGGGAGGAGTCGGATGTCGGAGTACTTCTGACAGGAGCTGCATTGCCGAACGTGCCGTTCGGCGTCTCGTAGGAGAGTGGGCCAGAAATATCCGTAGTTCAACACTTTGCGGGCTAAGGATCTGGACCCCGAATGTGCCCCGCCAATGCCCTCGTGAAGCTCTTGTAGGGCGTAGTCTGCCTGCTCGGGGGAGAGGCATCTCAGGTAAGGCCGGCCGTCTACCTGTGTGAAGGAGCGTTTGTATAAGATACCTCCGATTAGTGTGTAACACTCAGCTCGGGTTCTCACTCTTCGAGATTCCTTGGGATCCTCGGGGAGGATTCCATCCCTTAAGAATTCGACGAGGGGTTTTATCCAGTTGTCTTCGAGCAGGACAGGCAGCGACTCCATAGAGTCGGGAGTTTCGTCCTCAATACTCGGCTTCAGAAGGACCTCTATCAAGACGGTCTGCTCGAGACCTTGAAGGGAGGAAGAGGCTAGTTTGGAGAGGGCGTCCGCTTGAGCATTTTCTTCCCGGGGTATGCGTTGGATGAAGGCTTCTTCAAACAGTGCCATGAGGCTCTTGACCTTGGCTAAGTATTTAACCATCCTGTCATCACGTGCTTCATACTCGCCGAGGACCTGATTTACGACTAGCTGAGAGTCGCTAAAGATCCGGAGGCGTTGGGCCCCTGCATTTCGAGCCATTCCAAGGCGGCTTTGAGTGCCTCGTATTCTGCTTTGTTGTTCGAGGCCTTGAAGTTGATACGGAGAGAGTATTGGAGGATGAAGTAATCTGGCCTGCGAGAATGACCCCTGCCCCGCTTCCCTCATTGCAGGAGGATCTGTCCACATAAACCGACCAGACAGGTGGTCCCTTCACTGTTTGGCTGGACTCGGGGATGGTACTCTCAACTATGAATTCTGCTAAGGCCTGAGCCTTGATCGCAGTCCGAGGCTGAGAAGTTATATCGTGCTGGCTCAGCTCGATAGACCACTTCATAAGACGACCGGAGGTCTCCGGCTTGTGGAGCACTTGCTTCAGCGGTTGGTCGGTTAGAACGACCACCGAATGGGACTGAAAGTACGGGCGAAGTTTTCTCGCGGCCATCACCAGGGCGTAAGCCATCTTTTCTATCTTCGGATAGCGGAGCTCGGCATCCCGAAGTACCTTGCTCACGTAGTAAATGGGCTTTTGAGCCCGGTCTTCCTCCCTTACCAAAACTACACTGAGGGTTTGCTCGGAGGCTGCCAGGTAGAGGTAGAGGGGTTCACCAGGAACTGGTTTGCTGAGGAGAGGGGGATTGACGAGGTAAGCCTTGAGCAGGTCGAAGGACTCCTGTTGCTATTGTCCCCATTCAAAACCTTTAGCCCCTCTGAGGGCTTTGAAGAAGGGGAGGCATTTCTCCCCGGACTTCGAAAGGAAGCGCCCTATGGCGGCTAGGCGGCCTGTTAACCTCTGAACTTCTTTAACATTCTTGGGAGGGGCCATGTCTAGTATGACCTTAATTTTCTCAGGGTTTGCTTCAATTCCTCGTTGGCTAACCATGAAGCCGAGGAACTTTCCTGACGAGACTCCGAACGCACATTTGTTCGGATTAAGTCTTATGTTGTGCTTTCTCAGAACATCAAACGCCTCTTGGAGGTCGGTTACATGATCAGGACCTCGGATGCTTTTTACAAGCATGTTGTCAACATATACTTCCATATTGCGGCCGATTTGAGCTTGGAAAACCTTGTTGACGAGGCGTTGGTATGTGGCGCCGGCATTCTTCAAACCGAAGGGCATGACCCTGTAGCAATAGAGGCCCTGGTCGGTCACGAATGAGGTCTTCGGGATATCCGGAGGGAACATTCGGATCTGGTTGTAGCCTGAGAAGGCATCCATGAAGCTGAGGAGTTCATGTCCCGAGGTGGCATCAATCAGAGTGTCAATACTCGGAAGAGGGAAGGGATCCTTGGGGCAAGCCTTGTTGAGATCGGTAAAATCAATACAAATCCTCTAAGTCCTGTTAGACTTCTTTACCATCACTACATTTGACAACCATTCAGGATAGTTCACCTCTTGAATGAACCGGGCCTTCAAGAGCTTGTCCACCTCCTCTTTTATAGCTAGCTGACGCTCGGGGGCGAACTTGCGCCTCTTCTGCTGAACCGGTTTGGACCCCGGAACAACGCTGAGGTGGTGGACTAGGAGCTCTTCGGAAATTCCGGGCATGTCTGCAGCTGACCAAGCGAAGAGGTCTCGATTCCTTCGGATGCACTGTACAATGTCCGAGCATAGGGCGGACGGGAGGGTCTTGCTTACAAAGAACTTTCGAGTTGGATCCTGCTCTGAGAAGAGCACCTCCTCCAATTCGTCCACCGGCTCGGACGTCGGTCGGGCAGCATCTTGGGGGATTTCCAGGGTTTCTAAGGAGAGGACTGGACCGAGGGTAGAGGTCATGTAGCACTTGCGGGCTGTTTCCTGATTGCCTTTTACCTATCCTACCCCGGCCCGAGTTGGAAACTTCATTTTGAGGTGATAGGCAGAGGGAACGGCTTCAAGGGCAGCTAGGCCGGGCCGACCCAGGATGACATTGTAGGCTGCGGGGACATCTACGACCATGAAGTCCATCGACTCCGTTCGGGTAGTAGGAGTTTTGCCAGCGGTTACGTCGAGGGTGATTACCCCTTCAATAGTCACTGGCACTCCTGTGAACCCATGGAGCGTGTAGCCGGCGGGCTTGAGTCTGCCTCGGGAGAGTTTGAGGCCTTTAAAAGCGGCGAGGAAGAGGATGTTAACGGAGCTGCCATTGTCTACTAGGATCCTCTCCACTTTGAAGTTCGCCATGTGGAGACTGATGACGAGTGCATCACAGTGGGGGGTGCGGACACCTTCAAGATCTTCATCTGAGAATGTGACGGGCACTCCGAGGCCTTTGGGAGGAGGGTTGGCTCGAACCGAGTTGACTTCTCTTATAAATGCCTTACGAGAGGAGTTTGAGGAGCCCCTCATTGGGCCCCCATGAATGAGGTGGAGGACTCGCTCTTCCTTGAAGTCGGGCGTTTCATCGCGTTCCGGACGCTTATTAGCCCCCCGAGGCGGGGGAGGAAGTTCAGCTCAGTCCTTTCTTACGAACCTAGTCAGCTGCCCCCTCTGGATAAGGGCTTCTATCTCATTCTTTAAGGCGCGACAATCATTGGTGTCGTGCCCGTGGTCCCGGTGATAGCGGCACCACTTCTCTTTATCCCTTTTCTTGGCAGGGGTGTTCATCCTCGGAGCCGGAGGTATGATCCCTTCCTTCTCAACTTCCATCAGAATGGTAGAGACATTAGTGGTGAGGGGAGTAAACTTCTCGAATCTGGGGGGAGGTCGGCGCTGACCGGCATTATCCTTCTGGAGCTTCTTGGCTCCTTCCTCTTCTGTTCCCTTTCTCTTAAACCTGGAGGAAGACCCCTCCAAGTTGGGGCGGTGCTCGGCTTCTTCGGCCCGAATGTACTTTTCACTTCGGAGGAGAAGGTCAGAGAAGTTCTGTGGGGGCTTCTTGGAGAGGGAGGAGCGGAGGTTGGGATTGAGGACATTGGACTGAAATGCTGCTGCAGCAACCAACTGGTCGAGGGATGCTATGGACCTGGCTTCAGCCGTGAACCTCTTCACATAGTCTCTCAACTTCTCACCCTTCTTCTGGTGGAGGTACAGTAGCGAAATGCTGGTCTTCTCAGTTCTACGGCTACTTACAAATTGGGTGACAAGAGGGTCTCGAATTGCTCGAAGGAGAATATGGAGGATGGGGCAAGGCGAAAGTACCATTCTCGAGCTGGGCCCTTAAGAGTTGCAGGGAAGGTCTTGCAGAGGAGAGCATCGGAAGCTTGATGGAGGAGCATTAGGGTCTTGAAGCTCTCGATGTGATCGACGGGGTCAGTCTCCCCGGAGTAGGTCTCAAATTGAGGAGGCTTGAAGCCGACTGGTACAGGTGCATCCATTATAGTTCGGGAAAAAGGAGGTCTGCTTGGACGAAGGGTCCTTCCTCTAAGTTCTTCTTCTCGGTCTAACTGACCCAAGTGCCTCTCCATCTCATGGAGACGGTAGTACACAGCATCATCCCTTCGACGGTAATCAGCCGAGCCTCTAGACTCGTCTTCGTATGAGGGAGAGCGGGGGCTACGACGATGGTAGCTCCTGGAGCAGCGAGGACTTTGCACATGCCGGGAGTTGCTGGGAGCTGGAGGAGGAGATGGTGACCGTCGGTGAGGACTTCAGACCGGAGGAGGAGAGGGGATCTTGAGTGCATTGGTGTTGGGACGGAGATTGAGAGCTTGTAGGACAGTCGCTTGGAACTGCTGGAACTCGGCACGGGTGATGGGTGCCTCATCGTTCCTAGGCTGTTGCCGACCTGCAGGGGAGTGTGGCCTTCTTCTGTAATGCTCGGGGGACTCTCTCTGCCCCCTTCGGGTAGGGGATCTTCTGTATTCTCGGCGGTGAGGAGACCGCTCATCCGGACGGTGTTGGCGGGAGGTTCCCTCTTGGGCCCGCTTTTCATCCAGATGGCGGCAAAGATCCTCATCCTTCTGCCGATTGAGGATGGTGTTGTGGAGACCGGAAGCTCGGGGATGATGGGAGGCCATAGAGTCCGAAGAGGCATTGTGGATGGAGACGTGGTCCGGATGGAGGGGCTGCTTCTGCGGGTTGGGACCCCTAGGAGGTTGCTGATTTTGCAGAGGAGGCAGGTCCTGTTGGAGTGGGTCTTCCGCTGGCGGAGGAAGTTGCCCTTGCTGCGGAGCCGGTTGGATGGGAATGTCTTGTTGCTGATCGGGGTTGGGTCCTCGGTTGGACCCTCTTGACCTGACTTTCCTAGGAGGCATGGCTGGAGAAGATCTGACCAACGGAAAGAGGGAAGGTTGCTATTCGTTAGTTTCCCACAGACGGTGTCAATCTGTTGCCACTAAATTTGATGTGGGGGCAAACAGATAGTATTTGTAGATTCTTAGGGAAACTGAATGGTAAACCTGTATACCTGTTCCGTCGGAGTTTGACGCTGACTCTTGTCGTACACCTACAAAAAGTGCGAGACACCGGGGTTGTTCCCGGCGACGCACCCTCCGATGCTCAAGTCAGTAATCAGAGAAGATTATGAAAGAGCGCAAAAACTGGAGAAAGATTGATTACCTCTCAATTGAGATGGATGGGGGGTATTTATAGGCACCGCTGGGATCAGATTAGGAATGTAATCCCCCTGTGGTTAGATAAGGAATGTAATCCCTAACCCCCAGTGAAGGGATAGATATGAATCAGGGCCGTTGATTAGGATTTAACCAGAAACCCTAATTCTATCCCATCTGGACCGGGTTTGCTGCAGGTGAAAACCCGCACCCAGTTGAGGTGGATCCGTTTGCGGGTAAGTGGGTCTTCGAGGAAGATAACTAGTACCCGCTTCAGACTCGTTGGTAGGTGAAATTACCGTTTTACCCCTGAACTTCAAGATTCGTGCCCAATTTGGACGGTTCCGATTTAACCCTATTTTTAGCCATATCATTACCCATTTTGGAGTGGAAGTGGGATAACATCAGCATGGATTTCATCCCAGGTTTGCCCAAGAGTTCGAAGGGTAATCATGCAATTTAGGTCATAGTCGATCGACTAACCAAATCGGCTCACTTTTTGGCAATGAAACTTACTTCGTCTATGGATAAGTTAGCCGAGCTGTATGTTGGGGAGATCATCAGGCTTCATGATGTTCCGTTGACCATTTTGTCTGATCGAGATGCATGGTTTACTTTGTATTTCTGGAGGAGTCTTCAGGCAGCTTTGGGTACTAAGACGGATTTCAGCACCGCCTTCCATCCTCAGACTGATGGCTTGACTGAGCGGGTCAATCGAGTTCTTAAGGATATGTTTCGGTGTTGTGTTCTAGATTTTGGAGGCAGTTGGGAGAGGCATCTAGCTCTAGTAGAGTTTGCCTACAACAACAGTTTTCAGACTAGTATCAGAATGGCGCCATATGAAGCTTTGTATGGCAGGTGTTGGATTATGTAGGCAAGGCAAGAAACACTAGAGGGGACTGAATGGTGTTGTATAAAAATTAAAAACGAAATTGAACTTTTTCTTCTGTTCAGTAGACTTGAAAAGAGAAATAAGTCGACTGAGGCGTCAGATTAGAAGAGTATTTTAGACAAGTCTGATCAGTCGACTTATAGCGGAAACCAGTCGACTTGCCAGACAAGTTTTCGAAGAGTATGTTATACCAGTCTGACCAGTCGGCTTAAATAAGAGAGGAAGTCGACTGTCCAGAAAAGTTTCATAGAGTAATTAAAAAGCAAGTAAAGAAAATGCAAATTCAGAGAAATACAACCATAGAGTACACACGATGTATCCAGGTTCGGTCCTCCCGACCTATATCCAGTCCCCAAGCAACCCACTTGAGAATTTCCACTATTCTTGAAAAAATATAAGAATACTCTATGGCGTTTAGACAACAACCTTTTCCAACCCGTAGACCTCTCTCACCACTGAAGAGAGAAAACCCACTCTTCCACCAAGAGTGAAAACCTGACTCTACAACCTAGAGCCCTACTCTCCAACTGAGAGGACCACTCTCACAATCCAAGAGTGAAGAACAACAATAAAAGAGTTACTGATGTGAATATTTGCAAGTGTACAAAATCGCAACAAGTAGTATAGTTAAGTGAATAGAGTGTCGAACCCACAGGGACTAATTATTTTATTGAGTACCGATATTACTAGATGAATCACTATTTGGAATTTCGAAATTAATAAAGGATTAAAAAACTAAATTAATTTAATCTAAAGAGAACTAACTAAATTAATGAAGAGGAGTGGAGTCTGAAAATTGTGATTTGTTAATGGTAAAATTAATTCTAGGGCTTTTGACTTCACCTAGTTAATCATACACAATTTATAATTTCATTTGAATAAAAAGATTTTATTTTTCCAAGTTGTAGACCAAAATCCCCAAATTATTCAATGCTTTCTCTCAAACAATACAAAAAATATCTCCAACTAACAGTTTGTCATATCTCTATGCAAATTTAATTAATCGAACACTCATTAAGTTCTGTGGATTTCTTAACGGTCACATCAATCGTGGTAAATCATTTCTAATTTCGCTCAATCAATGGTGTTTAATTTATAGTTCTAAATCACAAATTACCTCTCGGTCTCTCCATGATCCAATAAATCATACAAATGTCTGTCTTCCAATTGTACGCATTAAGAATAAAAATCAAACATACACCCATGGAAAAATAGAAAAATAATTTGTGTTATCAAAATTAGGCTACATCAAAGCCATAGAAAATTAAAATTTGTTCATAGTAAAATTGCAACTAACAAATAACGCTTGGATTGCATAATAAAAATTAGAGAGAGAGAAAAGAGATACAAAAAGAGACTGTTTTTTAAAAGAAATTGCAAACCAATCGCCTCGAAAAGCATGTCGCCAAATTAATCAATTCTCTTTCTCTTCTGTGTCTATGTTTCTGAATTCCGAGCCGCACCCTTGCTGACGTCTCAGAGGCTACTCTCTCTCCTATGTTTTAATGAATTTTTTTTCTTCTTCTTTTTCTTGGCTGGTGTACACCGCCACCTACTGTCAAAAACCAATCCAGCACACAAGTCTGGCCCGTTCTCTCTCCTCGTCTCTGCCACACGCTGAGGTGGTGCTTCGGAATCCGTGACACCACAACTCCCCTGCTGCTTCTGTCTTTGTTTCTTGTGCCGTCAAAAACCCAAAAACACCCGCTCCCCGTTCTCAACTCTCTGTTTTAATACTTATTATTAATATTTTTTTATTTTTTATTTATTTTTATGATCCGAGGGTAGCCGTTGCTCTTCCTCTCTCGTTCAGCGCCCTTTTTTTCTCTTCATCTGCTGTTGTATTTATAGAAGTAGAAGAGGTAGGAATTAGGGTTTTCTTTTGCAGAAAGGACCCTTCATCTTTATTTATTTGAAACACATCCTGCAAATACAAATAAAATAAGGATTTAGAATTTAAAAATAAAAATAAAAATTTAAATTAATTAGTTCAAATTAAACTAACTAATTTTCACATTAGCTCTATCAAAATCATTTTAAAATTTGTTTATTCTTTTTACACTCTATTCACAATTAAAATTGTACTTTCCTTCTCATATTGCCAAATTAAAATTCAACAAATCAATAAAAATAATAAATCAATAGTTTTGCTTTGTTTGTTGATTTTTACCAAAAATCTTCTCATTTTGTATCAAAAGTCTTATTTCTTCAAAAATAATTAATTACATGAAATCTTATGGAAATAAGATAAATTATCAACAATATAGACGAATACAAGCGATATTTATGGGTAAATGAGTACAAATATTTGTATAACAATTAGACACATTAGTTACAATCAACCTATAGCCTTGTTTTGTGATTGTGATTTTTGTAAGTGGCTAATCGGTCAACTTCTGAATTCAGTCCAAAACAAATTCAATGTTATATTGGACAGAAAATCACAGAACCATGACTTAGAAGATTAGAGTGCTACTTTGAATACTTGTTCTTTTGAAAGCAATAAACTTAAACTTTTTATCAAATGCTTGGAACCTTTCAATGGTGATTCCTAGGCTCTATTTATAGAGAGGAATCCCTTGAACGTTGTAAATTAGTTTATAAAATTGATTTAAAACGGTTATAATCTTTTGAAATTCGAAAAACAAGTTTTGAAATCAGAAAACTATTGAAATGACTTGAACAGTCGACTGGGTTGCCATGATGAGTCGACTGGCCAAAGTTTGAAAGAGTTCAGACAGTTTCGTACTGATATAGTCGACTTGTACCACAAGGCAGTCGACTGGTACTTAACAGCTGATCTAATTCAAACTGTTTTGACCTTTAATCTTTTGAAAAACACTCAATTATAAACATGTATGAGTGTGTGTGTGTGTGTGACAAGGCTGTTACATCTATCTAAGACTAAAAAAGACAAAAATTACAATTGTTTTACAAGACATGTAATATAACATATTGAAGCATAGGTCTTGTCTTGAGTCTTGAGTCTTGAGATGGAGCTTTAGCCATTGTCTTTGTCTTTGAAGCTTGCTTGATCAATCTTAGGCTTTAGAACCTTGTAGCTTTCTTGATCAATTTGCTTTGAGAGCTTCGTTTGAACACTTTGCCTTTGTGTATACATGGTATTGATACAACCTGCAATATATAAGAGGTAGCACAATAACTTTGCATTGTGTTGTAATCATCAAAACTAAGAATCAACAATATCCCTCTTTTTGATGATGACAACACAATAGCTTACAATAATAGAAATATTACACATGCTCAATGCTCCCCCTAACAAATGTACAAAATGCATGTGTTAAAAAACATGCACAAAAACATGCACAAAGATATGCATAGAAATTACACATATGCATAAAAATTACACACATAGCTTTTTTCTCCCCCGTTGGCATCAACAAAAAAATTGGAGGAAAAAAATAGTAGAAAAAAAAACATTGTAAGAGAAGAAACACATATCAAAACCAAAGCAAATTTATACAGAGAAATTTGAAATACACTGTTCAAATTATGACATAAACTAGAAAATACATAAGAAAAAAAAAACATAAAAAAGAGCTAATCAGTCTTCGTTATCTTCGTCTTGGGCACCCTGAGAGGGAGGAGGTGGAGTTGGAAACTGAGAAGTGAACAAGTGAGTAAGATGGGATAGACTGGCCTCAAGAGTGTCTTGACGATCTATGATATAATTGACAGAAATATAAACACTCCTAGGATCATCATAATCAGCTCTAGGACGAAACGAACTAGAAGCAGAAGACCGACGAGCTGAAGTGGTTAAGGGGATAGGAGGTGTATTCCTACGAGGTGACCTAGGTGGAGAAGTAAGAAGATTCATACGTGCTAGACTTGCATGATCGAAGGACTCATAGTGTTTTACAACACTCGTCTCAGAATCGAGATCAACTTCATAAGCGGAGAAGATGTGAGTGAGTAAAGCACCAAAAGGAAGAAATGAAGAATGAATCTTATGAAAACGATTAAAAATGACTTGACCCCAGTTTATTTTTATATTGCCAAAAATTGCATAAACGGCTAGTTGCAACTCATGAGAATACTGGTCATAACTCTCTGTTTTGGGAATAATGTTATATGACAGTATGCGTGCAACTAACTTAGCAATAAGAGTAATTTATTGATTGGTCATAGGAGGACCTCGAGTAGGCAAATAAATTCTTGACAATATGGTGTCATCATTCATCTCAACATATCCTAAATCAATCCCTTCATCAGACAGACCCAAAATAAGACTTAATCTAGCATGGGTGATTTTCATGCGTTTATTTTTGACAAAAGATAGAATAAATATCTCGCTACCATCCTCCGATGTAACAACCTTCATATTTGTGTAAAACAAATATATAAGGTGAGGGTAGTAAGAGGGTTGGTTCACTAAAGACAATAAATCAAATAACCCACATTGTTCAAATAATGGGGCTAGTGGAAACCTATCAAGATCCGGAAAGTTTACAAATCTACCCGGAAAAAAGATAATTGAACAAATAATGTATCATTTATCAATAAGACTAGGGCTTCTTAAGTACTAAAGATAGTCTCTTAAGGATTGTCCCTCCTCTACATTAGAGGTACGAGATCTTTTAGGACCCATTACGCAAAAACTCTAGAAATAAAGAGATGGAGGATTTATACCAACTAAGAGACACAAAGAGAGGCACAAAACTTTGGAAATCTTTGAGAGGACTTCAGCAACAAAATTTTTTGGATCAAGAGTTGAATCTTGGGGCTCTGAAAATTCTGTAATCTCCAAGCAGCAGCAGCAGCCGACTGGGAGACCTCGGATGGGAGAGAGACAGTGAAGAGTAAAGTGAAAAAGAGAAAGGTAGAAGTTAGGGTTTTTACTAAGAATCAATGGCTAAGATCGAAGCTGGAGGAAATCAAAGGTGCAGAATGGTCAAAGGGTATAATATTTGCCTCAAAAGAAGTGCCAATTTCGAATCTGAAAGAAGAGCTGATTCGCGATAGTCGACTTAGTCGAGAACAAAATAGATAAACGAAAATAGCAATAATATAACTGGCAGTCGACTTAGTACAGTCTCATAGTCAACTTTCCAGAGCGTGAATTTCAGATATAGATAAGTATCGAAAAATACTTGGTCAGTCGACCGAAAAGAATTTTTAAGTTGACTTACCAGAGTTAAAAATTCAAGAAACATCATGAAAACTACAAATTCCTAGTTCTCTTCTTAAAGTGATAAAAGTGTCTTGCTTAGGTGGTTTAGTAAAGATATCTGCTACTTGTTTATCAGTAGAAATAAAGTCTAAAGAAATATCTCCCTTTAAAACATGATCACGTAGAAAATGATGTCTAATATCAATGTGTTTCGTACGTGAATGTTGAACCAGATTTTTAGATAAGTTAATGGCACTGGTATTATCACACAATATAACAAGTTTTGAAAATGAAATACCATATTCTAATAGGGTTTGTTTCATCCACAAAATTTGGGCACAAGCCAAACTTGCAGCGATATATTCAGCTTCTGTAGTAGATAGGTGATGCGGTTTATTTCTGGGAGATGTGTGGATGCACCAGGTGTGAGTTCGGACTCGATTTGTATTGAAGGAGAAAGCTGCTTGTCAGACGACCCTCGGAGTGACCTGGCGGCTCCTGCGACGGGCTCGGATTGCGGTGTATGCTTCGGCTCGGATCGGAGGGTTCGGATCCGAGGTCTTGTGTACCTGCAGACGGTCCTGAAACACCGGGGTTTATCCCGGTGGCGGACCCTCCGACGATCTAGTCAGTCTCTGTGAGAGAGTAGCAATAACTAGGTGAATTTAAGTGGCAAAAGATTGATTACCTCTAAAGGTGGGTGAGGGTCTAGTATTTATAGAGAATTCCAACCGGGTTTGGATCCGCTTGGGGGCCGGGTCTGAACCCGAAAGCCCATGGGCCTGACGTGGCAGAAGGCCCAGGGGGTTTAGGGCTGACGTGGCAGTACCAGGAGTGGTATAGGGCTGACGCGGCAAAGTCCTTGGTGGTATTTGGAGCTGACATGGCAGATCATGGGGCTTCTGTGCTTCCGGGAGGATCTGGTGGCCCAGGCTGTGCCAGGTCATCCTTATTTCATACCTGGAGGGGCGGACGGCCCAGAGGGCTGTCGTGGATCGGAGGTCGAGGGCCATCGCCGCTCATCGGACACGAGGAGACCAGATCTGTGGGGGTGAACTTGAGGTTCGGAGCCGACCCTGCAGTGGCTCGAAGCAGAACTAGACTGCTGTTTCTTCCATTCTTTGAGTGAGAGTTGTATTGGGCCCTGGTTAGGCCCCAAGCCATTTTTACCCTACCACACAAGCCCCCCACTCCTGCGGGGGTGCGGGAGCTAGCCGTGGAGGAGTGTTTACGGATGTAGAAATGGGATGGCGAGAGCGATCCTCGAGCCGGCTAGAGTCTGTCGGGCGGTAAGGGTGATGGCGAGCCGTTGTTTCTTCCTGAGAAGAGTACCCTGATGCTCGACCGAACCCCGAGAAGGCGAGAGATTATGTATCGGCAAGGGTGATGGCGAGCCGGTGTTTCTTCCTGAGAAGAAGGCCCTGGTGCTCGACCGAACCTCGAGATAACGAGGGATTACGTGTCGGCAAGGGTGATGGCGAGCCATTGTTTCTTCCTGAGAAGAGTACCCTGGTGCTCGACCGAACCTCGAGAAGACGAGGGATTATGTGTCGGCAAGGGTGATGGCGAGCCGGTGTTTCTTCCTGAGAAGAAGGCCCTGGTGCTCGACCGAACCTCGAGATGACGAGGGATTATGTGTCGGCAAGGGTGATGGCGAGCCATTGTTTCTTCCTGAGAAGAGTACCCTGGTGCTCAACCGAACCTCGAGAAGACGAGGGATTATGTGTCGGCAAGGGTGATGGCGAGCCGGTGTTTCTTCCTGAGAAGAAGGCCCTGGTGCTCGACCGAACCTCGAGATGACGAGGGATTACGTGTCGGCAAGGGTGATGGCGAGCTGTTGTTTCTTCCTGAGAAGAGTACCCTGGTGCTCGACCGAACCTCGAGAAGACGAGGGATTATGTGTCGGCAAGGGTGATGGCGAGCCGGTGTTTCTTCCTGAGAAGAAGGCCCTGGTGCTCGACCGAACCTCGAGATGACGAGGGATTACGTGTCGGCAAGGGTGATGGCGAGCCGTTGTTTCTTCCTGAGAAGAGTACCCTGGTGCTCAACCGAACCTCGAGAAGACGAGGGATTATGTGTCGGCAAGGGTGATGGCGAGCCGGTGTTTCTTCCTGAGAAGAAGGCCCTGGTGCTCGACCGAACCTCGAGATGACGAGGGATTACGTGTCGGCAAGGGTGATGGCGAGCCGTTGTTTCCTCCTGAGAAGAAGGTTTGAGCAGCGTGGTCTGTCGCCTTAGCGGAGTATTGAAGGCGCTTCCGGGATCCGTGCGATGTTCCAATTTTCTAGGGGCATTAAATGGCGCCGCCTAATGAATGCAGGTGGCGCATGGGCTTCCGTCGATTGGCTTTCCCAATGTCATAAAGGCTGGTCCGTGGGGGAGGCTATAAATACCTCTCCCCCCCCAGCGGGTTTGATCGCAGCAAGGGTGGTCCAATGGCCACCAGAGGTGTCTGCTTCGGCGGACGTCTCTTTTCTGAAAAATTTTGTAGCGCCAAGGGGCCTCGAATCGGTGGCGACTCTGCTTTCTTGTTAGGGTTCTAGGTGATGGTGGCTTTCCTCCCACCCGCAAACAATTCGGGGTTTCGGCCGACGAGGCCTTAAGCCCCGAGCTGTTCGTGGGTGAGAGAAGAGCCGACCGAGACCTGGAGCCCGGGGCGCAGGCGATGGTGGCTTTCCTGCCACCCGGGAACAATTTGGGGTTTTCGGCCGCCGAGGCTGTAAGCCCCAAGTGGTTCGCGGGTGAGAGAGGAGCCGACCGAGCCCTGTAGCCTTAAATCATTAAAAAGAAAATTTTTCCGCCGAGCACTTCACCCGACCCGACCCCTGTGTCTGGCTGCCAGCCTGGCACTGGATGACGTCAGCAGCCCACGTTTCGAGGACGTGGTGCGGTTTTTCAGGCGGCCGCTACACGTCAGTCGGTGAACAGTAATTGCAGAAATCGAGGAGTCGTTTTTGCCCTCTATAAATGTTCCCCCCTCTCCCCCTATCGTCCACTTCTTACTCGCTTCTTTCTCTTTCTAAAAATCTCCCAACACTTCAGCCTTCGTCCCTACCGTTTGCTGTACCAGGCTCGTTCTTCCGAAGCGACCCCAGGTTTGCTGGTAAGTTTGTTTAGTTTAGGCACAGATGGATAGGGCTCAGTCTGGCTCGTCAGCGTCGACGTCTAGGGGGGACGTAAAACCCGCCTCCAAATCGACTTCGTGGGAGGAGTCTGATATCGAGGGGGAGTCTGTAGGCGAGGATCAGCCAGTGTATGATGTGAAGCCGCTACGATCTCAGAGGATTTTTGTTGTGGAGAGTAGCAATTCTGAGGAGGGGGCGGTAGTTCCGCCGAAGTTCAGATTCTAGGGCTGGTTTCTGAAGAGGAGGGTGGAGCCGAAGGGGCTCAGATAGGAGGTCAGGGCGTGGGCTCGAGTTCCATGTCGACAGGTCTGGGGCGATTATCTACTCCCTCCCCGGAACGAACCAAGAAGAAGAAGAGGGCTCCGAAGAAGAAGGGGTCGAGGATTGGGGGCTCGAGCCAGGCACCTATTAACTTGATGACAGGGTCGCCTGTACAGCCTAAGCCGTTCCGTCGGTACCCTGACGATCTTTCTGATAAGGAGGTGTTTGGGGTCCAACCGTCGTCGCCGAGCCGGAAGAGGGTGATAATGGACACACTTCCAACCGTTCTGGAGGCAGGTAACTTGGAGGCTTTGCGGCTGGCGTACCATATAGGGTCCAGCTACGAGCTCATGTTGCCGAGCTCCACTCTTCGACCGACCGACCCCCTGCCGGATCGGTATTGCGTCTTCCCCGTGGATGCCTTTATCTCCGGCCTGAGGCTGCCCGTTCACCCGTTCGTTCGCGAGGTGCTGAACTGGGCATCCTTGGCGCCGATGCAGTACGGGCCCAATTCTTGGAAGCAGATCATCTGCTTCGTGTTGATGTGCGGGGAGCAGAGGGTACCTCTACGGTTGAATGTCTTCCGAGCGATGTTGATGATCGGCTCGTCGGCTGAGGGTATCTACTACATTTCGCCCCGGGGCAAGGGGAAGGTTGTCCATGGTCATCCGGACTCCATCAAGGAGTGGAAGAAGAAATATCTGGTGATCCGTAGTGAGGAACCTTGGGACATTCCCACTCGGTGGAACCACTCCAAGCCGAGCTATAAAACGCCGAAGCCGAGGGACCTGACCGCCGAGGAGTGGGGGTTTGTTGAGCGCCTCCGTTTGTCGTATAGTATCAACTGGGCGAAGGTGACCGAGGGTCACTTGGCGAACGTCGGACTGAGCCCGGCCGATCTATGTATGTAGTTGTTTCTTTCTTTTTGGCTTTGTTGTTCCTCTGTGCTCATTGTCCTTACTGGATCTTTTTGCAGATATGGATCCTGAGTCGATCAAGGCGAAAAGGCTCGCCATGAAGAAGGAGGAGGCCGAGAAGAAGATGGGGGTGATGAAGACGAGGGGGTCGTCCCAGGTGGTTTCCGAGGCCCCTGTTCAGCCGAGGGCCAAAAGGACTCGCTCAGAGACGGTCAAGGACGCGGCGGTTCAGGGCGGTCCGGACCAGGGCAAGGTCACCGATCTCGATAAGGGGAAGGGCCCTCTGGCGGATCCGGAGATAGAAGAGAGGCTTCGGCGACCGTGGGTGCCGAGTTGGTCGATCCGCAAGGGAGACTGTTTGACCCGAGGGCGGCAAGCCGTCGAGGTGGCGAGTAAGTTGGCAACCCCCCGGGATTGTTCGGAGATGAAGACCGAGACCCCGGATGAGGCGTATACTCGCCTCGCACAGGCCAATGTGCTGGTAAGTCTGTCAACCTCTCTTGTCCCGTGATTACGTTGTAGAGGAGGCTCTCTTAGTTGTGCTCGGTGACTACAGGCGACCGTGCAGGGGGCCCACGTGAGGGGCCTTTACGAGGCCGCTTTGAAGCGGGAGTGTGACCGGGCGGACAAGGCCGAGCAGGAGACGAAGGAGATGAAGATAGAGCTCGAAGGCTCTCAGAAGAGGGAGCAAGAGATGAAGACGGCCTTCGACAAGGAGAAGGAGGAATGGGCAAAGAAGATGGCGGCTCAGGAGAAGGAGTTTGCCAAGGAGCGGGAAGAGCTGACAGAGACGGGTCAGCTCCTGGTGATCAAGGCTCAAGACGAGTGTTATGCGAAGGCACTCAGCCACGTGAGGCACTTCTACCCGACCCTTGATCTATCCAATTTCGAGTATGACATGGAGGTCGAGGGGACACCGAAGACCCCTGGCGAAGAAGGGCCTACTCTCGACCCGCCTGCCGACCCCCTTGTGGACCCGCCTGCCGATGCTGAGGTGGGAAAATAAGTTGTATAATTTTTGTCTTTCTATTTCCTTCTCTCGATTGTATTTGCCTTCCGCGGACTGGCCACCGCATTTTTGTAAGAAGCGACTCAATTTATAAAAAAGGATTTTTTGACCGGCCAAGTGTTTTGACTTCAGGTGTTTACGACCCTCCTTGTTTATGTGTTTTGAGTTGGCTGGTTTTCTTGTAGGTTGCGGCTCCTCTTCCCGAGGTGGACCCCCGTCGTTCCGACGTGGCGTGGCTCCGGAGCAAAGTTGAGGCCCTGGAGGCCACGTTGGTTCGCTATCGAAAGGGGGCTCGTGACACTGATGCGGCCTTTAACTATTATCGGAATAAGTCTGAGGCCTTAAGTGAGGAGGCGAGCCGGCTGAGGAGGGCGATGGTGGACCGGGACCTCGGAGGTGTCGGACTTGGACATACCATGTCGAACGCCTCGGTACAGAGGCCCTCTTCCGAGAGGTTACTTCGCGATGTCATAGTGGAGAAGGAGATGGAGATACACCGCTACAAGACGATGCTGGGTGTCTTGTCATCTTCCTCCGTGGGTCGGCGAGCAGAGAGGGTTCCCTCTGCGCTGCTCCTGCTGGAGCGCATGCGACCAGCGGATGCCCAGAGCTCCGTGGCTGGTGTGTCGACCTTGGCTGAGCCCAAGGACCGCCATGATGAGGAGAGGGCTCCTAGCCGTTCGGTTGGAGTGGTCCCTCCCTTTGTTGGACCCGAGGGGCCCTAAGATGGTGGCTTCCTTCAGTTTGAGATGAGTGGAGTGGTCCTGTAACGGTCTTTGTTTGTTTTCTCATAACCAAATAAAGGAGTATGAATAAATAATTCTTTTCCTCCTTTGCTCTGTTAAGAAGTGCGGTGAATGACGGCGGAGGCGTGGTTCGGCTCCGTCGATCCGTGAGGGATCAACGCGGGGCCTTAGGAAGAGCCCTTGGCCCGAAGCTGGATTGGACCTACCGAGACGCTGGGGATGATACCGGAGTGAGGACTCGGGTGCCGATCCCATTGTTCGGCGTTTATGTCGGATCTGCCGAGTCATTTGGAGTTTGATAAAAAAGAGATTTCTTTCATACTAGATAGGGAGGGTCGTCGAAGCCGCCTTTTACACATGAAAGCTTACAAAGGATTTTATATACATTATCCAAGTTTAGAACCTATGTTCGCTCTTCCAGGAACTTCATTAGGTGCTCAGCGTTCCAGGGTCGGCTGATAAGCCGGCCGTCCATATCCGCCAGTCGGTACGTACCAGGGCGTACAGCCTCGATTATACGGTATGGGCCTTCCCAGTTGGGGGCCAATTTCCTCTTCTTGGTTGGATCAGAGACGGACAGTTTTCGTAGCACGAGGTCTCCCGTCTTGATGTTAGTGGGGCGGACTTTCTTGTTGTAAAACTTCTCGATCCATTGTTGGTAGATGCTTCTCCGGATTGGGAATTTCTCTCTGACTTCGGCGATGAGGTCCAGGTTGGCCCTTAAGCCTGATGAATTGTCAGCTTCGTCGAAGGCCATGATATGGGGAGAAGGCAGGCCGACCTCGACGGGGATGACTGCCTCCGTCCCGTAGGTCAAGGCGAACGGCGTCTCTCCCGTGGGGATCCTCTTGGTGGTTCGGTACGCCCATAGCACACTAGGCAGTTCTTCGACCCAAAGCCCTTTGGGGGAACTGTCGAGGCGCTTCTTGAGGCCGTCGAGGATTTGCCTGTTCGCGTTCTCTGCTTGGCCATTGGACTGAGGGTGGCAAATAGCAGAGAAGCATTGCTGGATACCGATGTCCGCGCAGAAAGTTTGGAAGTTCTGACCCTGGAATTGGGTTCCGTTGTCTGTAACGAGGATCCGGGGGATGCCGAACCGGCAAATGATGTTCTTCCAAAAGAATTGTTGTACTTGGCGCTCGGTGATGCTAGATAGAGGCTCGGCTTCGAGCCATTTGGTGAAGTAGTCGATGGCGACTATCAGGAATTTCTTTTGTCCTACTGCTGGGGGGAAGGGCCCTACAAGGTCCATCCCCCACATGGCGAACGGCGCAGGGCTCGCCAGGGATCGGAGATTGGCTTGAGGAAGCCTTTTGATAGGGGAGAACCTTTGGCAGGGGCCGCACCTTTTGACTAAGTCTTGCGAGTCCTGGAGCATGGTCGGCCAATAGTACCCCTGATTCAGGGCCTTCCGAGCAAGTGTCCTGCTCCCCATGTGGCATCCGCCGATCCCCTCGTGTAGATCTTTGAGGGCGTAGCTGGCCTCGCCGCTAGTGAGACAGCGGAGGTATGGTTTGCCGTCGGCCAAGGTGTATGAGCGTTTGAAGAGGATGTCATCAATCATGAAAAATCTTTCAGCTCGGATTCTGACTCGTCTGGCCTCGGCTCTGTCTTCAGGGAGCTCGGCGTCGATTAAGAATCTTCGGATGGGAGTGGTCCAGTCGTCTAGGCTGGTATCATCTTGCACACACATCGCCTCCGGCTCTAGGTCATTGATACTTGGCTTCAAGAGGATTTCTATGAGCACTGTCTGATCGAGACCCTCGAAGGAGGAAGAGGCGAGTTTGGATAACGCGTCTGCTTGAGCATTCTGTTCCCTGGGGACTCTGATAACTGTGGCGCAGCTGAAGGATGCCAGGAGTCGTCGGACTGCCGCCAAATATCTTATCATGCGATCATCGCGGGCTTCGTATTCTCCGGTGATCTGGTTGACCACGAGCTGAGAATCGCTGAAGGCCCGAATTTGCTTGGCTCCGGCTCGGTAGGCGAGGGTCAATCCGGCGATCATGGCCTCGTACTCTGCCTCGTTGTTGGAGGCCGGAAAGTTGAGGCGAAGGGAGTATTGAAGTAGGAATTGGTCGGGGCCATGAAGGATGATGCCTGCCCCGCTCCCGGTTTCGCATGATGAGCCGTCGACAAAGATTTCCCAGGTCGGATCCGAGCCCTCGATGCTGGGCTGCTCGGAGGCGGTGCACTCAGTTATAAATTCGGCGAGGGCCTGTCCTTAATGGCCACCCTCGGATGATAGCTGATGTCAAACTGACTCAGCTCAATTGACCACTTGACTAAACGGCCGGAGTTTTCGGGCTTGTGAAGGACAGTCTTTAGTGGCTGGTCTGTCAGTACTTGGACGGAGTGGGCCTGGAAGTAAGGACGGAGTTTCCGGGCTGCCATGATTAAGGCATAGGCCACCTTCTCTATCTTTGCGTACCTCGTCTCGGCTGGGAGTAGTACTTTGCTCACATAATACAATGGCCTTTGGACTCCTTCCTCTTCTCGGACGAGGACAGCGCTGAGGGCACTATCCGAGGCTGACAGGTATAGCCAAAGCGGCTCGCCTAGCTCGGGTTTGCTGAGGAGAGGTAGGTTGGCGAGGTATTGCTTCAGTTGTTCGAAGGCTTCTTGTTGATGGGTACCCCACTCGAAGCCCCCTTTTCTGCGTTAGGCCTTGAAGAAGGGGAGAGACTTCTCTCCTGACTTGGAGAGGAAACGGCCGATTGCAGCCAACCGGCCCGTGAGCCTCTGAACCTCCTTGACATTCCGAGGGGGGGACATGTCCATAATGGCTTGGATTTTCTCGGGGTTTGCCTCAATGCCGCGTTGGCTGACGATGAACCCCAGGAATTTCCCAGTGGAGATGCCGAAGGCGCATTTAGTCGGGTTGAGCCTCATGTTGTGATGTCGGAGGACACCGAAGGCTTCTTCGAGGTCGGCGACGTGGTCCGGTCCGGCCCGGCTTTTGACGAGCATGTCGTCGACGTAGACTTCCACGTTGCGGCCGATCAGGTCTTTGAAGATTCTATTGACGAGCCGTTGGTACGTGGCTCCGGTGTTTTTCAGCCCGAAGGGCATAACGCGGTAACAATAAAGACCCTGGTCGGTGACGAACGAGGTTTTGGAGATGTCTGGTGAAAACATCCGGATCTGATTGTACCCCGAAAATGCATCCATGAAGGACAGTAGCTCATGCCCCGAGGTTGCGTCGATTAAAGCGTCGATGCGGGGGAGGGGGAAGGGATCTTTCGGGCATGCTTTGTTAAGATCCGTGAAGTCGATGCAGATCCACCAACCCCCTGTTGCCTTCTTTACCATAACAACATTGGCCAACCACTCGGGGTAGCTGACTTCCTGAATGAATCGAGCGGACAAGAGCTTGTCCACTTCTGTCTTCACAATTTGTTGCCTCTCCGGGGCGACTTTGCTCCTCTTTTGGACGACCGGCTTGGAGTCAGGGATGACGCTCAGCCGATGCATAATCAAGTCTTCGGAGATCCCGGGCATGTCGGAGGGCTTCCAAGCGAAGAGATCAACGTTGCGACGGACGCAGGCGATGATGCCTGTTTTCAAGTCCTGGGTGAGCGAGCGGCTTACCCGGAACCACTTTGATTCATCCTCAGCATCGAACAGGACCTCTTCTAGTTCGTCGACAGGCTCGGGAGCTGGGCCATCCCTCTCAGGTTCGAGTTCAGCGGCGTTGAGAGGGAATACACCCCCTCAGACGGCGGTTATATAGCACGACCGCGCGGCTTCGTGGCTACCTCGGACGATGCCGACCCCTTGGGGGTGGGAAATTTGAGTTTCAGATGGTAGGCTGAAGGTACCGCTTGGAGGGAGCTCAGTCCGGGTCGGCCGAGAATGGCGTTGTAAGCTGCCTTGATGTTGACAATCATGAAATCTATGGATTCGGTCCTCTTGACAGGAGCCGATCCTGCGGTGACGTCGAGGGTAACAATCCCTTCTATTACGACAGGGGCGCCGGAGAATCCATGTAACGTGTATCCGGCGGGCTTGAGCTTTCCACCGGGTAACTTGAGGCTCTCGAAGGTTTTGAGGAAAAGAATATTAACTGAGCTACCATTGTCAACGAGGATTCGGCGAACCTCACAGTTAGCCATGTGGAGGCTGATGACGAGGGCATTGCAGTGGGGTAGGTGAACGCCTTCGAGGTCTTCTCCTGAGAAGGAGACTGGCCCTGGTTGTAGCTTGGACGAGGGGTTGTTTTGGACAGCATTCGCCTCTTGGATGAAGGCTTTTCGGGATGTATTTGACCCTCCTCCCATCGGCCCCCCGTGGACACAGTGCAAGATGAATGGCGTATCTGCGGTTCCCTCGGACTTGAGATCCTGACCACGGAGGTGGGTCGAAGTAGGGTTCGGAGGCGAAAGTCTCCGGTTCCTATCATCTCGCCGATCCCGTCGGCCTTCTCGGGTGAACTGTCGGAGGAACCCTCGTGAGATGAGTTCCTCAATTTCGTCTTTCAGGGCTCGGCATTGGTCGGTTTCGTGCCCACGATCTCTGTGGAAGCGGCAGTAGAAGCGCTGATCTTGATTCCTGTTGTTATTAGGTCGGGGAGGTAGTCGGACGAGGCCTTTGTCTTCGATTTCTAAGAGGATGGCGGATACGCTATGTGTCAAGGGAGTGTACCTCTCGAAGCGGGGGACCGGCAGAACCTTCTTCGTGGGCCCCGCGTCCCTCGGAGCCTTCTTTGATGGTTCGATTTCTTCGGCCTTCCGTTTTCCCTTCCCGGTGGCCTCCCTAGCATCTTCGGGGCTAAGGGCCTCTTCTGCCCTAATGAATTTCTCAACCCTGTTGAGGAGGTCGGGAAAGTCGACGGGGGGTCTCTTCGCCAGAGAAGCTTTCAGTTGTCTATGACGGACGTTGTGCCGAAATGCCGCAGAGGCGACGCCTGGATCAAGAGAGGAGACCGATCCCGCCTCCGCGGTAAACCTCCGGACGAACACTCTGAGTGACTCTCCCTCTATCTGTCTGAGTCCAAGTAAAGAGGCACTGGTCCTTTCCACCTTCCGGCTGGTGACGAAGTTGCAAGAAAATTGCCCTCTAGCTGGTCGAAGGAGTAAATAGAGCCGGGGGTGAGTTTCGAGAACCATTCACGAGCCGGACCCCGAAGTGTGGCGGGGAAGGCTCGGCATAGCAGGGGATCCGAGGCGCTGTGAATCATCATGAGGGTTTTGAAACCCTCCATGTGATCAGCGGGATCTCCCTCGCCGTCGTAGGTCTCGAATTGAGGTGGTCGGAAATTCCTGGGTATTTCTGCGATGGGGGCGGAGAAGGGAGGTCGGACAGGTCTGTACCCCTGAGCCGCTCGTTGATCGCCGTCTCCTATATGATCGAGGCGATCCTCCATTTCTTGGAGGCGCCTTAGGAGTATGCCATCGTCTTCTGGCTGGATTGTAGACGGGCGCGACATGCTGGCCTCGGCATCCGACCCGGTTTGGGAGTGGAGGGCTTCCTCCCTGGGGTCCCGTCGGAGGGCCCCGAGAATTTCTCTCCGGAAGTCTTGGAACTCTTTGTGAGTGACGGGGGCTCCCTCGATCCTGTTTGGTCGGTCCAAAGGTTGCCTTCCGATGCGGCTGAGTGCAGGCCTCCGTCCCTCAGGCTGTGGTCTTGGATGGTTCGGGGCCGAGTTGGAAGCGGCCCTTCCTCTGCTGCGGCTAATCTGTCGGTTGACGATTACTCCCCGGAGGTCGGGCTGGACTTGGCGGGTGACGCTCCTTTGGGATCCCTGATGGGGAGCCCTGTGTTTTGAAGTATGTGGACCGGCGTTAGCAATTGGTGGGGGCGAGTCCCGTCGGTTGACGGAGGAAGCAGCCCCCTTGCCCTTTGAGGCCATGAGAGTTCGGCTATCGAGGTGCCTTGATGGTCGTTCTCGGGTCGGCTTCTGAAGCAGTGTTCCCACAGACGGTGCCAACCTGATGCGGTTTATTTCTGGGAGACGTGTGGATGCAGCAGGTGTGAGTTCGGACTCGATTTGTATTGAAGGAGAAAGCTGCTTGTCAGACGACCCTCGGAGTGACCTGGCGGCTCCTGCGACGGGCTCGGATTGCGGTGTATGCTTCGGCTCGGATCGAAGGGTTCGGATCCGAGGTCTTGTGTACCTGCAGACGGTCCTGAAACACCGGGGTTTATCCCGGTGGCGGACCCTCCGACGATCTAGTCAGTCTCTGTGAGAGAGTAGCAATAACTAGGTGAATTTAAGTGGCAAAAGATTGATTACCTCTAAAGGTGGGTGAGGGTCTAGTATTTATAGGGAATTCCAACCGGGTTTGGATCCGCTTGGGGGCCGGGTCTGAACCCGAAAGCCCATGGGCCTGACGTGGCAGAAGGCCCAGGGGGTTTAGGGCTGACGTGGCAGTACCAGGAGTGGTATAGGGCTGACGCGGCAAAGCCCTTGGTGGTATTTGGAGCTGACATGGCAGATCATGGGGCTTCTGTGCTTCCGGGAGGATCTGGTGGCCCAGGCTGTGCCAGGTCATCCTCATTTCATACCAGGAGGGGCGGACGGCCCGGAGGGCTGTCGTGGATCGGTGGTCGAGGGCCATCGCCGCTCATCGGATACGAGGAGACCAGATCTGTGGGGGTGAACTTGAGGTTCGGAGCCGACCCTGCAGTGGCTCGAAGCCGAACTAGACTGCTGTTTCTTCCATTCTTTGAGTGAGAGTTGTATTGGGCCCTGGTTGGGCCCCAAGCCATTTTTACCCTACCACAATAGGGATACCGAATTTTGCTTCTTACTGCACCAAGATACTAGGGGGTGTCCCAAAAAGTGACACGTTCCACTAGTACTTTTTCGGTCAGTTTTACTACTAGCAAAATCCGCATCGCTATATGACAAAAGTTGAAAATTATCAGTGCGTGGATAAAATAAACCATACTAAGACGTGCCTTTAATATATATTAAAATACGTTTCACAGCTTTTAAGTTAGATTCCTTATCACTTGACTGATATCTAGTACACAAACATACACTAAACATAATCTGGTCTACTAGCAGTTATATATAAGAGTGAGCTAATCATACCTCGATAGAGTTTTTGATCGACACTCTTACCTAATTCATCTTTGTCAAGGGTAGTGGTAGTAGCCATTGGTGCGGTCTTACTACTCGTGCTATCCATGCCAAATCGTTTGAGTAATTCCTTAGCATATTTTTCTTGATTAATAAATATGCCATTTGGTGACTGTTTAATTTGCAGTCCAAAGAAATAATTGAGTTCACCCATGTGACTCATCTCAAACTCATTTGTCATGGTATTAGCAAACTCTTGACATAGATTACTATTAGCAGAACTAAAAATTATGTCATCTACATATATTTGTATGATCAAAATATCGGTCTCAGTTTTCCTAATAAACAAAGTAGTATCTACTTTACCTATTTCAAAACCTGTTTCTAAAAGAAAAGTCTTCAATTGATCATACCAAGCACGAGGTGCTTGTTTAAGACCATATAAAGCATTTTTCAATTTAAAAACATGGTTTGAGAATTGTTCATGTTCGAAACCAGGTGGTTACTTAACATAAACATCTTCCTTTATAAACCCATTAAGGAAAGCACTTTTAACATCCATTTAGAAAAGTGTAAAATTCATCAAACAAGCAAAAGATAATAAAATACGAATTGATTCTAGTCTAGCAATAGGAGTATATGTTTCATCAAAACCTATGCCTTCTTCTTGATTACACCATTGAGCAACTAGTCTAGCTTTGTTCCTAACGACTTGTCCTAATTCATCTGACTTATTCTTGAATACCCATTTGGTACCAATTATAGTATGATCAGGAGGTCGTGGAACTAAATCCCATACATCATTCCTTATAAATTGGTTTAACTCATCTTGCATGGAATTCATCCAAAACTCATTCTCGCAAGCTTCTTGTATATTCTTCGGTTCAAAATCCGACAAGAAAGCCGTGTGAGAAATCATGTTAACATGAGATCTTGTCTGAATACCACGTGAAATGTCACCAATTATTAAGTCATGAGGATGATCTCTAACTTCAACAAAAGATTTAGTATAGTTGGAGACATCACAATAGGATCAGTCGACTTGACTAGTCCATTAGCCGGCTGATTTACATCAATCAACGTGACTTCCTTATCAGTCGACCTATCCGCAAGGGTAGTTTGCTCTAAAGATGTAATAACCTTATTTAAAGGTGATGAATCAGTTTCATCATCTTTAATTAAAGTTGATGAAGGAAAAGATTCATCAAATGCAACATGCATGGATTCTTCAATAGTCAATGTTGATTTGTTGACGATCCTATATGCCTTACTCCTATTTGAGTATCCTATAAAGATACCCTCATTAGATCTAGGATCAAACTTATCTAAATTATCTTTAGTGTTTAAAATGAAACACTTACATCCAAATATTTTAAAGATACTTTAGGAATTCTATCAAAAATTAGCTCATAATATATTTTTTTAAGCTTAGGCCTAATCAATATTCTATTTAAAACATAACAAGCTGTAGCAACGGCTTCAGCCCAAAAATACTTAGGTAAATTGTTTTCAACAAGCATGATACGTGCACACTCTTGCAAAGTCTTATTCTTACTTTCGACCACTCCATTTTGTAGTGAAGCTCTAGGAAATACAAATGAACGAGTTATACCATTCTTGTTGCAATATATTCTGCAAACATTTTATTCTCAAATTCTCCACCATGATCACTTCTAATAGTGACTATGGTTAGAGATTTTTGATTTTGAATCCGTTTACAAAAATTTAAAAATTCATCAAAAGCATCATTCTTATGTTTTAAAAAGAAAGTCCAAGTGAATCGTGAAAAATCATCTACTAAAACAAATACATACCTACTTTTATTTAAAGAAGCAATTCTGGTATGGCCAAATAAATCCATGTGGATTAATTCGAGAGGCCTACTAGTAGAAATTACTTCTTTTGTTTTAAAAGTAGATTCAATTTGTTTACCTAATTGACATGCATCACATAACTTATCCTTTTTATAGGATAGTCTTGGCAGCCCTTTAACTAGGTTGTTCTTAGATAATTTAGCAAGAGTTTTCATATTCACATGGCCAAATCGCTTATGCCATAGCCAGGAATCGTTATTAGAAGCTACTAAGCAGAAATCATTCGAAAAATCATATGACTTTAAACACAATTCATAAATGTTATTCTTCCTAAATCCTTGAAAATTATATTTTGCATGGTAGAGTCATAAATTAAACATGCATCTTTTTCAAATAAGATTTTATATCTTTTATCACATAGTTGGCTAATACTTAACAAGTTATGCTTAAGTCCACTAACTAGAAAAACATATTCTATTGAAGGTTAGTGTGCTTACCGACCATGCCTATTCCAATGGCCTTCCCTTTATTGTTGTCACCGAATGTGACTGTTCCTCTATCAATTTCTTGTATGGAAGATAGAAGGTTGGCATGACTATTCATGTGCTTTGAGCATCCGCTGTCAAGTATCCACCGATCTATTTTAGGTACCTATAAAATTTTCAATGTGAATATGGTACCCTTTTCATTGGGTCCAAAAGAGATTAGTTTATGGAAAACCAAATCCAAAGAGAGTTTGATTTTCCACCAAATGTAGAAATATAATTAACAGAATTACATACAGAAAGAATGTATGAATTAATGTAAGTAATTCTATCTTTCGGACTCAGATTGACTGGAACTCATATATTTTTGCTATGTCCAGTCGACTTTATCGAACCTTTCAGGTGACTGTTACTGAAATCCAGTCGACTTGGAGGTAGAATAGGTCGACTTATCTGAGGTTTTCGTTTCTTTGAATGAAACTCAGAACCTCTGGACAGGCGACTGATACTTGGGTTCAGTCGACTGGTCTGAACTATAGATTTACCTTTATCATTAAAACTTACAGTTTTAGGCTTTTCAGAAAACTCATACAGTTTATTCTTAACACTAGAAATAGATACAGATTTATTTACACTAGTGTTCTTAGAGACATGAGGTTTTTCAAGAGACTTTTGAAAACCAAGTCCAAACCTTTTAAATTCTTCTTTCCTTTATTAAATTTAGATACATTCTTGGAAATCTCTTCATAATTTTTTTTAGAGACACAAGATCTATATCTAAACTAGAAAGATGAGAATTTAAAGATTTTACTTCTTTATCAAGGTCAAGATTCTCTTGGGAAAGTGTTTGATTTACTTTCTCCAAGTTCTTAACTCTAATTTTTTCTTTCTTAAGCTCTTGAAAAATCTCGTTGAAAGTATCTAGTAAATCATTAGAATCATAATCATCACTTACTTGTTTTTGAGAAGCCATAAAGCAAACGTTAGCAACCTATTTTATCTCTTCATTTTCTTTTTCCGATGAAGAGTCGCTATCATCCCAAGTTGCTTGATACGCCTTTTTGTTCTTCATGAACTTGTTCTTTATGTACTTGTCCTTCTTGAAGTTGGACACCTTTCCTTTAGATTTTACATTCTCTAGTGGGCAATCTTTCTTCATGTGTCCTGTCTTATTACACTTGAAACAAGTTGAAAGTTCATTAGTATCCTTAGATTTTGAATTAAATTTACCTTTCCTTAGGAACTTTTTGAACTTTCGTGTGAACATGGCTATCTCTTCCTCATCTTCTTCTTCATCCTCGGAGTCTGACATGGCCTTGAATGCTAGTGTCTTCTTCTTTGATTGTTGAGATTCTAGATCCTTCTTGCGTTCTTCAAGTTTTCCTCATATGCCATGAGATTTCCTACAAGACTCTTAAAAGAAAGTTTTGTTAAATCATTAGCTTCTTCTATGGCGGTGGTCTTCTTCTCCCATTCGGGGGTTAGTGCACGAAGAACCTTCCTCACCATTTCAGATTGAGTGTACGTCTTTCCAAGTGCCACAAGAGAATTTGTAATATCCGTGAACCTTGTGATCATTTCAGACACATTCTTATTTTCCTTCATGCGGAACATCTCGAACCTGTGAATAAGAACAAATATTTTAGATTCTTTTACTTTATTAGTTCCTTCATGAGTTACCTCAAGTGTGTGCCAAATTTGACGTGCGGTTGTTGCATTGGACACACAACTGAATTCCTCCTTGGTAAGAGCACAAAATAGCGCGTTCATCGCCTTTGCATTGTTCATTGTTTGGCTCTTCATGTCGTCGTTCCATTGTGCACATGGAATGGTAGGAGTGGTGTACCCGATTTCCGTCATGTTCTATATCTCATAGTTGATGGACAGAAGGTAGATCTTCATTCTACACTTCCAATAGTTGTAATTGGTTCCATCGAAGAGGGGTGGCCTTTGTGTGGATTGGCGTTCATGGTATTGATTTGCATTAGAAGTAGTTGCCATTGTACTCAACTAGGCTCTGATACCAAGTGTTGGATTCTGTAGGCAAGACAAGAAACACTAGAGAGGGGGGGGGGGTGAATAGTGTTGTATAAAAATTAAAAAACGAAATTGAACTTTTTCTTCTATTCAGTCGACTTGAAAAGAGAAATAAGTCGACTGAGGCGTCAGATTAGAAGAGTATTTTAGACAAGTCTGATCAGTCGACTTATAGCGGAAACCAGTCGACTTAGCAGACAAGTTTTCGAAGAGTATGTTATACCAGTCTGACCAGTCGACTTAAATAAGAGAGGAAGTCAACTGTCCAGACAAGTTTCACAGAGTAATTAAAAAGCAAGCAAAGAAAATGCAAGTTCAGAGAAATACAACCACAGAGTACACACGATGTATCTTGGTTCGGTCCTCCCGACCTACATCCAGTCCCCAAGCAACCCACTTGAGATTTTCCACTATTCTTGAAAAAATACAAGAATACTTTACAACATTAACCTTGTCCAACCCGTAGACCTCTCTCAGCACTAGAGAGAGCAAACCCACTCTTCCACCAAGAGTGAAAATCTGACTCTACAACCTAGAGCCCTACTCTCCAACTGAGAGGACCACTCTCACAACGTGAGAGTGAAGAATAACAACAAAAGAGTTACAATCAACCTATAGCCTTATTTTGTGATTGTGATTTTTGTAAGTGGCTAATCGATCAACTTCTGAATTCAGTCCAAAACGAATTCAATGTTATATTGGACTGAAAATCAGAGAACCAAGACTTAGAAGATTAGAGTGCTAGTTTGAATACTTGTTCTTTTGAAAGCAGTAAACATAAAATTTTTATCAAATGCTTGGAACCTTTCAATGGTGATTCCTAGGCTCTATTTATAGAGAGAAATCCCTTGAACGTTGTAAATCAGTTTATAAAACTGATTTAAAATGGATATAATCTTTTGAAATTTGAAAAACAAGTTTTGAAACCAGAAAAGTGTTGAAACGACTTGAACAGTCGACTGGGTTGCCATGATGAGTCGACTGGCTAGAGTTTGAAAGAGTTCAGACAGTTTCGTACTGATACAGTCTACGGGTGCCGTAAGGCAGTCGACTGGTACTTAACAACCGATCTAATTCAAACTGTTTTGACCTTTAACCTTTTGAAAAACACTCGATTATAAAGATGTGTGATTGTGTGTGTGACAAGGCTGTTACATCAATCTAAGACTCAAAAAAGAGAAAATTACAATTATTTTACAAGACATGTAATATAACATATTGAAGCATAGGTCTTGTCTTGAGTCTTGAGTCTTGAGATGGAGCTTTAGCCTTTGTCTTTATCTTTGAACCTTGCTTGATCAATCTTGAGCTTTAGAACCTTGTAGCTTTCTTGATCAATTTGCTTTGAGAGTTTCGTTTGAACACTTTGCCTTTGTGTATACATGGTATTGATACAACCTGCAATATATAAGAGGTAGTACAACAACTTTGCATTGTGTTGTAATTATCAAAACCAAGAATCAACAACAGGAAGTGCAGAACACCTGTATGCTAGTTTGAATTGGGGGAGCGGCAGATGTTTGGGCCCGAGATCGTGTAGCAAACCTCAGAAAGATCGATTTGATCAGGAAGAGGTTAGTGGATGCTCAGAGTTGGCAGAAGAGTTATGCCGATAACCGGAGGAGGGAACTGGAGTTCGAAGAAGGTGACTTTGTCTTCCTGAAGGTGTCTCCTAGTAAAGGTGTGATTCGTTTTTGCAGGGGTGGGAAATTAGCCCCAAGGTACATAGGCCCTTATAACATATTGAAGAGGATTGGGAAGACTGCTTACCGGTTGGAGTTACCGGAAGAGTTTTTCTTAGGTGCACAATGTCTTCCATGTGTCTATGTTGAGAGGTTACATTCCAGATCCAAGTCACCATTTGCCCGAAGTGCCGAAGGGTTTGCAGTTAGATCTGAGCTACACTGAGCGGCCGGTTGAGATTGTGGATCGTCGGGAGAAGGTCTTGAGGAATAAGATGATACCGATGGTCAAAGTAGTCTGGAGAAACCAGTTGGTTGAAGAGGCTACTTAGAAATCTGAGGAGAGGATGCTGAAGGATCATCCCGAACTCTTTGTTTGAATTGTATTATTTTCTTTCTTCTTTTATGTTTTGTTTCTCACTCTTTAAGCATAGTTTCGGGGACGGAACTTATAATCCCTGTTTTCGTAAATACATATTTTCTATGTATTTTCGGTATTTCATATTTTTGTAAATTAGTTTTCCTCTTTCCTATTCTCTTTGTTAAAATGTATTTTTGAATCTTCCATTAAGCCTATTTTTGATCAATAATTTTATTTGTAACTATTTTCTATGATTTTTATACTGTGATACAAATCTTATTATTGTTATTACTACTTTGATTTTTATTGGTTATTGAAAATTCATTTCTATGTACTAATTGTATTTGTATCTATTTCAAATAAATCCTATATTGTAATACATTTTATATTTTATTATAAATAATATTTTTATTGGTTTTAAATACCCAAAACCCCTACAACCTAATAACCCATTATCTTTTTCCCAAACCCAAATACCCATTTAAACCCCTTCAGCCCATTACCCATATTTACCCTACCCAATACCCATTTAAATCCTCTGTGCACTCGTTACCCATATACCCACCTAAACCCCAAACCTTATATTACCCAATACCCATACTCGTTAAGTCCATTGAACCCTAACTACTCGTTAACACCTAATACAACCCATCAGCCGTCCGTCATACCCAACACTTTAACCCTAAATAACTTCACACACACACACACACACACACACACACACACACACACACACACACACACACACACATATATATATATATATATATATATATATATATATATATATATATATATACCCATCTAAACCATATACACCCTAACCTACAACCACCTGTTCACCTCCCTTTAACCCATCCTCTTTCTCTCTCTCCCACATCCCTGTGCTGCGACCCCCACCTCGCCACAACTGCACCCAAGCACCAGTCACGACACCGCAGCGACTGCAGTGCTAGAAGTCTTGGGTCGAGTCTAGAAGCATAAAGCTATTTCAATTCCTCTTCATAACAAAGGATGCGTTTGGGAATACTGGTTTATAGTATGGGTTTGTAGCGCTGTGAACAGTGCTAGAAGTCTTGGGTCGAGTCTTAAAGGGCTTTGTTTTTTTTTTTACATACGACTTTTACCCAAATCACTTAAGACCAGTATATGGGACTTTCGAGTTCACCTTCTATCGCTAACTGCCTTTGGACTTCTTGGTCTTCAGGTGCGCTCTGAGTTGGTCACTGTAGCATTGGAGGGGGTCGTGGGTTTGAACATGGCGCTTGGCTTCTAATATATTTCTATTTTTTGGGCATATTCATGAGTTTTAAGAGCAATAAAAATTGGAAAAAGTTCTATTATTCCTCTAAAAATTATTTAGACTTTATAAAAAATATTTCCACAATATTTTGACATAATTTGTGAGAATTAGAAGTGATTTTTTAATTAAAATAATGGGATGAAAAACTTGATAATTCTTCTTAAAATATGACTTTTGTATAATTAAAGAAAGATGAAATTTTGGATGTAAAGAGTTTTTTGTAGAGATCAAATATTGAGATTTTCGATATGGAAGATTGGAGTAAGTCAATAAATGAAATTTAGTGTTTTAATATATGTAAGTGTGCATGGAAAATAAAATAAAAAGATCATGATGGATTATAGAAATTGTGAGTATAAACACTCAATTTTGGTGAATATGAAATGAGATTAAAATTTAGAGTATAGCAAGTCCTTACACCGGCATGAATGAATTTTTGAAGATAAATGTTGTAGAAAAAGACCAAGAATGGGTCGCTGTTATTAATTGATGTTTAAGACCGGTGTAGAGATAATGCTAACTCTAGGGTGTTAATTTACTGATGATTCAAATACATAAGGACAGCACTATAGTGATGATGTGATGAAAGTAAGAGAAAAACACAAGTACGAGGGCCTCGGATCCACGGTGTGAGAGTTTTCACTGGCTGTTAACATGATGCATCATGTCATGACGTGAATCCATCTCCAGAATTATCGAAATCGTGGCGACGCTTGTGGGGTGCTTGGTGACTACGTAGTGCCATTGTCCCATGATGGAGGCGAATTGTCCGTAGACTGTCTACATGATGCGTCAGGTCATGACGTGGAATTTCCCTCCAAGCTGTCTAAACATGGTCTCGTAACTCATAAAACATCTAAGAACATACCGTAGTTACCATTGTAGTTAAACTCATAACGAGGGATTCAACTCTACAAGATGAAGTACGATTAAGGGCTTGCCCTCGAATCTATGTAGAATGGGATGCATAGGTTCGAACAAGTGTGCATTAGTGCCATGAAATATAAATAACTGCATTAAGGCTAAGTGCACAAGCACACACGACATCAATAGGACAGTTCCCCTTAGCTTTGTTTGTGATCAAGTGTGTGTTTTCCAAGCAAGAGAAATTCTTGTATTATATCCTAGCGTCAGTTGTATACAACTGACGTGCCCACAGTTTCTATGCAGGATAAAATAAATGAAAGGACGAATGCTGCTTAAAGAAATGTTTCAACTGTTATTTTAATTGTATTATGATGTATTTTGCTTCTGCTACGTTGATGTAAACCTTGTTGTATAAAAAGTTTTAAATTCCTTGTAAAATTTGTACGAAGTGAAGTGTAAAGATCCTGTGGAACTTCGAATTCAGGCTTACTTGGAATTCGGGGTGTTACAGAGCGGTATCAGAGCCAGGTTTCTTGGTAGTAAAAATTTATAAGGAACGACACCTTAGAGTGGACATTAGAGTGTGAGTTGGGTATAGAGATTTAAATGTAAGCTGCTTACATTTGTGTTGCTCTATGATTTGATGCTTCCTCTTCTCCCTTCCTAAAGATGGCGAACCTCCACGACCCAACAGAAGATGGTGAATGACACATAATTGAAGTGGACTACTACCCCGGACAAGGAGATTCCGACGAAGAAGAAGAAGATCCCGAGGAATATGAAGGAGAATGGCCCAAGTCTCAAGAGACCACTCCGCCTCCGGACTCATCAGATGATTCATCCGATGAGGAAGAACTAGTTCTAAAAGATCGCATCGAATCTCTTCAGAGGCAGGTGGAGACTCAGAAGGAGAGAGCAGAGCAATTGCAGGCCCAGTGTGCAAAGTTAAGGAGA
The DNA here is from genome assembly GCA_017893485.1 of Hemerocallis citrina. Taxonomy (NCBI): domain Eukaryota; kingdom Viridiplantae; phylum Streptophyta; class Magnoliopsida; order Asparagales; family Asphodelaceae; genus Hemerocallis; species Hemerocallis citrina. The sequence goes on from CM030363.1 coordinate 158,129,750, forward strand.
ATATTGCAACCCTCAGCCATCGAGTTTGTGAACTCGAGAAGAGAAAGAACATGTATGATGAGTTGAAGGAAGATGTAGCAGAACTAAGGGAAGAGCTTAGAAAAGCCAAGAGGAACCGTAGGGATTAGAATGTTGTATTATCTCAATGTTCTTCGTATGAATGTCAGACGATGTTTTAAATTTGAATGTATAAAGTTTGAATTCAATGAAATAAAAAAGTTGATTTAAATTCATGTTTCTGCTTCAAATTTAATGGATTTTATGAATCATAGTATGGATAGAAGAAGAGCAAGGAATGGAGAAAGGCCCAGTTGTGGACTCGACCTAGAAACGGAGTTGGCCAGGGTCTATCAGACCATCAACACCGTCGCCATGAACCAAAACCCTAGGGGGATGCCTGCAGTACTAGTCCCTGAAATGATCAAACTTGTTGAGTCATTCAAGAGGATTAAACCACCGGTGTTTGAAGGGAAGTCAGACCCAGATGTAGCTGACAATTAGATTTGGCAAGTCGAGACTATTGTTGAGGTCTTGGAAACTCCAGAAGGTAGCAAGGTGAAGCTGGCTACATTGCAGCTTGAGAAGGATGCAGGTGTATGGTGGTAGTTCATGAAGCGAACTATGGGAAATGGTGCTATCGGCTGGGAGGAATTCTTGGAAGAGTTCTGCGGCCACTACTTTCCATCCGACGTCCAAGAGAAGAAAGCGATAGAGTTCCTGGCCCTGCAGCAGGGAAGCATGTCTGTCAGGGAGTATGAGACAAAGTTTACTTAACTTTCAAGGTATGCACTTGAACTTTTGATGGACGAGGCAAAGAAGGCTCGAAAGTTCGAGCACAGTTTGATGCCGAGTTTGAGATCAAGGATGATACCCCTTGGTATCAGGAGGTTTGACAAGCTAGTCAAACGAGCTGCAGCCACAGAGGATATGGAACAGTTTCATGCCGCCCAGAACAGGAGGAACAATTGGAATGTCAGGAAGAGGCCTACAGTATCTTGGAACGCCAAGGGGCAACCCCCAGCTCAAAGGTTCAAACCTACAGGGGAAAACGCTATCAATGTGGCTGGAGGACCTGAAAATGGTTGAGTGAGACCTCATGTGTTGACTTGTTTCAATTGTGGAGAGACGGATCATTACAGAATCACTGCCCCAAGCAGCAAAATGTCACCCGAAAGGCACCAGCGCAGCAGGTGGGGAAGAGGTCGTACCAGCAGGGGCGAGTATTCGCTTTGACTGCGGCTGACGCTGATGAAGTGGATCACGTCATTACTGGTACAGGGGCAGATGTTTAGAATTTTCTGTTGTTCATTTCCCTATTTATTTAGTAAAGACTGTTATGTAATGGGAGTTTATTATGTAACAGGAGAACTTTTATTAAATGGAAAGAAATATGTTATTCTGTTCGATATTGGATCCTCTCATACTTTTGTATCGCCTAAATTTGCTAAAGTTTTAGGGATCGAACCGAAGGTCTTTCCATGCAAGGTCCTAGCAGTAGCTACTCCATCAGGGAAAACTTTAACCACTAATCGGTATTATGCAGACTGCAAGATCGAGATTGGAGACATGATCTTCGGGATTGATCTGATCGAGCTAAATATCCTAGGGGTCGATGTTGTCATTGGCATTGATTGGATGTCGGTGTAGAGTGCGAACATGGAGTGTGAAACCAAGGAGGTAACAGTGAAGGCTCCAAGAGGTTTGTAGTCACTTTCCAGTAAAAGAAGAGAAGTTCAGGTTTGGTGGCAGCTATTAGCAAGAAGAAGGTTCCGGTAGAGGTGCAGCAGATTCCAGTGGTTCAGGATTACCCGACTGTGTTCTTTGAGGATTTGCCCGGTCTACCCCTGAATCGTGATGTAGAATTCAGCATCACTATCCAGCTAGGGAGTGCACCTATTTCCAAGCACTATATAGGATGGCACCTGTGGAGCAGGATGAAGTCAAACGGTAGATTGAGGAGCTTTTTGGAAAGGTTTTATTCGACCGAGTGCATCACCTTGGGGAGCACCGGTATTGTTGGTGAAGAAGTCGGATGGGTCGATGAGGATGTGTATCGTTTACCGGGAGCTGAATAAGCTAACTGTTCAGAGTAAATATCCAATTCCACGAATCGATGACCTGTTCGACCGTCTACAAGGGGCAACTGTCTTCTCTAAAATAGACCTTCGGTCGAATACCATCAGGTTCGAGTGAAGGTAGAAGATGTGCATAAGACTGCATTCACAACTCGGCATGGGCATTACAAATTTTTAGTTATGCCATTTGGAGTGACGAATGCACCTGCAATATTTATGGACATGATGAACAGGGTTCTGAGGCCGTTTATTGATTCTTTCGTCGTGGTGTTCATCGACGATATTCTTGTGTACTCCTAGTCGGAGGAGGAGCACACTGAGCATTTGGCTGAGGTTCTGAAGAAGCTTCAAGAGCATGAGTTGTATGTCAAGTTATCCAAGTACGATTTCTGGAAATCTGAAGTGGTATTTCTGGGCCACATCCTTTCTAAGGAGGGAGTGGCTACTGATCCTCACAAGATAGAGGCAGTGAAAGATTGGGCAAGACCTACAACAGTAAAAGAAATCAGAAGTTTCCTTGCGTTAACTGGCTACTACAGGAGGTTTATTCAAGGCTATGCTCAGATAGCCGTGCCACTCACTGGTCTGACCAAGAAGAATGTAAATTTCAAGTTGACTAAGCTGTGCGAGACAAACTTTCTTAAGTTGAAAGAGAAATTGACTACTGCTCCTATTTTGGCTTTGCCTAGAGCAGGTGTTGAGTATGATGTCTATTGCGATGCTTCACATCGTGGGCTTGGGTGTGTATTGATGCAAGAGGGAAAGGTAATCGCCGTTGGGTCTAGGCAACTAAGGCCGCATGAGAAAAATTATCCGACTCATGATCTGGAGTTGACTGCGATTATCTTCGCTTTGAAGCAATGGAGTCATTATGTGTATGGTGAGAAGTTAAATATGTACACGGACCACAAAAGTTTGAAGTACATTTATCAACAGAAGGACCTGAATTAGAGGCAATGGAGATGGCTGGAAGTACTTGAGGACATACGTCTTGAAATTAAGTACCATCTGGGTAGGGCTAATGTTGTTGCTGATGACTTAGCCGTAATAGCAGTATGGCTCGTTTGATCAAGACCCAGAGGCATCTTGCAGAGGAGATGGTCAGGCTAGAATTGAGGTAGTTTTGCAAGGTTTGGGAGCATCTTTTGCTCAGTTGAGGCTTCAGCCCACGCTGAATGAAAGAATTATAGAAGGTCAGTGGGAGGATGCAGAGATTCAGAAGATGATGGAGCAGGTTGGCGCAAGCAGATTATCAGAGTTTTAGACCAGGGATGAAGTGTTGTGGTCTGGAGAATGGTTATGTGTTCCGGATCAATCAGAATTGAGGGAGAGTATTCTTCTCAAGGCACAAGGCACTCTTATGTCTGTACATCCTGGGAGCAACAAAATGTACATGGACATCAAGCAACATTTCTGGTGGTCATGTTTGAAGCGTGATGTGGCTGAGTTTGTGGCGAGGTGCGAGAATTTTCAGCAAGTGAAAGCCGAGAATCAGAAGCCCGGAGGTTTATTGCAACCGTTACCCATTCCAGAGTGGAAGTGGGATAACATCAGTAAGGATTTCATCACGGGTTTGCCCAAGAGTTCGAAGGGTAATGATGCGATTTGGGTCATAGTCGATCGACTAACCAAATCAGCTCACTTTTTGGCAATGAAACTCACTTCGTCTATGGATAAGTTAGCCAAGCTGTATGTTAGGGTGATCGTCAGACTTCATGTTGTTCCGTTGAACATTGTGTCTGATCCAGATGCACGGTTTTCTTCACATTTCTGGAGGAGTCCTCAGGCAGCTTTGGGTACTAAGACGGATTTCAGCACCGCCTACCATCCTCAGACTGATGGGCAGACTGAGAGGGTCAATCGAGTTCTTGAGGATATGCTTCAGTGTCTGATCGATATGCAGGGTTTACCCCGACGCCCCTCACTACCGTCGACCAGTCAGCCTCGCCGCGTTCCCGAAGCCCACTCAACTTTGACAACCGCTGCCACCACCTCTCTCCCCATCGCCTACAACCTCCCAACTCCTCGCCAGCACCCCGAGCTCTCCACCCTCATCGACGGCACCTTCGCAGCCGCCCTCGCCATCGATCGCAATCACCCATCATCTCTCCGTAGGCTCCACTTTGTCTCTGCTGCTCCTACCACCTTCGAGCCTCGGTGTGCTGCTTGCCATTGCATCCCGATCGCCACCACTGCACCTTCGCAACCTCGACCTCGCTGTCTCAAACTGGTCTGGGAATCTACACTCGCTGTCTCAAAAAATGAGTTTGGTTAAAACAAGCTCACTTTTTGAAATAGCGAGTCTTGGCCAAGGAAGAAACCAAAAAATCCAAAACCAATACTCGCTTTTTGAAATAGCAAGTCTTGGCCAAGGAAGAAACCAAAAAACCCAAAACCAACACTCGCTTTCTCAGATAGCAAGTTAATTTTAACTAAACTCGCTATCTGAGAAAGCGAGTGGGTCAGTTTGGAAATTTTTTTAAAAGTGGGTCAGTTTGAAGAAAAACTTTCAAAAAGTGGGTCAGTTTGGGAAAAAATTTGAAATCTCACCTCGTTTTCTCCGGAAATCAAGAATCCCCCTCCCTTGTAATGGCGAATTAAAGCTATACAGAGAGGGGAACCTAGGGTTTGGTTTTGCCATTAGTGAATGAAAAATTCGAATTTTGGGATCTTTAAGTTTTTATAGAAATGGAAGCAGAAAGAGATGCGGGAAATGTAACAGATACATCTAAAAGCCCATTAACTTTTGTCCCACTGGGACCATCTCCACCGGTCGGATAGCTATTTGGATTGTCATTTTCAATTTAAAAAATGAGAGGTTGTTCTACACCCATAATTGCCATTTGAGTGAGCAAATATGTATATCTATATAATAAATTACAAAGAAAGCTATCAAGTGGCTCTCATTCAATCTCCCCTAAAATTAATGGCCCAAATTTAACCTCACAAAACACATTTTCCCTCCAAAAGTTCCCCCCCCCCCCCAAAACTCAAATTCAAATTCCCCCTCCAAAACAACTCATTTATTTATTTAATTATTTCTCTCTCTCTCTCTCTCTCTCTCTCTCTCTCTCTCTCTCTCTCTCTATATATATATATATATATATATATATATATATATATATATATATAGAGTCTTCTTCCGTTGCAAACGGCCGGAACGGGTCTGTTCGCACAGACCCGTGCGAACTTCGATCTGGACCGTTGGATCAAAGATCCAACGGTTCAGATTTTTTTTAATAAAATCTTGCCTTAACCCGTCGTTGGGAAGGATGGGTTAAGGCAAAATTTTATTAAAAAATATAGCCTTAACCCGTCCTTACCAAGAACGGGTTAAGACTATCTATATTCATTTTTATTTCCATTCTGTTCGTCTTCTTCGGCGATTGCTCTCGCGCTCTTCTTCTTTCTTCGACGAACCCAACCCAACGGGAAAAAAAACCCTAGCTCCGACATCTCCGTCCGCTCTCCCTCTTCTCTCCCAACTCCGAAGATCGAAACCCTACTCTTTGTGGAAGTCGAACTCCGACGATCGAAACCCTAGCTCCGAAGTCGAGCTTTGATCGAAACCCTACTCCTCCAAATCGATTGTTTGGCTTGATTTGAACCTATCTTGTAAGGTATACACTATTTCTTTACCACAATAATCTACATTTGTATTGTTTTTTTGAATTTGTGTGTAGTAAATTATTTAGAAATTGGGAAAAAAATTATATGCGTTAGTAGATTTTAGATGTAGAATCGGGTTGACTTCAAATATATTCAATTGTCGAATTATGTTGCTTGCGTTAGTAATTTGTAGAATTAGAATTGTATATACGAAATTAGTTAGAAACTTTTCAGTGCGGTTATGGTTGAAAATCCTGCAAACGACTGTAAAAAAATACGAAATTTTGTGCGTAGGTTCGTCTCACGTAGTACAAGCCACCCCAATTTGTAGAAGCGAGTTTCGACTCACGGTTCGAGAGATACGGCCGCGTATCGCTTTCGGTTGAAAAAAACCAAGTAAAGTGGTACACGGCTGTATCTCCCGAACCGTGACTCCAAACTCACTTCTAAAAGTTCGGGTGGCTTGCCCTACATGAATTCGGCCTAGTCGGAAAGTTTTATAATTTTCGGATGCCGTTTGGGCGGTTTTCTCTACTTCCTCGAATGTGAATTTTTTGACTTAGAATTTTGTAAGTGCGTTTAGAGTTTAAAACACTTCAAACCACCTCCAAAAATTACGAAACTTTGCGAGTTGGTTGGTGTCCCCTAGGAGAAGCCAACGCAACTTGTAGAAGTGAGTTTCGACTCACGGTTCGAGAGATATGGTCGCGTATCGCTTTCGGTTGAAAAAAATCATTACAAAGCGGTATACGGTCGTATCCCGCAAACCGGGAGTCGAAACTCGCTTCTACAAGTTCGGGTGGCTTGCCCTACGTGAATTCGACCAAGTCGAGAAGTTTTAAAATTTTCGGATGCCGTTTGTGAAGTTTTCTCAACTTCCTCGCATTATAAGTTTTAGACTTAGAATTTTCTAACTGCGGGTAGATTAGAAAACCCTTCAAACGACCTCCAAAAAATACGAAACTTTGTGAGTTGGTTGGTGTCCCCTATGAGAAGCCAAACCAAGTAGAAGTGAGTTTCGACTCACGGTTCGAGAGATACGGCCGCGTATCACTTTCGGTTGGAAAAAATCATTATAAAGCGGTATACAGTCGTATCTCGCAAACCGGGAGTCGAAACTCACTTCTACAAGTTCGGGTGGCTTGCCCTACGTGAATTCGACCAAGTCGAAAAGTTTTGAAATTTTCAGATGCCATTTGTGCGGTTTTGCTTCAATTGCTCAAATGAGAAGTTTTTGACTTAGAATTTTTTAAAAAACGGGCCGATTAGAAAACACTTCAAACGACCTCCAAAAAATACGAAACTTTGCGAGTTGGTTGGTGTTCCCTATGAAAAGTAACCCGAAGTTGTAGAAGTGAATTTTGACTCACGGTCTGAGAGATACGGCCACGTATCGATTTTGGTTGGAAAAAAAACAACTAAAGCCGGTACACGGCCGTGTCTCGCAAACCGTGACTCAAAACTCGCTTCTACAAGTTCGGGTAGCTTGCCCTACGTGAATCCAACATAGTCAGAAAGTTTTATAATTTTCGGGTGCCGTTTGCGCGGTTTTCTCAACTTCCCTGCATGTGAATTTTTTGACTTAGAATTTTGTAAGTGTGGTTAGAGTTTAAAACACTTCAAACCACATCCAAAAAATACGAAACTTTACGAGTTGGTTGGTGTCCCCTATGAGAAGCCAACCCAAGTTGTAGAAGCGAGTTTCGACTCACGGTTCGAGAGATACGGCCGCATATCGCTTTCGGTTGAAAAAAACTCAAATTAAGTGATACACAGCCGTATTTCTGGAACCGTTAGTAGAAACTGACTTGTACAAGTTGTGGTGGCTTGCGCACTTATAAAAACACCAAATACAACGGTTTAGTACCCCTAACTGTTCTCCTTTTCACGGTTTCTTAGGTATGGACAGTTTCGAAGGAAGTTCTGTTGCCGGAGATAAATTTGTTCGTGCACAACAAATTGGCGAGTATCTTCCTCATGTTGACGAGCACCTAAAACCGAAGATTGGTATGACATTTCCCACTCTTGAGGATGCGGAAAAATTTTATTCATCATATTGCAAATGTGCGGGAATCTCTATGCGTAAGGGTGGAAATAAATATAAGGGAAACGATGTAGTGGATAAATCATACGTTTGTAATAAAGCTGGGAAGTCACCGAATAGCCATAATGAAACTAGACGAGGTACAACTTCTAGAACGGGTTGCAAAGCTTTCGTCCGTGTCAAAATAAACCCACAAAGTAATTCACAAAGTAATTCGTGGATTCTTTATTCGTTAAATGAAGCACACAATCACAAATTTACTTCACCCGGTAGACGTCACTTGCTACCTCGAAACCGTAAATTGACTAAGACAGATAAAAATGTAATTGGTCAACTTACCGAAGCTAATGTCCCTGTATGCAAACAAATGCTATTCTTTGAAGGTGCAAGTGGAGGTAATGAGAAAATTGGATTCACCAAAACCGATGTAAGAAATCTCAGGAGAGATGAGATGGAGGGTTTAAAAGGACACGACGGACAAATGCTACTTGAGTTTTTTGAATCCAAAAAGGAGACCGATCCCTTATTCTATTTTGATTACCAATGTGATCCCGAAGGGCGATTGTCACATTGTATCTGGGTGGATGGTATCGCTAGAAAGAATTACGAAGTATTTGGGGATGTTCTCTGCTTTGACGCTACCTACAACACAAACCGATACGGGATGTTGTTCGTACCATTTGTTGGATTCAACCATCATTGGCAATCAATATTCCTAGGTTGTGGGTTCATCCCCAATGAGAAGACATCCTCATTTGAGTGGTTCTTTGAAAAGTGGCGTGCTGCAATGCCATGTGATCCGATCAATATCGTGACAGATGAGGATCGTGGGATAACTTCTGCAATTTCCAAAGTTTTCCCAATCACGTCACATAGATATTGCATTTGGCATATTTTGGATAAGCTACCGCATGAAGTTCGAATGCCGAATAACGTTGATGAGTTCAGGGATGCTTTGAAGACTATTATTTAAACGGCGGAATTTAAAACAGAATTCGAACAGAAGTGGAAAAATTTGATCTCCCAGTACAAACTGGAGAATAACAAATGGTTGAAGGAAAAATTTGAGATCCGTGAAAAATGGGCCCCCGTGTACGCAAGAGACTCATTTTGGGGGGCATGTTGAGTACCCAACGTAGCGAATCGCTACATTCATCCTTGAAGCACCATACTCATAAAAAGTACTCACTACATGAATTTGCCGTCATCTTTGATCGACTCTTAGTAAAACAAAGACACGATGAACTTAAAGAAACACATCGTAATCGCGAGGAGCGGCCAAAATTGAAGATCGAATGGGCATTAGAGTCACAAATGGCAGGGACATACACTTTGAAGATTTTCTACAAATTTCAATAAGAAGTTGTCAAAAGCTTATTACTTAATGTGAGTTTAATTGCGAGTATGGATACACCGGATAGTGCAGCTTATTCTGTAACAGTTTGTGAAAATTCAGAACCGGGGAGGGTGATTTCTTATTGTAAAATCACTGAAATTGCTAAATGCCCTTGTTCCATGTACTACATCGTAGGCATTCCCTGCAAACATCTACTGGCAGTTATTTGGTTCACAGGTCACGCGGCCGTATCTCTCGAACCGTGAGTCGAAACTCGCTTCTACAAGTTGGTGTGGCTTGTACTACGTGAGACGAACCTACTCGGAAAGTTTCGTATTTTTTTACGGTCGTTTGCAGGGTTTTCAACCATAACCGCACTGAAAAGTTTCTAACTAATTTCGTATATACAATTTTAATTCTACAAATTACTAATGCAAGCAACATAATTCGGCAATTGAATATACTTGAAGTCAACCCGATTCTACATCTAAAATCTACTAACGCATATAAACTTTTTCCCAATTTCTAAATAATTTACTACACACAAATTCAAAATAATAATACAAATGTAGATTATTGGGGTAAAGAAATAGTGTATACCTTACAAGATAGGTCCAAATCAAGCCAAACAATCGATTTGGAAGAGAACTAGGGTTTCGATTTCGTATCGAAGAGGGGAAGAGAAACTAGGGTTTCGATTTTGTAATTGGGAGGAGGGGGGAGCGGGGGTAAGTGGATCGATTTGGGTTTTCGACGAAGGATTTGGGTTTTTTTTCCGTTGGGTTCGTCGAAGAAAGAAGAAGAGCGCGAGAGCAATCGCCGAAGAAGACGAACAAAATGGAAATAAAAATGAATATAGATAGCCTTAACCCGTTCTTGGTAAGGACGGGTTAAGGCTATATTTTTTAATAAAATTTTGCCTTAACCCGTCCTTCCCAACGACGGGTTAAGGCAAGATTTTATTAAAAAAAATCTGATCTTTGATCCAACGGTTCAGATCGAAGTTCGCACGGGTCTGTGCGAACAGACCCGTTCCGGCCCGTTTGCAACGGAAGAAGACTCACACACACACACACACACACACACACATATATATATATGGAAACATGGACTTTTATATCCCAATTTATAATTATTTTTCACCATATACTAATGGAAACATGGACTTTTATTTACAACTAATTATTGTCATACTATTCAAACTTCAGCTATATAATTGTTGATTTACTGTTTACAAGACTTTTCATATACTGTATCATTCTGAAGACGTGCCGTAGGCACGTGGCCACGGGAAAATCTAGTAATAGTATATTAATAGTGTATAATAGTGGTTATATAATTATAATAGTGTATATAGACATAAATATATGTATAATATATATATACATATATATACACTATTATATATACATAAATATATTCAAATTTAGGGAGAAAAGAGAAAAAAATGTGGTGATGGGACATTTGGCAATGCCATTTAGTTTGCCAAATTTGAGGGAAAAATGACAATTCCCAAATTTGGCAACAAAATTGACATACCGGTGTGGAAAATTTTTGCCATTTAAATTGCCAAATATAAAAATGACAACCCAAATGGTCACCCGGTGAAAAAGCTCTAATGTAAAGGTCTCTGTTTACAAAAACTATGGCCCATTACCATGATGAAAAATTAGCTTAAAGATTTATACCCCACTAACCAGTCTATACTCTATAAACTTGATAAAAAGTTATGAGAAATTGATTATAATTTTATTAAGAATGTATGCAGCACCTTTGAACATGCCAAATCATTTCTAACCGAGCTTTGTGCGCAAACTTTGGCTTGAATGACACATGAGACTTGGCTTGAATGAACATGCCAAATCATCTTCACTGTATTACATGAATTTTTAGATACATGAGAGTTGGTTAAAATTGTAATACATCAGTTTATGAAGTAAATTTTTTATGATACATTATCATCTCTAAAAGTGTACTGATAATGTCTGAATAGAACATTAGAAGATTGTCAGAATGTTCTCCAGATCTCCTTGACAGTCAACACAATAACTTACTGCCTCCTGCCCCCGCGTCTCCCTACTTGTTTGCACTCTTCGAACATACAAACAAGCCAAAGTTATGAAAAAATTTATTTAGACAATTGTAGTTGTTGGATATATATATAGTCCCTGTGCGTAGGGCCGGCCCAGGCCCAGAGCAGGTCGGGCGATCGCCCAGGACCCAATTTGAAAGAGGAGCACAAAATCTAATTATTATAACGGGAAAATATCTATACTATTATTAAGCAAAGCCCTATTTTGGTGGCTTTTTACTGTTATGCCCCCATATACATAAAAAGCTAAAAAAATATATAAGGTTAATTTTGTAATTTTCACTTCACATTTAAAGTCTCCATAAAATTTTGTTCCCTCCGTCTCTTCCTCTCCCTCCATCGAATCCGTGCATTGCACGTGCATATCCCCAGTGCAAATTGCACGTGCTAACCCATAAAACGTACATTGCACGTGCGGATTACTAGTATTATTAATTCTAATGTGTTGGTTTGGCCAAGTTGTTGAAGGCACTGGATTTAGGCTTTGGTAGGGTCTAGGTTCAAATCCCACAGCCATCATTTTTTATTTTTTTTTATTTTGTTTCACTACCCTTTTTACATTATTATCTTTAATTCGTTGACTAATTTTCTTAATAATCACCATTAATTTTACTTCTCAAATAATCTTTATTGTCTTACTAATTTACATAATCACCATTAATTTTACTACTCAAAATAATCCTTAATTATCTCTAATGTCTAATATTATAACGGGAGAAGGCCTTAGTGTCATTTGTAAATCTATCAACGCGTGTGACGTATGTACATAACTAATATGAAGAAGGGTTTCAGATTCGAGTCTCACTACATCAGAGTTTTTATTTATACTTTTAAAAAAATTATTAAGACGTGCATCACACGTGTAAATTACTAGTTGTATATAAAATTTGAAGTAAATTCGACAAATTTTAACCATCCAACATAGGACCTAAAAGTAAAGTAAATATAGACCACTTATAAAATGTAATTATAGACCTAAAAATAAAGTAGATATAGACCCCTTATAATATTATTTGTTATAATTTAAATTTTCAAGCTTTTTTTCATACATTTAAAGACTACTTACCAACTCTGTTTTATTAGTCTCATCACTGTTGTCGGTTGTTTGAAATCATCTGTGGAATGAATATGTTTGATCATAGATATAGTTTTATGTTTTAATGGGAATGACCATTATCTTTGACTTACTGATGAGATCAAATCATTGTTCTTAAATCTCATGGATTTAATTATTTAGGATATTGTGTTTATAGTTAGAATGAAAATATAATGACTAGGTTAGTTCATTTCTTTTCTGATCAATTCCTCTATTTGTACAGGTTTGGGCTAGCAAAGAAAAAGGAAAAATAGAAGTGATAGAAAGAACAGCAACATGTAAGTTCTCTACACTGGTGATAAATATATGGCTTTTATAGATTTTGTTTCTCTTAACTTTCATGATCTTATGTTTAGTAGTTGTTAGTACTATGGTAATCAAAAATCTTAGTCGATACCAAGAAGCATTGGCTGAGTTGGACTGGAAATATGAAACACTACTCCCAACATGTTCAATATTACCGATAAATGACAGCCGATATCCGATGGTAGTCAATACTTTCACTGGTATTGAGTTTTGGCACCATGACCGGTACCATATGGTTCGTCCACATGTTGGAAAGATTTGGATCTGTCTTTTGATTGCACCTAGAAGTACAGGGGGAGACTTTACTTTTCTTGATCATGAATACAATTTTCAGATCCTCTTTCTATAAATTATGATGGTACCATGGTTTGATGCAGTCTTTCAACCTTGGTAATATGGGGTTTTATGCACCCCTTGTTAGAAAAACTGAGGATCTTGTTGAGTCTTAGACACAATCAGTGCAAACCACAAAGCAAAACTAGATCGCACCAATCACACAAAGAACACAAGAATTGTCTTTGTTGGGGCTTTTGCCTTAATCTGGGGGAGGAAGAACCGATTTGTCATTTCAATTAGAGAAAATACAAGAATATTACAATTCTTACCACGACCCTCTTTCAAACCTACCTGGAACTTGGTTGCTATTTATAATGGAGAAATCTCTCACCCTCTCTGATGAAGTACTCTATTCTTCTATTTGGCACTCAATAGAATCATCTCATACTAGGAGTTATTACAATTGTTTATATATAGATCTAGAGAAACCCTAGTTTGGATGTCTTGATACAATAGCCATCCGATGTATACTGAAGAGATAAACATACAATTAGAGTCGTATGATCTAATTAGACGACGAAGTGGGCTTCAATCAAATGAACAAACCCAGACCCAAAAAATCCTTCAGCACCGCGGACGGTTGACCGCACATAGTTGCGTTCGACCACAACTCCCAGACCATCGACCCGAGAAGGTGACAGTAGATCGCACGGTCGACTGTCCCTTTCTCTGTTGACTGCTGCTGCTGCTGACTGTTTCTCCTTCTCTTCGATCTTTCGCTCTGAACTCTCTACGTGTATCACCATTTTTTCTTCACACCGAATAAGTATGCAAGACATAACCCCCCCCCCCCCCCACCCCCAGCAAAAAAAACAATAAAACGTGACCATTATATTATATATTTTTAATATATATATAAATAAAAGGTTTCTCTAAAGGGCACAAATTTTTTTCTTTGCTCCGAGCTTTAAATACCTCAGGACCCGCCCACATGTTGCAAGGTTCAGAGCCGGGCCTAATTCAAAAGTCATCATCCGTAAGTTTTTTTACCATGTAGTTCCAATCACATACAATCAAATTAGCATTTGGCCACATATTCATTTGAAATCTAGTGTTAGATATGTTTTGGTAGCCAAAACTTCCTGCACCCGCAGCTGCTGCAATAAACTTCCTGCACCAATTGCTGCTGCATTTTAATCAGATTTATTGTAATCAGATTTATTGCTAATTTGATGGTGCACCCGCAGCTGCTAACTTCCTGCACCAACTGCTGCTGCATTTTAATCAGATTTATTGCTAATTTGATGGTGCACAGTGCACGTACAACACTGATGGCATGAGGTGGGGCCCACTCTGGTGGGGTGTGTTGCGGTGCGACTTTTTATTGCCACGTTAGCAAAAGCCGTTCCCCTGCGTTTACCAGGAAAACAGCTGGAGATCCTTTTACATCTTGTTCCGTGATCAGTTACATCTTTGACCTCAATCTTTGTTTCAATTACACTCTTACTAGTATTATACACGTGCTGTGCACGTGAGAAAAATTGGCGGTGGGAAATGAAAAGGGCAAAAAAAAATTCTACCAGCACGTACATTGCACGGATTGGGTTATTGACAAATTACACTAAGGCCTTCTCCCATTATGGTAGTAGAGATCATTGTTTTTCAGCACATGTATAAAATTATCTAGAAGATCGTACACTCTACTCAGACATATATTTACATGCTAAAATTTTCAGGTTTATAATACGGTACTATCATACAAGCTATTTAGGCTATTCAAAGTTTGTATAACTGCTAGGTTAAAATTTCGAAGTTGTTAGGATTGAGAGAATTGCAAGTGTATTCAGACAAAGCTGAATTGCCGGAGGTTGAGTTGAAGCATCAGTGAAATTATTTCAGGTTTAATTTTCCTCTCCCCACCTCACACACACACACACTTTATTGGCTTAATATTTCTTGTTCTTCCAAAGGTTTATTTATACGTACTAAAGTAAGCACAGTATTATTTTTTCCATATAGTTTTTTTATTCTTGTAACAACCAAAAAAAATGTTGTATTTATTGTGCACATCATCCTCTATTTTAACACATTTATTGTTCCATAATACACTGATACCAACCTTCCATATCATTGCTGTTAATTTCAGTGTGGGAGCAAACAGATGATTTATAGATTCTTCTAAAAACATTAAAAGCAAACCTTCTGACTTCTTGCCGGTGTTAACCGTTTCTTGATGCTGTCGCTAAACTGCTAAAAGTTCGAAACACCGGGATTTTTCCCGGCGACGAACTCTCCGATGCTAATCAAGAAGATTATGAAAGAGTTTTTGTGGAAAAAAATACTGATTACCTTTTTTATGGTGGGGGTAGAGGGGGTATTTATAGTCGCTTTTGGAAATAATTTCAAGATAATTATTTATCTCTACTTCCAAGTGTTTTTGGATAACATGTAGAGTTTAAATTCCTTCTTGATAAGAGATTTGGTTTAAACCTTCTCCTAGAGATAATCATAAATTTAAATAACACTTTAAATGTCCTGGGTTTATTCATAATGGGTTGTCACCCTGACCCAATAAGAAAGACCTGTTTTTAAGCTATTGGGCTTGGAAAAGACCCAGTTCCCATTTTCGGACCTGTTTACATGTGAAATTACCGTTTTACCCCAGAGAACTTTACGATTTGGGCCCGATTTGGTTCTATTTTTATCCATATCACAAGCCCCCACTCCCGAAAACTGAGTTTCACAGCCTTTGAGGAGTACTTTGCCCGTTTTTAATGGCTCATTGAATTTATCGGTGTTCTCGAGGACGTTTAAAGCTCGCTTGGAGTGTAACGATGCTTTCCTGAGTTTTTAAAATACTCAGAATTATTTTAAGAATTTTTTGAATTTTTTGTGATTTTTTTTCCTTTCAATTTTTAATCAGTTTTTGAATTTTTTTATTCAATTTCCGAATTTTAATAATTAATCTTCAAAATTTTTAATTAAGTATTCTATATTTAAAAAAAAAATCAAAAAAAAAATTCAGAGTTAATTTTTTTTCTTCCGAATTAATAATTATTTTTAGAATTTTTAATTAACTTTTTAGAATTTTAAATTATTTTTCAGAATTTTTAAATAATTAATTCAATTTAATAATTAAATAAAAGAATTAAATCAAAGAATTTACCTCGTTTTAATCACGACCGTTGATCACGAGATGGCTTGCGTGCTGATGAGATAGAGTGTCATGATGAAAGGATCTGATGATCAGGTGATGCGGCGCAATTTGAGGCATTGATCAAGATTAAGCTCCGCACTAATGCGCCAATGAAAGAGGGGGGAACGTGGCAAGATCTAAGCCACTGATCATGATCAAGCGCGCATCAGAATGTAGAGTTTTTCTTCTATTTCTGCTTCAAGGACGAGTTTGCTCGATTCTTAGCACCGAACGACGTGGATAGCTCGGCTGAGCGACACGTGTGCTTTGACCGTTTGACCATTGACCAGTTAACATTTTTGCGTGATTTTGCATTCAGGGACACGTTTGCTTGGTGCCTGTCTCCAAATGTTGATAGGGGTTCGGCAAGGCAACACGTGTCCCGTTGACCGTTGATCATTTGACTAGTCAACGATTTTGCGTGATTTCACGTTTGGGGACACGTTTGCTCGGCGCCTGTCTCCGAACGCTGAAGATGGTTCGGCGAGGCGACAAGTGTCTCGTTGATCGTTGACCAGTTAACATTTTTGTGTGATTTCACGCTCTGGGACACGTTTGCTCAGTGCCTATCTACGAACATTGATAGTGGTTCGGCAAGGCAACACGTGTCCTGTTGACCATTGACTAGTCAACGTTATTGCATAATTTCGCGCTCGGGGACACGTTTTCTCAGAACCTGCCACCGAAGTGCTTAGGTGGTTCGGCTGGGTGACACGTGTCACGTTGATTGTTGACCATTGACCAGTCAACGTTTTTGCATGATTTCAGGCACGGGGACACATTTCCTCGGCACCTTTCCGAACATTGATAGTGGTTCGACAAGGCGACACGTGTCTCGTTGACCTTAAACCATTGACCAGTCAACGTTATTATTTGATTTCGCACTCGGGGAAATTTGCTCGGAACCTGCCAATGAAGTGCTTAGGTGGTTCGGCTGGGCGACACGTGTCCCGTTGACCGTTGACCAATCAACGTTTTTGCGTGATTTCGCGTTCGGGGACACGTTTGCTCGATGCCTATCTCCAAACATTAATAATGGTTCGGCATGGCGACACATGTCTCGTTGACCATTGATGGTTGACCAGTCAACGTTTTTGGGTGATTTCGCATTCGGGGACACATTTGCTCGGTGCCTGTCTCCGAAAGTTGATAGTGGTTCGACAAGGTGACACATATCCCGTTGACCGTTGACCATTGATCAGTCAACGTTTTTGCGTGATTGCGCATTCGGGGACACGTTTGCTTGGCGCCTATCTCTGAACGTTGATAGTGGTTCGGCAAGGCGACACGTGTCCTGTTGACCATTGACCACTAACCAGTCAACATTTTTGTGAGGTTTCGCACTCAGGGACACGTTTGCTCAGAACCTACCACCGAAGAGCTTAGGTGGTTCATCTGGGCAACACGTGTCCTGATGAACGTTGACCGTTGACCATGGACCAGTGAACAATTTTGCGTGAATTCGCATTCGGTGACATGTTTGCTCTTCGCTTGTCTCCAAACGTTAATAGTGGTTCAACAAGGTGACACGTGTCCCGTTGACCATTAACCGTTGACCAGTCAATATTTTTGCGTGATTTCTCGCTCGGGGACATGTTTGCTCGGTTCTTGGCACCGAACAACGTGAATAGCTCGGCTGAGCGACACGTGTGCTTTGACCATTTGACTGTTGACCAGTAAACATTTTTGCGTGATTTTGCATTCGAGGACACGTTTGCTCGGTGCCTGTCTTCGAACGTTGATAGTGGTTTGGCAAGGCGACACGTGTCCCGTTGACCGTCGATCAGTCAACAATTTTGCGTGATTTTGCATTTGGGGACACGTTTGCTTGGTGCTAGTCTCTGAACGTAGATAGTGGTTCGGCAAGGCGACACGTGTCCCGTTGACCATTGACCGTTGACCAATCAATGATTTTTCGTGAATTCGCATTCGGGGATACGTTTGCTCGGAACCTGCCACCGAAGTACTTAGGTGGTTCGGCTGGGCGACACGTATGTTGTTGACCGTTGATCAGTCAACATTTTTGAGTGATTTCGCGTTTGGGGACACGTTTGCTCGACGCCTATTTTCGAACATTGATAGTGGTTCGGCAAGGCGACAAGTGTCCCGTTGACCGTTAACCGTTGACGTTTTTGCGTGATTTCGCGTGCGGTGACACGTGTAATATCCCGGTCGGATATTATATTTGTATTATTCTTATTTTTAAAATTAAAATATTTCTTATGGAAATTAATTAGTTTTAATTAATAATCATTATCTGTATATATATACTAGTAAGTATATATAAGTATTGTATCGATTTTGTGCACTTGTACAAAACCAAGTGATATGTACTTTTGAGAAAATATCTATAATATCCCGGTATGATATTAAAAATTATTTTTTAATTATTATTTTATTTTAATTTTAATTTTATTTTCAGAATTGAAATATTTTTGGGGAATATTACCCGGTTTAATTAATAAACATTATATATATATATATATATATATATATATATATATATATATATATATACTAGTATGTATATATCTGTATTGTATCAAATTGGTACTGAAATCTTCCGAGCCGATAATAAAATCATTATTATTATTATTATTTTATTTTATTCTCCGAATTAAATTATTTTTGTACAGTTTGTTTGGTTTGATGAGTAAGAATTATCGGTATATATAGATGTATATACGTATATGTATTGTATCGATTTCATACGTTTGTACGAAATCATGTAGTATGTGTTTTTGGACAAAAAATATCTTTTTATCATGATTGATCTTAGAATCAATGTCTAGAATTTAATTGGGAGGGATAAACATAGGTTATATGATTATTAGAAATACAATTTGTATTAATAGGTGTTATTCCTTCTCTCCTAAGCTAACTCACTTGCACTCACCCTCACCCCTCTCCCTCACCCATAGTGGCCAGCCATTTTCCAAATGCCAAAGGTGCCAAGCTCTAAAGCTCATACACTCACCCTCTCATACACTCACACCCCCATCCTCCTATAACCTTTCCCTTCACCCTTTGCCTCATTTGCCAAGAAAAAAAAATAGAAGAGCAAAAGAAAGAAAGAATAGTTTTAACTAGAGAGTTCTCAATTGTAGGTTCAAGTAGTAAACGCTAGGAGGAAGGAGAAGGAAAGCTAGCTAGTTATTCATACTCAGTAAAAAGGTGGGGGGTTTCTCTTTTTAGTTTATTTGTTGTTGTTTTTTAGGTTGTTTTCTTTTTTGTATGTTAAGTTTTTAAGAACAACTTGGACTAAAGATTTTGTGCATATGAGTAGTGTGAATCAAATGATCACATGAAGAGGTTGTGTCACGTCCCGCTTTCCAAAAACACGGAATACGAGCGCGTGACAAAGCCCAGCGAATGATTTTCATCATTCATGAGCTATAGGATCGACTCAGCATCATAACAAGAATATAATAAAATGTACACAACCATGCATGCATGAACAATTTATTAATAAACAGAAAACAATTGAAACAAAATAATAATATCCCAAACAGTTTTCAAATCTGGATCAAAAGATAAAACTCGGGACTATAAGCCCGTTACAAGATTCAAGTAGCAAAAGAAATAAATAACTAAAAAAAAAACATTTAAAGCAAGTCTTTTCTCCAAGCGAAGCCTAGAACGTCTGCTCACTTATTCCAGTAGGCAATTCATCTCCAAAGTCTGTATATATATATATATAAAAAAGGAAAAAAATAGAGAAAATAAGATAAACACCCTTAGTGCAAGTTAGGGCCGCAAGTAGTACAAGCAAGGGTATGAAAACAAGTAAAAGAAATGTGGAACAAAATTTGAAATCAAGAATGTATAACATAATATAATAGGGATGCAACAAGTAGTGGGATTCAAGAAACTAGCTAGCAAGAAAGACAACTCAAGTGACAAGATTGGGTAACAAATACTAGCAGTAGGACAAGTGGCTAGTGAACATGTAATGGTACCAAGAATCAAGTAACAAGTATCACATACAAGTGTCAAGTAACAAGTAACAAGTTTCAAGTAACAAGTCTCAAGTAACGAGCATCAAGTAGGGTATCAAGTGTGTACAAGTGACAAGTTAATCTTAAGTCTAATGTTTAATTCTATCTAGGTAGCACTTCATGTATCCATACTTTTACTACATGGTTGCTACATACAATCAGTTATGTTTAGGCCTAGTTGTGAATTTTATAGGGCAGTGTACTCAGGTATCCAGTATCAATCAAGCCATGCTCATGAATCGAGTAATCATATAACTAGTTCATGTGTCAAGTTATAACAAGACAAGTCATGAATCAAATATATACTAGTTCATGAATCAAATAATAATATACTAGTTCATGAATCAAATAATATACTAGTTCATGAATCGAATAATAATATAACTAGTTCATGAAGCATGTATCAAGTGGAAAACACGGGCCCCCTTCCGAGTACACTTACCTATATTATCCACTACTATGGTCTTTTCCTTAAACCCTGACTTATTATTTGTTATTATCATCAATCAAGCATGAAAGTGTGCGAAACAGGTCAAGTAAACATGATCAAGAACATGGAACAAGTTTAAGATAATTATAAAGCATATTCGAGGGTCAACACAAATTAAGATTATAAAAAACTACGAGAATTTCAGTTCTGGACAGCATGACGTTGCTGCACCAAAACTGCGATTTCCGTTGCTACAAGATAGCAAATGTGGATCTGTCAAAATGCATAAAAACTAGACTCCTGCCCGGTTCCAACGCATATAATTAAGACACATAAAAGTTGTAGTAATTGATGTCAAAATAGCAAACTATATAGCATTTGTGTTCAGCCAGAATTTGTAAAACTGAGTTTATACATATGAAACAGGGTTGAAACTTCATTAATTAATTTTGAAAAAATTAGGGAATGTTCTATAGGGTTTCTAGTATCATCATGTAAAATTTAAGGCCATTTAATTACTGGTAGCATAGTTAAAATAATTGTAAACCAAAATGGTGCAGCAGTTTTTATAAATCTATGATTACAGACACAGCAGTAGTAAAACTGTGATATTTCCTACACCGTAACTCGAAATTCGAAAATTCTGGATGTTATTGGCGACTAGACACTTGGGGATACATTTCATATTCAGGAGTCAAGTTCAGATTTTGGTTTTATCGAGGTCGAAACAGCAAGCCAAGATAGAACAGAAACCAAATAAATCACTTTTTGTATGAATGAATCAAGATTTTACTAGTTCTGAATAAGTGTATCAACGAAGGGTTGTGACTCTTAGATCATGTGATAGATAAGGCGAAACATGAGATCATCAACGATAAATAAAGAGGAGTGACATTTACAATCTACTTGCAGTATTTTCAAAGAAAAACTTGTACTAGAAAACAAAATGTACAAGAAGATACTTGTCTTGGGGTGTAGACGATGAATCCGACAAAAGTGTAATGGAAATGGATCCCAGGCAACGAGCACAATCGGCACGGATCTTTATGAGATGATCAAGATCAATACGATCAACGGTTGAGAATCGATCTGATAAAGATGATCACGATCGGATTGGATGGCTGAGATCTGCTAGGCGATGTGATGGTCAGATCTGGTGATGAAGGCTCCGATCTTGATGAGATCGTTTGGCCCAGATCGAGAGATCCAGATCAGATCAGATGGAGGGCTGAGAACAAATCAGATGGTGATGATCAGATCGGATATGATCTTGAGGAGATCCGATGGTTGGGATTCAAAGTCACTTCTCCCTTTCCCTCCTACTTCTTCAGCGACAGAGAGAGGGATAGCTCCGACGGCGGTGACTGTGGGCGACAGAGGCGGCGACTGGTAGTAGCATCGAGGGAAGCTCGACACAGGAAGGAAGCGGCAGTTGACGAGGCGACAACAGTGGTGGCGGCACTCTGTTCATGGTGGGAAAAACAGGGCAATGGCGAGATGGGTGCTTTCGAGCGGCTGTCGTGCTGTCATTGCTGTCGAAGAGAAGAGGGAGACGGGGCTGGGGGCAGCGTCGCGAGGAGGGCGGCGCAACCAGGGACGAGGGAGAGATGAGAGATCGGGAGGAAGGGGCAGAGGAGCACAGGGCGGCAAGGAGGTGGGTGTTGCCGCGGTCGCTGAGGGGCGCCGCGACGCTGAAAAGGGGTTGGCGATGTGAGCGACGCGGCCAGGGGGCACAGGCAGCCATGGTGGGATGGGTTGAGGGGAAAGGCAGAGGAGGAAGAAGGTATAGGTGGCTGGTGTTTTAGGTTAAAACAGTAGGGGGTAGGGTTAGGTTAGGTTTAGGGTAGGTTTAAATATATAGGGTAACGGGTTTTAGGTTATTGGGTAGAAATCCAATAAGATCGTGGGTATAGGGTTTTTGGGGTAAAAAAAACAAAATCCAATAGGAAAAATAGAGTTTTAGGATTTAAAATCCAATAAGAGCTTAAAATGAGTTTTCAAAAAATATACGTATAAACATACATCAAATCGAATAATAAAATACAATTAAATAAGTATATTCGGGCTTTACAAAAAAAATATAATACTAATAATAACAATAATAAAAATAGCAAAATCATAAGGATAAGATAATAATAACGATAATAATAATAATAATAAGATTATATAAAAAAAATATACATTTATCAAAATAACCCAAAAGCAATAATACATTTAAATTTAAATTGAGTAAAAATACAAATAACCGATCAATTAGGAACATAAATTAAATTATGCCATTATTCGAACAAAATATAGTTTTCGGTTAGAAAACGCTTTAATAAAATATCGAAACAAATTTCAAAACAAAGTGAATTTTAATTAGTCAAAATATAGGAAATATTCAGCAAATATGTATTTGGGAAAACAGGACTTACAGGTTGAATGGTAGAACTCAAATAAAACAACGTAAAGATTGAGTCTTTTGTGAACATTTGTTGTTAATTGTTATTATGGTTATTGTTGTTCTCATTTTTTTTCAACTTGGACTAAGAATCATGTGCATATGAATAAGGGTGGATCAAATGAACACATAAAGAAATTGAATGGTGGAACTCAAACAAATTGTTGTTATTTTTATCATTGTTGTTATTATTATTAATAAAATATGAACACATGGTTTATTGTAAATAAAATATAACAACTTGGACTAAATCCATGTGCATATAAGAATAGATGAATCATACATGATTAAAGTGGAAAACTTAATTAGAACACTAAAAGATTAGTTTTAGTTGTATGTGTAACTTCTAGTTCATAAAAAAAGTGGACTTTTTAATATGTAGAACTTCTAAAGCATGAAAGATAAAGTCTTTAGTAGTTTTCGTGTGTTTATGTAACACTCCGCAAAATTGAAAATGACAATTCTGCCATCGTATGTTACGCACGTGTATTTTTTACCATTACTGGTAATATTTGTAATGTGTTTCACTATGTATTTTGGATTCCGACTATTTATACATTTTCCGTTTCTTAAAATTCTATTTGAGTCAACTCAAATAGTAAATTTCAATCTTTTGTATTTTACGTGTTTCATACGTGTTATTGATACACGTATCGATTACGTATTTTCTCACCATTACGTGTAATATTTTGATGTGTTTAAATGATTTATTTCATGAATTTTTCAAATTCATTTTTATAAATAGAAATTCATTTTTCTCTCATTTTGATTTAAATACTTTTATACGTACAATGCACGTGTTTTCAATGTACATATTGATTACATTTTCGGATGCGTATATTAAATATATTTTTCTAATATTGTATTCCGATTATTTATAAATATTTTTCCGTTGATAAAGTCGAATTTTGTATTTCAGACACGTGTTTGCAGTGCACGTATTTAGGCGTATTCTTTTCAAAATGAAATTTTGAAGTATTTATATGTTTATTTTATTTGTGCATGAAAAACTATAATTTTATATGCAGTCTTATATATTATATACATATATTTTAATTTAAATAAAAATAATTAATTTTGTGAATTGTGTGCAAGTGCAATACAGGTGCACGTGTTTGGGAATGGAGAAGGTGGTCGGCTGTTTATTTTGGAGTGGAGGGAAGTTCAATTTTTGAAATATGGAGTGGAGTTAGTGGGTTTGATTGATGGGTAGTTAATATAACTATCCCCTGATCTCTTATATAATACCCCTAATACACACCTTCTCCTCATTCCTCCTTCTTCCTTCCCTGTGCTCTGCCGAAAAACTAATCCACAACAAATCCTTTGTTTCTCCACTAAATTCCACCATACCAATGTATGTGTGTGTGTGTGTGTATATATATATATATATACTTATACTCTTTTACACTTTCTCCTCATCTTTTTCCTTCTTTCCTCCTCTGTCAAATCCGAAGCCCAAACCATCCAGCATCTCCCTGTGCTTCTCCACCTACTTGCTTATCCACTCAATATCACCATGCATATATATATATATATATATATATATATATATATACACACACACACACACACACACACACACACACACACACATACACACACACACACACATATATATATATATATATGTAGATGTGAGTGTGCCATGAGTCGGCCACTGTTCATGAGAAGTGCTTTCTCTGTTGCCTTGGCCGAATTGAAATTTTGAGACTTTCTTTGTGCATGGAATTCAAGGTGGCGAAGCGGAGTTCTCTTGGAGCTTTTGAAGGAGTTCTTGCTACTAGGAGCTTTTCATTCTAGGAATTCAATTGCTAGTATACTCTTACATAAGGTGGGTGTTTCTAAAATTCTTTCTAAATTAGCAGTATGATGCATGCTAGTGATGAATGGTTTATTTGCTAGATTTTAATTGGTATAATGAAAGTAGATTGCATGCTAGTTGATGTAGAAATTAATTGCTAAATTTTGATTGGTATGTTAAAAGTAGAATGCATAATTTCATTTTAAATTAAAGTATGATGTGTTGAATTAATATCATGATTCACATAAGTGGCTAGAACTCGTGTTGAATCATAAATATTTATTGGTGAAATGAGAATTGATGCATGTTAGAATAACAGTTAAAATAATGCAACATGTATGAAAAAAGATTTTTTGATGCTAGTGTAGAATTAATCTCATTAGTATGTATTTTTATGAGTATAGAAATTTTTTATGAAGAAGTTTTGATGAAAAACAACATTTTATTTGAAAATTGATATATATGTTTTCTAATGCAATTTAGGAAGAAACTTTTGGTACATTCTCAAAAAGAGAATTTTAATAAGTTTAAATAAATATACTATACTGTAATTTTGAAAGAAAATGTTCTGGAAAAGAATTTAGTTTTTGAATGGGTACAAATTGATTTAAAGATCGAATTTATTAAAGGAAAATTAATTACAGTGCGATTTACACAAAAAGTAATTAACCAATTTCATTTCAGTTAGTCACCCAAGACCATTTGGTCTTCGGGTGCATTTCTGGTGCGTTACTGTAGCTCAGCGGAGCATTTGGTCTTGGGTTCGAGTCTCTCAAGAGACTTTGTTTTTTTTCCCCTCCAAAATTCGATTTTAATTCAAAACCGAGAACCAAACCTTAATTATAAATAAAGTTTCCCATATATCAGTTAGCCACTCTGGCCAGTTGGTCTTTGGGTGTGGATTGGGTTAGTTACTGTTCATGGGCGGAAGTTGTTGGGTCTGGGTTCGAATCCGACCATGCCCTTTTATTTTCCTTTTTGATTTTTTTTGTATTATTGAGATTTTAAGTGAA
The DNA here is from genome assembly GCA_017893485.1 of Hemerocallis citrina. Lineage (NCBI taxonomy): Eukaryota > Viridiplantae > Streptophyta > Magnoliopsida > Asparagales > Asphodelaceae > Hemerocallis > Hemerocallis citrina. The sequence goes on from CM030363.1 coordinate 158,155,468, forward strand.
ATAAAATTTGGAAAAAAATTCTATTATTCTTCTAAATTTGTTTAGAATTTATAAAAATTATTTATACAATATTTGGATATATTTTGTGAGAATTGAAAGGAGATTTAACATTAAAGAACTCAATTTTATCGATTAAAATGTGATTATCGCTTAATTTAAGAGAAATTAAAGTTTGGAATGCACTTAGATTCTTCTTAATGAGATTTTATGATTTATAATACTTGATTAAGATTATTTGAATTTGCACACAATACTATAAGTGAATAAATTGACAAAAGAGGTTGAATTGTATCATTTCATGTTATGAGATTATAAAGAAAAGTTTGTCTTTGAGAAAGAGATTGTGAATAAAGAAATGAAAATATTATTTTGATTGAATATCACTTATTGTTGATCTCTAGAAAGAGATAGTTGTTAGAATCTAGAGGCTAGGCGAGACCCTAGTGACCGGCAGTATTTATTAATGAATTTGAGAGTTAACCAGTATGGGTTGAGCATCTCTTGAGAAGTAGCCAGGTTGGGCTAACTGTCTCTTTTGTTTGGTTTAAGTCTGATAGGGTAAGCTAGCTATAGGTTGTGATGTTTTCTTCTAAACATACTAAAAATGTAAGGATTACACTATAGTGGAGATATGATGAAAGTAAGAGAAAACCACAAGTATGTGGGCTTTGGATCTACGGTGTGAGAGTGTTCACAGAATGTACACATAATGCGTCATGTCAGGGCGTGGATTCTTCTCCCGGATATCGGGACCGTGGCGACTTTTGTGGGGTGTTTGGTGACTACGTAGTGCCATCGTTCCATGGCGGAGGCCAATTTTCCATAGGATGCCTGCATGATGTGTCATGACATGCATGGCGTAGGATTCTCTTCAGGATGTCTGGACATGGGCTCGTAATTCATAGAACACCTAGGATACTTGCCGTAGTTACCATAGTAGTTTAACTCGTGTCGAGGGAATCAACCCTACAAGATGAAGTATGATTAATGGCTTGCCCTCGGACCTATGCAGTATGGGATGCATAGAATCCGAACAAGTGTTTATTAGTGTCATTTAATATAAATAAATGCATTAAGGACTAAGTGCATATTCACACACGACATCAATAGGATAGTCCCTCTTTAGCTTTGTTTTGTGATAAAGTTTGTGTTTGTTAAAGTATTTAAGAATCGTTATACTTTCGGCATAGCGAGAATGGCCGTATCTAATATTTCGTCGGTTGTAAGCAACTAACGTGTCCACAGTTTTATATGCAGGAGTTGAAGTTTACAAGAAGATATAAAGATGAATTTGTTGCTGATGATTACTTAAATGTTAAAGTTGTTACAATTGTAAATTTATCATTGTTGTGTTTTATTTATTCCGCTACGTGTTGATGTAAAAGACTCTGTTGTAAATAAAAGTTTTAAATTCCTTGTAAAACTGTACGAAGTGAAGTGTAAAGATCCTGTTGAACTTCGAATTTAGGCTTATTTGGAATTCGGGGTGTTACAGTTTACTTCTATACTTGTTAAAAATCAAGTTCTTTTGTTAATTATAGTTCATGAAAGATCAAGTGTAGTAGCATGCTTTGTTTGCTTCTAGGTTGTTAGAAGACTTCCATGTTGTTCTAAGTGAAAAAAATCAGTAAACTTAAGTTCCATAAAGAATTTGAGGAAGTTGTCAACTAGAGAGTTGTATTAGCCATTCTTAGCTTTCCAAAAAGCCCAATTTTGTTAGATTTCGATGAGTATAGCACTGGTTATGATATTTACAAAATTCCAGTAGCAACTTTCTCTTGCTGAGTTTCTGTTTGGAAAGATTAGGAGTTTTCGACCTCTTGTTGACTGAACTTCAAAAAGTTGTCAACTAGAGAGTTGTCAGAAATATTCTTAGCTTTCCAAAAATCCCAATTTTTTTAGATTTCGATGTGTATAGCACTAGTTATGTTCTTTACAAAATTTCAGTAGCAACTTTCTCTTGCTGAGTTTCTGTTTGGAAAGATTAGGAGTTTTCGACCTCTTGTTGTCTGAACTTGAAAAATTTATCAACTAGAGAATTGTAGTAGATATTCTTAGCTTTCTAAAAAGCCCAATTTTGTTAGATTCCGATGAGTATATCAACGATTATGATCTTTACAAATTTTCAGCAGCAACTTTCTCTTGCTGAGTTTTTGTTTGGAAAGATTAGGAGTTTTCGACCTTTTGTTGACTGAACTTGAAAAAGTTGACAACTAAAGAGTTGTATTAGATATTCTTAGCTTTCTCAAAAGCCCAATTTTATTAGATTCCGATAAGTAGAGTACCGGTCATGATCTTTACAAAGTTTCAGCAGCAACCTTCATTGCTGAGTTTATGTTTGTAGATATTAGATGGTTTCGACCTCTTGTTGACTTAACTTGAAAAAGTTGTAAACTAGAGAGTTTTAGTAGACATTCTTAGCTTTCCAAAAATCCCAATATTATTAGATTCTGATAAGTATAGCACCGATTATGATCTTTACAAAATTTCAGCAGCAACCTTCTTTGCTGAGTTTCTATTTGGAGATATTAGATGTTTTCGACCTCTTGTTGACTTAACTTGAAAAAGTTGTCAACTAGAGAGGTTTAATAGATGTTCGTAGATTTCCAAAAAGCCCAATTTTGTTAGATTCCGATAAGTATAGCACCGATTATGATCTTTACAAAATTTCAGCAGCAACCTTCTTTGCTGAGTTTCTGTTAGGAGAGATTAGTTGTTTTCGACCTCTTGTTGACTTAACTTGAAAAAATTGTCAACTACAGAGTTGTAGTAGATGTTCGTAGATTTTCAAAAAGTCCAATTTTTTTGGATTCTGATAAGTATAGCACCGGTTATGATCTTTACAAAATTTCACCAGCAACCTTCTTTGTTGAGTTTCTATTTGGAGAGATTAGATGTTTTCGACCTCTTGTTGACTTAACTTGAAAAAGTTGTCAACTAGAGAGTTGTAGTATATGTTCTTAGCTTTCTAAAAGCCTAATTTTTTTAGACTCTGATAAGTGTAGCATCTATTATGATTTTTACAAAATTACAGCAACAACTTTCTCTTGTTGAGTTTCTGTTTGGAAAGATTAGGAGTTTTCGACCTCTTGTTGACTGAACTTGAGAAAGTTGTCAACTAGAGATTTGTAGTAGATGTTCTTAGATTTCCAAAAAGTCCAATTTTGTTGGATTCCGACAAGCGTAGAAATTACTGTGAATTTCTCAAGCATTAGCAGTTTTTGACCTTTGGTAAATTCGTCGTTTGGAATATAAGGTTGTTTTTCCCTATTCAAGCATGAATTTAGGATTTCTATGTATTTCCACATGCTTATAATTCATGTTAGCTAGAGTTATCAGGAATTGTTAGTGGTTTGAATCATGCACTTGATTATGAGTAATAAGTGTTCCCTGAGCTCATAAGTCATGTAATAGCATGTTTATGCTGGGGAAATAGTTCACGCTAATTATTAGCAATATGTTGTCGCATACGTAACTAGTCAGCTCGTATGTGATTTGTTTGTCGCATACGTAACTAGTTGGCTCGTATGTAATTCGTTTGGCTCATACGTAGCTAGTTGGCTTGTATAGATTGTTTTGCTCATACGTAGCTTGTCGAGCTCATATGTAGTTGTTGGTCTCATACGTAGCTTATTTTGGCTCGTATGTATGTTGTTGTCTCATACGAAGCTCACCTAGCTCGTATATAGTTCGCTGTTTCATACGTAGCTCGTTTAGCTCGTATGTGATTTGTTTGCTCGTATATAGCTTATTAGCTAGTACGCAGTTTGTTCTACTCGTCTAGGGTGATATCATGGCCCTAAAAGCTATCGACCATCAAGGCAAGTATTTATTTTACCCCTCAGGGACTGTGGACGAGTCACCCCTCGTGCACTGTCAGATCTTAACCGGTGTAGGTTGATCGCAGGCCGGGAGCTTAGACAGAATCCAAGTTCAGGGTAGTAGCATGCGAATAAATTCGCATTACCGGAGTCTTGGATCGATAGGCTGTGAACAGGATCCTTAGTGATCCTGGTAAGTCTAAGTTGAGCACCTAGCAAAGTTATCTTGTGAAGTCTAACTTAAGACCTAGCATGTTGTGTTAGTACTGTTGTCATCCCTCAGATTATTTAAGGATTAGTGACATCATTTGGGTAGTAACTGGTAACTATTGTTACATAACATTTTAATCTATTACTTCGCCGAAGGGAAAGATTTGGTATTAGGGGTGATACCTTATGATCTGACCTGTCCAGGCCAACACTAGGTGGTGTTATTGGTTATACCCTTCCTGTCAAAGGGATACAATATGTGCCTTCTCACGAGTTGGGAGCACGGGATCCATATCTCGTCTGTTAATTTCTGAAGTGCCATGATAAAAACGAGAGGTTTTCCTGTCAGAACTAGGGGATGGACCCCTGAAATTCCGTCATGTTCTATGTCAGGAAAAGCTAATAGGCCTTAGACTACGGTCTATAAGCCAAGGGGCCACAGGGGATGCTTTGAGTTAACCTGTGTTGTAGTAAAATCTAGGTGTTCGTCTGATTTTTTAGTGAGGTCCGGTATGACGGGCAATAGTGGCAAACAGAGACACCACTATATGATTACGAATAGCGGGATTAGACCATTTTAGAGTAACCTCATCAGTCACGTTGTATCTTCAGGAACAGGTTGAGTACAAGAGTAGAATTCATAGCGCGGGTTCAAACCCTTAAATATGAAGAACGACTTGATATGGATGTATGTATTTATGGGTTGCATATTGTCCAAAGTCTTGCTTGTATTAGAATAAGTACATCCTTGCATTAGTTGATCTTGCATTAGAGTCTAAGTCATAACATACATTGACACATCAATTATATATACACATTTCTCTTTTCATCAATCTATTTGTTTATGTTGAGCTTCACTGCTAGTCATCAGCCCTTAAGCGTCAGTATATGTACTGACATCCCCACTCAAATAGGTATGGGATTACAGGACTACATGTTCAGGGTTCAGGAGGACTCCAGACAAGTGGAGCGTTCAAGTGAGCACTGTATTGATTATTGTTCCTATTGTTATATGTTTATTGTTGAGAAACATCCAAGTGAAGTACCAAGTATAATTAATCAATTGTTGTGCTCTGATGTAAATTTATTGTAAGTTGTAACACTTGAGCTTGTAAGGCATTATTGTAACATTGATGTAATGTATTGCAGTTTTATAACATTCGGACTTGTAATACATTTGTGTTGAATAAAAAGTTTCAAATTTTCCCGTTTTCTGTGTATTGTGGCTAATTGAAGATAAAGATTCTGGCTCGTGTCACAGTTTTCCGGTATAGGAAATCGGAGCGTTACAATACGTTTGCTCGGCGCCTGTCTCTGAATGTTGATAGTGGTTCGGCAAGGCAACACGTGTTTCGTTGACCATTGACCAGTCAACAATTTTGCATGAATTCGCGTTCGGGGACATGTTTAATTGGCACCTGTCTCCGAACATTGATAGTGGTTCGACAAGGAGACACATGTCCTGTTGACCATTGACCATTGACCATTCAACGTTTTTGCATGATTTCACGCTCAGGGACACGTTTGCTCAGTTCTTGGCACCGAACGACGTGGATTGCTCGGCTGAACGAAATCTGTGCTTTGACCGTTTGACCGTTGATCAGTCAACGTTTTTGCATGATTTCGCGTTCGGGGAAACATTTGCTTGGTGCAATCTCCGAATGTTGGCAAGGTGACACGTGTTCCGTTGACTGTTGACCAGTCAACAATTTTGCATGATTTCGCATTCGGGGACACGTTTCCTCGGCGCCTGTCTTCGAACATTGATAGTGGTTCGGCAAGGCGACACACGTCCCGTTGAACGTTGACCGTTGCCCAGTCAGTTTTTTCAGGGTTTCGCGCTCAGGGACACGTTTGCTCAGAAATTGCCACCGAAGTGCATAGGTGGTTCGGCTGGGGGACACGTGTCATGTTGATCATTCAACAATTTTTCGTGAATTCGCATTCGGGGACATGTTTGCTCGGCGCCTGTCTATGAACGTTGATAGTGGTTCGACAAGGCGATACGTGTCCCGTTGACCATTGACCATGTACCAGTCAACATTTTTGTGTGATTTCACGCTCGGGGACAAATTTTCTCGGCTCCCGTCTCCGAATGTTGATAGTGGTTCGAGAAGGCAACACGTGTCATGTTGACCGTTGACCAGTTAACGGTTTTTGGCATTGCATGCGATTTCAACCTATTCGAGTTTTTCACTTAGTATTCATGACCGTTCGGACTTTTGGGTTTTCCCAGCAGCTTTAGGGGCCCAAAAGTCTCTGAAGCCCAAACGACGTACTCTCTCTATAAGACTCCACCCCTCCCTTCATTTTCTCAAAATCCATCATTCTCTCCTTATTTTCCAATGGAGTTTTCTTTCCCTCTTGGGTGGTTTTGCTAGCTGTCGCGGCCAAGCGTTTGATTTTCCGGCCAACTTTTCCGACTGTAGCAGTCATACCAAGGTAAAAAGAAATACATATATTTTTATTTATATATATTATTTTATCAAAATATGTCTAGGGTCTCCTCGGGGGATGAGACCTCCTCTTCGGACCATGATGGGGATCGGCAATTGATCCTTCCCCCGAAGATGGATAAGGGGAAGAGGGTGGTCTGGTCGGTAGTGGCCGAGACAGTTGTAGAGAATGTAACACCCCGAATTTCCAAAACAGACTGAATTCGAAGTTCCACAGGATCTTTACACTTCTTTCGTACAATTTTACAAGGAAAATAAAAACTTTTTTGTTACATCAGAGTTTACAATTACATTACATATTTACAGCGGAAGCAATTTACAACAATTTACATGAATCGAAATGTACAACTCTTGAATTAATCTTTAATCAACTTGCATTCTTTAGTCTTGTTAACCACTTTACCCTGCATAAAATCTGTGGGCGCGTCAGTTCATTCAACTGACGAAATATTATACACGGCCATCCTCTCTATGCCGAAAACAGTGTAATGATTCTCAATACTTAACAACCACAAACTTGTTCACAAACAAAGCTAAAGGGACTATCCTATTGATGTTGTGTTGTGAATGTGCACTTAGTCCTTAATGCAATTATTTCTGTTATATGACACTAATGCGCACTTGTTCAGAGTCTATGCAGCCCATACTTCATAGGTCCGAGGGCAAGCCTTTAACCATTCTTCATCTTGTAGGGTTCAATCCCTCGCCATGACTTAATCTACTACTGTAACTACGTTAAGTATCCTAGATGTTCTATGACCTACGAACTCATGTCTAGGCGCCCTGGAGAGAATCCCAACGCACTGACACATGACTCATCATGCAGGCATCCTGTAGTAATTCAGCTCCTACCATAGACATGACACCACTCGTAGTCACCAAACACCCCACGAGCGTCACCACCGAGACGGTACTCTGGAGCAGTATCCACGTCCTATCATGACGAATCATGGGACATCCTGTGAATATTCTCACGCCGCCAATCCAATGGCCCTCATACTCAATGTTTTTCTCTTACTTTCGTCACATCTTCACTATGTAACTAGTCCTTAATTTATTTGAATCATGAACAAAATCAATTCTCTAGAGTTAGCCCTTCCACTATACCGGTCTTAACCATCCGTTCAATACAACCCAAATCTTGGTCCTTTCATTTCAAAATTTCATTTCAATTTATTTCTTTTCAATGCCGGTATGAGGCTTAACTACACTCTAGTTCTCAATTTCAATTCATAATTACAAAATTTAGTCTTTATACTCATAAATTGTTTTCTCACAATTTACAATTAACAATGGTTTCTATTCTTATCTATGAACCGAATCTCATACATATAGTTGAATCGTAATTCATGTATTTCACAATCCAAGTTAATCTCTATAAGTTCATTTAATTCTAGTGCTACCGTTCATTTCCTTTATTCTATTCAAAGGGCCACAAATCGTATTTTCATTCACAAACTGATATGGCTAAAAATGGGGTTAAATCGGAACCGTCCAAATCAGGCGCGAATCTTAGAGATCAGGGGTAAAATGGTAATTTCACCTGCGAACAGGTCTGAAATGGGAACTGGGCCTTTTTCCAAAGGCCCAATAACCCATAAACGAGTCCATCATTCTGGGCGCGGATTCCAACCCGCGAAAGCCCAATCCAACTGGATAGGAGAATTAGGGTTTCTGATTGCCCTTAATAAACGGTCCTGATCACTTCTATCCATCCACTGGGAAGGAGGGATTTGATCTTACCCCAGAACTGGTTCCTAAGGCGTCTATAAATACCCCCATCCCCCACTGTTAACAGGTAATCAATATTTTGCCAATCAAAGCTCTTTCGTAATCTTTCTGATTACTGACTTGAGCATCGGAGGGTGCGTCGCCGGGATCAACCCCAGTATTTCGCACTTTTTCCAGGTCAGCGGCGGGAGATCATGGTCAAACTCCGGCGGAAAGGTGTTTCAGGTTTGACTATTCAACATCCCAAGAATCCACAAATCTATCTGTTTGCCCCCACACCGATTTTAGCGACAACAGATTGGCGCCGTCTGTGGAAAACGTGAATAGCAATCCATCCTCTTCCATCGGTTAAGATCACCTCCAACCATGCCTCCATGGAAACTGAGATCCAGAGGGTCCAACTGTGGGCCCACCCCTCCCCAACCGCAACAGGAGGCTCCCCTCCAAACCGTCCAGTAGCAGGGACAACTCCCTCTTCAACCTGATCAGCCTCTGCAGCAGGAACAACCTCCTCTACAGAATCTTCAGCACCAGCGGGCTCCAGCTGGGCCCCAGAACACCGGTAAATGGACCTCTCATCCTCCTCCTCAGAAGCAACCCCTTCACCGTGACCACATCTCCATACATAACCCTTCAACCGACTCAATGGCATCTCATAACCCTCGGCCTTCCGAAGACCTCCACAACATCCTCATCAATCGGCAGAAAGAAGAGGACCTTCATCGCCGTTTGGATGAAAGGCGGGCCCATGAGGGAGCCACCCGCTCAGAATGTCCAAATGAGCAATCTCCTCGTCGCCGCGACCACAGGAGGTTCCCTCTTCATAGGAGGCGAAGGGAGTCCCCTGAATACCGTCGAAGAAGACATTATTCTCCCGCTGGTCGGAAGCCCCAGAGGAACGAGAATGGACCTATCACCCGAGCCGAATTCCAAGAGTTCCAGGCTACAATCTTGCAGGCCCTCAATCTCCGACCAAACAACAACAACAATGTTCAGAGGGTCCCCACTCCTCCTCCGGTCCAGAGTCCTCACCATCGGTCCCTAACTCCTCCTTAAAATCCAAGCCACCGCCATCACATCGCCAGTCCTCACCATTCTCCTAGCTACCATCGCCAAACTCCACGCTCCCCTTCGTACAAAGATGAGTCCAGAAGCTTGCTAGGGTACCATCGAAGGAATGATGTTGTCTACCGTCGTCTCCACGAGATGGAGAGACGCCTCGGCCAACTTGACAGGGAAGAGGAGCTAAGAGGGAGGACCCTCCGCCCAAGCAGACCTCCGTTCTCACGAACCATCATGGATGCTCCCATTCCAGCAAACTTCAAGCCACCACAGTTCGAGACATATACAGGGGAGTCAGACCCCATGGATCACATCGAGAGTTTCAAAACTCTCATGATGATCCACCAGGCTTTCGATGCTCTACTGTGCAAAACCTTCCTAGTTACTCTCAAAGGTCCGGCTCGGGAATGGTACTCCCGCCTCGCCCCATCCTCCATCTTCTCTTTTGAACAATTTGTGACCCTCTTTGTCACCCACTTCGTAAGCAGCCGCCAAATCGAGAAGACTAGTATTTCACTACTCTTCCTCAATCAGATGAAGGGTGAGAAACTAAGAGATTACGTCAAGCGGTTTACAGCAGAAGCTAGGTCCATTGCCTTCCTCGACCAATCGGCCGCTGCAGCCGCCTTCCAATCCAATATCCTCAACTCAAGCCTCCGGTCTTCCTTAGCCAAAAAGCCCCCACGAGACTTCTCCGACCTTCTTCTCAGAAGCGAGAAGTATATCCGGGCAGAGGAAGCTGAACATCGCCCCACTTTCGAGGGGTCTTCCTCCGGAACCAAGAGAAAGGCAGCCGAAGATGAAGGAGCTAAGAAGCTCCAGAAGGACAACAGGGGTCAGTGCCGCTCGCCTCCCAGATTTGAGAAGTTTACCCCTATCAACACCAATGTTTCAACTATCCTCATGGAAGTCGAGAAAGAAGGAGTTCTGCCTCCTGCCCTGAAGATGAATACACCCGGGAAGAAGAGAGATAAGGAGAAGTGGTGCCACTATCACCGGGACCACGGCCACGATACCAATGACTGTCGGGCTCTGAAGAATGAAATTGAAGCCATTATTTAGAGAGGGCAGCTGTCCAAGTTTGTAAGAAAGGATCGGATTAATCTTCCTCCTCCCCTCAGGGGGGCTAATAAGCGGCCCGAGAGGCGCGACGAGAGCCCCGAATTCGAAGAAAAGCGCATCCTGCACCTCATCCATGGGGGTCCAATGGGAGGAACCTCCATCTCTTCTCGAAAGGCTTTTATCAGGAAGGTCAACTCGGTGCACAGCATACCCCCTCCCCCCCAAAGGCCTCGGAGTTCTGATTACCTTCTCGGATGAAGACCTGGAGGGTGTCCGAACCCCCCATTGTGACGCACTAGTGATTAACCTCCACATGGCTAACTTCAAAGTGGAGAGGATTCTGGTGGACAGTGGCAGTTCTGTCAACATTCTCTTCCTGACGGCCTTCCGAGGAATCAAATTATCGCGGGACAGGCTCAAGCCCGCCGGTTATATGCTCCATGGGTTCATGGGAGTGCCAGTGACTATCGAAGGGGTGATAACCCTCGACGTAATCGCTGGCAAAACTCCTACTACCCGAACGGAGCCAATGGATTTCATGGTCGTCGACATTCCAGCTGCTTACAATGTGATCCTAGACTGACCTGGCCTAGCTGCTTTAGAAGCCATCCCGTCGGCTTATCATCTCAAAATGAAGTTCCCAACCAAGGCAGGTGTAGGGGAATTAAGGGGGAGTCAGGAGATGGCCCGCAAATGCTACATGACCTCGACCGGAAGACCCGTTCTTTCTCTCGAGACTCTTGAAATTCCCCAGGGGAACACCCAGCCTATGTCAGAACCAGTAGACGAGCTGGAGGAAGTACTTTTCTCAGAGCAAGATTCGAACCGCAAATTCTTCATCAACAGGACGCTCCCCTCTGCCCTCTGTTCTGACATAATTCTTTGCATCAAGAAGAACCATGACCTCTTCGCCTGGACAGCTGCAGACATGCCATGGATTTTTGAGGACCTCCTCGTCCACCTCCTAAGTGTTGCACCGGGGTCCAAACCGGTCCAACAGAAGAGGCGCAAATTTGCCCCTGAGCGCCAGCAAGCTATAAAGGAAGAAGTAGAAAAGCTCCTCAAAGCCCGATTCATAAAAGAAGTCAATTATCCCGAATGGCTCTCCAATGTTGTTATGGTCAAGAAGGCCAACGAAAGTTGGAGGATTTGCATTGACTTCACGGATTTGAACAAGGCGTGCCCTAAGGATCCTTTCCCTCTCCCAGCATAGATACCTTAATCGATGCTACTTCGGGTCATGAGCTACTGAGCTTCATGGATGCCTTCTCCGGATATAACCAGATCAGAATGTTCCCTCCGGACATCCCGAAGACCTCCTTCGTCACTGATCAAGGTCTCTATTGCTACCGAGTGATGCCCTTCGGGCTCAAGAATGTCGGGGCCCCTTACCAGCGCCTCGTCAATAAGGTCTTCAAGAATCAGATCGGCCGAAACATGAAAGTGTACGTTGATGATATGCTAGTCAAAAGTATCCATGGGTCCGACCATGTCGCCGACCTACAAGAAGCCTTCAACGCATTGAGGAAGCATAATATGAGACTAAACTTGAACAAGTGTGCATTCGGGGTCTCGTCTGGAAAGTTCCTTGGCTTCATGGTTAGTCAGAGGGGGATCGTAGCCAACCCCGAGAAGATCAAAGCCATACTGGATATGGCTCCTCCTACAAGTGTGAAAGAAGTTCAAAATCTTACAGGACGCCTCGCGTCCATAGGGCGCTTCCTGTCTAAGTCAGGGGAGAAGTGTCTTCCTTTCTTCAAAACCCTCAGGGGGGCTAAGGGCTTCGAGTGGGGCCAACAGCAGCAAGAATCGTTCGACCAACTGAAAGCCTATCTGGCCAACCCCCCACTCCTCAGCAAGCCTATTCCCGGGGAAACACCCTACCTCTACCTCGCTGCCTCCGAGCAAACCCTCAGTGCTGTCCTAGTGAGGGAAGAAGATAAGGCTCAGAAGCCTATCTATTATGTGAGCAAGGTTCTCAGAGATGCCGAGCTCCGCTATCCGAGATTGGAAAAGATAGCGTACGCCTTGGTTATGGCATCCAGGAAGCTCCGCCCCTATTTTCAATCCCACTCGGTGGTCGTTCTTACCGACCAGTCGCTTAAGCAAGTCCGGCACAAGCCCGAGACCTCCGGGCATCTAATGAAGTGGTCGATCGAGCTGAGTCAACATGACATATCTTATCAGTCTCGAACTGCAATCAAAGCTCAAGCCTTAGCTGAGTTTATAGTAGAAAGCACCATCCCGGAAGTGAGTCAAGCCGCAAATGGGCTACCCATGTGGATAGTATATGTAGACGGGTCTTCTTGCACCGAAGGGAGCAGAGCCGGAGTCATTCTGGCAGGCCCAGACGACTTCGTTCTCCAATACTCCCTCCACATCAACTTTAAAGCTTCCAACAACGAGGCTGAGTATGAAGCCCTAATAGTAGGCCTGGGTATGGCTTGGAAGGCAGGGGCGCAACACGTCCGGATATTCAGTGATTCACAGCTGGTGGTTAATCAAGTCTTAGGAGACTACGAGGCACGAGATGACCTAATGGTCAAGTACCTAGCCAAGGTCCAAAATCTCATGGCTTCGTTCGAAGAGGCGCAAATCCAGCGGATCCCTAGAGAAGAAAACTCCTAAGCAGATGCCCTCTCAAAATTGGCCTCCTCCTCCCTCCAGGGTCTCAAGAATTCCGTCCTAACCGAAGTACTCCTAAGACCAAGCATAGAAGAAGAAGCCCCCGAATCAATAGAGTCGTTGCCCGTTCAACTCCAGGATAATTGGATGAAGCCTTTGATAGAATTCCTCAGGGATGGGACCCTATCGCAAGATCCAAAAGAAGCCCGTCGAATCTGAATGAGAGCGGAGCGGTACACCCTTGTTGAAGGAGTCTTGTACAAACACTCCTATACCCAAGTAGATGGTAGACCCTACTTGAGATGCCTCTCTCCGGAAGAAGCCTCGTATGCCCTGCAAGAACTCCACGAAGGCATAGGCGGGGCCCACTCGGGATTAAGGTCCCTTGCTAGGAAAGTTTTGAATTAAGGGTACTTCTGGCCTACTCTACTTCGAGATGCCGAGCAACACGTCCGGCAATGCTGCCCTTGTCAGCAGTTCTCCAACATCCGCCGATTACCCCAAACACAACTTACATCTCTCTCGAGTCCAATTCCCTTCGCAATGTGGGGAATGGACTTGCTAGGTCCATTCCCACCAGCTCCCGGCCAGCTCAAGTTCCTTGTCATGGCAATCGACTATTTCTCTAAGTGGATCGAGGCTGAGCCACTGGCCACTATTACCGAGAGCAAAGTGCTACAGTTCTTCTGGAGAAATGTAATCTGTAGGTTTAGCGTACCTCGTGTCCTGATAACAGATAATGGAACATAGTTTACAGGGGCAGTGTTCCAATCTTTATGTGAAGACCTCGGCATTCAGCAACGCTTCTCCTCCGTGTCCCATCCTCAGTCCAATGGCCAAGTGGAGAATGCCAACAGGCAGATCCTCTCTGGCATCAAGAAGAGACTAGATAAGTCGTTCAAAGGCTTATGGGTAGAACAACTTCCTAACATATTGTGGAACTACCGCACTACGAAACGGACCCCCACAGGAGAGTCACCCTTCAACCTCACCTATGGGTTCGAGGCCGTAATCCCCTTGGAAGTTGGCTTGCCATCCCCTCGCCATATTGCCTATGATGAAGAGAAGAACGCCAGAGAGCTCCGGGCGAATTTGGACCTTATTGATGAGCTCTATGAAAGAGCTTCAATTCGCCAGCAAAATTATTGAAGGAGAATTGAGCAGGCCTACAACAAAAGAGTCCGTCCCACCGATCTCAAGGAAGGGGACTTAGTCCTCAGAAAGCTAGCTATCTCATTTCCCAGCCAAAAGAGTAAGTTAGCTCCGAATTGGAAAGGACCGTACAAGGTTTCCAAGGTAGTCCAGCTAGGAGCATATCGTCTTGAAGACCTTGAAGGCAGAGAGATACCAAGAACTTGGAACGCCGACCACTTACTGAAGTACCAAGAGGTTGTTTGAACACCTCTCCGAGTACATTCAAGTGTCGAGCCCTTCCTTTCTTTTTATTTGTACTCACTTCTTTATTTTCTCAATGTAATAACGGCTTGCAACTTAGAAGCAGCCGATTAGCAGTTATCAATAAAGAACTGCTTTCCTCTGATGATTCTCTTGTGATTATTTTATCTCTGTTTAAAACTTTTAATTGCTTTTATTCGAACGACGTGTTCGGAGTCCAAAACTTGGCTCGATTCCGCTCCGCAAGCTCACTCTTAAGCGAGCCAGAAGTGGTTCGCCATTCGGAACTGCTCCTACAACCGTTGAAATTTACTCGAATGACATGTTCGGAGTCCAAAACTTGGCTTGATTCTGCTTTGCAAGCTCGCACTTAAGCGAGCTAGAAGTGGTTCACCATTCGGAACTGCTCCCACAACTGTTGAAATTTACTCGAACGACGTGTTCAGAGTCTAAAACTTGGCTCGATTCCACTTTGCAAGCTCGCTCTTAAGCGAGCTAGAAGTGGTTCGCCATTCGGAACTGCTCCCACAACCATTGAAATTTACTCGAACGACGTGTTCGGAGTCCAAAACTTGGCTCGATTCCGCTCCGCAAGCTCGCTCTTAAGCGAGCTAGAAGTGGTTCGCCATTCGGAACTACTCCCACAACCATTGAAATTTACTCGAACGACGCGTTCGGGATCCAGGCCACTGGGCTGGATAACTGACGAAATTTCTACAACTATACTAGACATGGGAGAAAAATACTTAGAGGAGTGCTTGAATGAATGCCCATTGCTTCACTTGGCTGATAACTGATGAAGATATTCAGGTATACATTCCCGAGCGACTTGCATTCCGAGCTGTGTATTGAAGAAAAATGACTTTCTCCCCAAAATTCATGAAAGATCTCGATCAGTCGGCATAGATTGGACCACGACCACAAAACGACAAGATAGCATTTTCTCGTGATCAACACCGTCTTCTACATCGAGATCCATGCAAGATCTTCAGATGGACGGTTCAGATCATGCCACGTCCCTCGGGACCCAAATCCGAGTGACCGGCGATCCGAGCTGCATATTGGAGAAAAACAACTTTCTCCTCAGAATTCGTGCAAGATCTTGATCAGACGGCTCAGATTGGACCACGGCCACAAAACGACAAGATAGCATTTTCTCGTGATCCACACCGTCTTTTACATCAAGATCCGTGCAAGATCTTTAGATGGACACATCCGATAGAGCCACGTCCCTCAAAGTTCAAAAGTTTGGCAAGACCCCACTTCTACTCCTCGCTCTTAAGCGAGCTAGAAATGGTCCGCCGACCAGAAATACTCTTACAACCATAAGAAACTAACTGAACACGCCAACACACAAGCGCAGAGGAATAAACAAGCTTTCACTTCTATAAAGTTTAAAGTTCAAAGAAACTCAAATTACAAGACCAGCTACTCTTATCTACGATGAGTTACAAAATTCGAAAAGCTAAAATCACAAGACTACTTCAACGACTCTTAGGAAGAGGGATGTTCCTCTTAAGAGACAGGTGGGGCCGGCGCACACCTTATCGTTACGATCCCGCACTCATTAGGTCCCCAAGCCAGTGAGCTTAGTAGTGTCTTTCAGTGTTGCGTCGGCTGAGGCTTCGCTCGACGAAGCGGCCACCTCGCTTTGTGCATCAGCAAGACTTCGACGAACAACTAGCGATCGAGTTGTGAGCTCGTAAAAGGAAATTCCTCTCTCACTTTCTTCACGAATACACGACGTACTCCTTACAATGACCCGTTCAGATTGGGGTTTTAGGCGAGCGACCTCCTCCTCTAGCTCGACTATTCGTTGCTTCAAAGAGTCGTCCTTCACGGTTCTTGAACCAAGGAAGCAGAGTGGAACCTTCGGCACCGGCGCTGTCGGCAATAATTCGACGGAGATGAGTAACCTCGATGCTCCTATCGACCGTGACCCTCTTCAACTCGTCGACCTCCGCCGTCAACTTATCGCACTCGGCCATCAACTTGCCCGCCGCCACTGTTAATTCTTCTTCCACTGCCAAAAGCTCTTCTTCTACTATCCGCAAGTGGTGAATTTCAGCCAATAGTTCACCTCTCTCCGCGGTAGCATCAGACAGCGCCTTCTTTAGGTGCTTCATCTCGGAGAGACGCTTCGACAGCTTTAGCTTTAGGCATTCCAAGTCCAACTCGCTCCTGAGAAAACACTCTCGATTGAGAGAGAGGGCCAACTTCGTTGCTTTTAAGTCAACCCGAAGACGAGAGGCTTCAACTGCTGAACTCGACTCGACCACCTGAAAGGAAAAAACATATCGACGCTGAGCTCTGGAGAACACTTGGCAAAATTTTCAATAACAAGGAATTCGCAACACCGTTCTCAACACAGCAAAATTCCAAAACAAGGCAAATACAAATCAAGATCAAAATCTCAAACACTTAGCCAAAGTCTCAAAAAGTTAGTCATTTCATTAAAATTCAAAAAAGTACAAGAGTGCGGTGGCCAGTCCGTGGTTCGACGTTACAACAAAACCAAAAAAAAAAAACAAAGGAAGAGCCGACTAAGTCAGGGGGACCACCTCATGGCGCCGCTCCGAGGTATCATCGCTCGGCACAGTGACGAGCGCTCCTTCGACATTCACGGCATTCTCGGCGCCCTCCTCGGCCTCTTTGCCCTCTTGCTCGGGCTCGATCTCCGCCAGAGGATACAGCTCCTCGCCCTCCATGGGATCGTAGAAGTAATACGAGGAGCTGTCGAAGTTGGGGATGCAGACCGCCACATGCTTCAGCGCTCGGGCGTAAGCCTCCTCTATGTTTGTCATCATGTGGGCTTCGGCCTCATCCCGAACTACCTTCTCTGCCTCCGCCACCTTCATCGCTTGGCCATTCAGCGCCTCTTCAGATGCCTTCAAGGCCTTGGCCAGCTCCTCCTCGAGGCGAGCCCTCTCTTTCTCCAATGCCTCGACCTTGGTAGTCTCGGCTGCAGAGTGCTTCAGCGCTTCGGCGAGCTTCATCTCGAGGGCCCCCACCTTGGCTGCTCGCGAAGCCGAGAGTCGCTTCTCGGCCTCGAACAGCTTGATCGCTTTGGAGCGCTCTGACCTCTCCCGATCGTTCGCCAGCTTCATCTCCTTCTCTTGCTCGGCGAACTGCTCGAGCACGTGGCTGAAGTGGCAGAGAGTCTGCAAGCAAAACGAAGGAAAAGAAATGATTAAAACCGAACAAAAAACTTGAAAATTTTTTGGGTTGTCATAATCAACTCATACTTACCAACATAGTATTCCGAGCTACCTCCAGGGCATCGTCGCCCACAGTGCCGGCCATCAGCGCGGCACGGTCCTTCGAGGTTGGCAGGTGCTTTACTGCCTGCATGCACATCCCCGAGTTGCCGAGAAAACCGTCTACCTTCATCACCCTCCAGTCGGGGACGAAGAGACGCTTGTGCTCCTCAGTGAGGATGACCTCCGCCTCGGCAGTAAGCGGCAGCACCTCCAAAGCCAGAGCTGCGCTGGTAGAGAACCCCCCGCTCGATGAGCCCGGGGATCGACCAGAGGGGCCTGAGCGGGCATTTCCGAAGGGGCCTCGGTCACTGGCTCCACAGGGACCGAGGGTGCCGAGGAGACTTGTACTATTCGACTGGAAAGAGGCCCCGCCGTGGTCCTCTTCCTCTTCCTCGTCTCCGTATCCTTCGCCGCGCGACTCTTTGCCATCAACTCCTTGTAATCCATATCGGGGGCCTCTGCATACGAAGAAAGAACCAAGCAAAAGAGTTAGAAAAAAAATGAAAAAACACTAAGACAAGCAAGAAAAAGAAAAGAGTGTATTGGGGTCGATCGGACTGAGACCTCCACCAAACAAGACCCCTTCGGTGATATCCTTCCAACTAAGGGTCGGAAGTCCGAGGATTTTAGCCACCACCTCCTCTTCCTCTCTTGTGAGCACCGGCTCTTTCTTCGCCCACTTCGGGACCCCATCCTTCCACACCGTCAAGAAGCCCCACGGCTCGGGACCACGGATGAGAAAATACTTCTCCTTCCAGTGCTTGATCAAGTCCAGATTCTCAATCAACTTCACCCTTTTTTCGACGACAAGTAATACCGATCTTCCATCTTGCTCATTCGGCAGATGCGATAGAGGCTCCGAAGCAGAACCAGTTGTGGTTGCGCACCGACCGCCTGGCACCGGAGGACAAAGGCAATAACATGCCGCCACATGTTCGGTATAAACTAAACCGGGCTCAAACCGTACCACTGCAGCACCTCGACCACGAAGGGATGCAGTGGTAGCCGATGACCGGCATTGAGTGCATCGTACGGGAAGATGCATGTGTCTGCCGACGTCCCCATACACGCTCGGAACCTGGGGCCGGGGAGTAGTAGCGCGTACTCCTTCATGATGCGGAATCCCTTCCTGATCCGGTGGAGATCTTCCTCGGTCATGATTGAAGGGATCTATCCACCTCGGAAGGATCCCTCGGATTATTCTCCTCATACGCCGGAGCCATCCCACACACCACCTTCTCTAAGATGTCCTCGGAGTAGCTCCTCACCCTACCGACACTCGACAATGTGGACGGCAGCCGACCCAGCTCTCCTGCCCCCATCCGAGTCTTAACTATCGTCGACACCCCGATCGGATCAACCACTTCCTTCCCCTTCCTCGGCTTAACCACAACCGCTCGGTCGTTGTCTCGGTCCGAGGTGGAGGTCTCGTCCCCAGAAGAAATTCTAGACATTCTCAAAGAGAAGGGGGAAAGACTAACCTTGAAGTGACGTGTATGGTCAGAAAAGATCGCCGGAGTTCAAACTCGCCTTGCCACAAAAGCTAGTAGCGCCGCTCGAGAGCAAAAACACCGCTAGAAAAGGTAAAAGTAAAAGTAAAAGAATGAGAGAAAGAGTGGGGGAGGTGAAAACTTATAGTAAAAGAAGTGACTCTTGGGCTTTGTAACGTAAAGTTGCGACTCTTGGGCCCCCCTCAAGCCCGTTAAAGAAGGCTAAACGATGGTTCATGAGGGTGGCGACGATTCAGACTCGGCCGCACCGCTCAGCAATTCCTCTAGCTCCGAGCCGCCAAGGCACTATGCCGAGCTATCGATGGACAGTTCGAATCACCCCACGTCGCTCGGAATCCCAAGCCGAGCAACTGGCGATCCGAGTTCTGTATTGGAAAAAACAACTTTCTCCTCACAATTTGTGCAAGATCTTGATCAGACAGCTCAGATTGGACCACGACCACAAAACGACAAGATAGCATTTTCTCGTGATCCACACCATCTTTTACACCAAGATCCGCGCAAGATTTTCATATGGACGTTTCAGATAGTGCCACATCCCTCAGAATCCAAATCCAAGCGACTAGCCATCCGAGCTACGTATTGGAGAAAAACAACTTTCTCCTCAAAATGCGTGCAAGATCTTGATCAGACGGCTCAGATTGGGCCACGATAAAAAAACGACAAGATAGCATTTTTTCGTGATCCACGTCGCATTTTTGCATCAAGATCCGCACCAGATCCCGTGATTAACGGTCCAGATCGCCCCACGTCGCATGGAATCCCGATCCGAACGACTGGCGATCTGAGCTGCGTATTGGAGAAAAACAACTTTCTCCTCAAAATGCGTGCAAGATCTTGATCAGACGGCTCAGATTGGGCCACGATCAAAAAACGACAAGATAGCATTTTTTCGTGATCCATGCTGCCTTTTTGCATCAAGATCCGTGCCAGATCCTGTGATGAACGGTCCAGATCACCCCACGTTGCTCGGAATCCCGATCCGAGCGACTGGCGATTCGAGCTGCGTATTAGAGAAAAACAACTTTCTCCCCAAAATTCGTGCAAGATCTCAATCAGACGGCTCAGATTGGACCACGACCACAAAATGACAAGATAGCATTTTCTCGTGATCCACACCATCTTTTACATCGAGATCCGCGCAAGATTTTCAGATGGATAGTTCAGATCGTGCCACGTCCCTCAGAATCCAAATCCGAGCGACTGGCGATCCAAGCTGCGTATTGGAGAAAAACAACTTTCTCCTCAAAATGCATGCAAGATCTTGATCAGACGGCTCAGATTGGGCCACGATCACAAAACGACAAGATAGCATTTTTTCGTGATCCACGCCGCCTTTTTGCATTAAGAACCGTGCCAGATCCCGTGATGAATGGTCCAGATCGCCCCATGTCGCTCGGAATCTCGATCCGAGCGACTGGCGATCCGAGCTGCACATTTGAAGAAAAATGCCATCGAGCAGCTGCAACTGTCAGATTGTCTCAAAATTCGTGCTGAAAGATGATGAGCGGCTTAGATCACGCCACGCCCACAAAACGACAAGATAGCATTTTTGCGTGATCTGAACATCTTAACCTCATGATTCGCACCATGATGAGCGATCCAGATTGCCTTACGTCGCTCGGAATCCCAATCCGAGCAACTGGCAATCCGAGCTGCTCACATGAGGAAAATAACGTCGCTCGAAATCCCGATCCGAGCGACTAGCAGCCCGAGCTGCTCATATGGAGAAAATAGCATCGAGCGACACCGACCATCAGATCTTCTCAAAATTCGTGCCTCGGCCTGATGAACGGCTCAGATCACTCCACGTTTCTCAGAATTCCAATCCGAACAACTAGCGATCCGAGCTGCTCATATGTAGAAAATAGCGCCGAGTGTCACCGACCGTCAGATCTCAAAATTCGTGCCTCGACCTGATGAACGGCTCAGATCACTTCATGTCGCTCGGAATCCCATTCCGAACAACTAGCAATCTGAGCTGCTCATATGGAGAAAATAGCACCGAGCCATATCGCTCGGAATCCCAATCCGAGCAACTGGCGATCCGAGCTGCTTACGTGGAGAAAGTGGTGCCGAGCGACACAGGCCATCTGATCTCTCAGAACTGCGCGTTGATGCGAGATGGGCAGCCCAGATTGCACCACGTCATAAATAATATTAAAAGTTAATTTTCTTATTTATTAAATTCGAATTACCTATTTAAAAATTGCGAAAATGATTAAAAATTCAGGAAAATTAATTAAAAATTCTAAAAAATAATTATAAATTTAGAAAAATATTTTTGAGCCCTTGGGTAAATAATTATTGCTTAGAATAATTAATTGAGACCCCTGAACAATAAATCACCCCTTCGCAAAATTAAATAAATGGTTCGAAAAATAAATAAAAATTAAAAAAAAATCAGCAAAAGTCCAGGAGAGCTCAAGAACAACCTTGAGCGCGCAACCAACTCTGAAGATCACCATAATACCTCATATAGGGATTCGACACCCCTCATTTGGACTCCGATACAACTCCACAAGCCATTAAAACAGTAAAACTACTCCTCAAAGGCTGATCAAACTTAGTCTTCGGGAGTGGTTGGCTCGTGATATGGCTAAAAATGGGGTTAAATCAGAACCGTCCAAATCAGGTGCGAATCTTAGAGATCAGGGGTAAAATGGTAATTTCACCTGCGAACGGGTCTGAAATGGGAACTGGGCCTTTTCCAAAGGCCCAACAACCCATAAACGGGTCCATCATTCTGGGTGCGGATTCCAACCCGTGAAAGCCCAATCCAGCTGGATAGGAGAATTAAGGTTTCTGATTGCCCTTAATCAACGGCCCTGATCACTTCTATTCATCCACTGGGAAGTAGATATTTGATCATACCCCAAAACTGGCTCCTAAGGCGGCTATAAATACCCCCCATCCCCCACTCTTAACAGGTAATCAATCTTTTACCAATCAAAGCTCTTTCATAATCTTTCTGATTACTGACTTGAGCGTCGGAGGGTGCATCGCCGGGATCAACCCCGGTGTTTCGCACTTTTTGCAGGTCAGCGGCGGGAGATCATGATCAAACTCCGACGGAAAGGTGTTTCATGTTTGACTATTCAACATCCCAAGAATCCACAAATCTATCTGTTTGTCCCCACAACGATTTCAGCGGCAACACAAACAATACTCAATTTAACAATGAAAGTCCATAGATACCACGTTTAATTCTTCTTTTATTCAAAACTTCTCTTTTATCACTTAACATAATTTTTCTTATACAAATAAATACTTTTATAATTTTTCCCAAAGGTAAAATTTCATAGGATTCTACCTAATTTTCACTTCTAACTCACTTTTATTTAGTCAAAATAGTACCCAAATATTTTTCATAGCATCTACATTTTTTAAGAATAATTTACATATTTTTTTCAGATTTATAAAGTCAAATATTTAATAAAAAAATCTCAAAAAATCAAATTTCTCAAAAAACTGCCGAGCTCAGGTTTCGAACCCGTGACCTGAGAGAAGCCAACCGCAACCGCAAGCCAACTAGGCTAGGGTGCAACCACATTAAGAGAAAGGGAAATATGGTTAAGTGTTTTGGGTTTCGGGATTTGGATTTTTTTTTTTTTCAAAACGGGAAATAAAAGGTAGAGCCTAGGTTTCGAACTCGAGACCACAGGGTCACCCGCCCGCTACTGTAGCGCCCAAGCACCCACAGCCACTTGGTCTAAGTGACCAGATTTTCACGAAGAAGATTGGATTAGCTTTGATTCAATTCTTATTCTCTACTAATTATTAAAATTTCCCAAAACGATTTTTGTTCTTTTTCTTCTCTTTTTTGAAACATAACTTTCCAAATTTTGAAATATATATAAATACAGTAAACCAGTATTTTCAAAATCATTATTTGCTTATAAAACATGCATTTTTGATCTTATTTTAAGTTCTATGTCCATAATTTCGATATTGAGAACAAATCATAGTTGCACACAATTTGAATATAATTTTCTACAAAAATACTTCATTCCTTCATTCTTTCATTTATTAGCAATCTGCAACCTTTTTAAAACACAAATTTCCCATCTTACTACAATAGAGTTATCTTAATTTAAACAATCACTTTCACAAGATACATTCAACTTTGTCTCAAATGTATAGATTTTCTTCACACAATATGGTTCTTAGCTGTCTAGCATGGCAAAACATGATATCTTCTAGCATTTTAATTCATAATTTATCAACTAGCAATCATTTCAATAAATATCTTCTAAATTATCAATTCATCTCTACATGAGCAAACATGGAGTCAATTTCACTTAAGTTTTCATTAATAATTCTATCAAAGCATTCTTAGCATGGTAACTAGAATTAGAAGTATGAGAAACACCCACCTATTTAGAGGAAAAACGAATAGAAAGCTCTTAGAAATCTCCTAGAATGCACGAATGGATCCTTCTCCTCCTAGGTTGTGCCTCAAAGTTGCCTCCTCCTCCTTGGTGTAGCAAACCCGTGCCTCTCCTAGTGCACTTCCGGCCTCCTCTTGGATGAGCACACACAAAAATCTCCTCAATCTTTTACTCACCAAAACTCTCAATCTTTTCTCACTCTAATTCTTTTCTTTCTTTAATAAATTTTCTAGTGTACTAAATGAGAAGAACTAGGGGGTATTTATACATTTTTTGGGTGAGAATAGATGACTAGGATTAAATCAAATGGTTAAAGATCAAAGGCTAGGATGAGTTAGCAAGTTGTAACAACTACCCATGATGAGATAACTACCTCTCCACTAGCTCTATCTCTCCCTCTCTCTTTGTCTATTATCCGGCCTAGTGTAAGGTGTTCAATGCACACCCTAGTGTTTGCACGTGCCAACTAGTATCCCCTCCTTACAAGTGTGCATGTGAATAAAAATTTATTTGTTCATGGAAAGAGTCTATAATACAAGTTAAATTGTTTTAAAAGAGAAATAAGTTAAATGGGCTCACTGATGGGCCAATTTAACCATGGGTTTAAATAATTAAAATAATTAATTAATAAAGTGGGCTAAAAAGAAAATTTGGGCTTTATATTTTAATTAGGCTTTAAAAGAAAATAATTTTTGGAAAAATAAGGGAGAACAGATACTATAAAAATATTTTATACGAAAAAATTATACAAATAAAATCACACGTGCAAAACACGTAAAATCAAAAAATCTCATAAATGAAAACTAGGGTGTTACAGAGAAGGTGAGGGAAGCGGGGGAGGTAGGTAGGATTCCATGCCCCTTGACGAACCTTGGCAGAGTTCGAGGTTATTTGGACGATCTCCTATCGAAAGTGGTATACAGAATGTCACTCTCATACGCGGAGAATAGACTACAGGAGCACTCTGTAGTCGATGACACACCATCAATGCATTTGGAGAGGGACTTAGTTTGTATTCGAGAGTGCTTTAGGATATTGAGGGAGTTTGGCCTTCTTCATCCGAGCTCGGGTGTCAGAACCTGTTCGCCGACCTCCCCTGATAAGTGCTTCTTCCCGTTCGATGTATTCCACGCTGGTCATCGCCTCCCTCTTCCGCCCTTTGTGACCGAGGTACTGAAGTGGTACTCTCTTAGTCCGATTCAGTTTAAGCTGAACATATGGAGGCATGTCAACGGCTTCGTTCTGCATTGTCAAGCGGTGGGGGTCGAGCCTCAACTTAGTGTTCTTAGGAGACTCTACATGATCCATTGAAAAAGCAAGACAGAATATATGTACTATCTCTCACCACGTCGAGGTGTGAAGCTAATTGATAACCCTGATTCTATCAAGTTTTGGAAGAAAAAATATTTCCTTATTCGGAGAAGTGAGTCGTGGGAGATTCCCACGAGGTGGAGAGAGGAGGTGCCAAGGTGGCGAAGGTCGAACCTGTTTTGAGCCCAGAGGAGGATGAGATAGTTTTGAAACTTCTGAGTCGACCTCCTCTAAGTTGGAAAGATGTAACCGAGGAGGTCCTCTTCATGGGAGGTCTTAGTCCGATCGACCCTAGTATGAATATTTTATTTCTCTTCTTTTTTTTGTAGATTTATATTTCTCTTTATGTTAACTTCTTTGCGCCTCATTTTGCGGGAGCGGCTAACATGGACTTTAAAGTGATGGTTTCCAAACGTTTAGGTTTAAGCGGAAAAGGACCCGAAGGGAATAAGAGAAAGAGGATGACCGCGGGTCCTTCGCCTGCTAAAACTGCTAGGGGTTCGGCGCTTACGCCGCTAGTGGTAAACTTGGAGTCTCCTTTTTCTGTTTCTCCTGCCCCGTATGTCGAGGAATTCACTCTTGGTGCCGCTCTCGCTTTGGAAGCTCCTCCTCTCACTGTGATGACGGAAGCAATTCTCATGAAGAGCACAAGAAGCTCTTTGTCCCCGACTGGCGTGTGATGAAACACGACGGGTTCCTCAAGGCTTCCACTACCTGCATGCAGATGGTACACCACTTAGCGACTCCAAAGGACCGAGCTACTATGGATGCGGGGTCGGTGGGTGACGACGTCTTGGAGATATCCAGGGCCAATATGGCAGTAAGTTTTCGTCTTTTACTTTCTATGAATTAATAGAGTTGGTTCCACTTCGCGACTTAGAATATTTTTGTTTTTCAAGAGCTCTTGCCACTTCAGCCATCTACTATAGAGGTTTGCAGAGCAAGACAAAGAGCTCAAGGCTGCGTGCGATAGGGACCGGTCAGAACGAGCAAAGAATGCCAAGGCATTGGAGGAAGCAAAATGGCTGTCATAGACCCAAGCGACATAGATCGGGTTACTGGAGTCAGCACTGGCGAAGGAGAACGAGCAAATCGCCTTGGAGAGGGAGAGGGCAGACCGAGAGAGATCTTGCCATGAAGCAGAGGGAGGCCACCGCCAAGGAGAAGGAGGAAGCGGTGTATGCAACAAGAGATGAAGCAAAGGATCACCTGATATCGCACATGGAGCAGTCGTACGCTAGGGTGCTTAAGCACGTTGGAGCGTGTGTCCCTGGGTTCGATTGTTTGGGGTATTCTCTGTACGATCCCGTCGAGGGTGAGGAGGAGGAGGAGGGTAGCAAGGAGGAAGGGGGGGAGGAGATCATCGTAGTGAACCCCCAGTCCGCTATAGAAGCTGTTCCAGACGCGATTGAGGAGAGCGGTCGCGAGCCTAACCCTCTATGGACCAGTCGGTAAGGTGGACCCTTGACTCTTCTTGTAACTCGTCATCTTGTTTTTTCTTTTGATTGCTCTTGTATTGATGCCTAATAGCGGAATGGATACCGCTAGTTGTATTGGATTGGATACTAGCAATGAAAACTTCTTTTGGTTATTTATGTCTTGCGTGGCTCTTATTTTTGTGTGTGCTTTATAGCTTTGATGATTTCCCTTAAAGTGATTACCCTACTTTGCTTTGGCCCGCAGGTCGTTATGCATCACACACATGTTCCTCAGGATGGCAGGTCATCCCAGATTCGTACCAAGCTCCGTCTTACTAAACTGGGACTTGTTCAATCTCGGGAGAGACTCACAAAGGCTAAGGCAGAAATCAGCCACCTGAGAAGAGTATTGTCCCAGGGAGATATCGAAGCGAGATGTAATGACGAGGTCTCACAAGAGGTGCCCCCTATTGGTGTGGAAGATCGTCCTTCAGAGAAAGCGATGAATATGGAGTCTTCGAGGGTCAAGCTCCTTCGTCATTCTTTACTCTCAGCCACTATGGAGAGGGATGATCTAAAGAACATAGTTCTCGAAAGGAGCTTAGAAATGGCTCATCTCCGGAGAACAATCCTCGAGTTTTTTGCCCGAAGTGTGCCTCGTCTGAAGTTCAAAGTGAGGGACGACTCCCTTAGAGGAAGAATAGTTGAACTAGATATGGAAATCCACAAGTTGAAATGACTTCTTGAGGGTAGCAATGTTCAGAGCACTTCTTGCTCTCGTGAAGAATATGCCCAGGGAAGATCGTTCCATGAGATAGCACTATGTTTGCCTGAAGTCCCGAGAAAACTGGGGGATGCTCAGAGCGGAGTAACCGGTTCTTCTAGTGGGGCATCATTCAGTAGGGCAGCAAGAACAGTGGGCCTCGGAGGTACAACCCGAATTGTGAGCCTAAAGCTCTCTTCAGAGGGCTCAGAAGGACGAAAAAGTGCCCCAGTGCCAGCTGTAAGCCGCAGGCCGCTTTTATCTCTTAAAAGGAGCGTCCCTCACCCCAGTAGAAGTTAGAGTTTTTTTATTGTAATTTTGTGGGGGCTTGTGTTTTAATAAAGATTTGTAACCGGATTCTCCTTAGGGAATAAGACTAGCCCAAATTTTTTAAACAATATTTCTGTGAATCGTATCTCCATAAACTCGTAGCATATGAGTTTTTATTTCCAAATTTCAACAGTTGTAGGAGCAATTTAGAATGGTGAGTTTCTCCACACTTGCTTGGGTGGAAGTGGCTAAAGAGGTGTTGAACCAAGTGTTCAACTTCGAACTTTTTCGTTTTAAGAGTTTCAACAGTTGTGGGAGCAATTCCGAATGGTGAGTTGCTCCGCACTTGCTTGTCTGCAAGTGGCTAAAGCGGCGTCGAACCAAGTGTTGGACTTCGAACTTTTCGTTTTAAGAGTTTCAACAGTTGTGGGAGCAATTCTGAATGGTGACTGCTCCGCACTTGCTTGTGTGCAAGTGACTAAAGCGGCGTCGAACAAAGTTTTGGACTCCCAAATTCTCGTTTTAAGAGTTTCAACAGTTGTGGGACCAATTACGAATGGTGAGCTGCTCCGCACTTGCTTGTCTACAAGTGGCTAAAGTAGCGTCGAACCAAGTGTCGGACTCTGAACTTGTCGTTTTAAGAGTTTCAACAATTGTGGTCGCGAAATCGCACATGTATTTTTTAGGTTGGAACACCATTTTGAACAGAAAAATAAACTAAGTCTTTTTATAAAAGAGGAACTAAGTGGCTGCTTCTAAGTTGCGATCCTTTATTACATGATTTCTCTGTGCCATGAGCATTGGCCTTATTGGAATACAATAATAGCAGAACATAGGGGCTAGATTTCTTGGTACTTCATCAAGTGTTCGGCATTCTAGGTTCTTGGAACCCTATTGCCCCTCGGGACTTCAAGTTGATATGCCCCAGGGCGGTGGTCCCTCCCAATTCGGAGCTAGCTTTCCCTTTTTATTGGGGAATGAGATTGGTAATTTTCTAAGAACCAGATCTCCTTCTTTGAGGTTTATGGGGCGGTCCTTCTTGTTGTATGACTGTTCGACTCTACGCTGGTAAATCTGTTAGCGAATGGATGCTCTTTCTCTGATCTCATCAATGAGGTCAAGATTGCCCCGGAGGTTGTAGGAATTTTGTTCTTCATTGAAGGCAAGCAAGTGAGGAGAGGGCATGCCAACTTCCAATGGAATGAGGGCTTCAAAGCCATATGTCAAGTTGAATGGTGATTCTCTCGTCGGGGTTTGCTTGGTGGTGCGATAGCTCCAGAGAACATTGGAAAGATGTTCAACCCACATCCCTTTCGAGGATTTGTCAAGTCTCTTTTTAAGGCCAGTGAGAATTTGCCTGCTGGCGTTCTCTGCCTGACCATTGGACTGCGGGTGGGATATTGAGGATAATCGCTACTGGATGTCGAGGTCCATGCAGAAGTTGCGGAAAGCTGCACTTGTGAATCGGGTACCATTGTCAGTTACTATGATTCAGGGATACCGAACCGACAAACAATGTTCTTCCAAAAGAACTACTAGATTCTGTTTTTTGTGATTTTCGCCAAGGGCTCGACTTCGATCCATTTGGAGAAGTAATCGATTGCGAAAACAAGGAATTTCTTCTGACCAGGAGCCGGAGGGAAAGGCCCGAGCAAGTCCATCCCCCACATGGCAAAGGGGATCATACTGGACAAGGTAGAGGGCTCGGCTTGAGATGTCCGCTGGATGGACGAGAACTTTTGACAGGGAGCACATTGTCGGACATGCCGTTGGGCGTCGCTTAACAATGTGGGCCAGAAGTAACCATGATTCAGGATTTCTCGGGCGAGTGATCTGGCTCCCATATGAGCACCCCCAACCCCTTCATGGAACTCTCTGGGGGCGTACTGGACTTCCTTAGGGGAGAGACACCGAAGTAGGGTCTGCCATCCACCGGAGTGTAGGAGTGCTTGTGCATGATCCCTTCAATGAGCATATTTTGCTCTGCTTTTGCTCTAACGTTCTTGGCTTCTCTAGGGTCTGAGGGGGTGATCCCCTTTTCGAGGAATTCGAACAGAGGCTTCATTCAGTTCTCCCCGTATGCTGAGGGAGGTATTACGATGAGCTCGAGGTTCACTTCTTCAGTACTGGGCTTCAGGAGGACCTCAATCAGGGCATTTCGATCTAGTCCTTGGAAGGACGAGGAAGCAAATTTCGATAGGGAATCTGCTTGCCCATTTTTTGTGGGGGATACAGATGACTTCTGCCTCTTGAAAGGTGGCTAGTAGCTCCCTGACCTTGGCTAGGTACTTAACCATTCGGTCGTCTTGGGCCTCGTACTCTTCTAAAACTTGGTTTACCACTAACTTGGATTCGTTGAATATCTTGACGCGCCGAGAGCCAGCTTTACGGGCCAGAAATAGACCGGCTATGAGAACTTCATACTCTGCTTCACTGTTTGATTCTTGGAAGTTTATACATAGTGAGTACTGGAGAATGAAGTCGCCGGGACCAGTTAGGATGACCCCCGCTCCACTTCCTTCCACACATGAGGATCTATCAACATAAACGCTCCAGAATGGGAGCTCTTTGCCTTCCTCGCATGGGTTAGGGATAGTGCTTTCTACAATGAATTTGGCAAGGAATTGAGCCTTAATAGCAATCCTTGGCTGATAGCTTATGTCGTGTTGGCTTAATTCGATAGACCACTTCATAAGATGCCCTGAGCTCTCTGGTCTATGCATTACCTGCTTGAGAGGCTGGTCGGTGATGATGACAATGAGTGGGCTTGGTAGTACGGGCAAAGCTTGTGGGAAGCCATGGTCAGGGCATATGCCATCTTCTCTATCTTTGAATAGTGGAGTTCGGTATCCCGGATGACTTTACTCACATAGTAGACTGGCCTTTCGACTTTTTCTTCTTCCCTTACCAGGACGACACTGAGGGTTTGATCTGATGTGGCGAGGTAAAGATAGAGGACTTCTCCTGGTTTGGGTTTGCTCAGGAGCGAAGGATTGACTAGGTACACCTTGAGTTGGTCGAAGGATTTTTGCTGGGTTTGTCCCCATTCAAAGCCTTTTGCCCCTCTTAGAGCTTTGAAGAACGAGAGATACTTTTCCTCTGACTTAGAGAGAAAACACCGGATAGCAGCGAGACGCCTTGTGAGTCTTTGTACTTTCTTGATGGTGGACAGGGGAGCCATATCAATATAGCTTGGATCTTCTCTGGGTTGGCTTCTATGCCCCTCTGGCTGACCATGAATGTCACACCCCGCTTCCCAAAAAGGAATACAGAATACAGATACGTGACTAAGTCCAGCGAATGGCTTTCACCATGCATAAGCTGTAAGGATCTTTTCAACATTTCATAGGAATAAACAAGGAATAAGCAGGAAATAGTCAACCACGCATGCATGAATAAATTAACATAACCAACAGAATTACTTGAAAACAAAAATACTTAATCTCAAATAATCAGATTTGGAAACAACAGTTATAAGTTCTGGGTCAAACTGCCCAATACAAAATCCAAGTAGCAAAATACAATTTATTCAAAACAATAGGAAAATGAATTGTAGCAAGAACTCCAGCCAACTAGAATGTTTGGTCACCTACTTCCTCGGGCAGCTGGTCACCAAAGTCTGCAAGTTTAACAAATTGCAGGAAGAGGATAAAGAAACTAAACACCCGTCAATACATGTTACGGGCTGCTTGTAGTGCAGGCAACAAGTACAGAAAAAAAGATAGACAAGTATAGAGTAACAACGGGAGCAAGTACTGAATAAGCATAGAATGAGAGTGACAATAAAACAGAATGACTAACATAAATCAGGAACAGAATCAAGTAATATGATGATACAACAGGGTTCATGTGACATGTGACAAGTAACAGGTACCATGCAAGCAAGTAAACATGTAATAGATGTCATGTAGCATGTACAAACAGGAATATACAGGTGATCATGTTATTTCAAGTCGTGTATTTAGTCCTATCTAGGTAGCACTTCATGCGTCCAAAATTTTACCACATGGTTGCTACATACATGCAAGTTACGTTTAGATTTCGTAGTGGATTGTATAGGACCGTGTACTCAGGTATCAGGTAAACAAGTAAACAGTATCATATATTATGTAATCATATAATTATATAACAGGTAATCAGGTAACAGGTAGGACCTACGGGTCTCTTTCTGAGTACACCTTCCTATAGGGAAGTGTGCAGCCAGGTAATTAGGTAAACAGGATCAAATATCATGTAATCATGAAACATGTAACAGGTGGGAACATGACCCCCTTCCAAGTACATATTTCTATATTTTTCACTACTAGATCTTTCCTTTAACCCCGACTTGATTACTTGTCATTATTATTAAAATAGGCATATACGTGCACAAAACAGGGCAAGGAAAACATGGAAAGAAACAAGAAATTGGTTCAGGTCGGACAGAAACATGCACGGGTCATAAACAACTCATAATAGGCTAGGACAACGAGACTTTCAATTCTGGACAGCAGGACACTACTGCACCAAATCTGAGATTCCCGTTGACATAAATATGCAAATCTGGATCCGTCAGAATATCTAGAATATAAACTCTCGGTCGAATCCAGCATATATATATAAGTCATACTAATTACCGAAACAGGGCTCAAAACAGCTATATACAGAAATCATGTTTAGCCAGAAATCTCAAGGTTGTATTCATAAGCATGAAGGCATAAAAACATACTGATTAAATTTAAGAAAAATCTGGGGTATTCCCTAGTATATCTAGTATCAGCAAATAAAGTTTCATAATATTCCAATACAGATAGCATACTCAAGTAAATTCGGAAAACAATGAGATACAACAAGTTTATGAATTTGGAATTTAAAACACAGCAGTACTAAAACAGCGATAGATTACAAAGTATAACTCGAATTCCAAATCTCTCAAAAGGGTTGTAAAATAGATACAGTAGGCTACATTTTATTTTCACAAAGTTTTTAATCAACAGCAACTGGAATCAGGTTGAAAATATGGTTCTTTACTAAACAACATGGAGTTCTGGAAATATAGTAGTTATTCACAAGCATAGAATAGTTTATAAAAGTCATTAATTAAATCCAAAAAAAATTGGGGTTAATCCCATTCATTTCTAGTTATACCCAGAAAAATATTAGATCCAAATATTACCTTGAACATCAGTATTAAAATGAATAACTATACTAGAATCACATAAAACAGAATCTGGAATTTTCAATACATCTGAAATAAAACAGCATTAACTCACATCTCACAAATCTAAACTGAGATCTGTCGAAAATTCTGGAAAATAAACAACGGAGTCTACGATTTATATTCACAAATTAGTTTTATTTACTGACCTTACAGGGTCTAAAATACTGAAACAAAATAGGGAAGCATCAAAACAGAGACTCTTCTTATGCATTAAATCAAATAGTTCATAAACAAATCCAAATTAGAACAAAATACTAAGCATTGTATAATAGATGTCCAAAACAACATGGTATGGGTGTTTAACAAGTCTACTACAAGATCAAGCATGCAAGAAACATACAACATATCATAGATCACGAAGCAACATACATACATGCATCAAGAGTCTAGTTAAATCTAGATTAATTTCATGTCGTGTGTGTGACAAATGATGATTACAGATGGATCAAAAAATAAAGTCAAGATCTAACAAGTGTTCTTCATGAGAATGAATCTAGGAATAAAAGTGACACTACAGGCGGTATTTTGTACTTGTATATGCAACAAAAATAATACAAGTTACTTTCCTTAAGGACAACGATGAATCCGACGAAGAATAACGGGAACGGATCCCGGGCAATGAACTACAATAACACGTGTGAGCTACGTGAAAAAACAGCGGAACATCGAATCAAGCCCACAACAACCACAGCAACTAGATAAACCAAACGGCAAACACGGATCGAGAGCACTGATGGTAATGATGATCAAGATCTAACGGACGGCTGAGGTTCAAAGATGAAGATGGAGGAGATAGTGCACTGATGGAGGCCGACGGCAGCGAAGGTGGCATCAGCGGGTGTCGTTAGAGCTGCGGGGGTGTAGGGGGAGGTGATCGGAGGTGTTGCAGTCGATGGTCGGGGGGTGCTCTGTTTCGATGGTAAAAATAGAGGAGGGTCGGCAAGGGAAGGTGACGGGGATGAGGACGTGGCAGGAGCACAGGGAGGTGGTCGAGGAGTTGGGTTCAGGAAGGTGGTTGGTGGCTCGACGGGAGGTCGAAGAGGCGGTGCGACAGAGGCAGGCGCTGCTTGGGTTTTGGGTGTCGACGAGGTGCATATGGAGCGGGGTGAGGAGGTGGCTCGACGGAGAAGACGACGGGGGAGGTCGAGATGACGATGAGGAGGGGATGAGGGTGCTGAGGAATGTGGGTGACAGGGCGGAGGGATGATGGAGTGGGGGTGAGGTGAAGAAGATAGGAGGCTATGGAGGAAGGAGATGAAAAAACAGTAGGGGGGCAGCTGTAGGGTTAATTAGAAGAGTAATTAGTTAGGTTTAATAGGGTTTAACAGTAGGGATTTATATAGGAGTACGTTAGGGTTAGAGGTAAATGGGTTAATGGGTATTGGGTTTTAATCCAATACGAGATATAGGATTTCAGGTTTTAGGGTATGATTTAAATAAAAATTAATTAGGCCATGAAAAAAATAGCTAGAATTAAACAATTCATCTAGAGACAATAATTTGATAAAAATATATTAAATCAAGAATATTCAAGTCCACAAAATTGAATCGAAGGCAAGATAGATAGATTTATTGAGAACGAAGAACAATTACATGGTTCAGAAGGAACAGAAGAATACAATTAGAACAAATACTCAGAAAAAGATAAATACATCCAAAATACAAGAAAAGGAAAAACATGGGTTACAATGAACCCCAGCACATTGCCGGACGAGACCCCGAAGGCACACTTAGATGGGTTGAGCCACATGTTGTGCTTTCGCAAGAGGTCGAACGCTTCCTGAAGGTCGATCACATGGTCTTGCTAGCAGAGGCTCTTCAACAACATATCATCCACGTTAACTTCCATATTCCTTCCGTCTCCTCCTTGAAGACCTTGTTGATGAGGTGCTCATAAGTTGCACCGGCGTTCTTTAATCCGAAGGGCATGATGCGATAGCAATAAAGGCCTTGATCTATTGTGAAAGAGGTCTTTAGAATATCGGGGGGGGGGGGGGGGGGGGAGGGGGGAGGAGGAGGGGGGGACATTCTGATTTGATTGTACCTGGAGAAGACATCCATAAAGCTTAAGAGCTCATGACCGGAAGTGGCATCTATTAGGGCGTCAATGCATGGAAGGGGAAACGGGTCCTTTGGACACGCCTTATTCAGGTCTGTAAAGTTGATGCAAATAGTCCATTTTCCGTTGGCCTTCTTTACCATTACAATGTCGGAGAGCTACTCGGGGGTTGCTGACCTCTTGGATGAATCGGGCTGCTAGAAGTTTATCCACTTCCTCTTTAATGGCCTATTGTCAATTAGGAGCAAATTTGCGACACTTCTGGTGGACGGATTTAGCTTCAGGGGCTAGGCTGAGACGAAGCATGAGAAATTCTTTTGATATACCAGGCATATCGGCAGCGGTCCAGGCGAACAGGTCTTTGTTCCCCTTGATGCATTGAACAATGTCTGCTTTGACTTGGTGAGGGAAGACTGCTCACTTGGAACGTTTTGATCGTGTAACACCCCGAATTTCAAATAAGGATAAATTCGAGATTTCACAGGATCTTTACTTCACTTCGTACAATTTTACAAGGAATTTGAAACTTTTTATTCACAATACATCAGAGTTCCTTTACACTTAGTTTTTACACAGCAGAAGACTAAAAGATTACAATAATGAAATACAACTTGTATAACTTTAACATCATTTGCAACATCTTTAACTTCTAAACAGCAACATCATATCCACTTTATAACTCCATGAATAGTCCATTACCTGCATGTCAATCTGTGGGCACGTCAGTTACTTACAACTGACGAAATGTTATACACGGCTATCCTCTCTATGCCGGGAATAGTATAACGATCTCATACTTTAAGAAGACACAATAAAATTGAAATGAATAAATAACGTGTCAAAGGTGATTATCCTAAATATAAGTGTATGTCATGCCTTAATGCCTAATGCACACAATTCTACACTAGGATGACACTAATGCACACTTGTTCAGATTCTATGCATCCCATACTACATAGGTCTGAGGGCAAGTGCCTACGTACTCCACATTGAAGGGTTCGATCCCTCGCCATGAGACTACCCAGTAATAAAACAAGTTTTAGAGTTATTTCACAGATACGGATCCCAGCCTCCCTGGCTATAATAACAAATCCCAGCCTCCCTGGCTATTATATCGTGAGAATAATCCCGTAAATGCCCCTCTAGCCCCGGTATATACATATTCTTTGGAGTATGGTAAACATCCGCCGACTACCCTAAGTCCCGGATAAAATACAGTCCATCTCCTATGGGGCAACCACAGTCCACCAACTGGGTCTATAGCCACGGAGATCCACCGCCGACTATATAGAAGCACCCATTTACGTTTGCACAAGTCTATTACATCTTCACCTAAGTGCCTAATTATTTTTAGTTCCAGACATGAATATGTTATCACCCTAGAATCAGTTTTACCTCATACCAGATTTATTCACAAAATACGAGATCGCCCGACAGCATTATCTCAAAATCAAGTCTCAAAATCTTTCTTTCAAAATTACCGGTAACCGAGGTCTTACTAATTCTAAATCATAAACCTTTCATGTGCAAGAAACATGGGTACACATACCCCTTTAATAATCATGTCTTAACTCAAAGTATTCTTTATCTTCAAACTATTCACAACTGGGTGTATGTCATGTTTTTGTATCATTCATACTATTCATTCACTATCTTTTTAAGACATCAATACTTTTCATGAGTCTATGGCATAAATCCAAATCTCTTTTTGGGAAAAATTAATCACATAATGTTCGCAACTACAAACAAGCATATTTACATGATCTCGTCAACAAATAAACATATTTACATGATCTTGTCAACAAATAAACATATTTACATGATCTTGTCAAGTCAAACAATTATAAATAATTCATTTCCAAACTTTATATGAATTCACACAAACTTTTAATCTCATTTAGCATTCTTACTCAACAAAAGGGATTGTTTATAACGGGATAGTCGTGTTACATATTTTTCTTTTATTAAAAAGAATTATTTATTCAAAATAATAATTTTGGAAGCAAAGTGCATTTGCCACTTTAAAAAATACAAGATAAGAAATTAAACCATTCTTAGTAAGTTCTTTGTGCAACTTAATAAGGAAGAGTGAATAATACTTGTTTCTTTCCAAAATTAGTAACTTCCATAAATAAGCAGTTTTTGAGAGAAATAAAATAAAAGAAAATGGTGGCAACAAGTTTCGAACCCAACACCTCTTATAAATAGTATTCACTGGCTAACCAATAAGTCCAATTATAATTCTGTTTAGAAGTTGTATTAATGTATTTTTGTTAATACTAATTTGAATTTGGTTTCTTTTAATAACACCTGTTCACCTAATAATCCAATCATTTAGGACATTGGAATAAATCTCACTTTTTGGACTGAGATGAAATCAAGAAATAATAATCAAGTAAATTCAAATTTATTTTTATAATCTATCTTCATTTTCAAAAATAGATTTTTTTCCTTTCTTTACAAAAATTTGCATTTCTTCCCAAAATCGAAAATTAAGGATCATGTTTCTTAAAACTAGTTTATATCCATCATTATACTAATTAAAATTTGTGCTAAAATCAAACATGTCTCTTAATCAACCATGGATATCTCAAAGAAATTCTTTCATGCAAAAGTTTGTATTTTCAACATATGTCGACATGTAATAACAAAAATTATTCTTCTCTTTTCTTTTTCTTTCTTAATCATCATGTCTCTAAAGTATATGTCGAAATATAACATTCTTTAACAATTTCTCATAAAAGAAAAAAAATCACATATTCGACAAACATAAAATTTGCAAACACTCTAATATGATTCATATGATTAATTCTTTAGTTGAACCCTTTTAATTAGCATGGTAATCAAATATTCACTAACCTCAACAAGATCGTTGCTAGCATGGATTTTATCTACAAATTTCTCATCACATTCAATTCATACTAGTCATATAAAATAATTAGCATACAATTTCTACAATTAAAAAGCATAGGATCACCCACTAACACATTGTTAATCTATTTGTCAACATAGCATGATTCACTATTAATCTCACCACAATCGTAGTATAGTTATTCTGTTTTATCAAAACTACTCATTCATTTCTATTAGCATGTACATTCAAAAAAATTTAGAAAGTAGGAGAACACCCACCTTATTGAAGCTTGAACAATTGAAGGGAAGGATGGGACACTTCTTCTAGCTCCAAGACAAACTCCTAGCAATGGCTCCTCCTCCTAGCAAAGCTCCATTTTCCTAGCAAGAATGGAACTCTCTTACTCTCTTTATTTTCTTTCTTTCCTTTCTTTCTTTTGATAATGTTTTTGGTGCAAGATAAAGGTAGGAAATGTGGGCTCTATTTATAGGATTTTGGGAGGGTCGAAAGTGCAAAAATTCCACCCTAATAACTCTTCAAATTTATTCTACAACTCTCCACTTTCCTAACTCCTAAAACCCCCATCTCTTCATCTCCCCACTCTCCACTAACTTAACTCTCCACTACACTTCTCCCCTCACCAAAACCGGCCACCCCCCTAACCCACAAAGTGGTCCAAATACATTTGTGTGTGCATGCACACATGCACAAACAAATATGAACATATTTCTATAACTCTAAATGTGTACTAATATTGTAACTTGTCATGTATAACTAAATTTGTGATTTTAATAATGGGCTTGCTACATGGGCTCATTTCTAATTAATTAATTTGATTATCTAGTGGGCTCCTCTCCTAATGGGCTAGATTTTATTCGATAGGTCCATGAATCAAAAGAAGGCTTAATTAAAACTTATGCATGCTAAAAATTTGTAAATGAGAATAACAAATGAGAATAAAATTTGTACGTGCATCATACGTGCAGAATAAAAAAATGCATTTTAATAAAAATAGGGGAAAATTGAATTTTTGTTTTATAAAAATAGATTTAAAAACATAAAATGAATAATTGAAACCCAGAAATTAACGACGGAAAATATGTAATTAATACGTGTATTGAAAACACGTAGAAAGCACGTAGAATACAAATATCGAAAAATTATATTTTTGTTGACTCCAAATTGGGAAAAATCAATACTGAAAATATATAAATAGTCGGTAATCAAAATACGGGATGAAAACACGTTACATAATACACGTGCGTAACACACGAGGGCAAAATTGTAATTCCAATTTTGCGGGGTGTTACACTCTCCCCCCCTTAGAGTAGTTCCGTTCCCGGAACTCGCTAGGGTAAAGATTGTATTTAGTACATGTCACAGAAAATATTTGTATTTAGAAAAATGCAACTCTAAGAAAAATAAATGTAGTATACTCAACAAAGAAGACAAACTCTTTATAAGAAAACTATGAATATTAAGATGTTACAAGACGGAACAAGAAAATTAGGAAAATGACATAAGAAATGAAACATGACAAGGGATAGAATAGTTTGAGAGAAATTTTCGTATACAAATAGTATTAGGTAAGCTATTAGATAAAAGGGTAAAGTCAATTAAGTCGTTACCTTCGAAATAGTTCGGAAAACAATGTGGCGCAGAAAACATGGTCAATAGGTAATTTAGAAAAATTTATCAATGTAATAAACGGTAGAAAATTCACAAACTGTAAAACGAAATCGAATTAGCAATTTAGAACAAGACCATTGAATAAGAGTTTGGAAAAATAAATGGGAATGAGACATGGTTGAAAGTATAGATAACGTAAAATGACTTTGTATACCAATTAATAAAATAGTTTGTAAGGTAACTATGATAATTATACACACAATTTGAAAAAATAGAAAGCATACGTTGAAATACTTTGTGAATATACAAAATTTTGTAGTGATAAAAATATTTTATAACATTAAGACGAAATAGTGTAAAGCACATACACGAGATGAAAACACAATTGAAAACAATAATTATATAGTATAGCAAATTAGGACAATAGGCATAAACAAGTATATGCAAAAATATTAATGTAGTAATTAGATGAGGGTAAAATGATATGTATAATAAGAATATTGAAATATATGATATATATATAGAGATCATTGGAAGAATATAAGTAATAACTAAGAGTGTAAAGACAGTTAAAATTTACGAAAAGATAATGTATAAATAGTGAGTATATACAGTGCAAAACTATAAAAGTAATGAGTAGCGATTAATAGTAAAAATGTATATATCAAAACAAATATGCAATAATAGTACCGAATGTAAACAAATAAAACAAAAATGGTAGGTCATATTTGTATAGGTAGAAAATTTCAATCTTGTTAAAAACATATAGGATAAGATACTATAGTATTATAGAAATCAAAATCATATAAAATGAGTGCACATGAGAAAATTTCATAAGAAAAATCCAAAATAATAAATGAAGAAAATAGTGATTGCAATATTATTTTAATAAACGGTAATTTAAAACTTGAGAGAATACGGAAAGTAATAGTAGTTATAAACGGGTAAACATAAAGTGATGTAAATACATGAAAGACGAAATTTTAAGTTTGAAAAACAAGTTTAAAATATCAAGACTAAGGTAGATAGATAAATATTAAATATTCAAATCATTTAATAACATAAGAAAATTTTTATTTGAAAAAAAAATAAGGAGAAAGTAGCATGATAAAAATCTACAAAATAATTTGAGAGGAAAGTGTGTAAGGTATCATGAATGACGGTCCAAGCTACCACGCTTCCACTGCACCACTCTGATACCCAGGAGAAAATGTGCTCGCATACACTCTCATATTAATGTATACAAGGAGAACATCATGATGACTCCAGCCATCCAAAAGAGAGAGAAAAACATCAGTGCATAGAGCAACACAAATGTAAATCACTTACATTTAAATCTCTATAGACTGAAACTCACACTCTAGTGTCCACAGGAATAATATTGTAACTACTCAATAAGGTGTCACGGGTTCTAGACTATAGTTAATGATCTTACTACTTTTCCTAAACAAATCTTTAGTCTATCAAGTTCTGATCTACTTGGGTTAGCTGTAGGAGTCGGTTCCCAGCTAGCGGTGGTCCAAAGACGCTTAAATACCATGTCGCTTAGGGTTGTTTACACCCGGTTGACAGAAGGACTCCTTTGGCTTGTTCCCAAATTTATCGTCCCTTTTTATCATTCCTTATAAACTTGTACTACTTGTGAAGCATGCTCTGATACCATCTGTAACACCCCGAATTTCAAATAAGGATAAATTCGAGATTTCACAGGATCTTTACTTCACTTCGTACAATTTTACAAGGAATTTGAAACTTTTTATTCACAATACATCAGAGTTCCTTTACACTTAGTTTTTACACAGCAGAAGACTAAAAGATTACAATAATGAAATACAACTTGTATAACTTTAACATCATTTGCAACATCTTTAACTTCTAAACAGCAACATCATATCCACTTTATAACTCCATGAATAGTCCATTACCTGCATGTCAATCTGTGGGCACGTCAGTTACTTACAACTGACGAAATGTTATACACGGCTATCCTCTCTATGCCGGGAATAGTATAACGATCTCATACTTTAAGAAGACACAATAAAATTGAAATGAATAAATAACGTGTCAAAGGTGATTATCCTAAATATAAGTGTATGTCATGCCTTAATGCCTAATGCACACAATTCTACACTAGGATGACACTAATGCACACTTGTTCAGATTCTATGCATCCCATACTACATAGGTCTGAGGGCAAGTGCCTACGTACTCCACATTGAAGGGTTCGATCCCTCGCCATGAGACTACCCAGTAATAAAACAAGTTTTAGAGTTATTTCACAGATACGGATCCCAGCCTCCCTGGCTATAATAACAAATTCCAGCCTCCCTGGCTATTATATCGTGAGAATAATCCCGTAAATGCCCCTCTAGCCCCGGTATATACATATTCTTTGGAGTATGGTAAACATCCGCCGACTACCCTAAGTCCCGGATAAAATACAGTCCATCTCCTATGGGGCAACCACAGTCCACCAACTGGGTCTATAGCCACGGAGATCCACCGCCGACTATATAGAAGCACCCATTTACGTTTGCACAAGTCTATTACATCTTCACCTAAGTGCCTAATTATTTTTAGTTCCAGACATGAATATGTTATCACCCTAGAATCAGTTTTACCTCATACCAGATTTATTCACAAAATACGAGATCGCCCGACGGCATTATCTCAAAATCAAGTCTCAAAATCTTTCTTTCAAAATTATCGGTAACTGAGGTCTTACTAATTCTAAATCATAAACCTTTCATGTGCAAGAAACATGGGTACACATACCCCTTTAATAATCATGTCTTAACTCAAAGTATTCTTTATCTTCAAACTATTCACAACTGGGTGTATGTCTTGTTTTTGTATCATTCATACTATTCATTCACTATCTTTCTAAGACATCAATACTTTTCATGAGTCTATGGCATAAATCCAAATCTCTTTTTGGGAAAAATTAATCACATAAAGTTCGCAACTACAAACAAGCATATTTACATGATCTCGTCAACAAATAAACATATTTACATGATATTGTCAACAAATAAACATATTTACATGATCTTGTCAAGTCAAACAATTATAAATAATTTATTTCCAAACTTTATATGAATTCACACAAACTTTTAATCTCATTTAGCATTCTTACTCAACAAAAGGGATTGTTTATAACGGGATAGTCGTGTTACATATTTTTCTTTTATTAAAAAGAATTATTTATTCAAAATAATAATTTTGGAAGCAAAGTGCATTTGCCACTTTAAAAAATACAAGATAAGAAATTAAACCATTCTTAGTAAGTTCTTTGTGCAA
This sequence comes from Hemerocallis citrina, assembly GCA_017893485.1. Taxonomy (NCBI): domain Eukaryota; kingdom Viridiplantae; phylum Streptophyta; class Magnoliopsida; order Asparagales; family Asphodelaceae; genus Hemerocallis; species Hemerocallis citrina. Next base: position 158,197,796 of record CM030363.1, read on the forward strand.
CTTAATAAGGAAGAGTAAGAATTATTTATTCAAAATAATAATTTTGGAAGCAAAGTGCATTTGCCACTTTAAAAAATACAAGATAAGAAATTAAACCATTCTTAGTAAGTTCTTTGTGCAACTTAATAAGGAAGAGTGAATAATACTTGTTTCTTTCCAAAGTCAGTAACTTCCATAAATAAGCAATTTTTGAGAGAAGTAAAATAAAAGAAAATGGTGGCAACAAGTTTCGAACCCAACACCTCTTATAAATAGTATTCACTGACTAACCAATAAGTCCAATTATATTTTCTGTTTAGAAGTTGTATTAATGTATTTTTGTTAATACTAATTTGAATTTGGTTTCTTTTAATAACACTTGTTCACCCAATAATCCAATCATTTAGGACATTGGAATAAATCTCACTTTTGGACTGAGATGAAATCAAGAAATAATAATCAAGTAAATTCAAATTTATTTTTATAATCTATCTTCATTTTCAAAAATAGATTTTTTTCCTTTCTTTACAAAAATTTGCATTTCTTCCCAAAATCGAAAATTAAGGATCATGTTTCTTAAAACTAGTTTATATCCATCATTATACTAATTAAAATTTGTGCTAAAATCAAACATGTCTCTTAATCAACCATGGATATCTCAAAGAAATTCTTTCATGCAAAAGTTTGTATTTTCAACATATGTCGACATGTAATAACAAAAATTATTCTTCTCTTTTCTTTTTCTTTCTTAATCATCATGTCTCTAAAGTATATGTCGAAATATAACATTCTTTAACAATTTCTCGTAAAAGAAAAAAAATCACATATTCGACAAACATAAAATTTGCAAACACTCTAATATGATTCATATGATTAATTCTTTAGTTGAACCCTTTTAATTAGCATGGTAATCAAATATTCACTAACTTCAACAAGATCGTTTCTAGCATGGATTTTATCTACACATTTCTCATCACATTCAATTCATACTAGTCATATAAAATAATTAGCATACAATTTCTACAATTAAAAAGCATAGGATCACCCACTAACACATTGTTAATCTATTTGTCAACATAGCATGATTCACTATTAATCTCACCACAATCATAGTATAGTTATTCTGTTTTATCAAAACTACTCATTCATTTCTATTAGCATGTACATTCAAAAAAATTTAGAAAGTAGGAGAACACCCACCTTATTGAAGCTTGAACAATTGAAGGAAAGGATGGGACACTTCTTCTAGCTCCAAGACAAACTCCTAGCAATGACTCCTCCTCCTAGCAAAGCTCCCTTTTCCTAGCAAGAATGGAACTCTCTTACTCTCTTTATTTTCTTTCTTTCCTTTCTTTCTTTTGATAATGTTTTTGGTGCAAGATAAAGGTAGGAAATGGGGGCTCTATTTATAGGATTTTGGGAGGGTCTAAAGTGCAAAAATTCCACCCTAATAACTCTTCAAATTTATTCTACAATTCTCCACTTTCCTAACTCCTAAAACCCCCATCTCTTCATCTCCCCACTCTCCACTAACTTAACTCTCCACTACTCTTCTCCCCTCACCAAAACCGGCCATCCCCCTAACCCACAAAGTGGTCCAAATACATTTGTGTGTGCATGCACACATGCACAAACAAATATGAACATATTTCTATAACTCTAAATGTGTACTAATATTGTAACTTGTCATGTATAACTAAATTTGTGATTTTAATAATGGGCTTGCTACATGGGCTCATTTCTAATTAATTAATTTGATTATCTAGTGGGCTCCTCTCCTAATGGGCTAGATTTTATTCTATAGGTCCATGAATCAAAAGAAGGCTTAATTAAAACTTATGCATGCTAAAAATTTGTAAATGAGAATAACAAATGAGAATAAAATTTGTACGTGCATCATACGTGCAGAATAAAAAAATGCATTTTAATAAAAATAGGGGAAAATTGAATTTTTGTTTTATAAAAATAGATTTAAAAACATAAAATGAATAATTGAAACCAAAAAATTAACGACGGAAAATATGTAATTAATACGTGTATTGAAAATACGTAGAAAGCACGTAGAATACAAATATCGAAAAATTATATTTTTGTTGACTCAAAATAGGGAAAAATCAATACTGAAAATATATAAATAGTCGGTAATCAAAATACGGGATGAAAACACGTTACATAATACACGTGCGTAACACACGAGGACAAAATTGTAATAAAAATTTTGCGGGGTGTTACAGATCGGGTCTCCTTCTTAAAAAGGAACCTCTTCTAACTCATCCACTGGCTCTGAGACGGCTTGGTTGCTCCCTTGGTGGAGCTCTAGAGTTTCAAGGGAGAGGACCGGGCCCCCCACCGAAGTCATATAACATTTCCGAGTAGTCTCTTGGCTTTCCCTGACTTCTCCCACCCCCACCACAGTGGGAAATTTCATCTTTATATGGAAAGCTGAGGGTACCGCGTGAAGTGCAGCTAGGCCGGGTCGGCCATGGATGGCATTGTACGCAACCTTTATGTCGACAATTATGAAATCCATTGGCTCTTTTTGGGTTGTTGGGGCTTTGCCAGCGGTTAAATCAAGAGTGATGACTCCCTCAATGGTTACTAGCACCCCGGAGGATTTGTGGAGGGTGTAGCCGGCAGGTTTGAGACGATCTCGAGATAGCTTAAGGCCTTGGAACGCCTCCAAAAAGAGGACATTGATGGAGCTGTCCTTGTCGAATAGGATTCAGCATACTTCATGGTTAGCCATGTGGAGACTTACTACGAGCGCGTCACAATGGGGAGTTCGAACGCCTTCTAGGTCTCTGTCTGAAAAGGTCACGGGAACTCCGAAGCCTTTGAGTGGAGGGTGGTTCTGTACTGAGTTAACTTCTCGATTGAAGGCTTTTCAGGAGAAGTTCGACTCTCCCCCCATTGGGCCTCCATGGATGAGGTGGAGAATCACATTGGGTTCAGATTCGTAGGACTCGGTGGGTCTTTCAGCTCGCTTGTTGGCCCCCCGAGGCGGAGCATGATCAACCCTGTCTTTCCTGACAAACTTGGAAAGTTGCCCTCTCTGAATTAGGGCTTCGATCTCCTCTTTAAGGGACCGACAATCATCTGTGTCGTGACCGTGGTCTCTATGAAAACAGCACCTTTTATCTCGGTTTCTCTTCTTGCCAGGGGTATTCATCTTCGGGTGAGGTTGGAGCAATCTTTCCTTGCTGATTTCCATGAGGATGGCTGAGACACTGGCATTAAAAGGGGTGAACTTTTTGAAACAAGGCAGAGGGCGACGCTGGCCGCTGTTTTCATTCTGAAGCTTCTTGGTACCTTATTCATCCGCACCCTTCCGTTTGTTCCCGGATAGGGGCACCATCTGGTCATGGGGATGGAGGGCTTCTTCAGCCTGGATGTACTTCTCACTCCTCATGGGGATGGAGGGCTTCTTCAGAGAAGTCCCCGAGAGGCTTCTTGCCGAGGGATGCCTTCAAGTTGGCATGGGTGGTGTTGTGTTGGAATGCCACTAAGGCCACTGACTGGTCGAGAGAGGCGATAGACCGAGCTTCGGTGGTGAAGCACTGAACATAGTCCCCTAGACGTTCGCCCTTTCTTCGACTGAGTGTCAGCAAAGATGCACTCGTTTTCTCGGCTCGACGGCTGCTGACGAAGTGAGTGAGGAAGAGCTCCTTAAACTAGTCGAAAGAGAAGATGGATGTTGGAGACCGACGAGAGTACCATTTTCTCATTGGTCCTTTCAACGTGGCGGGAAGGTCTTGCAGAGGACCGTATATGAGGCCTGGTGAATCATCATGAGGGTTTTGAAACTCTTGATATGATCGGCTGGGTCTGACTCCCCATTGTAAGACTTGAAGTGGGGGGCTTGAAGGTCTCTGGGACCGGAGCTTCCATGATGGCCCTGGGGAAGGAGGTCTGCTAGGGTAGAAATTATTGGTCCGTTATTCTTCTTTGCAGTTGATTCTGTCCAATCGCCTTTCCATCTCCCTGAGACGGCGATGGACCGAGTCGTCCCTTTGGTCAAATCTAATCGATCCTCGAGACTCTCCTGCTTGAGGGGTGACCTGGGGAGGGCTAGGTGCACGTAGGTTGCCGCTCTGAGCGATGTTAAAGGCTCGCAGGATGTCATCTTTGAAGTTTTGAAATTCGGCCTGAGTGACTAGTGCTCCCTCACCCTGGTGGTTCCTTGGCGCTGATCGGCTCGTTGGGGTGAGACTCCTTTGCTGACGACGAGGAAGGGACCTTCCCCAGGTCCTTGGGGAGGGAGATCTTCTGGGCCTCGTCTTTCGGGGAGAACGACCCTTCTGACTTCTTTGGTGCTTTGGATGAGGGATCTCATCCCGTGCTTGCCTCTCACCCAAGTAGGTTTAGAGGTTGACTCCTTGTTGGCAGTTGAGGATGACCTGACAGAGGTCTCTTGAATCGTGAGGGCTGTGCGAGACTGCAGGGTCGGTAAACAGATTGTGGATTGAGACGTGGCCATGGAGAGGAGGCTGTGTTTGACGGCTTCGGCGGGAGCCCCCTGGTGCAGCCCTTCTAGACATGGAAAGCATCTGCTGAGATGGCAGCTGAGAGGGCTGAGGTCGTTGCACTTGTTGGTCTATTTAAGGAAGAACATCTTGGAGTGGGGGAGGAGGAAGAGGAGTGGCCCTTCGGCTGGACGCAACTGCCTTCACTTTTTCTTTCAAAGGCATGACTAGAAACTACTTTCACCGGAGAAATATGGTTGGATTGTTTTTTCTGTTTTCCACACATGGCGCCAATCTGTTGCTGCTAATTTCAGTATGGGAGCAAACAGACGATTTGTAGATTTTTCTAGAAACAATAATAGCAAACCTGCTGACTCTTGCCGGTGTTAACCGTTTCATGACGCTGCCGCTGACCTGCAAAAAGTTCGAAACACCAGGACTGTTCCCGGCGATGAACCCTCTGACGCTCAAGTCAGTAATCAAGAAGATTATGAAAGAGCTTTTGTGGAGAAAATGATGATTACATTTTTTATGGTGGGGGTAGAGGGGTATTTATAGTCTCCTTTGGAAACAATTTCGAGATAATTATTTATCTATACTTCCCGATGTTTTTGGATAAGATGTAGTGTTTAAATTCCTTCATGATAAGAGATTTTGTTTAAAATGTCCCGTAGAGATAAACATGAATTTAAATAACACTTTAAATGTCATGGGTTTGCTCATAATGGGCTGCCACCCTGACCGAGTAGGCAAGACCATTTTTTGGGTTATTGGGCTTGGAAAAGACTCGGTTCCCCTTTTCGGACCTGTTTACAGGTGAAATTACTATTTTACTCCTGAGAGCTTTAAGATTTGTGCCCGATTTGAATGGTCCCGATTTGGTTTTTTTCCCATATCACATATTAATGAAGAAATTTGAAACTTCACTTTCATATTGTCCATGTGTGATCATTAGGCTTCAGAACATTTTTTCTGAAGTAATTAGATATGCTGATATCAATGTGAAGAACTAGGGTTAGCTGTTAATGATTATAACTCCGTTATAACTCCAAAGTAGGGTCAATTTCAGAAAACTCTACCGTGATTTACTCTTTTGGCAGAAAACACCTCTTTTTTTTGGAAAAAAACCCTACTGAACTTTATTTTCCGTTAGGAGCCACTGCCACTGTTATCTTTTAGATGGATTGACTAAAATGCCCATCGACTAACTGAACGGATTAAGTAATTAAAAAAACAAAAAACTCCTAATCGCTGTCGGAATATTCCCCCCCCCCCCCCCATCTAAACCCATTCTGATACTTCCCAAAATTGGAACAAGTAAACAACTTACAATTTGATATACGAAAGACATCGAATCTGAAGTGGAGAGGGCTTAGGAGAAGAAGTGGATTGAGAGGCTTGGAAGAGGACAATGATTTGTTCAGAAAAATTGGTAAATTTGCCACCTTTGGATGTATTTGTAGTTCAAATGTTATTTTTATTCCAATTAAATGGTCAAAAGTGTTAAGTTTGTGGGATTTCCGTATAGATTTATGGTATTTGTGTAACGCCCCGGATCCCCGTTATCGGACATCCGTGACACAACCAGAATCTTTGCCTTCAAATGCATCTCAACATAGTAAATAACGCGAAAATTTAAAACACTTTTATTGCCATCAGAGTTATTACATCAAAAATTACAAATATCAATCTGTCATATCAAACTGTAATGTCTCCCCCCATTTTCTTTTGACTTCAAAATTCAATTCTTTCAATTTCTATATCACTTTAAACATAAACTAAGATAGTTATATTTCAAAGAAAATTTTGGCAAAGTTTCCCCTGAATTTTCTGCCCCGAAACACAAAAAGCTTACGGAATTCTGCTCTAAATTTCGTAGCTCACATCACGGGCAATAATATCATGGGCTCCCCAGGCCAAAATGAGCGGAATCACACGGGCAATATAAATATCATGCTCTGGGGGCCAAACTCATAATATGATATCAATTATCAATTAAAAACCATAAATTCCTTTGAAAACGAGGTAAAGTTTTTGGGAAAATCTTTGTAAAACATACCATAGGGACTAGTACACCACAACGAGATGGGTACTGGGGTACGGGTCGAGAACATACCATACTACCCCACACTATACTCATCATTGTCGTCCATGTATTTATACATCCAAAATACAATTTAAACCATAACTTTCACTATTTACATAACTAAAATTATACATAATTTTCAAAAGTAAGAACTCCACTCTACAGACCTATGCCTCACCTCTGCACTGTTGAGGACCTTTAACAGTAAGGGATCTAGGGTAGTCCAAGGACTCCCTAACCCCCCAAACACTAAGGGGCTAGCCATTTCTGGTGTGAGTATAATTTACTAATTAAGCAAATAAATTAAACTTTATAAGTAAAAACAGAACGAACTTACGAATACCAAGATAATCAAACTTTACTTGAAATCTGAACATGTAAACATCATAAATGGGATTTCACATCAAATACCCTCTGAGTCATCACCTGTATGTATATCCATACCCGTTTATAACATACTTATCCTTAGTTGGAAATCATTCACAATAACTCTACTTTCACATAAACTGCACCTCATTTACTATTCATTTGTATTTACAGACTCACAGCTTATATTCTTTCATGCTCATCTTCATTCATAAACATGTTCTTTCCCAATCTCATATCACATAACATCGCATTCATTCATTTCTTACAACATATATCATCACGTCTCGCAATACATCACTTTCACACTCATTATACACTTCAACTATCACACTCGCAATTCATCTTGAATGGAAAATAAATGTGTATCCTGATTTTCTAGTGTTCGTGTATGCCATGACCAGAGTCTAATGCAAAAATACAGAGTATAGAACAAATGCACTTAATCTAATGTCAGCAAGACTCTGGACACACATGCATCACATACTACATGTGCCCCAGATCAAGCCATTTCTCCAGTTCAGGGATTTGAACCCTCGTTATGCAATGCATTCTAATTCGGTCTACTTCCTATTCCTGATAGTATGACATGGTTGAGGAGGTATAAATAACAGAAATAATTCGGGGTGCTACCCCGTTGTCACCAATAATCATTGCATCAGACCCTCCTCAAAAGCTGTGACGAACTTACAGATATACACGCAGCATATCCATTGGGCAGAAGATCCTTTATGACCCGTTCGGGTCCACCAACATAGAACATGATGGTCTCGAAGGTCTAAAACCCCCTATCCTCTAGAAAATCGACGTCCCGTTTTTACCATGGTACTTCAGGAATCAATAGTGCAAGATATGCACAGCAACACGTATCCCTAATAACAAGAAGAGACAACCCCATAATATCACCTCCTAGTGCTAACTCTCAGAATGAGTTGGATTATAGGGAATCACCGCTGTTACAGCTGATTTCGGTGTGGGGGTAAACAGATAGAATTTGTGGATCCGAGGAAAACCTGAACAGCTGACTCGACCTTCTTGCTCCTGCCGCAACCTGCAAGGAAGTGCGAGACACCGGGGTTGATTCCGGCGATGCACCCTCCGACGCTCTTGTCAGTAATCAGCAAAAGATTAAGAAAGAGCTTAAGGGGTGAAAAAGTGATTAACCTGGTCTTGGTGGTAGAGGGGTAGTATTTATAGTCACCTTTGGAATGATCAGGGTCCTGATTTCCTGGCTAACATTTAGGAGCAAAATCCTCCTATTCTGTTTTAGGAAAGTAGGCCTTGATTCCCTGGTGAGAGCAAATCAAGCTTATTGATTTGATCTAATCAAATCAGTGGCCTGATTCTCCCTTGGTGGACCGGGCTTGTATCGGGTCGGGACCCGCGCCCAGTTGGAGTGGATCTATTCGCGGGCGGTTGGTTTCGTGAGAAGGAGACCCAATACCCGTTTTGGATCCATCTGTATGTGAAATTACCTTTTTACCCCCGTGCTTCAAGATTCGTGCTCGATCTGGACGGTCCCGATTTAACCCCAATTTTAGCCATATCACGAGCCCCCCACTCCTAAAGGCTGAGCGTGATCAGACTTTGAGGAGTAGTTTAGCAGTTTCAGTGGCTGGTGGAGTTGTATCGGAGTCCAAATGTGGGATTTTGAATCTAGAAAGGGGGTAGTGAGGTAACTTTTGACGCTGTGTGCTGTTCTTGAGCTGCGTCGGGTATCTGACAGTCTTTTATCTACTTTTTTTGAAGTATTTGTTTAATTCTGCGATGTGTTTGCTAATCGTTCGGGGGCTTTAGCGGTGCATTCAGGGTAATAATTGTTCGCTCCGGGGTCCGAAAGTGTGTCCCCAAATTTTCAATTATCTCCCAGAATTTTTAGCTAATTTTCCCGAATTTTTAGCAATTTTCTCGCAATTTTTAAACAAATAAAACGATTAAAATAAATAAAAAAAACGATTTAAATACCGATTAATGGCATGGCTCTATCTGAGCCATCGATCGTGGACGGGCGCGAACTTCGGAAAGATCTGATGGTTGTTACCGCTCGGCAGCGTTTTTCTCCGTTTACGAGCTCGGAAAGGCACTTGCTCGGCTGCCGACCGGAGACTAGGGGGTTCGGCGTTCCGAGCGACGTGGCGCAATCTGAGCCCTCGGATGGTGGCACGCATCTCGAGACGGGCGCAGTTCCCAAAAAAACACTATCTTGTCTTTTAGTGCACGTGGCGCAATCTGGGCTCTTCATCATTGGGAGCGCGAATTTCTGAGAGATCCAGCGGTCCACGTAGCTCGGTGTCTTTTTTCCTCCATTTACCAGCTCGGGAAGGCACTTGCTCGGATGCCGACCGAAGGCATTGGTGTTAGGCAGGCCGAGCGACGTGGCATTATCTGAGTTGATGGATGTCGGCACGCATCTCGAGACGGGCACAGTTCCCAAGAAAACACTATCTTGTCTTTTAGTGCTCTCGGCGAGATCTGGGCCGTCTGATTGAGATCAGACGCGAAAGTTGAGGGGAAAGTGAGTTTTCCCCGTTTACGCGCTCGGAAAGGCTCTTGCTCGGCCGCCGACCGAGGGCCTGTGGTTTTTGGCAATCTGAGATGGCTCTGTTCCCAATGGTGTTAATGGCGCTTCGTGACTTGTGTGGCGTTTCGCCTTCCCGATGTCATTAAGGATAATTCCTTTAATTAATGCGCGGCGTTTCAACTTCCGAGGATCAGTAATTCCCTTAATTAAAATGCGACGCTTCGATTTCCGAGGGTCATAATGGCTGGTTCTAGGAGGCAGGCTATAAGTACTCCACTCCGTTTGTCATTTTAGTCACAACCAAATTGAGTTCCAGACCTCGGAGGCATCTGCCTTGAGTAGCTTCTCTCTTGAGGTTCGGAGAGGTGGTCGCTCTTCTGCCTGGTTTTCCCTTTGTTCCTGACGGCCCCCAAGTGGATGTCAGGAGCGAGGGGGAACGAGGTTGTAGTGGTGACGACCGTAGTCCGAAACCGGGGGATGAGTTATCTCCGAAGGACGGGTGGTTGCTCTCTTACCTTTATCTTCTCCCGTTCCGGACGGTCCCTAAGCGGATGTCAGGAGCGGGGGAGAATAAGGCAAGAGTGGTGACGACCATAGTCCGGATCCGAGGGATGGGCTGCCTCGGGAGGACGGGTGGTCGTTCTCTCACCAAGATCTTCTGCCTTCTTTGGTTGCTCCGAAGTGAGTGCCGAAGTAGGCGGAGGGCTTGGTGGGAGAGTGACGATCCATGTCCGATGCCGATCTCCGGGCCATCCGAGTCCGTTTGTTGCAACTGCGAAGGCGCCGCTGTCAGAGTCCCCTGACAAACTGGTCCTTCCAGTTGCAACCAACTAGCTCGGGATGGCGCGCTTCTCTATCATGAGTTGCAGCTCGGGCTTCTGGGCCGTCTGAGCCTGTTGTTTGCAACTGTGAAGGCGCTGCGGTTAGAGTCCTCTGACAAGCCGCGCCTTCCAGTTGTAAACAACTAGCTCGGAACGGCGTGTTTCTCCTGTCCTCTGAGTGTTGATGGGCCTTCTCTCATCTCTGTCTTCCTTCCGGGCTGATGGCTTCTGTTGGATGTCAGCCCGGGGGAGTTAGAGATGAGAGGAGCGCCGATCTGTTCCCGACCGGGGCTCGTGGTCGGCGGAATACCGACTGATGCACGGGACCTGGGGGGTGTTCGCCGAAGGCGGCGCCTCAAAACTGAATCAAAATTTTTCCAGGTTCCTCTAGGCATAGGTGAGGCGTCCGAGGGTCCAATCGTCCGAGCGACGTGGTGCATCTTGAGTCGCTGGATGATGGCGCGCATCTCAAGACGGGCACAGCTCCCAAGAAAACACTATCTTGTCGTCTAGTGCTCTCGGCGAGATCTGAGCCGTCTGATCGAGATCGGGCGCGAAAGTTGAGGGGAAAGTGAGTTTTCCCCGTTTACCAGCTCGGGAAGGCACTTGCTCGGATTCTGACCGGACCCTGCTGTCGGCGTGTTTGGATCGCACGTAGCTCGGATTTGGATCCCTCGGGGCCGAGCCAGTTGACTTGGTGAGAGGAGTAGTGGTGACGGGCCTTCGTGACGTTTCGAGAGTAGCCCAAAAGTCGCGAAGTTTCATTGGAAGTCCAAGGGACGTTCCAATTTTACTATAAATCTTCACCCCCCCAAGACCAAGTCTTCACTTTTCACTTTTACTCTCTCTCTTCAGTTTTTACTTTGCCTCGTAGTTTTTAGCTCCTTTGGCGGCCTTGCTAGCTGTCGCGGCAGCGTTCTTAGTTCCGGCGAACTTTCCGACCGCACCTGTCACTTCAAGGTCAGTTTCTTTCCCTTCTCTTTTTAGGAAAACATGGTTAAGATTTCGGCTGAGACCCCCGCCTCGGAGCAAGCCGTTGGCCGAGGGGATAAAGGGAAGGGAGTAATGGAGCCGAGCGAGCAAGACGTTGTTCGTCCGGATAAAGAGGGTGAAGTGGCCGAAGTGCCCGAGGACGTCGCGGCGGAGTCCCGAAAGGGTAAAGCCGTGAACACAATAGTGGAAACGCCGAAGAGAGCGGGGGCGTTCGGTCGGCAGCTCATCGCCGTATCGACCGTGGGAGGCGTCCGAGATTACGCCGAGGATGCCTTGGAGAGGGTCACTCAAGGTACGGCGAAGCTGGTGGAGGAGAACGAGCCTAGGGAGCTGTCCGAGGTCGACCACAGGATCTCGACACTCACCGAGGCTGATCTCCGCACGATCCGAGAGGGTTTCCGGATCCCGCTTGAGTATGCGCTGCTTCTTCCTGGTCCGGGGTTCCGAGCCAACACAAAGTCCTCGCCGGACATATGCGTCTTCCCGGTCGATTCCCTCATCGCCGGACTCCGCTTTCCCTTACACCCGTTCGTGGTCGAAGTCTTGGTCTGGTACGGTCTGAGTCCTGCCCAACTGATGTCGAACACTTGGAGGCATGTCGTGGCGTTTCTCCTCCGATGTCAAGAGATCGACGCCAAACCGACTATGTTCCTCTTTCGGAGTCTATTCCGACCTTGCCAGCCGAGGCGTGACGAGCAGAGGTTTTTCCTTTCTCCTCGGACGGGAGTTAAGTTGATCGAGAACCCGGACTCGATCAAACATTGGAAGGATAAATACTTCCTCGTCCGAAATCTGACGCCGTGGGTGATACCGACAGTTTGGGCGAAGGACGGCCTGCCCAAGCGTACAAAGAAGGACGTCCCGCTGAATGCTGAGGAGGCTGAGGTCCAGAGGAAGCTTCTCGCCCTGCCAGCGCTAAGCTGGAAGGATATTACGGAGGAGCATCTATTCCGTGGGGGTCTCAGTCCGATCGACCCTCGTATGCTTCTGGTATTTATACCCCTTGTTTAAAGTTCATGAAAAATTTTCTAAGTTTTCCCCCCCCGGCTTTTGCAGAGACAATGAAGCTTGATTACAAGGCTCTGGTGGCGAAGGGCCGGGCAGAGCAAGAGAAGAAGAAGAGGCTGTCGGCAGCGCCTCAGGACAGCCGGGCTTCGAAGAAGCCCTCGGTCGCAAAGACTGCCGACCAACCGAAGGTCGCGGTCCTCAAGGAGGGGGAGATTGAGGTCCTCGTCTCTCCGACGAAGGTCGTGGTCCCCGAGCAGGGGGAGGCTATTGTCTCTGATCCCGCTACCTCGGATGCACCTGTGCCGACCCCGGGGACAGACGTTCCGGGTTCTTCGAGCGGCGTGTTCGGGGTGAAGGATGCGCTGTCCATGCAGGTTCCGCCCCTCACTGCCGAGGCGGAGAAGATCTTGACCGAGCGTCACAAGCAGATCTTCGTCCCTGACTGGCAGGTGATGAACGCCGATGGTTTCCTGGGCGACGGGAACATCTGCATGGAGGCGATAAGGCACTTGCCGACCCCGAAGGATCGAGCGACCCTGAAGGCCGGGATGGCAGGGGACGCCGTGATGCAGATCGCCCGGGATACCATGTCGGTAAGTAGGCTTGTTTTTTTTTCATCTGAATTTCTTCCTTAGAAAATTTTCTAAGTTCATGGATTCGGATTGTAACTCTGTTGTTCTCTTTCAGACCATCTGCCACTTCAATTTCCTACTCGAGGAGATGGCGAGGAAGGATCAGGAGAAGGAGAAGGAGAGGGTGGAACGCGTCAAGGTCGCGAAGCGGCTCGATTCCGAGTTGTTTCTTTCGACGAAGAGGGCCACCGAAGTGGAGGGGCTGGAGAAGCAGCTGGCCGATGCTGTTCAGCTGTCAAAGGATACGGCGGCCAAGCTCGAGGCCTCGGAGAAGGAGGTCTCCGAGCTGAAGGATTCGGCGACCAAGCTCAAGGCGTCGGTGAAGGAGGCTGCCGACCTGAGGGAGGAGCTGGCCAAGGCTCGGTCGGAGGCGGAGGACGCTCGGAAGAGGGCCGAGAAGATCAAGGCCAAACACCTCAGGAAGGTGAAGAGGGTGAAGAAAGCCGTGCAGGAGGAGGCCGCGATGCACATGATCCAGAACATGCTGGACGCCTACGGCCGTGCCTTGCAACATGTGGTCGCCAAGAACCCGGGCTTCGACACGTCCACCTACAACTTCTATGACCTCGTGGAAGGGGAGGAGGTTGTCCCCGAGGGGTTGATCGGCCCTGAGGGGGAGACAGAACCCGTCGAGGACCCGTGGAAGGCTGCGGCCGAGGAGGAGAAGGAGGACGACTCCGAGGAGGAGAGCTGGAGCGAAGGAGGTGGCGGAGGCGAGGGCAAGGACAAGGCCGAGGGGTCGACGGACCCGAACGACAAAAAGGTCGACCCCTGACTCGGTTGTCTTCTTTTCTATCTTTTTTTTTGTTTTTGTAAGCCTAACTGCGGACTGGCCACCGCTGTTGTACAACTCTTCGAATTTTGAATGAAAAAATGTTTTGTTTGGCCAAAATTTGTCCAAGTGTTGAGTCTCGGACTTAGTGTTTGTTTTGGCGTAACTTTCTCCAAGTGTTGGGCCTCGGATTTATCTCTGCATTTCAGGTGAGATTCGGTCCGATCACGGAGGTTGAATACCTTCGGCAGGAGCTGGTGAAAACGAAGGACGAGCTCTCTCAGAGCCGGTATAAGCGATATCTCCTGCTCGGCAGGCTGGAGGACACGAAGGCGGCTCTGCGGAGGTATGGTCGTGAGCTGTACCAGTACCGGAAGCGCTCTTCAGCCCCCTATCCCGAAGGCGAAGTTGAGAACCTCCGTAGGGAGCTTACTGCCGCCGAGCAGAAGAATGACGACCTTTTGGCCGAGGTCCAATACTTGGAGCTAGCGGAAAAAGAGCATTCGGCGGAGTGGGAGAAGCTGGCTTCCGAACTGGAGAAAGCGTCGACCGAGCGCAAGAGGCTATCGGCCGAAGTTGACAGGCTCAGAAGGATCACAATAGATAGGGGGATTGAAGTCACCCATTACCGACGGCTCGCGACTGATAACGCCAATGCCTCGGGCTCGCTGACGGCCCCGCGACCGAAGAAGTTGGCGAAGGACGACGTCTTGAGGGATAGGATTATCGAACTGGAGGAAGAGATCGCGTCGCTCAAGCCGGCACCGGTCAGGGCTAACGTTCGCAGCACTTCGTGCACTCGCGAAGAAAGTGAGAGGGGGATTACGTTGGCGAACTTGCGATGCGCTCGCCGTTGACCAGGCGGAGTCCAGCCGACGCTCAGAGCAGTGCGGCTGCCTCGTCGAGCGGGGCTTCGGCTGGCGTCGCAGTTAGAGCTAGTAGCGAAGGGGGGTCGCGCTTCGTTGGTTTAAGGTCGGGTTCGGAGGGTAGACCTCGCCGTCCTCGTGTTTCCCTAAACCGAAGCATTCCCCTTCCGAAGAGGCTCTGATTCTGTTGTTTTCCTATTTTTGTTGACCGTTGTAACAACTTAGCCGTAGGGTCGACCGACCGTCTGTAACACTATCATGTCTGAATGCAAATAGTTCTGAAAAATTTTCAAGTGTTAGACTCCGGCAGTGTATTGAAACTGTGTTATTCGTTTTCTCTTCTTTTCAGCTCGTTGTGACGATCCATGGCTCGGACTCCGCGCGTTCGAATGATGACTCTGAATCCGAGGCCACCTCTGGAACAGTGGTTCTGAGCCCTAGGAGCGCGGATATGAAGTTACGCCGAGCCGAGAGTGAGTGGGACCACCTTTCGTTGGTCCTCAGTCTCCGGAAAGCCGAGATCCAACGCTTGGAGAATAAGATCGTCGAGCTGAGCCTCGCAGGGGAGGATGAAGACTCGCAGACCGCATTCAGCAACGCTGTTCGGGTCAAAAGCATTCGGCACATTCAGTCGAAGATCGTTGCCGAGCGGGATGACCTGCTCTCGGAGATGGGGCATCTGCGTGGTGTGATGGCGAGGCTCCGGGGGGAGAAGGAGGAGCTGTCAGCCGAGGAGGACGAACAGTTTAGTGAGGATGTTTTTATATAAGAGACAAGTGTAGTGGGTCGGGCATTGTGTGTTTTGTTTGCCGACACTCTGTAATGGAATGTTTTGTATTATGCGCCGACAATTAATAAAATTCCTTTTCGTTGCTTTGCATGTTTGTCTTTGCTTATAATCGTATCGGTCGTGCCGAGATCTTTGAACCGAGCGCGTCTGTTTGGCCGAATGGATCTCCAGGGGTGCGGCTCTTTGTCATTTAGTGGATCTGACACGGTACGGCACGGCTCTGTACCCAAGAAAGCGTTATTTTGTCGCTTAGAGTAGGTGGCGAGATCTGAGCCGTCGAACGTAGGCGCGAATCTCGAGGCGGCCCAGTTCCCAAGAAAACGTTATCTTGTCGTTTTGCGCAGGTGGCTTGATCTGAGCCGTCTGATCGAGATCACGTACGAAAGTTGAGGGGAAAGTGTGTTTTCCCCGTTTACACGCTCGGGAAGCCACTTGCTCGGAAGCCGACTGAATTTGCGGATCTTCGGTCTTCGGCGAGTAGTTAGGAGAGTTCGGACTTTTGTGTTCGAACGAAGGTCCGGCATCGACCTACCGGAGTGTTTTAGATGGACTAGGAACCAAGTGTTGGACCCCGGGACCATCGCTGGAGCTCAACGGCTGTGGGAGCAATTCCGAACGGCGATCTACACCTGGTTCGTCCGGAGACGAGCCGAGGAGGTAAAGTCGAGCCGAGTGTTGGACTCCGAACCATCGGTATAGTTCAACGGCTGTGGGAGCAATTCCGAACGGCGATCTACCCCTGGTTCGTCCGGAGACGAGCCGAGGAGGTAAAGTCGAGCCGAGTGTTGGACTCCGAACCATCGGTATAGTTCAACGGCTGTGGGAGCAATTCCGAACGGCGATCTACCCCTGGTTCGTCCGGAGACGAGCCAAGGAGGTAAAGTCGAGCCGAGTGTTGGACTCCGAACCATCGGTATAGTTCAACGGCTGTGGGAGCAATTCCGAACGGCGATCTACCCCAGGTTCGTCCGGAGACGAGCCGAGGAGGTAAAGTCGAGCCGAGTGTTGGACTCCGAACCATCGGTATAGTTCAACGGCTGTGGGAGCAATTCCGAACGGCGATCTACCCCTGGTTCGTCCGGAGACGAGCCGAGGAGGTAAAGTCGAGCCGAGTGTTGGACTCCGAACCATTGGTTAAATAAGAGGGGAGAGAAACATGCAAATTCACAAACATGATAGAACTTTTCTTTATTGATATTTGACGGCGAACCGTTTTACATAGTACAATTCATGGGACAGGTTACAAGTTAGAGGAGAGGAATGGGTCGACACCTCGGATTACTTAGAGAGGCGCCGGAGCGCTCTCTTGGTATTTCAGGAGGTGGTCGGCATTCCAGGTCCTCGGAAGCTCTTTGCCATCCATGTCTTCAAGTCGGTATGCTCCAGGCCGAACAACTTTTGTGATCCAGTACGGCCCTTCCCAGTTCGGAGCTAGCTTGCTCCTCTGACTGGGGAGGGATATGGCTAGCTTTCTCAATACCAAATCTCCTTGCTTAAGGTTGGCGGGTCGGACCTTCTTGTTGTACGCTAGCTCGACCCTCCTTCTGTAATTCTGTTGCCGAATCGATGCCCTTTCCCTCAGTTCATCTATCAGGTCCAAGTTTCCTCTGAGGTCCCTGGCATTCTGCACTTCGTCATAGGCTATGAGCCGAGGGGAAGGTATTCCGACCTCGAGGGGTATCACGGCCTCGGCCCCATAAGTATGGTTGAAAGGGGACTCTCCGGTGGGCGTCCGCCTGCTGGTGCGGTAGTTCCACAACACATTAGGGAGTTGGTCGACCCACAAACCCTTGGAGCACTTGTCCAACCTCTTCTTGATTCCTGCGAGGATCTGCTTATTAGCATTCTCGGCCTGCCCGTTCGTCTGGGGGTGTGAGACGGACGAGAAGCGCTGTTGAATGACGAGGTCGTCGCATAGGGCTCGGAATGCTGTGCCAGTGAACTGAGTCCCGTTGTCCGTCATGAGGACGCGGGGGACGCCGAATCTGCATATGATGCTCTTCCAGAAGAACTGCGCCACTTTGTTCTCGGTTATAGTGGCGAGGGGCTCGGCCTCGACCCACTTCGAGAAGTAGTCGATGGCTACGACTAAGAACCTGAGTTGACCCGGAGCTGGAGGGAAAGGCCCTAGTAAGTCCATTCCCTACATCGCGAAGGGGATAGGGCTCGATAGGGAGGTGAGGTTGGCCTGGGGGAGACGTCGGATGTTGGAGTGCCTCTGGCAGGAGCTGCATTGCCGAACATGTCGCTCGGCATCTTGAAGAAGGGTCGGCCAGAAGTACCCATAGTTCAAAGCTTTCCGGGCCAAAGACCTAAATCCGGAGTGCGCCCCTCCGATGCCTTCATGAAGCTCCTGTAGGGCATATTCGGCCTGTTCCGGAGAGAGGCACCTTAGATAAGGTCGGCCATCTATTTGAGAGAAGGAGCGCTTGTACAAAATGCCCTCGATCAAGACATAGCGCTCGGCCCGTGTTCTGACTCGGCGTGCTTCTTTGGGATCTGAGGGCAGAACTCCATCCCTTAAGAATTCTACCAGTGGCTTCATCCAATCGTCCTGCAGCATGACCGGCAATGACTCCACCGAGCTAGGTGTCTCGTCTTCGATGCTCGGTTTAGAGAGGACTTCAATCAGTACGGTCTGTTCGAGACCTTGTAGAGAAGACGAGGCCAACTTGGAGAGAGCGTCAGCTTGTGAGTTCTCCTCCCGGGGGACCCGTTGGATGATGGCTTCTTCGAACCGGCCCATGAGGTCCCGGACCTTGGCGAGGTACTTCGCCATTCGCTCGTCCCTGGCCTCATATTCGCCCAAGACCTGGTTCACGACTAGTTGGGAGTCACTGTGAATCCGAAGGCGCTGCGCCCCAGCACTTCGTGCGAGTCCGAGACCAGCTATGAGAGCCTCATACTCCGCCTCGTTGTTCGAGGCCTTGAAGTTCATGCGGATCGCATACTGCAGGACGAAGTTGTCAGGGCCGTTCAGGATAATGCCGGTGCCGCTTCCTTCACTGCAAGAGGATCCGTCCATGAAGACTGTCCAAATGGGGGGCCCATTTGGGACGTGGGCAACCTCAGGGATGGTGGACTCTACAATGAAGTCGGCGAGAGCCTGTGCCTTAATTGCCGTCCGAGGCTGATAGGAGATGTCATGCTGACCTAGCTCTATGGTCCACTTCATCAGCCGGCCCGAGGTTTTGGGCTTGTGGAGGACTTGCTTGAGGGGTTGATCGGTGAGGATGACGACCGAGTGAGATTGGAAGTAGGGCCGAAGCTTTCTTGCTGCCATGACCAGAGCGTAGGCTATCTTCTCTATCCTCGGATAGCGGAGCTCGGCGTCCCGAAGCACCTTGCTCACGTAGTAAATGGGCCTTTGGGTCCGGTCCTCTTCTCTTACCAAGACAGCGCTTAAGGTCTGCTCGGAAGCGGCTAAGTAGATGAAGAGGGGCTCGCCCGGGACTGGCTTACTGAGCAGAGGGGGGTTCACCAGATAGGCTTTCAGCTGGTCGAACGATTCTTGCTGTGCTTGGCCCCATTCAAATCCTTTAGCCCCCCGGAGTGCTTTGAAGAAGGGGAGGCACTTTTCCCCTGACTTGGAGAGAAACCGACCGATGGCTGCGAGCCGACCGGTGAGCTTCTGCACCTCCTTGACGTTCCGAGGCGGGGCCATGTCTAATATGGCTTTAATCTTCTCGGGGTTAGCTTCAATTCCCCGCTGGCTCACCATGAAACTGAGGAACTTGCCAGAGGAGACCCCGAACGCACACTTGTTCGGGTTTAGCCGCATGTTGTACTTCCTCAACACGCCGAAGGCCTCCTGGAGGTCGGCTACGTGGTCAGTGCCGCGGATGCTCTTGACGAGCATGTCATCAACGTACACCTCCATGTTTCGGCCGATCTGATGCTGGAAAACCTTGTTGACGAGGCGCTGATAGGTGGCGCCTGCATTCTTCAAACCGAACGGCATTACTCGGTAGCAGTAGAGGCCTTGGTCGGTGACGAAGGAGGTCTTCGGGATGTCCGGAGGAAACATCCGGATTTGATTGTACCCCGAGAAGGCATCCATGAAGCTGAGGAGATCATGGCCCGAGGTGGCGTCGATAAGGGTGTCGATGTTAGGAAGAGGGAAGGGATCCTTCGGACACGCCTTGTTGAGGTCGGTGAAGTCGATGCATATCCTCCACGAGCCATTGGACTTCTTGACCATTACGACATTCGACAGCCACTCGGGATAATTTACCTCCTGGATGAACTTGGCCTTCAGCAGCTTATCCACTTCCTCCTTGATTGCCTGCTGTCGCTCGGGAGCGAACTTTCGCCTCTTCTGCTGAACCGGTTTGCACCCCGGTTCGACGCTTAGGCGGTGGACGAGCAAGTCCTCGGAGATGCCGGGCATATCCGTGGCCGACCAAGCAAATAGGTCGCGGTTATCCCGGATGCACCTCACCAAGTCGGAGAACAGCACGGTCGGCAAGGACTTGCTGACGAGGAATTTTCGGCTCGGATCCTCGTCGGAGAAGAGTACTTCTTCTAACTCGTCCGCCGGCTCGGACGTTGGACGGGCCTTCGGCTCGGGGATCTCTAGTGTCTCGAGCAAGAGCACTGGTCCCCCGGTGGAAGTCATGTAGCACTTCCGAGCTGTTTCCTGGCTTCCCCTGACTTCCCCTACTCCCGAGCGAGTGGGGAATTTCATCTTCAAGTGGTATGCTGAGGGGACAGCCTCCAGAGCGGCTAGGCCGGGACGGCCTAGGATGACATTGTATGCTGCCGGGACGTCGACGACCATGAAGTCCATCGGCTCGGTCCGGGTAGTAGGGGTGCTTCCCGCAGTAACGTCTAAGGTTATCACCCCTTCGACGGTTACCGGGACCCCCGTGAACCCGTGGAGAGTATAACCGGCCGGCTTAAGACGGTCCCGGGACAGTTGCAGGCCTTGAAAGGCCGAGAGGAATAGGATGTTGACCGAACTCCCATTGTCCACCAAAATCCTCTGCACCTTGAAATTGGCCATGCGGAGGTCGATGACGAGGGCATCGCAGTGGGGGGTTCGGACTCCTTCGAGGTCGGCATCGGAGAAAAACACAGGGACGCCGAGACCCTTCGGGGGAGGGGCACTGTGGACCGAGTTGACTTCCCGGACGAAGGCCTTTCGGGAGGAATTAAAGGAGCCCCCCATTGGGCCTCCGTGGATCAGGTGCAAAACCCGTTCTTCTTCGAACTCGGGTGTCTCCTCGCGCCGCTCGGAGCGCTTGTTAGCCCCCCGAGGGGGAGGTGAGTTCCGATCTGTTCGATCGTTAGCTTTCACGAACTTGGCCAACTGCCCCTCTGAATGAGTGCTTCGATCTCATCTCTCAGAGCTCGGCAGTCGTTCGTATCGTGCCCATGGTCTCGGTGGTAACGACACCACTTATCTTTGTTCCTTCTCTTCGCCTGAGTGTGCATCCTCGGGGCTGGAGGGATGATTCCCTCCTTCTCTACCTCCATGAGGATAGTAGAGACATTAGTGGTGAGGGGAGTGAACTTCTCGAACCTGGGGGGAGGGCGGCGCTGACCGCCCATGTCCTTCTGAGCTTTCTTGGGCCCTTCTTCCCCCGTCGCCTTCCTCTTTGACCCCGCGGCGGTGCCCCTGAAGCTCAGAAGGGCTTCGGCCTCCTCCGCCCGGATGTACTTCTCGCACCTCCGGAGGAGGTCGGCGAAGTCATGCGGGGGCTTCCTGGCCAGGGATGATCGGAGGTTGGCGTTAAGGACGTTCGACTGGAACGCCACGGTAGCCACGGACTGGTCCAAGGAAGCAATTGACCTGACTTCCGCGGTAAACCTTTTCACATAGTCCCGTAACTTTTCTTGCTTCTCCTGCCGCAGGTTCAGCAAGGAAAGGCTCGTCTTCTCCGCTCGTCGGCTACTCACGAAGTGAGTAATGAACAGTGTCTCAAACTGTTCGAATGAGAAGATGGACGAGGGGGCGAGCCTAGAATACCATTCCCGAGCCGACCCCCGGAGGGTGGCAGGGAAGGTCCTGCAGAGCACCGCGTCGGAAGCTTGGTGGATCAGCATCAGGGTCTTGAAGCTTTCGACGTGGTCGACCGGGTCGGATTCCCCAGAGTATGTTTCAAACTGCGGCGGTTTGAAACTCCTCGGTATGTGGGCCTCCATGATCGACCGCGAGAAGGGGGGTCGGCTGGGACGAAAGGTTCCTGCTCGGGACTCTTCCTCCCTGTCCATCCGGCCGATGCGTCTTTCCACCTCATGGATACGGCGGATGAGGGCGTCGTCCCTCTGCTGGTAGTCGTACGACCCCCCGGACTCCTCTCCATAGGAAGGGGAGCGTGGACTGCGGTGCCGGTACTCCTGGGACCGCCGAGGGCTCTGCTGCCGCTACTGTCGGCTGGGAGTCGGGGAAGGACTCCGGGTTCGGCGCCGAGGACTAGGATCCCTGGGGGGCGTCGGAACCCTCTGAGCATTCTGGGCGTTCTGTCGGAGATTGAGGGCCTGCAGGACGGTCTCTTGAAACTGGAGGAACTCGGCTCGGCTGATGGGCATATCTCGGTCCCTTGGATGACGTCGATCCCTGGGGGACCGGGACCTCCTCCTTCGGCGCTCAGGGGACGCCGCTCGGCCTCTGCGTTCCGGGGACCTTCTGTCGTCCCGACGACGTGGCGACCGCTCACCTTGACGCTGGCGGGAGGCTCCCTCTCGGGCCCGCCTCTCGTCAAGATGGGTACGGAGGTCGTCGTCCTTATGGCGGTTTTGGAGTGTGATGTGGAGGTCGGGGTGATGAGAAGCCATCGAGTTCGAGGACCCATTATGGACTGAGACGTGGCCCGGATTGAGAGGCTGCTTCTCCTTCCGACCGTTGTGACCGGACGGACCGTTGTTGGGCTGCTGCTTGGGAGGAGGAGGAGGAGGAACCTGCTGGGTCAGCGGAGGGAGGTCAGACTGAAGGACAGGATTGACCGGAGCTTCATTTGCCGGGTCGGTGGGGTTGCCCCCACGGTTCGACCCTCTGGATCTGTTCTTCTTCGGCGGCATGGCTGCAGATGACGACGGAGAATGGGCTGAGACTGTTCGTGTGGTTTTCCCACAGACGGCGCCAATCTGTTACCGCTGATTTCGGTGTGGGGATAAACAGATAGAATTTGTGGATCCGAGGAAAACCTGAACAGCTGACTCGACCTTCTTGCTCCTGCCGCAACCTGCAAGGAAGTGCGAGACACCGGGGTTGATTCCGGCGACGCACCCTCCGACGCTCTTGTCAGTAATCAGCAAAAGATTAAGAAAGAGCTTAAGGGGTGAAAAAGTGATTAACCTGGTCTTGGTGGTAGAGGGGTAGTATTTATAGTCGCCTTTGGAATGATCAGGGTCCTGATTTCTTGGCTAACATTTAGGAGCAAAATCCTCCTATTCTGTTTTAGGAAAGTAGGCCTTGATTCCCTGGTGAGAGCAAATCAAGCTTATTGATTTGATCTAATCAAATCAGTGGCCTGATTCTCCCTTGGTGGACCGGGCTTGTATCGGGTCGGGACCCGCGCCCAGTTGGAGTGGATCTATTCGCGGGCGGTTGGTTTCGTGAGAAGGAGACCCAATACCCGTTTTGGATCCATCTGTATGTGAAATTACCTTTTTACCCCCGTGCTTCAAGATTCGTGCTCGATCTGGACGGTCCCGATTTAACCCCAATTTTAGCCATATCAACCGCTAACACCAATTCGGTCTTTGAGCGAAACAATAAAGGAAAACCTAATCAATACAGTTTACTGAAAACAAGTTGTTATCCAAATCACACTCGGTGACGATCAACAATGTCGAGCCTGTCTAGTCTGTCAAACAATGATTATCACGGGAATCACATCCACCGATTCCCAATACCTTCAAAGGTCAGTGACCAAATAATCTCAGCCCGTGACCCTCAACGAGTGGTCCAACGGTGCCCCAATGATGGAATACAATTCAATGAAGGTAAGCACACATAACCATCAATTCTTGACCATTGACAGACTCAGGCATCAAGACACCCAACACAACCAACCAGAGCTATATCCCAACTCACTCATGTCCACCATGAGTATTAAGCACAGGAACTTATCCAAGTTTCAAATGAAATGCTAAAACATCATTAAAAACCCGATAGCTCATGATCACCACACTGCGGTATGCAGAGAGTTCCTCATCAATTGTCCGATGGAACAGTTCAAGAAATACCAGTAGTTGTACCCAAGCTACGCTCATTGGAAACCAATACAATCAAAATTTCTAGAAGGATAGGGGGATCCACTGAAATCCCTTAGTGGACGACTCCCTCAAATTCTTATAGAACTCAAGTCCCGAAGTCAATAAACTTGAAGTTTTAGTCTAAACAACAGGTTGCTAGCTTGCAATGCCCATAACTTCCAATACACAATACAAAATTGCTTGATACTACCCATTCTGGAAAGATAGAACCCTAGTCTACAACTCTCCAGCTAACCATTTCCTCAAATTCAATCATCTTGATACTATAAAATCTCATATACTCTCAATAGTATATTCTTCTTGCACTCGCTACACCTTTTCAATATCATAAAAGTTTGCTCACTCATCGGAAATTCTCGATTCCAGGTCCTATGGGAAGGTGGGAGTGTCTACTTCAACTTCCTAGTTGAACACCTCTTTTAGACTCTATCATTTGAGTTCTCAAAAACACAAGTTCCATCAGGTGTACAAACAAGGAGAAACTGGTTTACTAAGCCAATAATACCTTAACTAAGACTGGATCCATTCCATCTTTAGAAAATCATAATCCTCAACCTATAAACTGGAATTACTAAATTCTAGATGGGTTAGAAAGCTATGACTCCCTACTATGACTCTCTAGTTGGTCAATTTCCCAAATTCTTAACAATAGTTCCCAAATTTCTCATCTACACAAACTAGTCAACTTGTACTAGGCTGAACATAGCCCACTTTGAAAGGCAATAATAAATCAACCTTGAGTCCAATGCTCATGAAATTTGAGATTCTCAATCTACACATATACCATTTCATTGTGTCCAAAATTCACATTTAGATTCATCTCACATAATGAGCTACGACTCTTCAAACATAGCACACAATTTCAGCCACTCTTTCAACAAAGTTTTTGCCACTGTATACGGCTTATTGTTGGAACCTCATCAAATGATCTTTACAAATTTCTAAAACTTGAGAATCATCAAATAGACTCATACCAAAAGCTACTCCCAAAATTTCATAGCAAGATCATACATACATAACTGGTTATGACCCTTTGGACTTCAGTCCAAAAGCAATCAGCTTCAGCTCTGCCCTTTAAGACCAGCTACACTCCACAATTTTTTGAGGTATCAAACGACCTCGAAAAATTATGAAATTTAGACTATAGTTGTGGACACATACAAGAGTGTCCACAAAGATTTTCAGCTCAAATACCCAGGCTACACTGAGATACGAAATCGGAAATACACAGCAACTCGTAATTTAGAATTTTCACAACACACCATGTACGTAAAATAAAAGAGATCATACTCACATAGTATCCCGCGAAGACTCCAAGCACCAGCACACCACCCCGCATCCAAAATCGCTAATATATCCTATTATCAAATTTCAAAGAAATTAAGACTCAAGTCATCCAAACCAATTACGATAGCTAATAACCCTATTCCAAATATCACACAAGCGTTTATTGAACACCCGTGCATTGCACGTAATATTCGAATTCCGACAAGATTCTTATTTTCAACCAATTACTAAAATCACTCCTAAATTATTCTAATAGTCCAACTACAATTTCTACTACCACACGTGAACTAACACTTACATATATCATTCTCTTTTACAAACTCAAAACCCTAATTTACTAACAACTTACAAACTCTCTAATAATCTGCTAATTTTTCGCCTCTAGCATTCCCAACATCCCTTAATCTTCCTACCATAATATTCCTACTCAAAAGAAATTAACAACACTTAATTTTATACAATAACATAAAATAGGGTATACATTCCCGAAGCCCTCTCCACAAACCGATGCTACCACGGTGTAGAGAACCCTTTAATTAGCCTTCCCACCAAATTAATTGAAAAATCATGGAGTATATCGGTGGATTTGGGCAGGGAGAGAGGGGCCGAAATGGGGGTCGGTGGGTTTCTTTTTGGGGTCGGGATGGAAATAGAACGGAAGAAAGAAAGGAGGAGGAAGGTAATGGGGGGTGGGGGGTTTTGTAAAAGTAAATAAATAGATAAATAAATAATATAAGGGAATATTACATATAAGCCCCCAAGTCTCAAATATATTTCAAATAAATCCCAACTCTTTTCTTTAATAATACCAACAATACAAATTACATTAAAATTACCTCATAATAATCCTTCAAAATTATAAAATAAAGTAGACAATATCTCTGATATTTCTCAATAACAATCAATTGTTATTAGAAAAATCTATAATCGCGTGCAATTCTCAATTGCGCACAGATTACGATGCAAAATAGTCATATGCTATTTTTGTGGGGTATTACAATTTGTTGTAAAGTTAACTAATTTGGGAATTTTATTACTGTGAAATTTTGCGGTATGAATTTTCCAATATAATCGGTACAAATGTTAATACTTTGAATATTTTGTAGTCAACCCTATAGAATTCTGGAATATTAAGATGATTATGTTTCTTTGTTGGAGTTATGAGTGACAACTTTTAGGTGCAATTTTTTTTAGGGATTGGTTTGAATGTTGTGATGGATGTTGATTAATTAACTTACAATTAAGATTTGGTAGACTGTAAAAAGGTCAAATTGGATGCATGCATGTGCTAGTTAAGTAGTCGTAGTATCAAACAACCATGTTCTTATGCTGCATAGTGGATATGTACTTACAAATAATGTGAAACATTGGGTTTTTGGGATTATGTTTACATTGTTTTCTAATTTTTTGTAGGTAGAAATGAGTGAAGTTAGGTATTCGTTGGAGATTAATCTTGGGGGTAGGTTTGATGCACAAAGAGTACGTGGGTAGGAAAGTTAGTTTTATGAACAACGTAGATGCAGACAAGCTCTCTCTAATTGATATTAAGGAATGCAATGCGGATCTGTAGTTATGGCGGCACATACATGTTGGATCCTGTAGGCGAGACAACAAACACTAGAGGGGGGGTGAATAGTGTTAATAAAAAAACTACGAAAATTTTCTTCGGTGCAGTCGACTTGGTTGTGAACCAGTCGACTGAAATGATCAAATAACAGTAAATACAATAACTCGGTGCAGTCGACTTATAGATAAGGCAAGCGACTGATGATGCAATGACAGTACAAGATATATGAGACTGATCAGTCGACTGTTAGTGCAAGGAGTCGACTGTCCAGACAAGTTTTACAGAACTTATGAAAACAAAAGTAAATGCAAAATCAAGACAACCAATCACAGAGTACACAAGATATATCCTGGTTCGGTCCTCCCGACCTACGTCCAGTCCCCAAGCAACCCACTTGAGATTTCCACTATTCTTGAAAAAGTTTACAAGAATACCCTACGGCGTTAAGACAACAACCTTGTCTAACCCGTAGTCTTTTCTCTCAACCAGAGAAAGCAGACCCACTCTACTACCAAGAGTGAAACAAATCGACTCTACAACCTAGAGTCAAAAACACTCTCCAACCGAGAGCAAAAGGAACAAGAAAAACTTTACAGTCAACCTATAGCCTTGTTGGTGTATTGTGTTGTTGCACGTGGCTAAAAACAAGGTCGACTTCTATACCCAGTCCAGAGCGAAATCGTTGCTATACTGTACTGAGTGTAGAGAACCAAAGAATTTGAACTTGAAAGCTTTTTCTCAAATTTTTCACTTAGAATTTTCTCAAAACAGTGCTCGGATCTCAAAGAGTTGTTGTAAATGTTGTTAGATCTTTTCAGTGAGATCTAAACTCTTTTTTATAGAGTTAGATCACCTGAACGTTGGGGGAAAGTTATTCCAACTGTCAACCAACGGATCTAAGAGCTGTTGCTTTTGAAAAATCAATTTTGAAAACAGAAAACGGTCAAAAGCACTCGAACAGTCGACTGGGTTGCCATATGAGTCGACTGGTCAGAGTTTGAATAAATTTAAAATAGTTTTGTACTATCAGTCAACTGCCAGAAGTATCAGTCGACTGGTACTCAACAGTTAAATTACTTCAAACTGTTTTGACTCTTTTGGGGTTTTTGAAAAACACACATTATGAATTTTGTGAGTGTATGTGTGTGTGACAAGGCTTTACAATCAGACTAAGACTCAACAAAAGTAAAATACAATGATTTACAAGACATAATAACTTGACATATTTGAGCTTGAGGTCTTGAGTCTTGATTTGAGTCTTGAGTCTTGTTTTGAGTCTTGTCTTGAGTGAAGTCTTTGTCTGTAGCCTTTGAGCTTGTTCATTTGTTCAGCTGAAATAATCTTTTGTATGTGCAACCTGCAATGTTAGCTGTATAACATAGACACATGTTGCAGTGTGTTGTGATCATCAAAATCAAGAATCAACATTCTCCCCCTTTTTGATGATGACAACACAATAGCTGATAATAACCGATAATATACAAGCATAGTAAAGATATGCTCCCCCTGTTAAAAACACATCATGCATATATCTTTAAAGCATGTATCAGTCGACTTAAAAGTATATCAGGCGACTGATCAGAAAACACATACATAGTAAAATCACAATCACAAATAATAATTACAGATGCAGCAGTCGACTTATATGCTTGTAGCCAGTCGACTGACGAGAGATAATTTCAATACACAGAATCAAATACTAGAGAATATCTCTCCCCCTTTGTCATCAACAAAAAGCACAAAATAAACAGTCTTTTGTATTACAAAAACATAGAAATAAACTAAGAAATGTTCTCATACATAAAAAGTTCATTAAGACAAAATAAAATAGAAAATTACATAAATAGCGAAAAATAAAAATCTTCAATTTTCCTCATCTGAATCTTCATCAGCAGCATGAAATTGAGAATGGAAAAGATCAGTGAGGTGATCAAGTTTGGAATCAATGGTGTGAAGCTGGGTATCCACAGTCTCTGAATGTTTCATGAGATAAGAGACACAATCATAGAGAGTACGTGGATCATCATAGTTAGCTTGAAGAATAGGTGGATCAGAAGAGGCAGAAGGTCTAGAAGGTCTAGCAGTAGAACCTAAAGGAGCTTGAGGAGGTGGAGGAGAACTAGGAGGTGATCTAGGAGGAGGATCAAGAAGTTTCATACGTGCCAAACTAGCACGATCGAAACAATCATAGTGAGTAACAACATTGGTCTCGGAATCGAGATCAATATCATAAGCAGTAAAGACTCTAGTGAGAAGACCTCCAAAAGGTAGAAAGTGAATGTGGTTTTGTTCAAGTTTGGAAAAGATGACACGACCCCAATTTACAGCAATTTTACCAAATATTGCATAGATAGCTTTTTGTAATTCTAGAGAATACTGGTCATAACTTCCTCTTTTGGGAAGGATGTTATAGGCTAGTATTCTAGCTACAAGCTTAGCAATAGGTTTAATATTTTTGCTAGTCATTGGAGGTCCATGATTGGGTAAAAAGATTTTAGATAAAACAGAGGCATCATCTAAAATAACATCATCAAGATATAATCCTCCGTCATCAATATCCAGTATTTGATTGATTCTCATGGGTGTGAGTGTCATTTTGACATTTTTCACAGATGAACGGATAACTACATCCCCATCGTGTTTTTGGACAACCCTCATATTTGTGTAAAATAAATAAATGAGTTGGGGATAATAGTTGGGTTGATTAGATAGAGAGAGAAAATCATAAAGACTACTATTTTAAAACAAGGAGACAAGATTAAAACGATCAAGATCATTGAAATTAACAAATCTTCCAGGGAAGATGACAATGGTACACACAATGTACCATCGTTCAAGGAGATCGGGACTCAAAAAAAATTGAGAGTAATCTTGAGAAGAACTACCATCATGAGATCTCTTGAATCTTTTAGAAGCCATAAAAGAGAGTTGGAATGATTTTACCAAAGAAAAAGACAAAGGATCAGAACAGAGGCGAGCACCAGCAGCAGTTGTGAGTCGACTTCCTTCTTCTTCACAGATTAGGGTTTGGGATTTTGGGTGAAAAAATTGGAGATCGGTAAAAGTGAGAAAGAGGGGCTGGTAAAGGGTTTTTAACTGAGAATAGACGGCGGAGATCAAAGAGGGAAGAAATCGACGGTTGAGATAAGAGATCACGGGTAAAAAGAGAAGTGAATTTTATCTCAAAAGCTGCGATGAATAGTCGCTGAAGACAATTGAGCTCGCGACAGTCGACTGGTAGGGTATATCAGTCGACTTAGTCGAGAAGAGACTAAATTTTATGTCTACTGAGCAGTTGACTGTCATCGGGACCAGGCGACTGATCAGAGAACAAAAATAGATATGTTTTAAAGTACAGTACAGTCGACTTACTCAAGAACATAGTCGACTTAACAGAAACAATTTTCAACAAATATCAATAAAATTACAAATTCCAAGTTCCCTTCTTAAGTTAATGAAAGTATCTTCTTTAAGGGGTTTGGTAAATATGTCTGCTACTTGTTTATTTGTAGAGATAAAGTCTAAAGATATATCTCCTTTTAAAACATGATCACGTAGAAAATGATGTCGAATATCAATATGTTTCGTACGTGAATGTTGAATCGGATTTTTAGATAGATTAATTGCACTGGTATTATCACACATAATTGAGGGTTTCTCAAATGAAATACCATAATCTAATAAAGTTTGTTTCATCCACAAGATTTGTGCACATGCCAAACTTGCAGCGATATACTCAGCTTCTGTGGTTGATAGGGACACGGAATTTTGCTTTTTACTGCACCAAGAGACTAGGGAATGTCCCAAAAAGTGACATGTACCACTAGTACTCTTGCGATCAGTTTTGCTACCAGCAAAATCAGCATCGCTATATGACAGAAGTTGAAAATTATCGGTGCGTGGATAAAATAAACCATATTCAGATGTGCCCTTAATATATCTTAAAATTCGTTTCACTGCTTTTAAATGAGATTCTTTAGGACTAGATTGATATCTAGCACATAAACATACGCTGAACATAATATCTGGTCTACTTGCAGTAATATATAAGAGTGAACCAATCATACCTCGATAGAGTTTTTTATCAACACTCTTACCTAATATATCTTTGTCAAGAGTAGTAGTAGTAGCCATAGGTGTGGATTTACTACTAGTACTATCCATGTTAAAACGTTTGAGTAATTCCTTTGCATATTTTCCTTGATTGATAAATATGCTACTTGAGGACTGTTTAATTTGAAGTCCAAGGAAATAATTGAGTTCACCCATGTGACTCATCTCAAATTCATTTTTCATGGTATTAGCAAACTCTTGACATAGATTATTATTAGTAGAACCAAAAATTATATCATCAACATATATTTGTATGATTAAGATATCATTCTTAACCCTTTTGATAAACAATGTAGTGTCTACTTTACCTATTTCAAATCCTGTTTCTAAAAGAAAAGTTTTCAAACGATCATACCAAGCACGAGGTGCTTGCTTAAGACCGTATAAAGCCCTTTCAATTTATAAACATGATCTGGAAATTGTTCATGTTCAAAACCTGGTGGTTGTTTAACATAAACATTTTCTTTAATAAACCCATTAAGAAAAGCACTTTTAACATCCATTTGATAAAGTATAAAATTCATGAAACAAGCAAAAGATAATAAAATACGAATAGATTCTAGTCTAGCAACAGGAGCATATATTTCATCAAAATCTATACCTTCTTCTTGATTATACCCTTGAGCAACTAATCTAGCCTTGTTCCTTACAACTTGTCCTGATTCATCTAACTTATTTTTAAATACCCATTTGGTACCAATAATAGTCTGATCAGGAGGTCGAGGAACTAAATCTCATACATCATTCCTTATAAATTGGTTTAGTTCATCTTACATGGCATTCATCCAATATTCATTCTCACAAGCTTCTTGTATATTTTTCGGTTCAAAATCCGACAAGAATGTTGTATGAGCAATCATATTAACATGTGAACGTGTCTGAATACCATGGAAGATGTCACCAATTATTAGGTCATGAGGATGATCTTTAACTTCAACAAATGACTTTGGTAACGTTGAAGATATCACAATAGGATCAGTCGACTGGACAGGTTCTTCAGTCGACTGCTTTACTTCAGTCGACTGGAAGTCCTTATCAGTCGACTTATCAGTCAGATTAGTTTGTTCTAAAGATTTAATCACATTATCTAAAGGTGATGAATCAATTTCATCATCTTTATTTAAAGTTGATGAAGGCAAAGATTCATCGAATGAAACATGCATTGATTCTTCAATAGTCATTGTAGACTTATTAAAAATTCTATATGCTTTACTCCTATTTGAGTATCCTAAAAAGATACCCTCATTAGATCTAGGATCAAATTTGTCTAAATTATCTTTTGTGTTTATAATAAAACACTTACAACCAAATGTCTTAAAGTAAGAGACTTTAGGAATTTTGTTAAAAAATAACTCATAACAAGTCTTCTTTAGCTTAGGTCTTATAAGATTCTTATTTAAAACATAACAAGCTGTAGCAACAGCTTCAGCCCAAAAGTGCTTTGGTAAATTGCTTTCAACAAGCATAGTACGTGCGCATTCTTGCAAAGTCTTGTTCTTCCGTTCAACCACTCCATTTTGTGGTGAAACTCTAGGAAATACAAATGAATGTGTTATACCATTCTTGTTGCAATATTCTGTAAATGTTTCATTCTCAAATTCTCCACCATGATCACTTCTAATAGTGACTATGGTTAGAGATTTTTGATTTTGAATACGTTTACAAAAATGTGCAAATTCATCAAACGCATCATTTTTATGTTTTAAAAAGAATGTCCAAGTGAATCTTGAAAAATCATCTACTAAAACAAATACATATCTACTTTTATTTAAAGAAGCAACTCTAGCAGGGCCAAATAAATCCATATGAATTAATTCGAGCGGCCTACTAGTGGAAATTGCTTTTTTTGTTTTAAAAGTGGATTTGATTTGTTTTCCTAGTTGACATGCATCACATAACTTATCCTTTTTAAAGGATAGTTTTGGCAGTCCTTTAACTAGGTTATATTTAGATAATTTTGAGAAATTTTTCATGTTCATATGTCCAAATCTTCTATGCCATAGCCAAGATTCATTGTTAGAGGCTATTAAACAAAAATCATTTGAAAATTCAATTGCACTTAAACACAATTCATAAATATTATTTTTACGAAAACCTTGAAAAACAACATTTTGCATAGTGGAATCATAAATCAAGCATGCATCTTTTTTAAAAACTATTTTATACTCTTTATCACATAATTGACTAATGCTTAAAAGATTATGCTTTAAACCACTAACTAATAATACGTTTTCTATGGTTGGGTTAGAAATTTTACCGACCATGCCAATTCCTATGACTTTGCCTTTGTTGTTATCTCCAAAGGTGATAGTTCCTCCATCTATGCTTTGAATGGTGGATAGTAGGTTGGCACGTCCTGTCATATGTTTTGAACACCCGCTGTCTAGTATCCAGCATTCTTTCTTGGGTACCTATAAAAAATTTAAGGTAAATATGGTACTCTTTTTATTGGGTCCAAAACACATTAGTTTGGGGGAAACCAAACCCATGAAGAGTTTAATCTTCCTCCATAAGCAGGAATATAATTAATAGAATTACACACAGTTAAAACATATGAGTTAATATAAGAAATTCTATCATTCTTATTTAAGCTGACTGGAACCCATATAACCTTGTTCTGTCCAGTCGACTTAACAATGTCCTTCAGTCGATTGCTAGTCTGAGTCAGTCGACTTGATGGTACACTAGGTCGACTTATATGAGATTTTGATCTCGTTGAATGAGATTCAATTCCTCTGGACAGACGACTGGTAGATTAGTTCAGTCGACTTAACCGAATAGTAGATTTGCTTTTATCACTAGCATTAACAACCTTAGGCTTTTCAAAAAATTCATATAACTTGTGTGTAACACTAGAAATAGATGCTGATTTATTTCTACTAGTGTTTTTAGCAGGAGATTCTTTTACATAAGAATTTTTAAAACCAAGTCCATATTTTTGACTAGATTTTACTTGATGGTGAAGGACATCATTTAAATTCTCTTTGCCTTTGTTAAACTTAGATACGTTCTTTGAAATCTCTTCATAATTCTTTTTGAGAGTTTCAAGATCAGTATCTAAACTTACAATGCGAGAATTTAAAGATTTCACTTCCTTATCAAGGTTAAGATTTTCTTGAGAAAGTGTTTGATTAACTTTCTCTAGATTCTTAACTCTAATCTTTTCTTTTTTTAACTCTTGGAATATTTCATTAAAAGCATCAAGAAGATCTTCTGAATCATAGTCATTACTTACATGTTTTTGTGCAGCCATGAAACACATATTTGCCACTTCGTTGTTTTCATCCGTTTCTTCTTCGGAAGACGAATCACTATCATCCCATGTAGCTTGATAGGCCTTCTTGTTCTTGGCAAATTTGTTCTTTGAATATTTGTCCTTCTTGAAGTTGGATGATTTTCCCTTGTTCTTTGCATTTTCTAAGGGACAATCCTTCTTCATGTGACCTATTTTATTGCACCTGAAACATGTAGGAGGGTCATTAGTATCTCTATTTTTAGAATTAAACTTACCCTTCTTTAAGAATTTCTTGAATCTTCGAGTCAAGAAATTGCTATCTCCTCTTCATCTTCTTCCTCATCTTCTGAGTCTGTCATGGCTTTAAAAGCCAATGATTTCTTCTTTGTTTGCTGTGATTCTGTATCCTTCTTTCGATCTTCAAGTTGGACCTCGTATGCCATGAGATTGCCCACAAGATTCTCAAGAGAAAGTTGTGACAAGTCATTTGCTTCCTCTATTGCTGTGGTCTTCTTCTCCCATTCTGGAGTGAGTTCACGTAAGACTTTTCTAACCATCTCCGCTTGAGTGTAAATCTTTCCAAGTGCCACAAGAGAGTTTGTGATGTCTGTGAATCTGGTGATCATCTCGGACACAGTCTCATTTTCCTTCATTCTGAACATCTCAAACCTGTGAACAAGAACAGAAATTTTAGACTCTTTAACTTTATTCGTTCCTTCATGTGTTACCTCGAGTGTATGCCAAATTTGATGTGCGGTTGTAGCATTGGATACACGGTTGAATTCTTCCTTTGTAAGTGCACAAAATAAGGCATTCATTGCTTTGGCATTGTTCATGGTTTGATTCTTTTGATCATCATTCCATTGTGCATATGGAATGGTAGGGGCAGTGTATTCTGTCTCTGTCATTTGCCATATCTCGTAGTTGATTGATTGGAGGTAGATTCTCATTCGGCACTTCCAATAATTGTAGTTAGTTCCATCGAATAGCGGTGGCCGTTGTGTAGATTGGCCTTCATGGTACTAATTTGTATTTGAAGTAGTTGCCATAGCCTGTAACCTTGCTCTGATACCAAGTGTTGGATCCTGTAGGCGAGACAACAAACACTAGAGGGGGGGTGAATAGTGTTAATAAAAAAACTGCGGAAATTTTCTTCGGTGCAGTCGACTTGGTTGTGAACCAGTCGACTGAAATGATCAAATAACAGTAAATACAATAACTCGGTGCAGTCGACTTATAGATAAGGCAGGCGACTGATGATGCAATGACAGTACAAGATATACGAGACTAATCAGTCGACTGTTAGTGCAAGGATTCGACTGTCCAGACAAGTTTTACAGAACTTATGAAAACAAAAGTAAATGCAAAATCAAGACAACCAATCACAGAGTACACAAGATATATCCTGGTTCGGTCCTTCCGACCTACGACCAGTCCCCAAGCAACTCACTTGAGATTTCCACTATTCTTGAAAAAGTTTACAAGAATACCCTACAGCGTTAAGACAACAACCTTGTCTAACCCGTAGTCCTTTCTCTCAACCAGAGAAAGCAGACCCACTCTACTACCAAGAGTGAAACAAACCGACTCTACAACCTAGAGTCAAAAACACTCTCCAACCGAGAGCAAAAGGAACAAGAAAAACTTTACAGTCAACCTATAGCCTTGTTGGTGTATTGTGTTGTTGCACGTGGCTAAAAACAAGGTCGACTTCTATACCCAGTCCAGAGCGAAATCGTTGCTATACTGGACTGAGTGTAGAGAACCAAAGAATTTGAACTTGAAAGCATTTTCTCAAATTTTTCACTTAGAATTTTCTCAAAACAGTGCTCGGATCTCAAAGAGTTGTTGTAAATGTTGTTAGATCTTTTCAGTGAGATCTGAACTCTTTTTTATAGAGTTAGATCCCCTGAACGTTGGGGGACAGTTATTCCAACTGTCAACCAACGGATCTAAGAGCTGTTGCTTTTGAAAAATTAATTTTGAAAACAGAAAACGGTCAAAAGCACTCGAACAGTCGACTGGGTTGCCATATGAGTCGACTGGTCAGAGTTTGAATAATTTAAAATAGTTTTGTACTATCAGTCGACTGCCAGAAGTATCAGTCGACTGGTACTCAACAGTTAAATTACTTCAAACTGTTTTGACTCTTTTGGGGTTTTTGAAAAACACACATTATGAATTTTGTGAGTGTATGTGTGTGTGACAAGGCTTTACAATCAGACTAAGACTCAACAAAAGTAAAATACAATGTTTTACAAGACATAATAACTTGACATATTTGAGCTTGAGGTCTTGAGTCTTGATTTGAGTCTTGAGTCTTGTTTTGAGTCTTGTCTTGAGTGAAGTCTTTGTCTGTAGCCTTTGAGCTTGTTCATTTGTTCAGCTGAAATAATCTTTTGTATGTGCAACCTGCAATGTTAGCTGTATAACATAGACACATGTTGCAGTGTGTTGTGATCATCAAAATCAAGAATCAACAATACAGAGTGTACATGTGATTGTTGACAGGGAGACTAAAGGATCAGTAAGATTAATCTCATCAGACCAATTGTTTTATAATTTAGTAGTTTCTCATAAAGTTGTTCCCAAAATAGCGCTTTACGTAGAACATTTGGTTGATATGCCTAAGTTTGTTGTTATGGATGACTTGAATGAGGAGGAAATTGATAAAATCAAGAGAAAAAAAAGGAGAAATTATTGACATTGAGCCAGATTTGGAGATTACATATGGGGATGCAGAGCAAACAGTTGATGCAGATTAGACTATTCTTGAAGAGGAAGTTGTTGTGAGTAGAAGGGGTGAAGTCCTCAATGATTCAAGGGCTGAAGTTCATCATGCTTCATGTAGTGAAAGAACTGCTGACACTGAAGTAGAAAATGATACATTAAACACAGCTAGGGCATCAATAAACACAGTCTCAGAACAGAGTATATGTAGAACAAGTTCATGTAGTGAAAGAACTGCTGTAGGAGATAAAATTGCATATGCAAATCAGCCAGCTAATGTGGATAGTGATACAGCTAATGTGGATACACATACCGAAAATATGGGTACAACTGTGAATGAAGCAACAATGGGAGATATAGGTATGTTCTCAAATGCTTCAATTGAGGATGAGATGTTCGAATCAGAAAGTGAAGATGCATATGAAGAGGAGGCCGAGAATATCAAATTTGGTGATTCTGTAGAAGACAACAAATATAATTGTGATTCAAATTCTGATTTTCTACCATGTGAATAAAAAGAAGATACAGATGGAGATACAAGCATGAGTATAGAAGGTGAAGATGAAATGGATGTAGAAGTAGGCGGAGGAAATGGTGATAGTGGTGGGGTTGGAGTTATGAGTCAGGAAGATGCAGAAATTGATGAATGGATCAAGCATCATAAAGCAGTGAGGAAAGAGAAGCAAAAGAGGAATGCAACCAGCAACACAATGGAACAAAGGGCTGATGTGATAATGAAGAAAAGAATAAATTCTGCTGAAAATATTCAGGTACACATTGGTGGTTTAGACATTGGTGAGGGAGATTCAGAGTATGAAAATAGTGACACACTGAACTTCCCTGAATGTGGTGAAGATGAATTGGATGGTGTAAGAAGAGATAGATCCACAGTAGCTCCAACTTTTGACATAACGAAGGAACCATAATTGAAAGTTGGCATGATATTTGAGAGTGCACAAGCAATGACGAAGATGCTACATCATTACTGCATTACAAATAGAATTGACATAAAGATGTTGCGGAATGACAACTCAAATATTTTTTCTTTGTGCAAAAAAGGACAAGAGATCATGAGACAAAAAGCTTTGTAGAGTGGGATTGGAGGATATATGGTTCAAGAAACAAATGCAAACACACGTTCAAATACACAGTTTCATCTCTGAGTGCAAATGTTCAAAAGTGAACAAATTAACTTGTGCAAGATCCACATGGTTTTCTGAGAAGTATGTTGAAGATGTGAGGGCTGATCCTACATTGAAAGTGAGTGCTTTGCATAAAAGAGTATCTAGAGAGATGAATATCACAACTTCAAGATGGTAGATTTACACAGCTAGAAGAAAAGCAACCAAGCTAATTGAAGGTGATTGGTTAGAGCAATTCACAAAATTGTGGGATTACAATGATATTTTGAGAAGAAGAAATGCAGGGTCTCTGATCAAAGTTAATGTTTTCAAAGAGGCACAATTCAAGTATCCAACTTTCAGCAGACTATTCATTGGATTCAAGGGTTGTGTTGATGGATTCACACAAGGATGTAGACCAATGATAGGTCTTGATGGATGCCATCTTAGGAATGGATTGAGTGTAACTTTGTTGAGTGTTTCTCAAGAGATGCCAAAAACCAAATGTTCCCAATAGCATTCGCTTGTGTTGAAGGAGAAACTAGAAAAACTTGGAAGTGGTTTTTGAAGCTATTGGTAGAAGCATTAGGAGGGGATGGGAACATATATTATTACATATTAGATTGACAGAAGAAGGTATTGCTTCAACACTTCAACCAAATCAATCTATTTGTACAATTGGAATCTCTTATTTAAAGCTCTAATTACACAATCTTTGTGCAGGGTTAGATACAAGCATGTGAGGAAGTGGTCTCAAGGGCAGAGCATAGGTTTTGTGTCAGGTATTCAACATAGTTACAAAATTTTCTAATGTATATTATTTGATGAACCTACCACTTCACTTTGGTAAATTATTGAGACACACACTTACAAGGCAGTGTATTGATATATCAATTGTCTATGCGGACCATTGATACATCAATTGTAGGTTCACTTTTGCAAATCTTTCTTAACTTTTTCATCATCTTTGCAGTACATGTTTGAATCCACTTTTTCACAAGAAAAACAGTCATATATGTCTTTCGTAGGACAACATATATATATTTGTCATTGTTCATATTAACAGTTCAATTTGTTTGCCATAGGACAACATATTTATGTATCCCATTGCACAATTTATTTGGAGGTATAACTGATACCTCATTCACGGAATATGATTTCCATAATAACAGTTCACATTGTGTGTACATTGATACGTAGGCATCTTTATGCAAATTTCAAAGAGCATGGGTTCAACACAATGACAATGAAAGAACAACTTTGGAAAGCTGCTTGTGCATATACATTGGCTGATTTCAAAGAAGCAATGAATGTTTTAGGTGAGGAAAGTCGGGATACAGTTAATTGGCTAACGGAGAGAGATCCACACACATGGTCTAGAAGCCATTTTTCATCATTTTGTAGAAGTGAGATGTTGTGCAACAATGTTAGTGAGAGCATCAATAAGTACATAAAAAAGGCTAGAGGTAAGCCATTTGTATCCATGTGTGAGATTGTCAGGAAACAACTTATGGTTATGCTACAAGAAAAAAGAAAGAAAATCGTGAAGCACAATCACAAGGTCTGCCCTAGGATTATGGATAAAATTCAGAAGCTGCGGGTAATATCAACACCTTGTAACATAATATATGCTAGAGGAACAAAGTGGGAGTGCACATACAAGCAAGAGACCATGTCTTGTGATATAGGCCTCAGAACTTGTACATGTAAACAGTGGGATGTTAGAGGAATTTCCTGTATTCATGCATTGGCTATCTTCATATCAGAGCCCAGCAGATTATGTAGATGACTGTTGCTTGACATCAACATATTTGAAAGCCTACTTTAATAAAATTTCTTCAATTCCTGATTCAAAATATTTGCCTGACATTGGATATGAAAGAATACTCCCACCTTCTTTGAAGATGTTTCCTAGAAGACCACATAAGAACATGAAAAAAACTGCAGATGAGCCTGATGGTAGAAATAGGAGGAAGAAAAGCACATATAAGGTTCAATGTGGGAGGTGTGGGGTTGAGGGACATAATAAAAAGAACTGTCAAAATATTCTTCAATTGAAAACACCAAATATAGTCAAAAGCAAATCAAAGGGAGGAAGTGTATACCAAAAGGAAGCATTAGAAGCCAGCAATTAATTTTTAATGATATCCATGCTGAGGTACCAAACATGGTGAATAGGCCATCAACACAAACTGGTGTTAGGCCACCAACTACTGATATTCATGCACAAGCACAAACAAGAGGAGGCAGAGGTAGGGGAAGAAGAGATGTAGGCAAGGCAGTTAGAGGTAGAACACTAGGCAGAAGCAGTGGAAGGAGTATTGGTAGAGGGTGGACTCCATCTGGTGGTGGTGGACAACTATTCCAGAACATTGGAAGAAGGGCAAGCAGAGGAAGATGTGGATCAATGCTGCATAATGCAAGTGTTGGAGTGCTGAGTCAAGTAGGAAGAAACATTTTTGGATTAGGGGGTTCTCAAAATACTACAACTCCACTTGTCAGAGCACCACTTGCCCAACCAACTAGATTTGTGTGGATGCCAGATAATTCCAGCCAAGTATCAAATTTGTATATTTTCAATTAAGTCATTTAAAGCAGTAAACAACTTTATGCTAAAATTTATTTGTTTTTTCAATCTCAGGCAGCACCAACAAGAGCTTCACAAGAAGCAAAGCAGTGAAAGGAAGTTATGAGATTATGTATATATAAGTATATTACTAGTTCAACTTTTTCATTGATACATAACTTGATTATTTTTTTCAAATCATTTCAAGTTATAAATCCACTATTAAATATCCTGCGTGTAGAATTAATGCAGGCATCTGCACAGAGATGCAAGTAGGGAAGATGGAATCATTACTGCACTTACAAAAGCAACACACAACCATGTTTTTTGAGATTTTGTATGTATTTGAAGTATAGGTACCAGCAGAGAAGTTGAGAAATGCTGCACACATACAACTACTTAACAATGTTAGAATTATAACTTTTTGTATCACAGGGTTGGAGTAAATGTAACTGCAGTCTAGATGAGACTAATTAAGAAAGAAATCAAGTAGCTCAAACAGCATGAAAACTCATTGTAATGAATTAGAATGATAACTTTTTGTTCAGCAATACTCTTTTTGGGTGCAGGTAGTATTCAAATATGCACCAAACATTCTCATGTTCTGTTTCTCTGTAATACAATTCTTCTATGAATGCAAGAGATCAGTTGAGAGTGACAGATTGATATTAATGCATTTAATATGACTGCAACTATTTAATGCATGTTTTGCAGTTTGGTGCATGTTTTTTTAAACTTTTGAATGCATACATTTGAATGCATAAGGTCTGAATGCATCAGGTACATGTACACTTTTTGTGAAGTGACATTGCATAAGGTGCTTTGCATCAGGTATTGTGAAGTTTGTATAAGAATGCATCAGGCAATATCAATTTTTGTGAAGTTTTTAGTTGCTTCAGATGAATGCATCAGGTTTTGTGATGAATGCATCTGGTGTTGGTATATTTGTCTGATATTTGAATGCAATTGTACAACTGAGAGTGATTTTTGATATGAATGTAACTTTTATGAATGCAATAGATATGAAAACTTTTCTGAAGTTTGTAGCAATTGATATATCATACTTTTGAATGCATTAGGTCTGATATGAATTCATCAAGGAGATATAATGCTTGTGAAGTTTGTAGCAGATTGAGATGAATGCATCATATTCTTTGCTGATGTATGAGATGAATGCAGTTATTGTAGTGACTTTTGAGAGAAAATATTTGAATATGAATGCATTAGGTTTATGTTGTCATTCTATATGATCTTCTTAATCAATGGAGAACTTCATAAACTTTAGGACAACATATCTATCTCACAAAACATATATATCAGTACGAACATTATTATCGTTTACACACTAATATATAAGTTACAAGATCTAAACAAAGGAGTCTCACAAGTACCAAAATATACATCATGTTCATTTCATAAACATTATATAACATTAAGTCATTTCATCATTTCTTACATACCAGTGTCATCTCATAGATGCATAATAATTTCAAAATATCTTATAAAACCATATCATTATCATCTTGCAATTACCACAATAATTAACCACACACAAACTACTACTACTTTCCATGCTCCTGTCATCTTGCACATCATCTTGTAGTTGCCCAAAATATCATTTCCATACTCATGTCTACTACTACTTGAACACATAGAAAACAACAAGTAATAGTAGACATGAGTATGGAAATGGTAGCAACAAACCCTTCTTTCCAACCCTTCCTTCGAAAAATAACTTAGTCTTCCCTCAGCTCTGTCCTGCCATGCTAAGCTCCTCAATCAGAAAATCAATATGATCATAAAACATTTCATTGCCAGCTGGACTTCCAAGATTGTGGTAATTAGCTGCCCACTTAAAAATTCTCTCATACTCATAGTACAAGAAAAAAAAACTGGCAACCCTTTGCGAAATTAGGGTAATTGATGTAGGGTTTACCAAAATTTGTTACCAAATTGGAGTACTTCACACGTGTAAGGAAATTGCAGTTGGGGTGTGGGGAGTAACTTGTTCACTTCCCCCAAGCTTGATTGACTTCAGTAGGAGGAAGAATTTTGCCGGCTGTGTAAGCTTGAACTAGCCATCCTGCAACAAATCAAACAAAATACATCTAACTCATATGATCTGTGATCTACTACTACATATAAGAACTAGTATCCCCATCTACTTCATAATCAAAAAGCGTAAAGAGTTATATGTTCCTACAAAACCGACTATCTTTCACCAAATCAACACATTTTTCACACCAATTCTTCAGATCTTCACCCAAAAAAAGTAACAAATGTTGAAGTGATTACATCTGCAATCATCAACATCTAAAAATAATCAACCCATTACATCTCACCCAAATTTGCAGGAAAACCATTTAAAGCAATAAACAACAAGGCCAAATCATTGAATCTACAATCTTTAACATTCATTACCTCATAAACCATGAAGAGAGGATGAAATTTACCTTGACATTGATCTTGATCAGGCAGATGATGAAATCCCCCAGATTTCCTGCCAAATTTCTCTAGTTTTTCTACCTAAACTTTCTTACTGTTTCCTCTCATTGCCTTAGGCCCTATAAGGTTATCATAAGGGTATTTTAGTCATTGAAAAAATGACACATCAGCACTTTTTCCAGATAACAACCAAAATTTGACGAAGTATGCCTTAGTGCCAAACGGCGCAAAGTTTAGTAGGGTTTTCTGCCCAAAAAAAACATGCGCAGGGTTTTCTGCCAAAAGAGTAAACTTCAATTGGGTTTTCTGAAATTTACCCCTCCAAAGTATTAGATAGATAAACAAAGTTATATTAATTAATGATCAGATAGAACAGTACTGAAACTAAGCATTGCCCTTAAACACTCAAGGCCTTTACAATGAAAATCCCTTCTCCAATTTGCTCAGAATAACAACTTCTAGAGAAGGATAGAGACCTTAATTCCACCTTACTCACACTATAAACACACCGCGGATTCTAAAACTGAGGCCCGAGCTTATATATATATATATATATATATATGAGGATTGTTCCATTGTAAACAACCTAAGCCGTTGTTGGGTTATATTAACACTGAAGCCATTGTTGGAGGGTTATAAATCTAAGTGTTCATACCTGTTTGCAATAGAGCATTCCTCTCGCTCTCTCTCTCTCTCTCTCTCTCTATATATATATATATATATATATATATATATATAGAGAGAGAGAGAGAGAGAGAGAGAGAGAGAGATAGAGAGCAACGCTCAGTTGCAAATGGGTCTGTTTACACAGACCCGTTGCAAACTCCTCTTTGGGCCGTTGGATCAGATCGATCAAGATCCACGGCCATGATCAATCCCGCCCATCATCTCCTTCTCCCACTTAAGTGGCAAGGGGTAATTTGGGTATTTCAACACAAATAACTTTTCATCTTATTCACTCTCTTACTGTCTCCTTTTCCTTTGG
Source organism: Hemerocallis citrina (assembly GCA_017893485.1). NCBI lineage: Eukaryota > Viridiplantae > Streptophyta > Magnoliopsida > Asparagales > Asphodelaceae > Hemerocallis > Hemerocallis citrina. Next base: position 158,241,365 of record CM030363.1, read on the forward strand.
GGGGGGGGTATTGGGGGGAGGGAAGGGGTGGGGGGGATTGTTTATGAAGAGGGTGAAGAAATATATTTTTGTATGTTTTATATTTTAAAAATGTAATGATATCTTAATTTATCAATTTTAATTTAACTCTCTCTTCACTATACGTATCTTCGTGTATCACAGTTTCCAATAACATGAGCTAGAGTTACTTAAGCTGTAAATTGTTAAGTTTTTTACATCTCAAAATTCCAAAAAAAAAATAACGGAGAATTAATGGAGATTCAAATCCAAAAAAACCTCAATTACATCGCCTTTAAATCTCCATTAATGAGCAAAAGTTTTTAAAAAAATGACCTAGGTTATAGATTGTTAAAGGTAAAGGTCGAGTTAGGGAGTAATCCCTGTTTTCGTAAATACATATTTTCTAAATATTTTCTATACTTTGATTATTTATAAATTTATTTTTGTTTTAAATTCGTTTTGGATACTCTATTAAAATCTTTTCGAATCGGAAATTATACTTACTTGAATAATGGTATATTTTAACTTTATTTTCTACTAGTTGAAATTTACCGTGCACCAAGTGCACGTGGCTTGGTGCACATAAATATTGAAATTTTTATCTAAACACACTTGCATTTAGCACACCCATATTCTTCAAACTACAAATTTGAATTAGTCAATTATCATAATAAGCAAACCATGAATTTCAAAATTACTCCAACGACAACAATCTCATCGAAATCAGATTTGAAGTAAGCATCAAGAACCCAAAGCTAGACAACAACATAAAGATATAATCATTGTATTTTCATAAGATTAATCATCATTTTCGACTTTAACTTTCTTGAATTTAAAACTGATATTAAAAAAAGTATTAAAAAAGAACAAATTAGTAAATCCTAAATTGATATCATCGTATTTTTCATAAGATCAGTGATCACTTTCGACTTTAACTTTCTTAAACTTAAAACTGCTTGTAACTTCTTGTCCATCCTTTTTAATTTTGCATCCAGTCAATATTCTTGTAGTTGTTCTTCCATATTTAACATCTTGTGATTTAATCAAAAAGTATACTCATCTCCAATGCATTTCTTGGTCCTTTTATCAAATTCTTCAACATTTTTTCCTGCATATAGAAATAAGAAATTAGCTCTTAATTATTTTTAACACTATGAGAATAACATATTATACCTTATTCTTAATATATTCCAGGTTTTTTGCGAAACAGCCAATGATGCATATTGCTTCCTCATCAAATAAAGTCAATTCTGCATCCGCACTTATATCTTTTATTGTGATTTTGAATACATATCCGAAACAGGTTATTCTTAGTTTTTTTTTTAATATATATATATTTTTAATGATTTGAATGAAGAATGGAAAGATGGAAAACTAACAATATGTTGTTTTGTATACCTTGGCTCATATTCAACATTATTCTTTTTACATTTTCTACAATAAACTTCATCATTTTCAATATTGACTTTTGTTGAACAGACTTTGCATGAAATGTATCATGGATCTCTAACGTCTTTAACACTTTTGATCAAAACTTTGCAGTAATAGTATTTTGCCTTAGAATATTAAAAAAAAATTGAAGTCATCAAATTATTTATAGACATATAGAGAATTGAACAAAATATTTAAAAATAATTTCATTATTTATAATACCTCAGAAGAATCCTCATCTGCAAAATAGAGAATGTCAGATAGTTTCACTTTGTTTATTTGCAAGGAATTACTTTTAATAAAATTTCATTACAATTTATCCTAAAACAAATTTTTTTTATGGTAAATGATACTACAAAAGGCAACATTTAAAGAATTAAATATACAAAATAAATTATACCATTCTCAAATTTTATATGCTTCTGCTTAATTCAGATTGATCTCTATTGTAGTGTTGTTTGTTGATGTGAGAGAGAATCATGTTTAAAAAAACTAGTAATAAATAAATAAAATATATAATAAATAACATTATTAATTATATATATATATATATATATATATATATATATATATATATATATAATTACCTCCAAAGTTTGAGGTTTTTATAGAGGTAATTTTAATAATTAGCATGTTGGGTGATAATTCTTTCAAAGCATTTTCTTCCTTGATTGCTAGTTCTCCCCACAATGTAAGTAAGATTGGTTTTGACCTTAAATTAAGACAAAGCGTATAAATTCCAAAATAATTTTATAAATTATTATACAATTTAATTAATTGATATTACCTGTATCCTACAACTATAAGATTTCGCTTCTCTACTTCATTACCATATTTTGAGTCTACATTATCTACGTCTCCTGCATTAATTACTGCTAAACAAAGATCTGTAGTTCAATGTAATTAGTATTTGATATCATGTATCAGTAATAGGCAATTATATATATATATATATATATATATATATATATATATATATATATATATATATATATATATATATATATATATATATATATATGAGTAACATAATTTTTTACCTATAAATGAGTAACATAATTTTTTACCTTTAAAGACAGTAGAAGATGAAATTTGAAATTTGTCTACAGTTGCAAATTTGTACATATCCTTATCAATGATAAGATCTTTCTCAACTTCATCTACAAAACTTCTCAACTTCAAAATGATGTCAAATTTATCGTGCATTGAGTTATATCTTTTGTCAACATTTTTTAGTATTTTAGAAATTAAGTAAGTTTTATGTTCCTCAAGCGTGTTGGAACGTTTCCACTGCTTCATTAAATATTATTGCCAATATTCTAGTTCCCTACAAAATATGAAAATTTAGTAATAATAATTATTTATGTATGTATATGTATGAATATTTCAACAATATTTAAAGTATCTTACCTCATCATTCATAAGTGTCACTTTTGAGATTTTTCCTATGTCTTTACTATTTTGTATTCTTTCACACCATAATGTTTCGTAACCAAAACTTTAATAGTCCACAATTGTTGATTTTCTTGCAAGGAATTGATAGAGGAGTATTCATAGTGAGAATTGTCCATTGATATAGATAATCTGCAAAAAATATAATTATTAATAAGTTTATTTTTGAACATAATGATGTTTTAATGGATCTTTGTTTGGTTATTCTGGAGGGTACTCTAATGATACCTAATCGAAGTACCACTTCAACAAAAGAGAATCTACATAAAGAAATAAAATCAGCATGATTAACGAAGAATTAGTCACATATTGATGGCGATCGTTCTTTTTCTCTCTTGATGTTCCAGGTCCACCAAGAAGAAGAAGAAGATTATGCTTCTGTGCGTTCAAAGCCTAGTCTTATATGTTGCTTTTATAGGAGAGTAAATTGGCAAGAATTTTTTTTTTGAAATTAGTAAAACAAATCTTTTATTAGTTGAAAAACATTCAATCAATATATATCTGAAAACTTTATACTATTTTTAATAGTAAAACTGTTAGTTCATTCAAATTCAAATTAGTTATCATATTTAGAAATAAAATCTTTAAAAATAAAAAAAAAACTTATATTTCTTATCACTATCTTGACTCTTACCTTCTCATGGTACTTTAAAATCTTTTATTGGTTTAAAAAATATTCAATCAATATATATCTGAAAACTTTAAACTATTTTTAATAGTAACATTGTTAGTTAATTAAAATTAAAATTTGTTATTTTATCTAAAAAAATAAAAAAAACTTTAATGCGTAAAATAAACACAAATTCAAATTTCTATAGTTTTGTTTAGACTAATATAAATATACTTACATCTACATTATGCATATATTAATTTGTATTACTAAATGTCATGAAGTTGTCTAATGTAAATATGCCAAAACTGACCACATCAATATTCTCCTCTATTTCAACATAGCACCAACCACATGCATAAAATGGAACTGAGTATATGTACATAGGATTTATCAAATTCTAAACATTTTCTGATCATGGTTTACCATCTGGAAGAATACATTTAATCTGCTCAAAGTGCTCCTTCAAAGTTTAAATGTGAAGACAATGGTAGCACCAATATCAATTGTTATGGATTGGAAAAATACAGCAAAAGTATATATTTTACCATGGCACATAAAAGTACTATACATTGAAAAGGTACTTCTATACAAAAATATGTCCTACAATATCAAATGAGCATCCAATATTCCAATATTCAAATTCTCCAATACTTGATGGATGTTGGACAAGTCAAACACCTTCTCACTATCTCATGTAGAGATGTTAACCACTTGATCTTCACATCGCACATGTACATATACATAAATAATTAAACACATATTACTGTTTAATTGTTATGACTAAATATTCAATATTCAAACTTCATATAATGTAAATGGAAAGAAAACAGAAACTGCAAAATACATCTCAAACCCTATTTAAACCCTTTTCACCAACAAACCTCAATAGTTTTAATGTAATCACTATGATTAGTCTTCTAATTTAAGGAGAGAATTTCAAAAATATATATATAAAACGAACAAAGTAATACCAAAACTCATATCGTCTTATTTTTCGGTAGGTCAGTCATTGTTTTCGACTTTTAACTTTTCTGAACTTTATACTGCTTTAACTTCTTCTTCATCCTTTCTTATCTTGCATCCAGGTTGTGTTCTTGTAGTTTTTTCCCATACATGACATCTTGTGAGTTTTTTTAAGAAAATGTATTCATCTCCAATGCATCTTTTGATCCGCCCATTAGATTCACTAACATCTTGTGCATATAAAGTTAGATAATTAGCTATTGATCTTTTTTAACTTCGTGGAAATAACATGTTTTAACCACATTACATTTAGGGAAAATCAGTTGGTAAAAGTCATATTTGAAAGGTATCGTGCACAATAAGGCGCAACTGTATAGTGGTGAACTCACCATTTTCATATTCATTTCACTGCCTAGCAACACAAATTCATTTACATCAATAACAATAAATTAACAAAAACCCAACTGACATCTCCATTGAATTCGGATGCAAACAGTGAAATAAAATATACCGGTAAAAAAGGGCTATTTTTCGTAGTTTTTTTTTATTATCTTGTTTCTCTCTTCTGGCAATTTTTATGAGGGTCGGGATGAGTTTTTATGAGGGTCGGGATGGGCAGACGTGGCAAGGAAAATACACACAGAAAAATACACAATAAATAAGTTCTCAAAGCCACAAACAAAAAGACTCAAAAATCTATCTTACCTTCACCACCACCTGTCAAGCACCCAGTTCTGCATCCAGACACCAGAAACATTACCAACAGACCAGCATTTATTACGATAGGCAGAAACAACAACAATTAAACCCTCAGATAAACAAAACCACTAGACACAAAATGAAGTTCTTATCCTTCTCATCGATTCACTTCTTCTTGACTGCAGACTTGGTCACCTTGGCTCCAGAGGGATCCTTCTTCTCCACGCTCTTGACAACACCCACAGCAACAGCCTGCCTTATGTCTCTCATAGCAAACCACTACCAAGTGGGGGGTACTCAGAAAATGTCTCAACCACCAAAGGTTTCGTTGGAATCATCTTCACGAAACCAGCATCACCATTCTTCAGAAACTTGGGCTCCTTCTCAAGTTCTTTGCCAGGTTGCCTATTAATCTTGGTCTGAATCTCAGCAAACTTAACAGCAATGTGGGAGGTGTGGCAATCAAGAACTGGAGCATACCCATTGCCGATCTGCCTTAGGTGGTTCATGATGATAACATGAGCAATGAAGCTGGATCATCCTTGGATTTTTGAGGCAACAAACCCACGCTTCAGATCCTTAACAGCAACGTTATTAACGGTGAAGCCACCATTGTCACCAAGGAGAGCCTCCTGAAGAGCCTCGTGGTGCATCTCAACAAATTTAACTTCAGTGGTCAATGCAATGGGGCCAAAAGTAACAACCATTCCAGGTTTGATAATTCCAGTCTCAATACGACCCACCGACACAGTTCCAATACCACCAATCTTGTAAACCTCTGGAAGAGACAGTTGGGCGCTTTGGCTCATTGATGAGGTCTAAAGCCTCAAGGAGAGTGGGTCCCTTGTACCAGTCAAGGTTGGTGGATTTCTCAATCATGTTGTCACCTTCAAAACCAGAGCTGGGGATGAAGGGGATCTTTTTAGGTTTGTATCCAACCTTAATGAGGTACGAAGACACTTCCTTCACAATTTCCTCATTCCTAGCCTTGGAGTATTTAGGTGTGGTGGCATCCATTTATAAAGACACATAAATGTCAGAATGACTAATTCTACAAAAAAATAAGAGGGATGAATAAATATGAGATTGTTACCTTTGTTACAACAGCAAATTATTTGTTTCACTCCAAGAGTGAAGGAAAGAAGGGCATGCTCATGAGTCTGCTCATCCTCGGAAATACCAGCCTCAAAACCACCAGTGGTGGAGTCGATGATGAGGACTACACAGTTAGCCTATGAAGTACTCGTGATCATGTTCTTGATGAAATCACACTGCCCAGGAGCATCGATAATGGTGCAGTAATACTTGGTGGTCTCAAACTTCCAGAGGGCAATATCAATGGTAATACCACGTTCCCTCTCAGCCTTAAGCTTGTCAAGCACCCATGGTGCGTACTTGAATGACCTCTTGTTCATTTCAGTAGTTTCCTTCTCAAACCTCTCAATTACTCGCTTATCAATTCCACCGACCTTGTAGATGAGATGTCCTGTGGTGGTTGAATTCCCAGAGTCGACATGACCAATGACCACAATGCTGATATGAATCTTCTCCATACCCATGACTGATTACTTGAAGCAAAACTGTAAATAGAATAGCATTCCCAATCAATAATTTTCAATTAACAATTACTTTTAAGACAACCAGACAAAATAGACCTTAAAATGAAATCTACATCTAAAATTTGCGTTAAAGAAAATAACATAAGTATCATTTAAAAAGAAATGATATTTTTAAAAAGAAATGCTAGTTCTGAAATTTCTTACAAAATGACACCAAATTTCTCAAAATAACAGACTATGTAGTAGGCCTCAGAATTGCAGAATAACGGCAGGGTTACAAGCACCAGTCTCGAAAGATGGTAATTGGGTAAAAGGTATTATCACTGGTCCAGAAAATTATAAGGGAAATCTGAACTATAAATGTAACACCCCGCAAAATTGAAATTACAATTTTGCCCTCGTGTGTTACGCACGTGTATTCTGTAACGTGTTTTCACCACGTATTTTGATTACCAACTATTTATACATTTTCCGTATTGATTTTTCCCTATCTTGAGTCAACAAAAATATATTATTTCAATCTTTGTATATTACGTGTTTCCTATGTGTTTTCAATGCACGTATTAATTACATATTTTCCGCCGCCACAGGTGATAATTTCTGTGTTTCAATTATTTGTTTTATGTTTTCAAATCTATTTTTATAAAACGAAAATTTATTTTTCCCCCTATTTTGATTAAAATGCATTTTCGATTTTCTGCACGTATAATGCACGTGCTTTCTACGTGTTGTGATTTCATCATGAAATATCTGTAAATTAGTAAATGTAATTTTGCCTATATTGTTTTCAATTATATTTAATAACTTTTCATCAATAAAGTCGATTTTCGCATTTTGATATTTTACATGCGATGCACGTGTTTTCGGTAAACGTACTTAAGCGTATTTGTTTTCAAAAGTAAATTTTGGAGTGTGTACAACGCCCGTGATTTTCAAATAATATAAATAGTAGTATATATATATTAACAGCGTATAGATATGTATAAGTTAATATATGGTTGATGGCTTTTTGATATAGAAACCAATAGTGTATACAAATGGATTAATTTATAAATAGTGTGTGTTGAATTGGGGGCCCACCATTGTGTAACAGATGGTATAATGGATTATGAGATATATGGTAAATGAATGGTAAGTATATAGTGATGTGGGGGTCGGCCCATGTGATAAAAATGCATAGCACAAGGTGCTGTGGTTTTTCTTTGATGTGGCTGACTAGTGAGTGACCGCGGATTGCATGTGGGGTAGGGGAAGAGTTTGTAGGTTATGAGAGTTAAAAATGTGAGGAGTTGGAAAGATGAAAGGGTGTAGGTTTTGGGAGTTAAAAATATGAAGAGTTGGTGAATTAAAGTTACTAATTTATTAGGTGTGAAATTATGCAATATAGTCCCTAGCTTAAACCTATAAATAGCCCACCATTCTACTCTCTTCTCACACCAAAAAGTAATCAAGAAATAAGGGAAAGGAAAAGAAAGAGAGTAAGAGAGTTCTTCTTCTTGGAGTCTCTTGCTAGGAGGAGAAGAGGAATTAGGAGTCTTGGAGCTAGAAGTGGTGATCATTCTTTCAATTGTTCAAGCTTTCAATCAAGGTGGGTGATCCTATACTTTCTAATTATAGGAAATGCATGCTATTATGAGTAATGAGTAGTATAATCTTGATGTGATAATCAGAGGATGAATCCTTGCTTTTATGTATGCCAAATTGTAGAAATTGTGATATCGAAGAATAATCAAATTGTTGTCATGTGGCTTGGAAAAGAGAACAAAAAGTAATGATTATTTATTCATTTGCATGTTAATAGAAACTAGTAATTGTGAAAATAATTGAAGAGATTTTCCTTATGTTTAAAGAGGAATTTTTGTAAAGTAAAATGGGTATACATAACTTATTTTAACTTTGTTGTAAGAGAATATAAATTTTTCATAGTTTGATTAAAATGAAGAATTTCAATTCATGTAATAAAAGAGAAGAAATAGATTGAAATTTATATAGATTATCAAATGTGAATTTTTAAAGCCAATGAGTACTTTTCAGTTTAAATGAACTATTTGTAGATTAATGAAAATTTTTGATCAAATGAAGAATTAAGTTTTTATGGAAGTAATAAAATAATAAGATAACTGTAAGTTGAGACAAAAGCTACCGAAGTGACTTACTTCTGTTGGGCGCAAGTGGTCCAGTGGCCAAGCGTGCATTCTCTCTAGGTGTCGGCCTGGGTTTCGACTCTTAGTATGGCCAAAACAATAATTTTTTTTGTTTAATCTTTAAATAAGCAGAAGATTTGAGAGTTGACATAAGAGGTTTCGGTGTGTAGTTGAGAAACCAAAGTCCAATGGACTTACTGGCTAGTGGTTGGGGTTTCATCCATTGACTGTGTTGTGACCGGAAGTCATGGATTCGAAACCCAGAGCTAGCACTTCTTATTTTTGATTTTGAGTTTCCTTTTCTTCATATATGAAGATTTCAGTAAAGTAGACTTTGGTTATAAACTTTAGTTTGATATGAAATGGATTGGATATTTCAGTATAGTAAACTTTAATTATTTAGTTTGATATAAATTTGAGAATAATAAGAGATAATATAAAGTTTCTTGTATATTTTTTTTGAGTACAAAAAAAAAGAGGGGAATGAAATTTTATGAATAGAACTTTGTAGAAAAGTAAAGTATTAATTGGTGAAGTGATTTTGAGGAGATTATACTTGTATTTTGTTTAAGAAATGTTTGAAGTAAAATGAGACCTTGATTAAGTTGTGAAATAAGAATAATTAAGTTATTATGTAGAGAATATACTATTATTTTGATTAGAGAAATATTTGATGGAATTGAGATATGTTGCTAATGAGACTTAATGAATTTATGTTCTTAAAGATGATTAGTACTCTTGAAGGATTGTGATTTAAGAATTCATGAGTAGTATTAAATGAGACATAGAACAAATTATGGATAAGTTAGAGACATGAATATAATAAGTTAAGACATGATTATTAAAGGGTATGTGTACCCATGTTTCTTGTACATGAAAGATTTATGATTTAGAATTAGTAAGACCTCGGTTACCGGTAATTTTGAAAGAAAGATTTTGAGACTTGATTTCGAGATAATGTCGTCGGGCGATCTCGTATTTTTGTGAACAAATCCGGTATGAGGTAAAACTGATTCTAGGGTGATAACCTATTCATGTCTTGAACTAAAAATAATTAGGCATATAGGTGAAGATGTAATAGACTTGTGCAAACGTAAATGGGTGCTTTTATATAGTCGGCGGTGGATCTCCGTGGCTATAGACCCAGTTGGTGGACTGTGGTTGCTCCGTAGGAGATGGACTGTATTTTATCCGAGACTTAGGGTAGTCGGCGGATGTTTACCATACTCCAATGTATATGTGTATACCGGGGCTAGAGGGGCATTTATGGAATTATTCTCACGATATAATAGCCAGGGAGGCTGGGATCTGTTATTATAGCCAGGGAGGCTGAGATCCGTATCTATGAAATAACTCTAAAACTTGTTTTATTACTGGGTAGTCTCATGGCGAGGGATCGAACCCTTCAATATGGAGTACGTAGGCATTTTTCCTTGGACCTATGTAGTATATGATGCATAGAATCCGAACAAGTGTGCATTAGTGTCATCTTAGTATAGAAATGTGTGCATTAGGCATTAAGGCATGACATACACTTATGTTTAGAATAATCACTTTTGACACTTTACTTGTTCATTCAATCTTTTTGTGATTTGTTAAAGTATGAGACCGTTATACTATTCCCGGCATAGAGAGGATAGCCGTGCATAACATTTCGTCAGTTGTAAGTAACTGACGTGCCCACAGATTAACATGCAGGTAATGGACTATTCTTGAAGGAGAAAGGATAATATGATGCAATCGATGGCTCAATTTATAAAGTTGTATAAGTTATATTTTTGTTTTCAAATGTTGTAATCTTTGTTTCTTCCGCTGTGTAAAAACCAAGTGTAAATAAACTCTGATGTACTATTGAAAAAGTTTTAAAATTCCTTGTAAAATTGTACGAAGTGAAGTAAAGATCCTGTGAAATCTCGAATTTATCCTTATTTGAAATTCGGGGTGTTACAATAAATTAAAAACTGCATTTAGTAGGACTAATGGCAAACATATAAGGACAACCGAAAAGGAAATTGAAAACAAAAAGTTTGTATAATAAATGAATGGAGACAGATTAAACATCAGAAAGTATAAATTTACAACACTCATCAAAAACAAAAAATTACTTATAGCAGGTCTTCTAACATATAAAACAGTTATACCAACTTGCTAAATTAATGAGTCAACATAACTATTTTCTTTAAAATCAGGAGTTATTTATGAATAATATGCCCCAATATTTTAGTTCAAAAAATAAACATTAACATTGTATACAAAACAACCAACCCCAAATAAGGGGACAAGACTTCACAAGCTAAGATTAACCAACTATGGACAAAGATATCAATCAAATTTGAAACCAAGGAGTCGTAGAAATAATAGTAATGTATTGAAAACAATATATATCACGTACTTGTGAAAAATTATCAGTTGTGCTCCGGTGATGGGAGGGCTATTCCGAGGGGACAGAAAGATGGTGCAAACGACGGCGGTAGCGGCAGAGGGATGACATAAGGGTTAGGGTTTGGGTGATCGGAGGGATTGGGGATTATGGATTGGAGAGGGGCGTTGAGATTGGTTAGGGTTAGGGTTTGGGTTTTGAAAGAGATTGGGAGAGAAAAGATTGGAGCAGTTAGGGTAGCGGCGCGAGGATCGAGGCAGCAGAATGTGGCAGCGTCTCTTGGAATTGGAGGCCGGGTTCTCTATTATGATTTATTGGTTATAGATGGGAATAAGAAAGAAAATGCACGTATAATATACGTTCCCATTAAGTTATTTAATCTTAGTCTTTAATCGGTTAGATCAATACAATATATAAACAGCTAAGATCGTCTCCTGATAGATTTTTTTATATATTGTGGCTTTTATAATAGAAATAGATTTCTAATTGATCGACTATTTATATTATATATTATTATTGTTTGGTTTATTTTAAACTCGAATTCCATTTTGACATATATATATATTATTATTATTATTATATCTATTTTACTATTATTGTTATTGTCATTAATATTATTGTTATTATTATTATTACTTTCTATTGCTTATTAAAATTCCAGTTCTGTTTGTTAATTTCATTTGTAGTCATTTCAAAATATATTCTATATTGTAATGCAAATTACATTTTATTATAAATCATATTTTTATTAGTTATTTTATTTTCCTATTGGATTTTTAAACCCAAACCCTATTCTCTTATTGGATCTTATCCTATTCAACCCATTAACCCAAACCCTTACCCTATATATTTATACCCTATTATTCTAAACCCTAACCCTAGCCCCTAACAATCTCACAGCCGCAACCCTTTCCCCTCTACTGTTGAACCCCTCCCCCTTCTCCTCTGATTTGATCCCGCAACCCATCAACATCCTACCTTGTAGCACCCACCCGTCTCCTTGGCTCCTCGATGCCGATGTCCCCTGCCATCCTCCTGCGCTACCCCGTCGAGCCTATGCTCCTCGTCGACTGCCGAAGACCATCCACCGAACCCAATCCTCACTGCCCTCTGCCCTTGCCCTTATCACCCATCACCATCTCCCTGTACGCCTCCTGCCACCTCTGCTGCCCCGAGAACTCATCGCCGCAGTTCATCACCACCAACTGCCATGGCCGCTTCCCGCCTTCCTCTGTTCTCCCTAAAAACAGAGCGCCCATCGCTACACCCATCACCCCATCGCCGACGAAGTCACCGCAACCCTGTCGCTCCTCACCTCCAGCCTCGCCCAAAGCCGCATTCGAAGTCGCTGCCATTCACCAGTGCAACATCGGCATTAAGGAGGGTAGATTGCTCACTTTGAATCCTGGCCGTCCAATCTCCTCATGATTGTCATCATCATCAGATCAGATCAGATCTTGGCCTCCCGATCTCTTTGCGATTTGGGTCATCATCATCAAGGTTCAAGCGACTCTAGGCCGTCCGATCTCATCATCATCAGATCATCAGCATCAAGATCATGAACATCATCAGATCTGACTTGATCACCTAGATCTAGACTGTTCTCTTGATCTGATCTTGATCATCATCTCCATCATCATCAAATCAGATCAGAGCGATCTCAGCCGTCGATCTTTCTCGATCTTGATCGCCATCAAGATCTGCGCCGATCCAATCCATTCGATCTCGATCGTCAATCAACACCCTCATCCAATCATGGCAAGTATCTTCTAGTACAATTCGTTCTTCTAGTACAAGCCTTTATTTGAAAATACCGCAAGTAGATTGTAGTTGTGACTCCCTTTTGGCTTATCATTTGATGATCTCATTTTACTTGTTGTCGTCCTTATCAATTCCATGATCACAAGAGTCACAATCTTTCATTGATATATATTTATTTCACAACTAGTTAGATCTATTTTATCATCTAATTATATGAACACATGAAATTAAAAATCACCTTGACTTGTAGATGTATGTGTTGATTTTACTTCTTTTGAGTTGAGAAATAAATGTAACTTGCTGATTTCATATCTATTACATCCTGATTTGTATCACACACTAATTTAGACTCATAATATTCATTAATCATGCCACTTTTTATACACAGGAAACCACTTTTGTTGTTGTTCCTGTTTTTACTTGCTGTTTCGACTCTGACAACATCAGAATCTGGACTTGAGTTCTAAACATGAAATTTATCCCCGGATGTCTAGTTTATTACCCTTTTGACGGAATTGAATTTCGAGTTATGGTTTGTGAATTATCACTATTTTAGTACTGCTGTGTCTAAAATTTCAGATTTATGAATTTGCTGTGTCACTTTATTTTATAATTAAATTAACTATGCTACATGTCAGATAATGACTTGAAATTTTGCATGTTGAGACTAGACACACTAGAGGACCTTCCCAATTTTTTCTAGAATTAATTAATGAATTTTCAAACCTGTTTCATGTTTCTAAACACAATTTTACAAATTCTGGCTGAACACGAATCCTGTGTAGTTTGTTGTTTTGACACCAGTTGCTACAACCTTCATGTATCTTCCAACTTAGCTTAAACTTGTTCCCTCTTATTAATCATGTTTACTTGCCCTGTTTTGCATGCTTCCATACTTTTCTTGATAATAATAATGAATAACAAGCCGGGGGTTAAGGGAAAGACCATAGTAGTGGACAATATAGGTACGTGTACTCAGAAGGGGGCCCATGTTTCCCACTTGATACTTGTTTCATCAACTAGTTATATGATTATTCGATTCATGAACTAGCTACTATTGATTCATGAACTATCATATTATTATTTGATTCATCGACTTGTTATTACTTGATTCATGAACTAGTATATTATTATTTGATTCATGAACTTGTCATGTTATTACTTGACTTATGAACTAGTTATATGACTACCTAATTCATGAACATGCTTGCTTGATACTTGATGCATGAGTACACCACCCTATAAAATCCACCACTAGGCCTAAACGTAACTTTTTGTATGTAGCAACCATGTGCTAAAAAATGGGACGCATGAAGTGCTACCTAAATAGAATTAAACAATAGACTTAAGAATAACTTGTCACTTGTACACACTTGACACCTTACTTGATACTTGTTACTTGATACTTGTTACTTGTTACTTGATACTTGTTACTTGATACTTGATACAACTACATGCTCACTTGTTACCTATCCCTGCCACTTGTATTTATTACCCGATCTTGTTAATTGATTTATTTCACTTGCTAGCTAGTCTCTTGAACTTCACTACTTGTTGCATCCTTGTCAAATCATGTTGTATACTCTTGATTCCAAATCTTGTTTCATATTTTCTTGCACTTGTTTCATACCCCCTTTCTTGTAATACTTGTAGCCCGTTACTTGCACTAACGGGCGTCTGTCTTTATTTCTCTATTTTTCTTCTACAGTATATATATATACAGGTTTTGAGATCAACTGCCTGCTGGAGTTGGCGAGCAAACCTTCTAGACTTCGCTTGGAAAAAACTTGCTTTAGTTATTTTTTTTTTGAGTTTATTTAATTCTTGTTGCTACTTAAAACTTGTAACGGGCTTGTAGTCCCGAAGTTTTTACTTGTGATCCAGATCTTGAATTTATTTCGGATATTTATATTTGTTTCAAATATTTTCTGTTGATTAATAACTTATTCATGCATGCGTGGTTGAGTACATTTTGCTATATTTCTTGTTATGATGCTGAGTCGATCCTACAGCTTATGAATGATGAAAATCATTCGCTGGGCTTTGTCACGTACTCGTATTCTGTATTCCTTTCGTGGTATTAAAGCTCAGGTTTGGCTAATGTGTTAGTTTGACTAATACGTTAGACAGGCTTAACTCGATCAGGATTAACTCAACAATAACAGGCCATGCAATCACATGAACAAATTGATAATCAACTTGATCTGGATACTAGTTTTATTCCATTAATTTTGATCCCTTCTTATTCGATTCTTTGATTCCTTATTTCTTCTGTCTCTTTCAGCCATCCTCACTGATTGATTCTTATTGGGTATGAATTCATTTCTTTTCATACTCATATTCATTTGATTTTGGTGCCATCCATTCTTTTTATTTCTGCTTGGTTCGTCGATCGGCATCACGAGATCTACATCGACGTGTCAGCAGCTTGGATCATCACCAGGAAAGGAAGTATCGTCTTTTGCTCCAAGATGTGCAAGCATAGATTTCAGGAAGTGTTCAGAATCTGAAGTTGCCCAAAGTTCGAACTTCATGCCAGAAAGATGCCGCTTGTTCGTGCCAAGGATATGGTGAGCCATGAGGCAGATCGCCAGAGCTAATTGATGTTATTGGCAGAGTCTTCCCAATCAGAGTGGTGCAGTGGAAGCATGGTGAGTCCATAACTAGTACAGGTCCCAGGATTCTTTTGTTGTTTCTCCTTCCCTACATTGTTTTCTCCTCTATCCCTTGCATTCATCTTCATCTGTTCACTCATTGTTTGATTCGATTCTTCCCTACCCATTCTCTCTTCGGTTCAAGCTCTACCTACTTCATATTTTGCTTTGTTATCTTGCAAGTCTTGTGCTGTTTGTTTGTTTCTTTCCTTTTGATAGCGTTTTACTTCCTTTCTTGCATCCTATTTCCTTCATGCATCAATTCATTATTTGACATCATTCATTATTATCATCTTCCATCTTATTTTGGTGTTGTCAACATTTCATTTCTCTCCCTCTAAATTTTTGTTTGTTACCCCAAGTTTGATTCTGCCTTGTCCTATGTACTGCCTAAGCAAATTTCGAGGACGAAATTTTGTTGTAAGGTGGGTGGGATTGTAACCCCTGTTTCTGTAAATACATAATTTCTAAATATTTTCTGTACTTTGATTATTTATATAAAAAAAATTGTTTCAAAATCGTTTTGGATACTCTATTAAAATCTTTTCGAATCGGAAATTATACTTACTTGAATAATGGTATATTTAAACTTTATTAGCTATTTCTAAATGATCGACTATTTATATTATATATTATTACTGTTTGGATTATTTTACACTCGAATTCCATTTTGACACACACACACACACACATGTATGTATGTGTGTGTATATATATATATATATATATATATATATATATATATATATATATATATATATATATATATATGAGTAAAAGGGATATGAGCAACTTGCTCATTTAATAAATGAGCAATTGATGAGGTGACATGCATGTGATACATTGAGTATCTAACCACTTTTAGGATTTCCCAATTACATGCATGCCACCTCATCACCTGCTCATTTACTAAATGAGCAAATTGCTCATACCCTTTTTTCTCATATAGAGTAAAAGGGATATAAGCAACTTGCTCATTTAATAAATGAGAAATTGATGAGGTGGCATGCATATGATACATTTAAATTATGCAGCATCACTCAGAGCCCTCTGATCTCCTCTGGATCCTCCGCTCTGTGATCATCAAGCTAGCTACAGTCTAATGGGCCTCAGCTAACTCAGGCCCATGGGGAAACAGTTCCAACCCGGCCCGCCAGGGCTCCAGACCCGTTTACCCCTGCCTATAAATACTCCACCCCCTCCTCACTATAAAAGGTAATCAATCTCTCCCCACCTGAACCCTAGCTGCCCAGTCTCTTTTCCAGTGACTGACTAGATCATCGGATGGCCTATCGCAGGGACTTCTCCTGATGTTTCCAGGCCGTGTACAGGTACAGAAGACCCAGCCGAGCTGAGCTCCTAGATCCGAGCCGAGCACCTGTCCTCTCTTCCGAGCCTCTCTGCGCTCCTGCTCCCAAGCCGCTCCAGCTACCCCGGGTCGGACCGAGGCCAGTACTGCATAGGGACTTCCACCATATAAATTGAGAGAACGCACACCTGTTGCCCCCACACCCCAAAAACAAACCGCATCAGGTTGGCGCCGTCTGTGGGAAATTTTCCTCCTCGGTACTATCGTCCTTTGGAGCCCAGCCAGAGTCGTCACCTTGGGTCCAAGCTCCTCCATGGCTCCCAAACCCAAGAGGGCCATCACATCGGCACGACATCCGGACCTCAACCATCATAGTTGCGCGAGTGACCAGTGTTGCAACCAACCCCGGGCCAATGGCGCGGCCCGACCTTCAATTGTGTTAGATTTGCACCGCGTCACCGACAGGCAGGCTAGCCGGATGAAGGGAGGCCTCAAACCATCGCCGGCAGCCTTCCCAGGCGCACAATCCCCCGCAGAACCCGGGGGACAAGCCCCCGTCACTAGGTTCGAATTCCAGAACTTCCGGGAGGAGATCCTTCAAGCCATCCGAAACGGTCCGGCTATCGAGGTCTACCATAGTTCTGCCCACCGGTCGGAAACGGGAGCCGGCGAGTCCCATGGATCGACTCGTCCCCAGGAAATGGCGGACCCCGTCCTTCGTCGTTTAGAAGAAATGGAGAACCGTCTCGCGCATCTCGGCAATGGCAGACCAATGCAGGGTCGCGGCCATCGTCCGACCGGACCCCTTTTCTCCCCCCAAATCTTTGAAGCTGAGATTCCTTGGAACTTCATACCGCCTCAATTCGAGACCTATAATAGCAAGGGTGATCCTGTTGATCACATGGAGGGGTTTAAGACCCTCATGATGATTCACAGTGCTGCGGATCCCCTCCTTTGCCGCGCCTTCCCTGCTACCCTTCGGGGCCCGACCCGGAAGTGGTTCTCCAAACTTACCCCCGGCTCGGTCTTCTCTTTCGAGCAGCTGGAGGCAGGTTTCCTTACCCACTTCGTGACCAGCAGGAAGGTCAAGAAAACGAGCTCTTCCCTTCTGGACCTCAAACAGAAGGACGGGGAATCCCTTCGGGAGTTCGTTTGGAGGTTCACCTTTGAGGCGAGGTCGGTTTCCTCCCTCAGCGCAGGGGTCACCTCCGCTGCCTTCCGACACAACGTCCGCCATGGCCAGCTCAAGGCCTCTTTAGCCAAGAAGCCACCCGTGGACTTTCCCGACCTACTCAATAGGGTCGAGAAGTATATCCGGGCCGAAGAGGCCCTCAACCCCGAAGGTGCGAAGGAAGCCATTGCTAAGGGGAAGCATAAGGTTGATGATGTTGAACCGTTCAAAAGGCCCGAGAATTTAGTAAATATTCCCAAGAGGGTCCTCCTGGTCCCGCGATTCGAGAGGTATACGCCCCTGACTCAAAACGTCTCGGCAATCTTGATGGAGATCGAGGACAAGGGGGTCGTCCGGTTCTCTCCCCGACCAACTAACAACGGTAAGAAGGGAGACCAGAGGTTCTACTGCCACTTCCACCGAGACACCAGGCACGATACAAATCACTACCGAGTCCTCAAAGACGAGATCAAAGCCCTCATCCAACGAGGGTACCTGAGGGAGTTCACCCGGGCCCGCCCCAAAGACCGAAGAGAGTCGAGGAGCCCGAGGCGTTCGCCTCCCCTCGGACGGCCAATCAATGACCAGATCGAGACCCGAAACCTGAAGAGATCGGTGGACACGCCATCCTACACTGTGTCCACGGCGGACCCATAGGGGGGAATCTATGACTTCTCAGAAATCCTTTATTCGGGAGGTCAACTATGTTCTAGACCATCCCTCCCCTCGGATTCAGTAGCGGGCGGTCTCCTTTTCAAGAGAAGACCTCGAAGGCGTCTGGCTTCCACACTGCAATGCCCTCATCATCAGCCTCGTCATGGCCAACTTTCAGGTTCGCCAAATCCTGGTATAAAATGGTAGCTCGGTCAACATCCTTTTCTTAGAAGCATTTGAGAACCTCAAACTCCCCAAGAAAAGCTAAAGCCGGTCGGTTAAACCCTCCACGGATTTTATGGCATCCCCATGCAAATCGAGGGAATCGTGACACTAGATGTGACCGCAAGAATGGCCCCCGTCCCCCAAACCGAGTCGATGGATTTTATGGTTTTCAATGTTAAGGTAGCCTACAACGCCATCCTCGGCCGACCCGGGCTCTGTTCGCTCCAGACCGTCCCCTCCACCTACCATCTAAAAATGAAATTTCAACTAACGTTGGGCTCGGGGTCGTTCGGGGCAACCAGGAGTCGGCACGCTCTTGCTACATGACCGCGGTCGAGGGCGGTGTATTTCCCCTCGACGCAGTCGAGCTCCCACCGGAAGAAATCCATCCCGGGTCATAGCTTACAGACGAATTGGAGGAAGTCTCCTTTGAAGCAGAGGACGAGTCTAAGTGGTTCGGTGTGAGCCGAACCCTTTCTCCCGAATAGAAGCCAGATCTGATCGACTGCATCCGTCGAAATGTCGACCTCTTTGCCTGCACACCGTTCGACATGCTCGGGATTTCTGAAGACTTAATCATGCACCAGCTAAGTGTCATCTTCAGCTCCAAACCAGTACAGCAAAAACACTGCAAGTTCACCCTAGAAAGGCAGCAGGCGGTCAGAGCGGAGGTGGATAAGTTGTTATCCGCCTGGTTCATTCAAGAAGTCAGCTACCCCGAGTGGCTGGCTAATGTCGTGATGGTGAGAAAAACTAGCAGAACTTGGAGGATCTGTATTGACTTTACTGACCTCAATAAAGCGTGCCCCAAGGATCCTTTTTCTCTCCCCAGTATAGATGCTCTGATCGACGCAACGTCGGGTCACGAGCTCCTAACTTTCATGGACGCCTTCTCAGGTTATAATCAGATCCGGATGTTTCCTCCGGACATCGCCAAGACGTCCTTCGTCACCGACCAAGGCCTCTACTGCTACCGGGTCATGCCCTTCGGGCTCAAGAACGCCGAGGCCACCTTCCAAAGGCTCGTCAACCGAGTCTTCAAAAATCAGATCGGTCAGAACAAGGAGGTATACGTCAATGATATGCTTGTCAAGAGCCAACGAGGAAAAGATCATGTTGCTGACCTCGAGGAAGCCTTTGGTGTCCTTCGGTCTCACAACATGAGGCTCAACCCCACCAAGTATGCCTTCGGCATCTCGTCTGGAAAATTTCTGGGGTTCATCATCAGCTAGCGCAACATAGAAGCCAATCCGGAGAAGATCCAGGCCATCATCGACATGGCCCCACCCCGAAATGTCAAGGAGGTTCAACGACTTACGGGTAGACTGGCAGCCATCGGCTGCTTCCTCTCCAAGTCAGGGGAGAAGTCCCTCCCGTTCTTCAAGGCCCTACGGGTGACGAAAGAATTCGAATGGGGCGAGCCTCAGCAACAGCCGTTCGACCAATTGAAGTCCTACCTCGCCAATCCGCTGCTCCTAATCAAGCACGAACTTAGTGAACCCCTCTTCCAATACCTGTCGGCCTCGGGAAAGTGCGCTCAGCGCCGTGCTCGTCCGAGAAGAAGATGGTGTCCAAAAACCTCCATATTATGTGAGAAAGGTTTTGCTCTCAGCCGAGACTAGGTATGCAAAGATGGAAAAAATGGCGTACGCACTGATAACAGCAGCTCGTAAGCTCCGAACCTATTTCCAGGCTCACTCTATTCAGGTCCTCACGGACCAGCCCCTGAAGACCGTCCTCCACAAACTAGAGAGCTCCGGCCGCCTGGTCAAGGTCGATCGAACTGAGCCAATATGACATCAGCTACTAGCTCAGGACGACAATCAAGGAGCAGGCACTCGCCGAATTTATCACGAAGTGCACAATTTCCGAACCATCGGACACCTCGGAAGCCGACCCAATGTGGGATTTTATGTCGACGGCTCGTCTTGCGAAGGAGGGAGCAGAGCAAGCATCATCTTAAAGGGCCCTAATAATTTTGTCCTCCAATATTCTCTCCGGCTAAATTTTCCAGCCTCAAACAACAAAGCGGAGTACGAATCTATGATCACGGGGCTCACCCTCTCACACAAGGCTGGATCCAGACACATCAAGGCCTTCAACGACTCCCAGCTCGTGGTCAATCAGATCACCAGGGAGTACGAAGCTCGCGACACTCGGATGGTACAATACTTGGTGGTGGTATGAAATCTCTTGTCATCTTTTGAATCCCACACGGTGGAGCAAATCCCCCAGGAATAGAATGCCCAGGCGGATTCATTGTCGAAACTCACCTTGTCATCTTTCGAGGGGCTCGACCGCACCATTCTAATCGAGGTCCTCCTCAAGCCCAGCATCGACCTCCCTGAAGCTTCCTGCCTCAACACCGATCTCCAACCCGACAACTGGACAATGCCCATCCTAAGGTTCCTTTCGGAGGGCAAACTCCCTCAAGACCGGTTCGAGGCAAGAAGGATCGGAGTCCGATCCGAGAGATTCACCCTGATCAGCAGAACGCTCTTCAAGCGCTCGTACACGGTGGCTGACGGCAGACCATACCTCCGCTACCTGGCACTTGACGAAGCCAAGTACGTCCTGAAGGAATTGCATGAGGGGATCGGCGGATGCCACATGGGAAGCAGATCACTCGCCCGAAAGGCCCTGAATCATGGATACTACTGGCCGACCATGTTGCAAGACGCGCAAGACCTCGCCAAAAGGTGCGGCCCTTGTCAAAGGTTTTCTTCGATAAAGAGACTCCCGCAGGCCAACCTCCAATCCATGGCCAGTCTGACCCCATTTGCCATGTGGGGGATGGACCTTGTCGGCCCCTTCCCTCAAGCAACGGGCCAAAGAAAGTTCTTGGTGATGGCCATCGACTACTTCACCAAGTGGATCGAGGCCAAACCATTGGCCTCGATCACCGAGCACCAAACTTAGCAATTCTTCTGGAAGCACTTCATCTGTCCGTTTGGGATCCCTCAGGTGCTCATCACCGACAACGGGACCCAGTTCACCGACATCGGTGTCAAGCAGCGCTTCTCGGCCATATACCACCCTCAATCAAACGGCCAAGCTAAAAATGCCAACCGCCAAATCCTTGATGGCCTCAAAAAGCGATTGGACAATTCTCCCAAGGGACTTTGGGTCGACAAACTCCCGAGCGTACTCTGGGCACACCAGACGACGAAGAGGATACCCACGGGTGAGTCGCCCTTCAACCTAACCTACGTTACCGAAGCGGTTATCCCCTTGAAGATCAGCCTACCTTCGCCCAGGATAATGGACCTCGACGAAGAAGGCAACTCGGTAGGTATCAGAGCCAACTTGGACCTAGTCAACGAAGTCAGGGAAAAATTCGCCATCCGGAGGAGCATCTACCAGCAGCGGGTCGAGAAATTCTATAACCAGAAGGTCTGACCGACTAACATCCAGAAGGGTGACCTCGTCCTCAGGAAACTACCAGTCTCAGACCCTAGCAAGAAAAGGATGTTGGCCCCTAATTGGGAGGGACCTTATAGGGTTGCCAAAGTAGTACATCCCGGTACATACCGACTCACCGAGATGGGAGGCACCCCTATCAAGAGACCCTGGAATGTGGGGCACCTCATCAAGTACCTCGAGAGAGAGGACTGAAGTCATTATGTAACCGAACGGTTGTAATCGGTTGTTTGTATAAGAATATTTGTTCTTTTTCCAAAATTTATTAGCTCAGATTCTGTGCAAATCCCTTATGTAACCACGTCAAGCTTCGATGCCGTATGCCGAACTCGAGCACAAGGGTAGCTTTCTCAAGCTAAGGCAATGGAGCTCAGTGCTCTCCACCGACCCAAAGCCTCGAAGCCGTATGGTAAACTCGAACACAAGGGTAGCTTTCTCAAGCTAAGGCAACAGAGCTCAGCGCTCTCCGCCGACCCAAAACCTCGATGCCATATGAAGAACTCGAGCACAAGGGTAGCTTTCTCAAGCAAAGGCAACGGAGCTCAGTGCTCTCCACCGACCCAAAGCCTCGATGCCGTATGGCAAACTCAAGCACAAGGGTAGCTTTCTCAAGCTAAGGCAATGGAGCTCAGCGCTCTCCGCCGACCAAAGCCTCGATGCCATATGGTGAACTCGAGCACAAGGGTGGCTTTCTCAAGCTAAGGCAACGGAGCTCAGTGCTCTCCACCGACCCCCAAGCCTCGACGCCGTATGCCGAACTCGAGCACAAGGGTAGCTTTCTCAAGCTAAGGCAACGGAGCTCAGCGATATTCGCCGACCCCAAGCCTCGAAGCCGTATGGCGAACTCGAGCATAATAGTAGCTTTCTCAATCTAAGGCAATGGAGCTCAACGCACTTCATCGGGCCAAAGCCTCGATGCCGTATGGCGAACTTAAGTACAAGGAAAGCATTCACAAGCTAAGGCAACGGAGCTCAGCGCTCTCCGCCGATCCTTAAGCCTCGACACCGTATAGCAAACTCGAGCACAAGTGTAGCTTTCTCAAGAAAAGGCAACGGAGCTCAGTGCTCTCCGCCGACCCAAAGCCTCGACGCCGTGTGGAAAAATCAAGCACAAGGGTAGCTTTCTCAAGCTAAGGCAATGGAGCTCGGCGCTCTCTGCCATATGGTGAACTCGAGCACAAGGGTAGCTTTCTCAAGCTAAGGCAACGGAGCTCAGCGCTCTCCACCGACCCCCAAGTCTCGACGCCGTATGCCGAACTCGAGCACAAGGGTAGCTTTCTCAAGCTAAGGCAATGGAGCTCAGCGATCTTCGCCGACCCCCAAGTCTCGACGCCGTATGGCGAACTCAAGCATAAAAGTAGCTTTCTCAATCTAAGGCAATGAAGCTCAGTGCTTTTCGTCGACCCAAAGCCTTGTTGCCATATGGCGAACTCGAGTACAAGGATAGCTTTCTCAAGCTAAGGCAACGGAGCTCAGCGTTCTCCGCCGATCCCTAAGCCTCGACACCGTGTGGCGAACTCGAGCATAAGGGTAGCTTTCTCAAGCTAAGACAATGGAGCTCACTGCTCTCCGCTGACCCCCATGTCTCGATGCCGTATCACGAACTCGAGCACAAGGGCAGCTTTCTCAAGCTAAGGCAACGGAGCTCAGCACTCTCCGCCGACCCCCATGCCTCGACGTCGTATGGTGAAGTCGAGCACAAGGGTTGCTTTCTCAAGCTAAGACAACAGCGCTCAGTGCTCTCCACCGACCCAAAGCCTCGATGCCTTATGGCGAACTCGAGCACAAGGGTAGCTTTCTCAAGCTAAGACAACGGAGCTCAGCGCTCTCCACTGACCCAAAGCCTCGACGGCGTATGGAGAACTCGAGCACAAGAAGCTTTCTCAAGCTAAGGCAACAGAGCTCACTGCTCTCCGCCGACCCCCAAGCCTCGACACTGTATGGCAAACTCGATCACAAGGGTAGATTTCTCAAGCTACGGCAATGGAGCTCAGCGCTCTTCGCCGACCCCCAAGTCTCGACGCCGTATGGCCAACTCGAGCACAAGGGTAGCTTTCTCAAGCTAAGGCAATGAAGCTCAGCATTCTCTGCTGACCCAAAGCCTCGACGCCATATGGTGAACTCGAGCACAAGGGTAGCTTTCTCAAGCTAAGGCAACGGAGCTCAGCGCTCTCCACCGACCCAAAGCCTCGACACCGTATGGCGAAATCGAGCACAAGGCTAGCTTTCTCAAGCTAAGGCAATAGAGCTCAGCGCTCTCTGCCGACCCAAAGCCTCGACGTCGTATGGCAAACTCGAGCACAAGGGTAGCTTTCTCAAGCTAAGGCAATGAAGCTCAGCATTCTCCGCCGACCCAAAGCCTCGACGCCATATGGTGAACTCGAGCACAAGGGTAGCTTTCTCAAGCTAAGGCAACGGAGCTCAGCGCTCTCTGGCGACCTAAAGCCTCGACGCCATATGGCGAAATCGAGCACAAGGCTAGCTTTCTCAAGCTAAGGCAATAGAGCTCAGCGCTCTCCGCCGACCCAAAGTCTCGACGTTGTATGGCAAACTCGAGCACAAAGGTAGCTTTCTCAAGCTAAGGCAACAGAGCTCAGCGCTCTCCATCGACCCCCAAGCCTCGATGCCATATGGCGAACTCGAGCACAAGGGTAGCTTTCTCAAGCTAAGGCAATGGAGCAAAGCGCTCTCTGCCGATCCAAAGCCTCGACGCCGTATGATGAACTCGAGCACAAGGGTATCTTTCTCAAGCTAAGGCAACAGAGCTCAGCGCTCTCCACCGACCCCCAAGCCTCGACGTCGTATAGCGAACTCGAGCATAAGGGTAGCTTTCTCAAGCTAAGGCAACGAAGCTCAGGGCTCTCCGCCGACCCCCAAGCCTCAACGTCGTATAGCGAACTCGAGCACAAGGGTAGCTTTCTCAAGCTAAGGCTGTAATACCCCGATTTTCATTTATGAAAATTATTTATTTTGCATGTAGTGTGCACGTGCAATATTTTTGTAATATTAAATTTTACAATTATTGTATGATGATGAGTATATGCATATGTGCTCTTTAATTATTTTTTTTATATAAAGGGTCTTTTTCAAATAAACAAAAGCCTTTCCTTTAAGCCCAAATTTAATTTATTTATTATCTTTTATAAACTATTATTTTGGCCCATAAACTAAAGCCCATGAGCTACTTTTATCTTTAATACAACTTGTAATGTAGAATAAATTTTTATAGATTATTTTTATGTAAAATTTAATGTACAACTTTTGTTAAATGGGGACAAGTTGCATGCACGTGCATTGCACGTACACGTGCAAATGCACATGGTGTGTGGCCGGTTTTGGCTTAGGAGGGAAAATGAAAATTTTGAGTGGAGTCATGGGTGGTGGTTACTTGATCATGGTTGGTTATTGTAACTCCTCCTTGAATCCTAGCCCTTTGTTTCTAACTCCAAAGTAAATCTTAGCCTTCTATTTTCCTAAATTTTTAGTATAAATACCCCCCCCCCCCAGCCTAGTTATTCATGTGCTAATTATTCCTCCAAACCTATAGTTTAAAATACATTGTTAATAGTTTAGTAAGTGAGTTAAAAGATTGAGAGTGTGTGAGGAGTTTGTGCTTGCATCTAAAAGGAGAGGCCGGCAATCAAGAAGGGGCTCGGGTTGGCATTGTGGAAGGCTTGGGTGTGCATCGACGAGGAGGAGGATCGCTTTTTTGGCAAGGACATTTGTTTAGGAGGTGTTGCTAATTGACTTTTCTCCAAATAAGGTGGGTAATTTTCAATATTTCTAATTAGGAAGTATGCTAGAATTTAATTAAATTGATGATGCATGAAAAAGATTAATAAGAGTACATTTTAATTGGAAAATTGGCCTATTAGTTGATTGGATTGTTGATATATAACTTGCATGTGATTCCATCATTTAACTTAAGTTGTGTGTAAATAAATTATAGCCATGGATTGCCTAAAGAAAAATTTATTGTTAGCATCAAAGACAATATGCAAATGTTAGTAGGCAAAAAAATGTTGTTTCATGCGCTTGCACGTACTTTTGTGATAATGTCGCAATGAATGATTTTAAAATATGATTTGTGGGTTGTGGGGTGAATATAAACAGATTATTAGTATAGAGATTGTTGATATTAAAATTTGATAAAAAATGTCGAAAAAGAAATGTGGTAGTGGTAGTTTATAATTCGAATTAATTGTATGAAAAATAGGTGTTAATTATTGAAAAAAAATTATTTTTATATACTGGAATGTAAATTATGTTGGGAATAATTAATCTGGAATTTTTACAACAAGTTTAGTAAGAGTAAAATGAAATGAGAGCTTGTTGAACATCGAAATATTTTACTAAACAGAGAGAATCGATTTAATTAGATTACGGGTTGAACTATGACAACCTGAGCGCATAGCTCAAGTGGTCGAGATGCTCTTAATTGCTACAGTGGGTTTTGGTGTCTCATGAGTTGCTGGTTCGAATCTCCTTAGCACCATACTTTTGTTTTGTATTTTTGAAAAGTAAAGTAACTGCAGCCGAGAGCATTTAATGCTCTCAGCCCTTCTTTATAACGCCTAGCACGTTCGGCCTAGTGGTCTGTGCCTTCGGTTGGTTTCCCTGTGGTTGTGGGTTCGATCCTTGGCTTCGGTCTGTGTTTAAGTGTGGGAAAAAAATATTTTTTGTGGGTGTTTTTGATAATTAAAAATTATAAAAAAAATATGATTATTATCCTAAAAATATGTGGGATTTATGAAAAATAATTTGGGAATTATTTACATGAAATGGAGTATGTTTTGAGAATAAATGTATAATTAGAACTATGGTTCTACAATTATATTTTGTGGAGGTTATAATTCGCAAAAGAATTTGAAATAAAGTGTTAGAAAAGAAATATAATAAAGATATAAACTATATGAAGTGAAGTGATGTGAATTATTCTCATTGGAGAATAGTGTGAAAATTATGAAATGTGAATATTCATTTAGTGATGTGATTTTAATGTGGGAATGATATTTGATGAAATACGTAAGGAATAATTGAATTCCATGTATGGCTATGGACTCATGAATAAATTAGAAATCATGTTATTGGAAAAGAGAATGTTATTGAGTATGACAACTCAAACGTATGGATTATGAATTGAAATTGAAAATTAGAGTGTAGTCAAACTCACACCGGCAAGTGAAAGTGATGAATAATTATGATTATTGAAATTGAAAAGACCAGGTTGGGTCATTGTGAAATGAAAGTAATAAGACCGGTAGTAGTGAGAGGACTAACTCTAAAAGATTGGTTTTGTTCATGATTTCATTAAATTTAAGGACTTAGTACATAGTGGAGATGTGATGAAAGTGAGAGAAAAATACAAGTATGAGAGCTAGAGTATACGATGCGGGGGTAAGCCACAGAATGCATGCTTGATGAGTCAAGACATGGCGTGGGCATTACTCAGTAATGATCGGACTTTAGCAATGCTTGTGGGTTGTTTGGTGACTGTAAGAGGATCGTGTGCCACGAAGGAGGCTGAATTGCCCCAGAATGCATGCTTGATGAGTCAAGACATGGCATGGGATTTCCCTCCAGGTTTTTTGTACACGAGCTTGTACTCATAGATCATCTAGGATACTTACCGTAGTTACAGTAGTAGATTAAGACATGACGAGGGATTGAACCCTACAAAGATGAAGAACGATTAAGAGGCTTGCCCTCGGACCTATGTAGTATGGGATGCATAGAATCCGAACAAGTGTGCATTAGTGTCATGTAATATAAATAACTATATTAAGGACTAAGTGCACAATCACAACACGATATCAAAAGGGTATTCCCTTTAGTTTGATATTTGACAAGTTTGTGTTTGTTAAATATGGAAAACGAGTTATACTATTTCCGGCATAGAGAGGATGGCCGTGTATAATGTTCGTCGGTTGAATAAACTGACGTACCCACAGTTTTGTATGCAGGGTAATGACATGATAAAGATTAAAGAAGCACAGGTGCTTAGAGATTATTCAAATGTTGTTGTACATTTATTTAAATGTTGTAAATTTGCTTCTACTATAAAATGTAAAGTGTAAAGTTTCATGTAAACTCTGATGTAAAGTGAAAAGTTTTAAATTCCTTCTAAAATTGTACTAAATGAAGTGTAAAGATCCTATGGAATCTCGAATTCAGTGTATTTTGGAATTCGGGGCGTTACAAAGGCAACGGAGCTCAGTGCTCTCCGCCGACCCAAACACTCGACGTCATATGGCGAACTCGAGCACATGGATAACTTTCTCAAGCTAAGGCAACGAAGCTCAGTGCTGTCCGCCGACCCCCAAGCCTCGACGCCGTATGGAGAACTCGAGCACAAGGGTAGCTTTCTCAAGCTAAGGCAACAGAGCTCAGTGCTCTCCGCCGACCCAAAGCCTCGATGCCGTATGGCAAACTCGAGCACAAGGGTAGCTTTCTCAAGCTAAGGCAATGGAGCTCAGCACTCTCTGCCGACCCAAAGCCTCGATGCCGTACGGCGAACTCGAGCACAGGGGTAGCTTTCTCAAGCTAAGGCAACGGAGCTCAGTGCTCTCCGCCGACCCCCAAGCCTCGACACCATATGGAGAACTCAAGCACAAGGGTAGCATTCTCGATGTAAGGCAATGGAGCTCAGCGCTCTCCCCCAACCCCCAAGCCTCGGTGTCGTATGGCGAACTCGAGCACAAGGGTAGCTTTCTCAAGCTATGGCAATGGAACTCAGCGCTCTCCGCCGATCCCCAAGCCTCGACGCTGTATGGCGAACTCGAGCACAAGGACAGCTTTCTCAAGCTAAGGCAACAGAGCTCAGCGCTCTCTGCCGACCCAAAGCCTCGACACGGTATGGAGAACTCGAGCACAAGGGTAGCTTTCTCAAGCTAAGGCAACGGAGCTCAATGCTCTCCGCCGACCCCCAAGCCTCGACGCCGTATGGAGAACTCAAGCACAAGGGTAGCTTTCTCAATCTAAGGAAATGGAGCTCAACGCTCTCCGCCGACCCCCAAGCCTCGACTCTGTATGGCAAACTCGAGCACAAGGGTAGCTTTCTCAAGCTATGGCAACGGAACTCAGTGCTCTCCGCCGACCCCCAAGCCTCGACGTCGTATGGCGAACTCGAGCACAAGGGTAGCTTTCTCATGCCATGGGGGTTCGGCGCTCTCCACCGATCCCCGAACCCCGACCTCCAGTCAGGACTTTAGCTAAACACCTTACCCAAAAAAAATTATTAAAGATTTAGGGTGCTCGCCCACAGGCAAATGCCCCGGGCCCCGAGTCCCGGGCCCCGGACCTTTTGTCGACCCACCTCTCACCCGCGAACAACTCGGGGTTAACGACTCTGAGAGCCGAAACCCCGAATTGTTCTAGGGCGGCAGGGGAGCCACCGACCTTGGACCCTCACCCAAAAGACTCCCGGAGCTCCCGGACCTTGGTCGGCACACCTCTCACACGCTAGCAATCTTGGGCAGACTACCCTCCGGGCTGTCTACCCAAAAATGCTAGAGTGTGGTAGGGGAGCCACCAATCCGGGACTCTCGGCCAAAGTTCTGTGGTTGGGCGCCCGCCTTCGGCAAGCACCCAAGGTTCTCCCCGCGGGGTCGGCCAACCTTTCACCCCCTGGCAACCCGGGGTAAGCGACCCTCAGAGCCGAAACCCCGAATTGTCAGAGGGTGGCAGGCGAGCCACCGGTGAGGAGACCCCACGGGATTAAAAGTTTTTCTCCGATGAAATTCTGATGAGGGGGTGGGGGTTATATAGCCCCCCCTAAGCAGCTCATTAATGACATCGGAAGGTGAGATGGCGGAAGTCAAAGCGTCCCATATTAAATGATGTGGTAAGGCAAAATGTTGCCCCATTAATGACGTTGGAAGGCGAAACGTCACCACATACTGCTGAACCCTCAGGACTCCTCTCCTTCTTCGTCTCCATGCTCGGAGGCAACCACTGCCTCTGACAAAGAGGCCATTTCCTAGAGTCGGCCGAATCCACTACAAGCTCCTAACCTTCTGCTCGGCCCCGATGCCAACAAATGCCCTAACTCTAATCTTCAACGCGTTCCCAACAACAAGTTAAAGAGGGTCAGAAAGTTTATTCTTTATTATAACACCCCAGGAGGCACAATACAGAAAGACTCATTCTTTATTACAATCAAAGCCTCATGCTAAACTATCCTCAATCCCCTCCGTCCTCGGACGGGTCAACTCGAATCCCGCCAAGCGACTCGTTTCCGCAGCATGGTTTGCCGAGCCCCTGGGATCGGCCACAGAGGACACACTGGCCACGGAACTCTGAGCATCGTCCGGCCTCATGTACTCCAACCGCAAAATTAGGGATGGTTCGCTCCTCGAGGATGCTCTAATCACCGAAGGGACCGACCTTCCCAACATCGTTTTGTAACGTTGAATCTCAGTCTCTTTCTCCACAATGACTTTGCGGAGGAATGACTCCGATATAGGCCTCTGCACCGAAGCACTCGACATGGAAAATCCGAGGCCCGCACCCCCGAGGTCTCGGTCGGCTATCGCCTTCTTCGACTGAGCCGACTCTATGCTCAGCTCCTTTGACTTATTCCCGAAATAATGGAAAGCAGCGTCGTGATCGCGAGCTTCCCTCTATTACCGATCGAGGGTGGACTTCAATACCTTGATCTTACTCCGAAGCCACGTCAACTCAGACCGTCGAGGATCAGCCTCGGCGAGAATAGCCAACATCTGATGGGAGCAAAATAAATCGAAAAATTACACAAGTCTAGGAGGTTCGGATAAACTTCGACAGCCGACCCAAAAGCAAGACAAAAGTCAAGAATAAAATAGTTGGCCCACCAAAAATTCTTTGTTATAAATTCTCAATACTTGTACAAAATATTGCGGTGGCCAATCTGCTGTCGGCAAAATACATTCAAAAAGACAAAAAAGAAAAGAAAAACAGCTACGACTACGAGCCCACCCTCCCTCGACTCCGATGACAGCCGTGGGGTTGACCACCGGATCGGCACTCGCTCCTCCGACTTGGCCATCCCCTTCGCCCTGCACGTCGCCCCCGGGGGTCTTCGGCGGCCCCGCGATCTCCATGTTGTAGTTGAATACGACAGGTCCAAGGTCGGGTAGAAGTGCCTCACATGGCCCATCGCCTTGGCGTACACTTCATTCTACGCCTCGATGACCATGTCCTGGGCCTTCAAGGGCAGCGCCCCCTTCTCGGACTCGAATGCCTTCTTCAGCGCCGCCTCCCTCTTCACCCCATCATCGACCATCGAGGCCAGGTCAGCCTTCAGAGCCTGCTCCCGTTTCATCGAAGCTTCCAGGGAGATCTTCCGATCCACCATCTTGTGCTTGTAGCGGATGGTTTGGCTCTGCTCGTACTTTAGCTCTATCTCGTGCAGCTGCCTCACCTGGTTCCCAGACATGCAGGCCTACAGCCAAGGTTAAAGATCTTAGGTAAAAATAAAGTTCTGAGAAATCAATACAAGAAAAATAAAACTGAAGGCCTCGGAAATTACCTACACGCTGGCCTGAGCCCACCTCATGTAGGCTGACTCGGAGGTGTCGGCCCCCATACTCTTTCGATCCCAGGGCATGGCCATCTTGTCCACGAACTCCACAGAGACGGGACCCTCAGTTAGGGTATCCCCCTGGCAGATGGCCCAGTCCGGGGCCCAAGGCTGCAGTCCCTCCTCCCCGAACATGGCCTGGGCATCGGCACAAAGAGGAGGAAGGCAACCCTGTGAGACCTCAGACGCCTTTGAAGCCCCCTTGCTTGGTGCAAGGGAGACCTCCCTCGACTGACTCGTCATCTGCTTCTTCAACTTCGGCTCGGACAGAGCCTCGGAAGCTGTTCGGGATGGGGCCGCCGCTTGCTTTCCCTTGTCGGATTGCTCCGCCTTCTTTTTATTCATGGCAAGCCTCCTCGCCTTGATCGCCTCGAGGTCCATCTCTACAAAAGAACCCATTAACAAATGATGAGCACAATAGAGAAGTACAGAAAGAAAAATGAACGAAAAATATACGGGGCGGGGCGGGGCTCAGTCCGGCTCAGATCATATGACTCCCCGTCACTTTTGGCTAACTAATATTGTGGCTCTTCCAAAGGCGCTCCACGAAAGCCCATTCCTCAGCTAAAAGATCGCCCTTCTTCGGCCCCTTGAAGTTCGGCTTATAAAAATTCCACCTCGTCGAAATATCCCACCGATCCTCATTCCTGACGACAAAATATTTTCTCTTCCACACCTTTATTGAGTTGGGTGTTCGTGCACGACCTTACACCGGCTCCGAGGCGATACGTAGTAGGTCCCCTCAAACTCCCCGAACGAACTGACCCCCAACATGGCTCGAAAGATACTCAATCTCAGCAGTACCTTCCTCTCCGTACACAACAATATGAAGCTGACCATCTGCTTCCAAGAGTTCGGCCCAAACTGCATCGGACACAACGAGGGCCAGTTAAGAACCTCCCGTATTAAGGGGTAGATGGGTATCCTCAGCCCTGAGGAGAACGCATCGGCGAGAAAGATGCAGTACCATGGCGCCAGTGGGTTGGTCGGCCGAAGACCAGCACTCGGGACCATCAGCTCGTACTCCTTCCCGATGAAGTAACTCGCGCTGATGATCGAGAGGTCCTCCCCCATCAAGAACGTGGGAGTACTGTCCATCTTAATCTTCACCCAGCTCGGCAACGAGGGTTGCACCCCATAGAGAACCTTATCCCCAACATCATCTGGGTATTTCCTGATCGACCGAGGCTGTGGCAGAAAGGAGACCCCCAACTGCCGAGGTGCTATTGTCCTATCAAGGCTGCTCGGCAGGGTCACCCTCACCCTCTTCTTCCGAGCTTTAGGGGCCTTCTCGGGCGACGGGGTCACCAACAGCTCGAGGGTGGAGGCCCTCTAGGGGGAGTCCATCCCCCCGACCTAACCACCCTCAGCCTCACCCTCTTCGACAGGCGGTCCCCCCTGGTCCTTCTCTTCCTCTTCGTCCTCCCCTCTTTCACCCTCCTCTTCACCCTCGTCCTCGGTACCCTCCTCATCCAAACTACTACTCTCGACCACAAATGGTTTGCAAGTCCGCAGAGGCTCCACGACTAACACCTCGTCCGCCGTGTCCAATGAAGTCAAAGCATCCAGGGCATTCGAAGAGGTGGTAGAATCTGATAGCCCCATGTGAACATAGCTGTCGGAGGTGGAGGCGAAGGAACCAGACTGAGCTCTAGACATGACAAAGAAAACTAACATGTGACTTGATCGAAAAGGTGGCCAGAAAACTAGTCGACTGTGACGAAAAGCCCTAGAGAGAGAAGCTCTGAGTTCTAGTGAGAGAAAGCGAAAGTAAGAAATGAGAAAGAAGGAGAGGAACGAGTATATATAGAGGAGTAAAATCCTCGATTTTCGTGAGAGTCAGTTACAGTAACTGCCTCGACTTATGTAAAAACAGTTACTGTGAATCCTCGATTCTCGCGAAAAACGGTTCACATAACGGCTATTGGAATCTCCGAGTCACCTGGCTTTGCTCGTCTTCCCGACCCCCTCAAACCTCGGCGGTCGACCTACATCTCGAGCACAGGGGTAGCTACAACAGGCCAAGTCACTTGGCCTCGCCCGTCCTTCTAATACCCTCCAGCCTCGATGGTCGACCTACATCTCGAGCATAGGGGTAGCTTCAACAGGCCAAGTCACTTGGCCTCGCTCGTCCTTCCGATCCCCTCCAGCCTCGATGGTCGACCGACATCTCGAGCACATTGGTAGCTTCAACGGGCTAAGTCACTTGGCCTCGCTCGTTCGTCTGACCTCAGGAAGCCTCAACGATCGACCTACATCTCGAGCACAGGGGTAGCATCAACAGGCCAAGTCACTTGGCCTCGTTCGTCCTTCCGACCCCCTAAAGCCTCGACAGTCGACCTCTATCTCGAGCACAGGGGTAGCTTCAATAGACCAACTCAGTTAGCCTCGCTCGTCCTACTGATCCCCTCCAGCCTCGATGGTCGACCTACATCTAGAGCACAGTGGTAGCTTCAATATGCCAAGTAACTTAGCCTCACTCGTCCAGCTGACCCTCCTCTAGCCTCGACAGTCGACCTACATCTCCAGCACAGGGGTAGCTTCAACAGGCCAAGTCACTTAGCCTCGCTCGTCCTGCCGACCCCCTAAAGCCTCGACGGTTGACCTACATCTCAAGCACAAGGGTAGCTTCAACAGGACAAGTCACTTGACCTCGCTCGTCCTACCGATCCCCTCCAATGTCGATGGTTGACCTACATCTCGAGCACAGGGGTAGCTTCAACAGGCCAAGCCACTTGGCCTCGCTCGTCCAGCCGACCCCCCTCTAGTCTCGTCGGTCGACCTACATCTTGAGCACAGGGGTAGCTTCAACAGGCCAAGTCACTTGGCCTCGCTCGTCCTGCCGACCCCCTAAAGCCTCGACGGTCGACCTACATCTCGAGCACAAGGGTAGCTTCAACAGGCCAAGTCACATGGTGTAGCACCCCAAATCCCTATACCGGGAACCAGAGACCCTACTCCAGAAGTCGAACTTCAAAATATCCAAATCACAGACGTACAGGAAATTTAAAACTTTTATTCCATATAAATGTTACATTTACAAGGGTTACAATGTCCAAATAAAAATTACAATAGTTACAACAATATAACAGCACTTGTATATGTCCCTTGGATCCTTGGACCAACTCGAGCTCCGTGGTACCTGTATATCGGCTCTGAATACCTACAAGGTGGGGAACGTCAGTACTTCGACTGACGCAAAGCTGGTGATAACAGCGATCCTCTAAAATTCAATTACAGCCAATAATTTATGCAAAATAGAAAGGTGATGTGCCAAAACAAGAGTTTAATGGATTCGGATTCTAGTGCAGTGTTATGACATGACCTTAAACCTAGATGCAACAAACTCACATGCCTGACTCTAATGCAAGCAAGACTTTGAAGTACGAATGCATCCCATACTACATACGCCTCCAAATCTAGCCGTCTTTCTCCACAATATAGGGATTCGAACCCTTACCATGCACCCTACTCTTGTACACACTCCAGTTCCTAATAGACTGTCCGTCACCCAAGGAGATTGTAGCGGTCGGTCTAATTCTGCCCTGCAGTGCCCAAGGGGTCACCGCCAGTTGGTACCCGTGCACGGACCTCCTTAGAAACCGCGTTGAACCTGGTCCTTACGACCCTTGGTTCCACATGTCCACCCATGGACTTACGCATGCATGTTCACCCCTGGCCCGAGGTATGAACTTATATATATATATACCAAAACACAAAAACCCGCACTTTAGGGACGTGAGCACCACGGGAGGTCAAATCCTCCGGGCCTCCCGCACCTTACTTCGACAAAACTTTGGGAATCAACAGATCGAGATACGAGCTGGGGATGCAATCCATTAGCGGCCGAGAACGTATCCCTATGACTGGAAGATATAACACCGACTATGGTTTACAAGGACTAATGCAATTTTCCAACCCCTTAATAAACCATTCTAACCCCTACCTTACTCTAATTATTCGGGTAAGAATTAACTGCTTCCACACTTGCCTATCAACCTCTAGCCCCTGGCGACACCGGTCCGGTTCGCCACTTCCCCGACTTGGACTCGTCCAGCATAATGGCCTACACCTGCCGCTACCCCGGCTGTAAATATACAATTGCCCCGTGAGATTCACTCACTGGCATGCTCGGACGTCCTACGCTCGGCAGAAGTCTAATAATATAGGCTTGATAGGTGCAGGGTATCCTTTACCCTAGTGACTGACTTGAGTCACACATCCCACTCGGGGAGTCAACAACCTCAATAATAGAGATCAACCATCCCTAGACACGAGTCATCGACTCAGATAACACACAAGGGAAAATGTCTTCACAACACTCAGTCCAAACCAAGACTAAGCGACCTACGGGTTTCTGCTCGAATCTCAAAATGGTCATAACTCTCTCGATACGACTCCGGTTGGAGTGTACGAGCCCAATCTGGAAAGGTAAGATCCTAGGCTACAACTTCCTAGTTGATCACGAGCTTAGATTCAAACATCTAAGTCCTCGAAACAGCCTCTCAAGCTCTAGCCTGCGTGATTCCTGTGCACGGGCTGCACCTTACCAGTGACACAAAATCCTACTCGTTCATCAGAATGACACAAACTCAAATTCTGTAGAAGGGTGTGGGTGTCCTCAACAACTCTCTAGTTGGTCATGAGTCCAAATTATACCGTTAGGTCACCCTAACACACTCATCTATCATCGATACACCAATTCACACAATTGGTCTCTTCAATTCAGAGCACTTAGCTCTACTCTTGTTCTCTGTCCAGTCTTACAAAAATCATAATAATTCAACCGTTCACTGGAATTGCCTCAATTTGGTCTTGTTGGAAAGATCTAGGTATCCACTACAACTCTCTAATGAATCAGATCCTCAAAATGTGTTTCCAACAAGTCTCAAATTCGCAATCTCTACAGAGTATCAAAACTGGCTGAAAACATCATAGTGCATAATCATAAAATCATAGTAAATCACATACTTGTCCAAATGATATGAAATTTATGGTGGTGAAACTAGACATCATACCCAACATCATGCAAAGACCTCATGTCAAAATTCCAATTCTACAGTGAGTAATATCTATTGCAAGTTAGGACAGAAACCATCCTGTTTTCTAATTCAACATTAGCTACTAGTTATAGATCGATTTTTCTCATGTCTATAAACTCATCCAAATAATTTACTTTTTTTTACATAATCAACATGCATGCAGGAACACTGGGTAAAAATTTCAGTTCAACAGCATGCTTCAATAAATCATGAAAATTCCTACAATATCAGCTATTCTGTTTATCTTTTGCTGAGTCTGTCTTACGACACAGCTCCATCTCACGATTTTATTAACATATCAAATGACCATAGAAGAATCTGAAATAAATCATGAACGATACTAACACATATATGAACAAACCGTTTTAATTTCATGGTCTAATTCATCATATTTTGCTCTCTGAAAAATCCACAAAATGGTACTCTGAATCAGTTTTTCTAGTTCAATTCTGACTTCAACTTTTAACCTTTAGATGATCAACCCTATGCATCCTACCATACATGCATGCAATAAAAATCAATTAAAAGACAAGAAAATCAGGTTTAGAGAAACTTTCCACCCTTGGTTGTAGTAGTGGAAGGAACTTTTTCAAGCTTCTTCTCTTGGAAATCTCCACTTGATCTTTCTTCTTCACTTTCTTCTTCCTTCTCTCCTATTTCTCTTGAGGTGTTTTCTTTCTAAAATTTCCAGAGCAAAAAGGAGATAATGAAGTGGGAAATGAAGGAGATGGGAGGGGTATAGGCCGGATTTGACAAAGGGGGGTAGGGTTAGGATATAGGTGGTTTTGTAGACCAAAACCATGGCTCAAGCCCATTGGTTTTGTGTTTGTTATGTTGGCTGCCCAACATAGTCCTTAACGAGTTCCAACGAGTGTGAGACGAGTGGTTTAACGAGCGCACGCAACATATATTCACTGTAGTATTATACCGTGTTATATTTGCATGTGCGTCGTGCCGAAAACTAGCGTTTATACTAGTATCGGTCCTCCTCGTTCTCGTGCATCTTTGAAATGCAACTCTCCCAAGAACCATCCCGTAGCCCTAACCATCCACCACAATAGCAAAATCGACCCATAATACTACAATCAATTGCACGCATACTGACAATATACATATACATATACATATATTCAGGTATCGTACAAAACGGGGTGTTACACATGGCCTCGCTTGTCCTACCGACCCCAGGAAGCCTCGAAGGCCAACCTGCATCTCGAGCACAGGGATAGCATCAACAGGCCAAGTCACTTAGCCTCGCTAACCCAGCTGATCCCCCTCTAGCCTCGATGGTTGACCTACATCTCGAGCATAAGGGGTAGCTTCAACAGGCCAAGTCACTTGACCTCGCTCATCCTGCCGACCCCCTAAAGCCTTAACGGTCAACCTACATCTCGAGCACAGGGGTAGCTTCGACAGGCCAAGTTACTTGGCCTCGCTCGTCCTTCTGACCCCAGGA
Organism: Hemerocallis citrina; assembly: GCA_017893485.1. Lineage (NCBI taxonomy): Eukaryota > Viridiplantae > Streptophyta > Magnoliopsida > Asparagales > Asphodelaceae > Hemerocallis > Hemerocallis citrina. The sequence continues at coordinate 158,279,857 of CM030363.1, forward strand.
AGCCTCGACGGTCGACCTACATCTCGAGCACAGGGATTGCTTCAACAGGCCAAGTCACTTGGCCTCGCTCGTCTAGCTGACCCCCCTCTAGCCTCGATGGTCGACTTACATCTCGAGCAAAAGGGTAGCTTCAAGAGGCCAAGTCACTTGGCATCGCTCGTCCAGCCGACCCCCCTCTAGCCTCGATGGTCGACCTACATCTCGAGCACAGGGGTAATGTAATATCCCGGACGAATATTATATTTTGCTAATTATTATTTTTAAATTAAAATATTTTTTTAATGGAAATTACTTGGTTTTTCAAATAAAAAGTGACCTGGACATATATACTCAGTAAGTATATACAGGTATTATATCAGTTTTGTGCACTTGTGCAAAATCTTGAAAAACACGTTTTTTATAAAAATATCTGAAAAATCCCGGGCTGGTATTAAAAATAATTATTTTATTATTATTTTACTTTTATTTCCATAATTGAAATATTTTTGCTGGATATCACCTGGTTTTGATAATAAACATTATCTATATACATATACTAGTCGATATACGACTGTTTTGTATCAAATTGATACTGGAATCTTCCGAGCTGGTAATAAAATCATTTTATTTTATTTCTCGGAATTAAATTATTTTTTACTGATTTGTTCATTTTCGCGAACGAAAAATATCTGTATAATCAGATATACGTACGAAATCGAACTGTATCGATTTCGGGCATTTGAACAAATCATGTAGTATGTGATTTGACAAATTTTATTTCATTTTTGATCCATCATCATGAGATGGAGGGTTTGGATTGGTTTAGGGCTTGATTGTAAGATTAATTGCGAATTAAACCCCAAATGTTTCTAACCACAAAATGAGAAGACATGTGTTCTCTTCTCCACCACAACTCCTCTCACCTTCACCTATAACCCCCCCCCCCCCCCCCCTCCTCTCCAAAATGGTCGGCCCCTTATTCCTCTAGGATTAGGAAACCCTTTCTTTCTTGTGTGTTTCCCCATCTCCAATCCCAAATCCCTTCTTCTAGTTCTGCTTCTTGTTCCACTAAACTTTGTTTAGAAAAAGATTGAGAAAGAAAAAAAAAGAGAGAGAATCAAAAGAAAAGAGAGGTTGATTTCACAGGTTTATTTTCTTCATGGAGGTGTTCTTGGTGTTCTTGAGGTGCAAGAATAAGGAGCAAGGAGAAGGAGCAACGCAAGTTCTTCCTACACGATTTAAAGGTAGGGGTTCTCAACTCTTGTTTGTTTTGTTTGTTTATTTGGTTGTTATATGTTATTTGGACTAGATTCATATGCATAATCACTTTATGGACTAGAATAATGAGGCATACAAAGTTTGGAGTTGTAGAACACAAATTAGAACCATAAAAATTAGATTTTGGTTGTTGTAGGGTTGATTTTATTTGACTACGTAAACAATGGAATTTTGACCCAAAATTTATGTGAGGGTTTCTCATTCTCATTGATATTTTAGGTATTACTAGGTTTTTATGGTTGTATGTTATTGTATGGAACCTATTTCATGTGCATATAGACTAGGATAAAGTGTATGCAAAATTTGAAGTGGTAGAACACAAATTAGAGGCATAAAGAACCGATTTTTAGGGTTGTATGGTTGATTTTAATTAACCATGTAAACGATAGAATCTTGACCCGAAATTTATGTGAGAGGTTCTTGTAGGTGTTATCAGTACGCTAGAATTTTTGGGGATTTTTCAGAGTAGTTTTGATGGGTGAAACAAGTCGTTTCTCCAAAACAGCGAGATTTGAGCTAAAACGGTGGACTCACTGTTTTGGGGATTGTGTCGCAGTATCTTTGAGGGACTAGAAGTGGGTGTTCCTCTCGGAATTTGAGGTTTAGCCCAACTATGGAGTTGTAATAGACATTCTCTCCTTTCCGAATTGACCTCTCGGGTTAAATTTCGATAAGAGACACAAAAGTTATGCCCATTACAAAATCAGGACAACGAGCCGGCTGAGAAGCTCACTGTTCTGTTTGGTTATCGTTTTTGAGTGTCTTAATGGATGAATCTGAGGTTCGAGCCAACTAGGAAGTTGTAGTAGACATTCTCCCCTTTCCGAATTGATCTCTCGGGTTAAATTCCGATAAGCGGAATAAGAGTTATGGTCTTTGCAAAACACAGCAAAAAGCTGTCTGACTGAATGCATACTATTTCACTTCTTTGTAATTTTAGAGTGTTTTACTTGTTGAATCTGAGGTTCGGACCAACTAGGGAGGTGTAGTAGACGTTCTCCCCTTTCCGAATTGACTTCTCGGGTTAAATTCCGATAAGCGGAGTAGAAGTTACGGGCTTTGAAAGTTTTCAGCTGGCTGTGTATTTCGACAGGTTGAAATTATATCTGTTTGACTTTCTTGTAGTTTTATAGTGTTTTACTGGTTGAATCTGAGGTTCGGACCAACTAGGGAGTTGTAGTAGATATTCTCCCCTTTCTGAATTGGCCGCTCGGGTTAAATTTCGATAAGCGGAGTAGAAGTTATAGGCTTTCAAAGTTTCAGTTTTCTTTGGGTCAAGTTGGTTATTTTTGTTACCGGATTTGTGTGTTCGATGAGTAGGAACTCGGAATTTCCTTTCGGAATTTGAGAAAGTGGTCAACTAGGAAGCTTTAGTGGGTGTTCCCACCTTTCCAAATTGTCTAGTTTCGTTAGATTTCGACAAGTAGAACAAAAGTTACAAGCTACGGAAGTTTCAACTTTTTGTTGAAAATCGGTAGTTTGGTAACTGTTTGCGTATGTTCGACGGGTAGGAATTTGGATTTTCTTACGGAATTTGAGCGACTGGTCAACTGGAAAGTTTTAGTAGATGTTCCCCCCTTTTCAAATTGTCCAATTTTGTTAGATTCCGATAATTGGAGCAAAAGTTACAAGCTACTGAAGTTTTGACTTTTTGTTGAAAATTGGTAGTTTGGTAACTGTTTGCGTATGTTCGACGGGTAGAAACTTAAATTTTCCTTACGGAATCCGAGCAACTGGTCAACTGGAAAGTTTTAGTAGATGTTCCCACCTGTTCAAATTGTCCAATTTCGTTAGATTCCAACAAGTAGAGCAAAAGTTACAAGCTGTAAAAGTTTCAGCTTTTTGTTGAAAAATCTGCAGTTTGGGTAAACTGTTTTGCGTGTGTTCGATGGACCGGATTTTGGATTCCTTACAGAATCAAAAATAGTATTCCACTAGAGAGTTGTGGTAGATACCCTTAACTTTCTAAAAGTATATTTCTGTTAAATTCCGATAAGTGTAGCATCGGTTGCTTCTAGGCTGTCGAAAGGTTTTTATGTCACTTTCAGGTTTTTCTTTAGTAGTATGTCTATATTAAACGGTTAGAAGATTCTTCTGTTGCTTCTAATTATAAAAGATCAAGTTTTGCTAGTATGAACGTTTGGTTGCTTCTAGGTTGATTACCTGTATGGTTGTTTTCATATGTAGGTTGTTGTCTCATACGTGGCTCGCTTGGCCCGTATGTAGCTGTTGGTCCCATACGTAGCTTATTTGGCTCGTATGTATATTGTTGTCTCATATGAAGCTCATTGGGCTCGTATGTAGGTATTGTCTTAAATAAGTAGGCTATGAGTAGATCCGAGGAGATCTTGTGAAGTCTAGGTTAAGACTTGGTTAATTGTGTCTGCAAATTATTGCACTCTCTAGAAGAGGGACATGTACGATATTTTTTCATGTCAAGTTGGAAGCACAGTACATATCTCACTTGTTTAGTTAGAAGAGAGACACGTACAGTGCTTTTTCATGTCAAGTTGGAAGCACGGTGCATGTCTTGCTTGTTTAGTTAGAAGAGGGACACGTACGATGCTTTTTCATGTCAAGTTGGAAGCACATTGCATGTCTCGCTTGTTTGGTTAGAAGAGGAACACGTACGATGCTTTTTCATGTTAAGTTGGAAGCACAGTGCATGTTTCGCTTGTTTGGTTAGAAGAGGGACACGTACGGTGCTTTTTCATGTTAAGTTGGAAGCACAGTGCATGTTTCACTTGTTTGGTTAGAAGAGGGACACGTACGGTGCTTTTTCATGTCAAGTTGGAAGCACAGTGATGTCTCACTTGTTTAGTTAAAAGAGGGACACGTACGGTGGTTTTTCTTGTCAAGTTGGAAGTACAGTATATGTCTCGCTTGTTTGATTAGAAGAGGGACACATACGGTGCTTTTTCATGTCAAGTTGGAAGCACAGTGCATGTCTCGCTTGTTTGGTCAGGGTTAGTGACATCGTTATGGTAGTAACAGTTACTTAACCATTTTTATCCATATATTGCCAAAGGGTGAGAGTTGGTGTTATGGGTGATACCCTATAATCCAACATCTCCGATAGGCTGACACTAGGTGGTGTTATCGGGATGTATTCCCCTGTCAAAGGGATACAAGCGATGCTTTTTCATGACAAGTTAGGAGCACGGGTTCCGTATCTTGATTGTTAATTCCTGAATATGCCATGATAAGAATGAGAGGGTTTCCTAGGGAAATAGACCCTATGATCCCGGCAGGTTCTATGCCTTCTCATGACCAGTTGAGGGCACGGAAGAAGGTTGACAAGTATCTTGCAGTTCGTGTTAGCTTTTGAGTGAGGTCCGGTACGCCGGGCAATAGTTGCCGGTCATGTAGTATTATGTCAGGAACAGGATGAGTGCAAAAGTAGAATTCATGGCGCGGGTTCAAATCCCTATATATAGAGAAACGGCTTGATATGGGGTGTATGTAGTATGAGCTGCATACTGTTCCAGAATCTTGCTTGCATTAGAATAAGTGCATCACTGCGTTGGTTAATCTTGCATTAGAGTCTAAGTCATAGCATACACTGATACATCAAATATATATACACGTTTCTCTTTTTATCAATCTGGTTGCTTTAGTTGAGATTCGCTGCTAGTTATCAGCCTTAAAGCATCAGTGAATACTGACGTCCGCACTTCAATAGGTACTAGAATGCAGAAGTACAGGTACAGGATTCACTATTCAGGATGGCTCAAGGTGAGGGAGCAAGGAGTCAATTTCATTAAAGTTTCCGCTACAAATGTGTTGTAATTTCATTTGTAATAATTGTTGTAAATTATTTATTTGTTGGAAAGCATCCAAGTGGAATACCAAGTGTTGTTCTTTATTCATTGTACTCTGATGTAATATGTTGAAAGTTGTAACATTTGGGATTGTAAAGGTATTATTGTAACACTGTTGTAATGTATTGCAATTTTGTAACATTCGGATTTGTAATATATTTGTGTTGAATAAAAAGTTTTAAATTTTCCTGTTTTTCTGTGTATTATGGCTAATTGAAGAAAAGATTTTGGCTTATGTCACGGTTTCCCAGTTACCGGAAATTGGGGTGTTATAGGTAGCTTCAACGGGCCAAGTCACTTGGCCTCGCTCGTCCTGCTGACCCCCTCCAGCCTCGACGGTCGACTAACATCTCGAGCACAGGAGTAGCTTCAACAGGCCAAGTTATGTGGCCTCGCTCGTCCTTTCGACCCCCTCAAGCCTCGACGGTCCGAGCCAAACTCCGCCCATTATTTTGTTCAAAAGGGATTCACCACGACCTGCTCGGCAGCAGACCCCCATGCTCGGCCTCTGGTGCCCTCGCGCTCAGTAATGTAGGCCCTAAAACCAGCCCAGTGCCATCTCCAAACCGACCCTAGTTACAGGAACTCTCTACTCACTCTCCGTCATAAAACTCGACTACTCCTCCACGACCCGCCAGGCACAGTCCCACAGGAGTGGAGGGCTTGTGATATGGGATAAATTATGCAGAATCACTCAGAGCCCTCTGATCTCCTCTGGATCCTCCTCCCTATGATCATCAGGCCAGCTACAGTCTAATGGGCCTCAGCCAGCTCAGGTCCATGGGCAAACGGGTCCAACCTGGCCCGCTAGGGCTCCAGACTCGTTTACCCCTGCCTATAAATACTCCACCCACTCCTCACTGTAAAAGGTAATCAATCTCTCCTCACCTAAACCCTAGCTACCTAAACCCTAGCTGCCCAGTCTCTTTTTCAGCGACTGACTAGATCGTCGGAGGGCCTGTCGTCGGGACTTCTCCCGATGTTTCCAAGCCGTGTGCAGGTATAGAAGACCCAGCCGAGCCGAGCTCCTAGATCCGAGCCGAGCACCTGTCCTCTCTTCCGAGACTCTGCACTCCTGCTCCCGAGCCGCTCCTGCTACCCGGGGCCGAACAGACGCCAGTACTGCGTAGGGACTTCCACCATACAAATTGAGAGAACTCACACCTGTTGTTCCCATACCCCAAAAACAAACCGCATCACCTCCTAATGTTAAAGACACACCATCTGATTTCATTCTGAGCACCAATTCATGTATGTATTTCTTAACTCAAACTCAGAAACATTATCTCTTTTTTGTTTTGCCACTCCACTTGCATTGAAACACTTGCAACAAATATAGTTATCACCTAGTTTTATAGACTCTTCTGTATCTCTGCTGGTTTAACACTACTTTGTTTTTTGTTTTTTTAAATTTATTTTTTTATAGAAATGTTTAACACTATTTTGTTACCAATAGAAGCATGCATATACTTTGAACACCTTATTCAAGTGGATGTGAAGAGAATGTAGTTTGACGCTGTTGTTCTTTTGTCTTCACATTTGCATGCTCTTGTCGGGTTTTGATCCTAAATGTTACGTGAGTTGAATTTAATTGAATGATATCGCCAAGTTCTTAATAAGGAATCAATCTTGAAATTAAAAGGCATACACCATTATCTAGTTGTATAACAGTTGATGAACCTACACATACAAGTTACCTATAATATACTTGGTCATGAAAGACATGAATTCCATAATTGGAAATTGTTCAATCCAGATCTGGGAATCTAGATCAAGTAGACACTATCTTTCTTCTTCTAATCGGAATTATTTCACAACCAAATTGTCTCCTTTTTATAGGAGTTTGGATCCCTGTTTAACAATTGACCTCTAGTGAATGGCAATGACATCTTTTTTTTTTTTTTTTTTTTTTTTGAGGAAAAGGTGGGATAATGCCACCCTGTTTCATTAATAAGAGATTAATAAACAACCCCGACATCTCGGGAGAATAAAAGTACAGTGCAGGAAATAAAAACATAACCCCCAACAGAACCCTGGGAGGTGGGTTACAACATCCATCCAAAAGGTAACCAAAATACAGATACAAAATATAAAGGCCAGAAACAACATATGAAGTAGTGAGGTGGTAGTCCGCTCATCAGTCCAGGGTAGGCCCGAACTCAATCTCCTCGTCGTCAAACTCATCGACCTGGAATACCCTTGCAATTCTTCCTCTTGCTCCTGAAGCAGCAGCTGCAGCCCAAAAGGAGATTAGATGCATGATATGAGTAAGATTGCTAGAAATAGATTTACATGAAGCACGGAAATATAAATTGTTCCTATCTAGCCATAACACCCATGTGGAAGCCGCAATGGCAATAAACCATGCGTCTTTCATATCGTGACGGACTGACGCGAATCTGGATCCGACCCACAGTTCCTCATAGTCTCTTGGATAGTCACTTGTTCCTAGTGCTCTCAGCACCTCTATCATGATGGCCTTGCTTCTGGTGCAGTGCAGGAATAGATGATTCAAATCTTCCACTTGTACGTTGCAGAACCCGCAATTGGTCGCAATGGGGGGTTGTCTCTTGGCCAGGTTCTCTCTCGTGAGTATGGCATTGTTGAGCACAAGCCAGAGGAAGACTCTAATTTTCAGAGGTGCTTTGGTCTTCCAAAGTACCGCTGCCCAGTTGGGCCTGCAACTTCGGTAGTGGATCCGATGGTAAAGCGATCTAACCGAGAACACTCCCTTGTTCTCAAGGCCCCACCGCAAATGATCTGGCCCTTGGCCACAAATCACCCCAGATTGGACAATGCGCGTTTGTAGTTCATGCAGCTGCTGTAGCAAACTTGGGGAGGGAGTTCCTTGGAACGACGGTTTCCAAGTCCCCCTTTTCCACGTTTCCGCCACCGAGATATTTGGTCGATTCGTAATAGCAAACAGCTCTGGGAAATCTTCCTTGAGGGTATGAAGACCGCACCACTTGTCCCACCAAAATCTGGTGGCTCTACCATTACCGATCAAAGAGGTAGTTACTGAGTTGAAAGGGCCGCTGGCTTTAGCAACCCCTTTCCAGAAGCGGGAGGCTTTGGCTCCAACTCGAAAACCTAATCTTCTAGTCCCTTTGCCTCGGAGGTAAGGTTGGATAAAGTCCTGCCATCCTTCCCCACCGTGGTGAAACACTTTCCACCACCACTTTCCCAGGAGTGCCAAATTCATGTCTCTCAGGTCAATGATGCCTAGACCCCCGTGCCTCTTTTTCATGCAAGCGAAATTCCATTTGATAAGGTGGTAGCCTCCCTTATTAGGATCTGCGCCTTTCCAGAGGAATCTTTTCCTGATACGGTCAATCCTTTGGATCACCCACTTCGGGAGCTCAAAAAAGGACATGTAGTAAATGGGCAGATTGGATAACACAGAGTTGATGAGTACCACTCTGCCCCCCAGAGAAAGTGATTTGCCTTTCCAACCGGACAGTCTATCCTCCACCCTGTCAATGACAGGCAACCAGTCAGCTTTAGTGAGCCTCCCTGGACGGAGCGGAAGTCCTAGATATTTGATTGGGAATTCATCTATCGCACAGTTGAGAATGGTGGCATGCTCCCGAGTTTCAGCCCCTGAGAGTGAGATAGGGATCAGCGCACTCTTGTGGAAGTTAATTCTAAGGCCTGACCAGGCTTCAAAACAGTAAAGGACCCCTTTAAAGCATATAGTTTCCGCTCTAGAGCCATTTCCAAAGATAAGGGTATCGTCAGCATATTGAAGGATCGTGCACCCCTGATTAGCAGCGTTGCTGGCCACGGGTGATATCCACCCTTTCCTCTGACAATTTTCTAACATTCCTCTGAGCACATCCGCTACAATAGTGAATAGGAGTGGGGACAGCGGGTCCCCCTGACGGAGTCCCTTCTTGCAAGGAAACGAAGGACCGGCTCTCCCATTCACTGAAATTGCCGTTTTGCTAGAAAGTAGACATTGTTTGATCCATCGCAACCATTTGTTTCCAAAACCTCTCCCCCTGAGAGCCTCTAGCAAACAGTCCCAGTCCACAGAGTCGTATGCCTTCTCAAAATCCAGCTTGAGGAGGAAGTTCTTGGAGTTGTTCTTGTGACAATGGTGGATAACTTGTTCAGCTGTAGCCATGCAGTCTAGGATACATCTGCCCTTAATGAATCCCGTCTGTGTTTTACTGATGAGACTGTCCATAATGTCACCCAAGCGGATAGCTAGTACCTTAGTGATGATCTTAGCCGAGCAGTTAATCAAGCTAATTGGCCTAAAATCCCCAACGCACTTGGAGTCCTCCCGCTTGGGAATCAACACAACTTCTGCAAAGTTGAACATCCCCAGCCTCAGGTTATTGTGAAAAAATTCCGTCATAACATCCATAAATTCTCCCTTAATCTCTTCCCAGAACACTTGGTAAAACATCATAGGGAAGCCGTCTGGCCCAGGCGACTTGTCAGCACCCATCTGGTCTATGGCCGATTTGACCTCTGGTTCCGTGAATGGTTCCTCCAAGGAGGAAACATTTACACCCGGAGCAGTCTGATACTCATGCCAGAAGTCCTCACCCATAGGGATCCTAAAGTCATTCTTTTTCCTAAAGAGACCCTTATAGTAAGACTGGAAAGTGGAGGAAATCACCTTATCATCCTGCGAAGTTCCTGCATCTGTCTGAATAGAAAGGATAAGATTGGATCTCCTTCTTGCACTAGCAACCCGATGGAAGTAGGCCGTATTCGCGTCTCCCTCTTTGAGCCACGAAATCCTGGACCTCTGTTGCCACTTGATCTCTTCTAGTTTATAGAGATTGGCAATAGTATCACGGAGTTCTAATAGCCTGTTTCGCTCCACCTGCGAAAGGACTCTAGTTTCTTCCACCCTCTCAAGTTCATCAATTGCCTCCAGGTAGGATTCTTTATCACGCCAAATATTCGAGAATCTGGACCTATTCCATCTGCACAGTCTCTTCCTCAGCCTACGAATTTTCCCACACCATCGAGATGCTGCGTCCCTGCCGGCCATGGGGAGGGCCCAGTTCTCCATAACCATATGGTGGAATCCCTGAATCTCCAGCCAGGCCTTTTCAAATCTGAATTTCCTAGTTCGGTGGGCTCCCCGATTCCCCACCTCGAGGAGGATCGGAGTATGGTCTGAAGTTGGCCTAGGGATCGTTCTGGCTGAGGCGAGAGGAAATAAAGCTTCCCAATCCATAGAGACTAGAATCCTGTCCAGCTTGGCCATAACCGGATCCACTTGCAGATTAGACCAAGTAAAGAGTCTATCATTGATTGGGATATCAATCAGTTCGAGTTATGTGATAACTCTATTGAAATCCTCTCGGTGCCTGTCGCTAGAGCCTCTACCCTTGTGCTCAAAAGCAAATCTAGTGATGTTGAAATCCCCACCCACAATCCAAGGTCCCGACCATCGCTGACGGATGTCGGACAGTTCCTGCCAGAAAGCCTCTCTGTCTGTGGCCACGTTCGGACCGTAGACAACAGTCACCGTCTGCATCCAATCATCGGAGCGACGTTTAAGTCGTGCCGTCAAGGAGAACGTTCCACAGTACTCCTCTTCGCAGGAAAGAAGATCCGAGTTAAACCCTATAGCGATCCCCCCCGAGGCACCGACAGAGGGGCGCAACAACCATTCCTTGATCCTGTTACCACCAACTCTTCTGAGTTTGAGCCCATGCTGTAGTTTGGTCTCCTGCAGCCCTACAACTTCCGCCTTGGAATTGTTAATAACGTCCCTTACCATACCTCGCTTCCCTCTATCCCCCAGACCCCTCACATTCCAGAACAGTGTATTCATTAGGGGAACCGTGTCATCAGAGATCGTTAGAGAGGGTGCTGGGCCGGCTACACCCTCAAGAGTGGCAGTCGGTCCAGCTCCATCGCGTTGGGCATCATCCGAACTAGTGTTAACCCTAACCATTTCCTAACCCCTAATTTTGTTGAGGAGTAACGCGTTGCGTTCTAAGTCCCAAACCTCTAACCCACATGTTTCAGCTAGCAAAAAGACTTCGTGATCTGACATGAAATTTAAAATGGAAGCTAAAAAATTGGTCGTACCTCCATTATCGAGCTTAGCCGCTTTGGCAGCCGCTGCTACCTCCAGGTAATCATCCAAGGACTCCCCATGAGCCCTCTTGGGAGATCGATGCACTCTGAACCCAATTGTCTTCTTAGACCCTCCGGAGCTGATCCCTGGTGCAGATTCTGGGATTGTGGATATCACCAACTCAGGAGAGACTTCTCTCTGAGTGTTAGCAATGAACTCAAGATCTTCTGAATCCTCATCTGAGAAAGAGAATTCTTCATCCAGATTGAGGCGTCCCTCTCGGTCCTCCTCACTATCAGTGTGTAGGCAATCTTTCTGAGGTAGCTTCCCCACGGACCCCTCTGTGGGCCCGCAGTTTGACGAGTCACCAATAGTAACAGATTTCTTTGAACCGGTCCCCTCATTGGGCCCGTTCTCAAAAGAACACCTAGTCTGCGGGTAAAGAAGCTCCTTGGGCCCCTCAGTGGGCCCATGGACTTCTATAAGAGGAACTCCGCCGCTCGAATTCAGAGTAGACCCATCGACCGGATAAGCCTTCGATACTCCGCGAAGCAACTTATCCCCGCACTCGATATCCACACCACTGTCAACTCTATCCAAAGCGGTGAGAATACCGCCATGGACAGCTGGCATTAACTGATTGGATGGACTATCGGTGGGGGTCTCGAAAGCTGGGTACACCGAAGCTGGCGTGATACCCAAGTTTCCTCTTTCACCACGTGGCCTTTCCTCATAGGGGGGTGTAACGGTAGGGGGGTCACTCTTCTGCTTCGAAAACTGGGGCAGAGAGGACCTTGCCTTCTTACTTTATCCAAAACGGCAAGCAGGCTCTATCTCTTCTAAGCCTTCTTCTTCTTCTTTATCACCTATGCCATTTTCGTCTCTCCTCAAAAGAGTGACCTTTGACCCTTTCCCTTTCTCTCCTATGGCGACAGCCCCCGCACGCTTCTCACTCTGGGGTTTCATACCTACCCCCGTCGTCTTCTCTAAGAAAGCCTCTGCCTCTTTCTCTAAACAGACCCCTGCCTTCTGTCCCTCAAGATCCTCAGCAGCACCCAACGTTGTTTCAGTTTGGAACCACCTTTTGGTAACCCACTCTTTGGTAGACATCGGTGGATCTTTTGTCTTTTTCCCCAAATTGGCCAAATCTCCCACCAACTCTTCTCTTGAGGCCTGCATGTTGCTAACATAAGATGTTTTGCCATTAAGATGGTGTACCTGCTCCGTTCCCCCCTTCTGTGCCCCAGTACACTTCGCCACAGCGCTTTGCAGAGCTTGACCCTCTTTTTGTGCCCCTCCTTTGTCACTACGCCTGTGCTCGAACTCTGTGCTTTCCGAATCAAGGTGTGAGTGAAGGATCACCGTTGGATCTACTGAGTTGAAGGCTCCACGTGGCTTTTGACCTTTGGATCCTTCGGGCCGAACCTTGCCTCTGCCCATCTTGCTCGGCGAAGCTAGTGCACCTGCCGCCTGTGCCGCCCTGATAACCTCCCTGTGCGCTCTCTCTATTTCATGGGCACCGTCGATAGTGAGCTCCCTGCTCGGCGAAACCACCTGACTGTACGACCTGCCATCCCTAAGAGCTGAGAGTTTGGCGTTCGGTTTGGTCGGCAGCAGTTCCTTTGTTTCATCTACTTTCTTGTCAAGGATGAACCTGACGAGATAGGATTCATCGAACGAATAGATCTTGGCGAATCTTGGCATGAGAGTGATGTCAGTGCACCTGATCAGAAGTCTTGCCGAGACAAGTTCAGAGCGCCTAACAGTCTTCTCATCGAACTCTACCACCGATCCAAAATCTGAAACAATTTCTTGGAGGGCTTCTTTTCTCCAGAAATGTAGGGGAACGTTGTGGATCCAAATCCAAAACTTGTCACCCTGTGGGAGTTCAGCACCAAACGTCGGAGACCACGGTTTGAATTCAAGTTCAAAGTGACCAAAATCGACCCTCCCCATTCTGATCACTTCCACCAGCTTCTCTTGTGATGGAAATGAGATGAGGAATTGCAAATGACAAAGTTTTTTGGCGACCCAGTCGCCGTGGGCACTCATGGGCCACTTCTCGGTGAGCGCCTGTATCACATGGTTCTCCGACGGCCTCCCTTTCTTGACACTTGCAATGGAACACCATTTTCTCAACCAGCTTTCTTCTCGCTTAATGATATCCAAGCTTGAAGCCAAACGGATAACCGAAGGGTTTTCCGGCGATCTCCCCCTAGACACTGAACGTTCCTCATCGCTGTTGGTCTCAATGACATTGGAACAGACATATGAAAGGTGGCCCCACTTCATGCACTTGAGGCAACGGACCTCCTTGGTGCATTCGAACTTGTAATGACCAAGCTCGCCACAGTTAAAGCACGGAACCGGCCTACGCTTCCCCTTCCTCTGTTTCTTTGCGTGGCCGGAAGCTTGGTTAGTGTAAATTCCCTGTCTCTTTTTTTGTTTTGAACCCCCCATGATCCACTGCCCCTCTCCGTCTTCGTTGCCAGCAGTCAAATCCCCTTTCTTCTTGTCCAACGATGCCTCAAGAAGGTCACGCTCTGCCAGCGGACTGGGTGGTTTGGATTCTGTTGGTGCTAGGACAGAGGGTGGATAGGTGGTGAGATCGTGGTGGGTGTCGGGGTTGGTAGGAAGGGAAGGTTGCATGGGAATGTTGTGGTAAGACCAGTTGTGAACTGGGGCTCCATCGTTGGTAGTAGGGAGTCGATGTTGGGGTTGGTGTTGGATGTGTGTTCTTTTGACGTTGGTATTGGTGTCGGAATGAGTAGTCTGTGGGTATTGTCTGTGAGCCGAGGAGCTGGAGGTGTTGTAAGTTCTGTGGTGAGTACGTGACCTCTGTTGATTCTCTCTGTACCTACTCCGGTACTGCCCCTCATTGTGAAGAAGTGGCTGCTCTCTGGGGGGTGTTCTTTTACGCCTCAATAGGCCAGTAGAAGGACCCCCTCGGTGGGCCCTTCTCTCGTAATGCTCATGCCTACGATGAGCATCCTGGCCCCTGGAACTCTCTTCTAACGAGCGATGATGATCGTGATCACTCCCCACGCGGCGCGGCGGCGCACGTGAGTGCGCATGCGTCGGGGAGTGCACACGCCTGAGCTCCCGTAGCTCTTCTGCCTCCGGGACCGAGACTGACGCAGAGGGTGCCAGTGTTGCAACAAGGGCAGGGGAAGGGGGTAGCAAACCCTTAGGTGGTGCAGGGGGAGGAATGCAGAGGTCTGCAGCTACTCTGGAAGACTCAAGCAACGGCTGAGCAGAGGTTGAAGGTGGTGGGGTAGGTGCAGAGGTTGCTGCTGGTGGGGAGGGTGGGTGGTGGACCCTCTCATTGGGCCCGCACCCACTCATCTCAAGGAGAGAAAGCATGGTGCAAAGACGTGGATGGGGAGGCGGGTGTGGTGGAGGGGGGGGGAAGGGTTTAGAATAGAAGCGGTGGTTCGAAGGATCCGATTGAGAAGGGGAGAAGAGAAGAGGTTAGCTCAAGGTTGAAGGGCAGGGGCAACTCCGGTGGTGGGGAAGGGGATGGGAGATGATGTAGTTGGTAGGAGCTCCTCCATCAGTCTATAACATTTTAATGGCAATGACATCTTGTCGTAACCAATACCATTCATGTGGAAATTCAGTTGGCAAATAAATGATCCAATTGCCGCAGGTGAATTTGAATGAAATATCAATTGAAACAATTGAGCTTGTAAATATAACATTCCCTTAAATTGAAAAGTCTAAATTCGTCGCAATGTATAAAATACCGCGCAATGTAGTTCGAAATAGCTCGCTATGTAACCTAACTCCAGCCCTTCCGCTATAAACTCATGTGCATAACTCATTTCTTACATAGCTCTGCGCTATTATTATGTAGCACACGTTATTTGCGCATCATAACTTAAATAGCATATGCTACAAACATACTTTTTTATATAACTTAATAAAATAAATATAAAAAAAAATCGTTGAGTTATAAAGAAAAGTGACAAACTCCTTTGTTTTTCTTATTTCATCATTTTTTTCTTAAGACTGAGACACACAATCCTTAAGAGTTGTAACGGAGGCAGAATTTTTTCATAAAAGGGGCAAGGTAGAAAAATGTTTTATAATTGCTAATGAACTATTACAAGTCTGAAGGTTTCGATCGGGTACAACTTGTATTGTTACCTATGTGGCACAAACACGAGTATGGGATACGTGTATGACACGACTCGGATACGCGGATACGTGATTTCTCAAAAATTAAGGATACGAGTAAGTTTTTAGGTACGTTGAATATAAAAATAATAATTTTAATATCTATTATGTTAAAAAAATACAAAATTCCAAACAATTATAATAACTAGAAAACCACATGTTCCAACTCGTGGAAGTCATTATCAAAGAAAATCGATAATAGAAATTCAAAAGTAGTACAATTTATAATTAAAAATTAACAAGTAACAAACAAACAAAGTAACAATCAATTATAAATATGTAACTTAGTATTTAATCCATGCCAAGTGTAAGTACCAACTATTAAACACTAAACAGTAACTAGCAAAGCTCTTATCTCACACACTAAACAGTAACTATTACACACTAAACCCAAAACACTAATATCTCACACATAGATAGTAAAGCTTTCATCCTATAACTCAAAAACAAAAAAAACAAAATGAAGAACAAGATTAATCATTTGATTCCATTCAGTACTTTATTCAAATGAGGAACAAGAAAAACAAAATGAAAAGTAAATGAAGAACGAGAAGGAAAAAAAACAAAATGAAAAACAAAACAGTAAGTCAGTAACTATTAAGTCACTATTTCTTCATCCATTGAACTAACCCATTACATTCAATATTAACCATCTGATTTCATTCAATGCTAACTACTAACAGCCTGATTCATTCAATATTAACCCAACATTTCATTCATTAAACTAACCCATTATCTGTTGACTCTTAGTTTGGTGTGCACAAAACATGTCTATAAATACTAATAAATTTAAATTGAGTTGTCCAGATTTTCAGAATCAAATAATATAAATAAGAGATCCAAGAGAGATTCAAGAATATTCAAAGAAGAAAAGTAAAAAAGAAAGATTGCAAAATCAGGCAAAAGAAGAAGATATTCAAAAAGAGCACATGATTGATTAGTGTCCAAGAAAGCTATCAAGATCAGTTGCTATCATTCTATATTTGTGAGATTTTATCTGTATTTAATTGATTGGTGATTGATTAGTTTTTGGTAAGAATATAAAGTGGATTCGTTATGAACAGCACGATAACAGTCGACCGCACCTCATGACGGTCGACCGCATCGCAGTCGATTGCACCTCACAGTTACGTAAGAAGCAGTCGACCCTTCATCTCTCTTCCTTACCTCAGAGAGATGAACGGTCAACTGCACCGTAATTGTGGTCGATCGTACTTTGCGCTGTTCACATTTTTGGAACGTACCGTTTATAATTGAATGATATACTTCCCAGACTATTTAATTGGACAAACCTACTATGTATTCTTCACCTATTACTGCTGAGAAAAAACTTCCGAACTAATCTTTCAACAGTCGATCCGAGTGTGTGTGATAACTATTTGTATTCTTTAGTCAGGATCATTAAAAAATCTTGAGCTTTTTCTTTTTCTTCCACTTCGATGAGATTGACGGGACTTGTGTTAGAAGTCCTGTGGGTGTAATAGGTCTCTCGGCCTGAATCCGAGAATTACAGTACAAGAGTTTGAGTATAGTGGAACGTTTGTGATGGAGAATTGCTACAAGTAGGAGGTGTGGACGTAGACCTGGGGGGTCGAACCACGTTATTATGCTGCGTCACTTGTACTATCTGTGTTTGCTCTCCTTATCTCTTTTTATTTACTCGGCACTTTACTTTAATTTTTTAATTCCGCACAATCACTCTATTCGCCCCCCCCCCCCAAGGGTGATTTACATTATCTAATTTGTATACAGGAAGAACAAGAACATACCTGGGAAGAGGCACAAGATGAAGAAGGCTAGACAAAAAGGAAGAGTCGCGGACTCACGGCAGTGGTGACAGGCAAAAAGGCATTGGTCAGGAGGAAGATGTCGGGGCAAAGGGCTTGGGGGAGGAAGAAGTCAGGAAGTGAGAGAGAAAGAGGCAGAGAGGAAGAGGTCGGGGCTTGGGGCGAAAGAGAGAGAGAGAGAGAGATAGCGGTAGGTGGTGGCAAGAAACGGCATGCGACAGCGCGAGGATTGGGATTAGGGGTGTGTGTGTGTGTGTGTGTGTGTGTGTGTGTGTGTGTGTGTGTGTGTGTGTGTGTGTGTTTGTGTGCGTGCGTGTGTGTGTGAGAGAGAGAGAGGCAGAAATTGGGGGAAAGAGAGAAAGAAAGAAATATTTTGTAACGCTTTTATTTTTTATTAAAAAAATCAATTCGGGCGCACCCGGACGAACCCGCTCCATACCCGTTCAATTCTTTTGTTTTTAAACCATTTAATTAATCGGATGCGCACCGGGTACGCACCCGCAGCATATCTGGGCATACCCGAACCCGAATTGCACCCGGTACAGGTACTTACCCATTTTAGGTACCCGTGCTTCATTGGTCATTACCAATGCTATACAATAGTTTTTATAAAAAAAATCAATGATATAAAATGATATTTCTCATGTAAGTTACTAAACTAACTATTATTCCTGTATCTCTTTCTAAAGACGTACAATGCTAGTTAAAACAAAAGCTAAGTTGAAGGCAAAAGGGCTTTACATTAAAAAAAAGAATAAATTGACGATATTATAAGTTAAGCATGTGATTGGAAATTAAACATCGAATTTAAAAAGACAGTTGCAAAATTTAGTCACATATTTCTAATATTATAATGGGAGAAGGCCTTAGTGTCATTTGTAAATGTTTTGTCAATCTACCAACCCGTGTGACACACGTGCATAACTATTATAAAGGAGGTCTTAGGTTCAAATCAAGACTATGTCTAAATTTTTATTTTAAAAAAATATATTTATTAAAACGTGCATCGCATGTGTAAACTACTAGTGTACGAAGAAAATTAGAATAAGAGCTAAGTGTGCACGCATGAAAAAAGAAAGAGAGAGAGAGAGAGAGAGTTAATGGAAAAGAAAGTGCACTAAGTTTTCTATGTATTAACTTCAACACTCAATTACACATGAAGTGGTAGTTACCATGCATGTTTTGTTTTGAAGGAGAAGGTGGAAATTTACCATGCACGTTTATATTAATTGATTGCCGTTTGAGTATAGAGCATGCATTATATGATTTTGTCCAGGGTTGGGGTGGGGGGGGGGGGGGGGGAGAGTTGCCTAGGGATGTCATTCGGGCCACTCGGGCCGGGCTCAAAGACATCGCGGGCCGGGCCGGGTCGGGCTAGTGGGAGAAAACCCTAGCCCGAACCTGGCCCCGGCCCCAATGGTGGGGGTCGGGCCGGTTCGCGGGCCGGGCCGATTTTTTCGAGGATTTTTTTTTAATATATTAAAGATCAAGTATTAAATTGTAATTTCATAACAATTGCAAAGAACCAAGTATTAAATTGATTTAATAAATTTGAAATTCTTAAATAAAATGAAGTGTATGAATAAAATTTCGTACAAATTAGATCAAATTATAAAACAAGGGAATTACTTGAATTTAGAGATCGAGATAGCCTCTATTTAGATTGAAGAGAAGGCATTAGACTATTGTCGTGCACTTCTACTTAACCTAAATATAGAATCTCATCTCCCTAAATTTGAGATGGCCTCTATTTTTTGTTGTGTGAGATTGTCTTTCGAAAATTGTGGTTGACATTTGCTTAAGTGACGTTGAAATGTACCCGTGCCCGATCCTAATTTAAACTTATATGGTGTTTGACACTTCTTACATATTTTTAGTCCTACACTCTTATCATTTTGTGAATGGACAAAATTGAAATAATTGTGTACTTCGGAAGTAGTCACTCTTGTTTTACGGGATAGAGAAGGACATTGTTCCGATGGTTGTGGTTCTATATGATCTTCTATTTCTATAGGATTTGAGTTTGTTTCATTCAAATCGGAAAAACTATCATAATTCATGAATGTTTCTTCATTATCTATATATGAATTTGGAATGGAAAGAATGTGATGACTAGTGGACCTGTTGCCACCCCTACAGTTGCCCCCCCCCCCCCCTCCCTTCATTGTAGCTCGACTATTGCTTATGAGAATTCCAATTTCTTTAAGTAGTGACGAAGACTTTATTTTTTTTTACCACTGGCTCAATTACCAACAAATTTCTCAGTATTTCTTTTATTTCTCTAATTTTATTTTATTCAAGCTAATAGCCCTACTCTTAGAGTTTTTCTTATTCACTTTCTCATTTTTCCACTCTTCCTGTTTTCTCTCTGCAGTCGATCCTTCATAATTACAATCTCTCAGTTTTTAAATTCTTGGATTTTGAAGTTTGATTTAGGGATATAGATCAGAGTCAGAAAATCTAATATACATCATTTACTTAGTACCTCGATTTTTCATTCACAATTTTTTTTTCTTTTGAGAATAAAGGTGGTCGCAAATTTTTAGTCACATTTATGTGTGTTCTTAAATCTTATAACTTAAAGTCTTGGTTCTTGAACATTGAAGTCTCATTTTGATAAATATTTAACAGTTTTGAGCCTTCAATATATATATATATATATATATATATATATATATATATATATATATATATATTAGGAAATTTTATAGATCATAAACTTTTGGATAGTTAAGTTTAGTTTTTATATTAAAAAAAAAAAACTCCATAGCTTATGCTATGTGTTACACTATTTACGCTTTGTGCTATTGATGGCTTATGTGTTACACTTGTGCTATCACTATTTTCCACATTGATTCAAAGCAAAACAATGTATCTTCCAATAAGTACAGTGCGGGCAGAGTATTACCAAAAGGGGTCAATGAAAAATGCTGACCTGAAACTCGATAAATGTGGTCAAACTGATGGTATGAAATAGCAGTGCTCAAATTTTGCATTTGAAATGGCAATGCTCCAATTATGCACTCGCCAATTGCAAGTACTGCGGAGAAACATGTCATTTGAGATCGTCGTCCTTGAAAAAAGCTTGTAAAGGACATAAAAGTCCTGTGTCGATACTGTTAGGATTGTGGCCTCAAACACACATAGGCACGGAGTACTTAAAGTGGGAGAAGAAGAGGATAAGACAAAGACAGCTAGAGAAGACAGCAGCAAGTAGATGAAGTACAGCTGGAGGGTTGCGGTCGACCGACTAGGGCTGCTGAGTATTCTTTGAGTGTACAAGGTTCAACAGAGAAGGGGACGGTTGACCGTGCAGTCAACCGGTTGTGTTTCGGGTGTGGACTTAACACGTTGCGATCAACCGACCCAAAGTGCGGCCGACCGACATCGGCATTGTATGTTATTTGGGCTTTGGGGTTTTCGGTCTAATAAGCTGTATTTGTGTTTATCTTTTGGGGTTTACTTGAGAGCTATATATATGATTGTAGACTCTAGGATTTGTATCCATGATCAATCTCAAGAGAAGAGAAGAAAGAATTGGTGAGCTGTTATCATTGTTCAACTTCAAGAGAGGATTATGCCGAGTGTTTCAAATGTGAGAGAGAGAAAGATTGAGAGTTGTAATCTCTTTGTAATTTTTGTATTTCTTGGGGAATGAAAAATATTGGTTATCTCTGCATATTGATTGTGTTCTTATGAGATCTTACAATTATTGTGGTGGCTTGTTCTTGGTTCATTTAGTTCTTAGGAAGTTTCTACTGCTTTTGGTGTGTGAGTTCCGCTATTAGCACTACGAGTTGTGGTAGATTCTGCAACAAGTGGTATCAGAGCATTGGGTTCGGGATGGCCGATAGAAAGTCGAAGATTGAGAGGTTCCATAAGAGTGACTTCGTAATGTGGTAGATTCAAATGTATCTTCGTCAGAAAAATTTAGATGGTCCGTTGTTTGATAAGAAGCCGGATGGTGGGGACACGGATACAAAGGTCTTGGCGGAATGGAATCATTTGGATCAGAAGGCAGTAGGACAGATTCAGCTAAGACTGAGTAGTAAGACATTATTTTATATCTCGAAGGAAAAGACTACAAAGAAGGCTATAGAGATTCTCACGAATATGTATGAGAAATCATCGGCATCTAATCAAATTCTTCACTTGAAGAAATTGGTTAATATAAAGTTGAGGGAAGGGGATTTAGTAGTAGAGCATGTAAACAATTACTGTATGGTTTACAACCAGACAAAAGATATAGGATTGAAGTTTTCAGAGAGGGGACAGTCATTGTTACTTCTATCTACTTTTCCAATAGTTATGATATGGTGAAACAGACTATTACAGATACTATGACAAATTCGATGACTCTACAGGATGTGGTGAGTAGCATTCTAAGCGAGGACGTGAGAATGGTGAGAAACATGAAATTTCCATCATCATCTTCTAGAGATTCTGTAATGTTAGTTGAGAAGAGATGTGGGAGATCTAAGAACAGTCGAAGAAGAAGAAATGATCAGAGTAGTTCATCTGAGAGTGGGTCTGATGACAGTGATGGGGGACATGGACCTGAGTGTTGGTATTGTCACAAGAGGGGGTCACATTATGAGCAGTTGTAAGGCCTATATGAAGAGGAAGCAGGAGAAATCAAAGGAAACCAATGTGATGTCCGATAAAATTAAAGAGTTCTGCTTATCAGCAAGGGAGGAGTTGGGCACGCGACATTGGTGTATTGATTCGGGAGCTTCTTTTCATTACACTTCGAGGAGAGAGGTGTTCGATGACTACAATGAGGGTTCTTTTGGAGATGTGATCATGGGGAACGGTCAAATGTGTCCTGTACGAGGGGTTAGTACTGTTCAGGTGAAACCCAATGATGATCAAAGTATTGTCTTGCGGAAGACAAGCCATGTTCCAGACTTGAAAGAAAATCTTATGTCGATAGGAACGCTAGACAAAGAAGGGTTGTCTACTATAGTTGGTAATGAGGAGTGGCGTATAGCTACAGGTTCATGGGTGATTATAAAAGGGAAGCGTAAGAGAACGTGGTATTTGCTTTGAGACGTGAGGGGGCATTTCTCCTATAGTTGACTCTCAGCCGGAATCAAGTAATAGGTTGTGTGGGGTGCAACCGAGTTCTTTCAGTTGTAGAAATTCAGGGGAGGTTACTAATTTAGTGGGAACTGCTGGCCATGAGAGTGATTCTAGATAGCAAGACGTTGCTGCGGTGAGGATACTTTGCGATATGGCAAACGAAACGTTAAGTTGCTCTTGTGAGGTAAAGAGCATTGTTATCGATATGCGAGGTGATGTCGATGAGGTAATCGAAATGAGACTGTAGGGGTTGAACGGTATGCGAATTTTGAGGAGGTGTCATCCATGGAGACTTCTTGTGCAGAGGGTGCATTGAGAGGCTTTAAACCATGTCCGGTGTTAGTGGAGATTCTGCGAGTTGGGGAGTCTTGTAACACGGAATCTGACACGGGAGGTTATTTTTGGTATTCATGCTTTATTCGATTGGTGGAGCACATCCTTCATGAGGTGATGAGGGGTGGTTGGTGCACTCCATGTGGTGGAGTGGCGGAGGTGCTCTTCATGAGAGTGGTAAGTACTTAGGTCTTCCATGAAAGTGAGAGATTGGCAATGATAATGTAAGGTAAAGATTACATTAACTTTGAAGCGATGTGTATTTGGTCCAAGTGGGAGATTATTAGGATTGTTGCCTCAAATGCACGTAGGCACGGAGTACCTGAAGTTGGAGAAGAAGAGGAGAAGACGAAGACATTTAGAGAAGACAGCGGCAAGTAGAAGAAGTGCAGCTGAAGGGTTGTGGTCGACCGACCAGGAGTGCGATCAACTGACCAGGGCTGAGTATTCTTCGAGTGTACAAGGTTCAACAGAGAAGGGAACGGTCGACCGTGCAGTTGACCGGTCAATGCTTTGGTGTGGACTTGACACGTTGCGGTCGCTCGAACCAAAGTGCGGTCAACCGACATTGGTGATGTATGCTATTTGGGCTTTCAGATTTTTGGTCCAATAAGTTGTATTTATGTTTATCTTTTAGGGTTTACTTAGAGGCTATATATATGGTTGTAGACTCTTCCATCTGATCAATCTCAAGAGAAGATAAGAGGGAATTGGTGAGCCGTTATCATTTTTCAACTTCAAAAGGGGATTGTGTCAAGTGTTTCAAAGGTGAGAGAGAGAGAATGAGAGTTGTAATCTCGTTATAATCTTTATATTTCTTGGAAAATAAAAGTATTGATTATCTCTGCATATTGATTGTTTTCTTGAAAGATTTTGCGATTATTGTGGTGGCTTGTTCTTGGTTCATCTAGTTCTTAGGAAGTTTCTATTGCTTGTGGTGTGTGAATTGCGTTATTAGCATTACGAGCTGCGGTAGATTCTGCAATAGATACTTCTGCCACACTCGACTCGATTGGACTATCGACAGCTTCACTGTTTCGGCTGCTAGTTTGCCTACTAGTCTGAATTATACGGAAAACTTGCAACTTGACACACCCAGGTAAGAATAACTCGTTATTATTCAAATTTGTTGATTTTTGGACCTTATTCTTCGTAGTAGTTTGTGGTGATGTAGGTTCACAAGCTTCAAGTTCAGCACCTGATAATTTCCAATCACTGGCACATAATTTGCATTTATATTTTGAAGCAGACATGCTCAGACAATGCACTTTCAATATATCGCCTCAAAATATCAAAACCTAATACACAAGAGTTGCATAGTCCCCATTTCAACCACACCTATCCATTCACCAGCAAAGCCAACCTCCTGCCCCAGTGAATATCTCCCATCTTCGGAAACAATGATCGCTTCTCGTCTTCCATCAATCTCGATAACCAAAATCAAAGCTTCATCGGTGAATCATCTTCTTCTTCCTCTTCGACCTTCCCAGAGTACCTGATGTTTTGTGAAGGGATGGAGCATGCTCAGAATGCAATGACTTGGGATCCTGTGTCTTCAGCAGCTTCAATGGGAGGACCTCTGGGTGAGATCATGGCTAATAACAATAATATCAAAAACATTGCTTCCTCGTCTCCATCAAACCGTAATACTGAATAATGTAATTTCTCCTGGGTTTGTTAATACTCTTCCACCACATTCATCTGATGCTTCAAACTGATACGGATCTGATACGGGGGAAGAAAGAAGAAGCGCGCAAAAGAAGAAGAAGCCTGTTCATTT
Source organism: Hemerocallis citrina (assembly GCA_017893485.1). Taxonomy (NCBI): domain Eukaryota; kingdom Viridiplantae; phylum Streptophyta; class Magnoliopsida; order Asparagales; family Asphodelaceae; genus Hemerocallis; species Hemerocallis citrina. The sequence goes on from CM030363.1 coordinate 158,304,148, forward strand.
AAAAGATTTCATCTGCGCATGATGTACACGGCATTCCCTCTCCTTGAATCTAATGGATGGCGGCAAGCAAGAGACACGTGTAGGCAATATGCAGGATAACAAGTATAGTATAAATATGAGTAGAATGTAAAGAATAGGTGGCTGATATTTTCGTAACAAACTTCTTTGTCTTTTTCTATACCTCTCCTCTACCTCTCCTCTACCACTCCTCAATTCCTCGATCTTGTTCTTCCCAAAATCCCTCTATAAACCCTAGTTACTGTTTGATTGATTGTATTTGGTTCTTAGATATGTGATTGAATTAAGGATTACAGAGTTTATTGTATTGCTGAGTAATTTCTCTGTATCAATTGGTGCTTCTACCGAGCTGAGCTTCGGCAATGGTAGACGACAGGAGGTCGCTAGATGAGGTCCGAGAAACAACTAAATCACAGGAGAGCAGCTGCAAACATTATCAACTGAAGTTGTCGGTCGCGACTGTTGTCACAGTCAACGACGGTTGAAACTTCCAGGAAAAAACTTCGAATTGGGAGGGCGATCCTCCCAGTGAACTGACCGTACCCCTAACCGACACAGGTGAACAAGTAGAGTATACTAGGGTGCGTCAAGAGAACCATGTCGAAGGAACTCGGCAAAATGACCCCGTTTTCTGTTATTCGTATTAACAGCTACTCTAGGAGGAATTTTTTTTTGTGGTGCTAACGATTTAATAACTATCTTTGTATCTCCAGAATGTTTCAGTTTATGTTCCTACCTATTATCTGGATATACCAAGAGAGATGTATGTAAGTCAAAAAAACACATTTATGTAAATTAAATGTAAGACAAAACAAAACAAATCTTCATGTATACTCTAATCGCCATATGAATATACATGAATGGAAGCGGAAGCTATAAAATGAAATTAATAATCGTACCTCCAGCCATTGCCATTTTGAAGTCTGAAACCGTTTTCGCCAAAAGCCTCTTGATGTTGTCAATCTCAATTTTGGTTCCAAACTCTCCTTTCTCACTTTAGATGATGTATATCAGAATTGTATAAGAGAGTGAGTTTGGTGACCTTTTTCATTCTTATATTTATACTACTCTAGCCATCATAGAGTAGTTATTGTAATTGCAAAATTAGTGTGTGGTTTTCTAAATGAGGGGAGAGAATCATGGGGAAATTACTTTGATCAGTTACCATATTGATCAGTTACCATTTGATCAGTTACCATATTGATCAGTTACCATTTGATCATTTACCATACTGATCAGTTACCATATTGATCATTTACCATTTCCCATTTAAATGGATCACATAACATATTTGTCCACATAACTAATTAATCAAATTACTTACTTGATTAAGTGGAAAATAAATAAAATATCTAACATTCTCCCACTTGATCCATTTAACGAGAGAGACTCCGTATACGAATCATGGCGACTAATTCTCTTTAAGAGCAAGAATTAATCTTCCATGTATCACAATATACTTAGTCTTTCACCACTCACACTTAACTTAATGAGTAGACCATATGTTTACTCTAGGTCAACATAATGATATTTCTCAACAAATAACCAAATTAAGTACGTACACAATTCCAAAAGAGAAATAATCCAACTAAATGAAAGTTTCAGACAAACATAATGAATGTGCTACATAATGGAACCAAGTCCCATTCTGATTACATGATCCTTGAATCCTTTAACATGCATGCCTTTAGTCAAGGGATCAGCTATCATCAATTCAGTGTTAATGTGCTCAATGATCACTTTCTTTTCCTGCACACGTTCCTTTACGGCTAGATATTTTATGTCGATGTGTTTACTTCGACTTCCACTCTTATTATTCTTAGCCATAAAGACAGCAGCTGAATTGTCACAATACATTCTTATCGGTCGGCTAATAGAGTCAACAATTCTTAGCCCAGATATGAAACCTTTCAGCCATACACCATGTGAAGTAGCCTCAAAACAAGAAACGAACTCAGCCTCCATCGTAGAAGTGGCTATCAAGGTCTGCTTGGCACTCCTCCAGGATATAGACCCGTGAGCTAGCATGAACACATATCCTGATGTGGATTTACGTGAATCATTGCAGCCACCAAAGTCAGAATCGGAGTAGCCTACCACCTCAAGACTATCAGTCCGCCTATACATAAGCATGTAATCCTTAGTACCCTTAAGGTACCTCATTACTTTCTTCGCAGCCTTCCAGTGATCAATGCCTGGGTTACTCTGATATCTTCCTAATACTCCAACGGCATATGAAATGTCGGGTCTAGTACAGACCTGAGCATACATAATGCTACCAACAGTTGAAGCATATGGAACATTTTTCATTCGTTCCCTTTCAATGTCATTCCTGGGGCATTGGTCCAAACTGAACCGATCACCTTTCACAATGGGTGCTACACTTGGTGAACAATCTTTCATACCGAATCTTTCTAAGACCTTGTTGATATAGGCCTCTTGAGACAAACCCAAAATGCCTCGAGATCTGTCTCTATGGATCTTTATGCCGATGACATAAGATGCCTCGCCCATATCTTTCATATCAAAGTTACTTGAAAGAAATTGTTTCACCTTATATAGCAACCCTTTATCATTGGTTGCTAGCAAAATATCATCCACATATAATACAAGGAAACAAATCTTGCTCCCACTGACCTTAAGGTATATACATTGATCCATAACATTTTCTTCGAACCCAAATGAAGTAATCACTTTATGAAATTTCACATACCATTGTCGGGAAGCCTGTTTCAACCCGTATATGGATTTATTAAGCTTACAAACCAAATGCTCACCCTCTTTAGAGAAGAATCCTTCAGGTTGTTTCATATAAACCTTTTCCTCTAAATCACCATTGAGAAATGCCGTTTTCACGTCCATTTGGTGTAGCTCAAAATCAAAATGAGCTACTAATGCCATCACCACTCGGAAAGAATCTTTCTTTGATACAGGAGAGAAAGTCTTGTTGTAATCGATTCCTTCCCTTTGAGTGAACCCTTTGGCAACAAGTCTAGCTTTATGTCTCTCGATGTTGCCATGCGAGTCTTTCTTTATTTTAAAGACCCACTTGCATCCAATGGCTTTTTCACCATTTGGCAACTCGACAAGATCCCAAACTCGGTTAGATGCCATAGAGTCCATCTCATCTTTCATGGCATTCATCCATAAGTTTGAATCTGTAGAACTTATGGCTTGTGAAAATAACATAGGATCATCGTCGGCTCCAATATTATAATCCAATTCTTACAGATACACTAAATAGTCACCAGAAATAGTTGATTTCCTTGTTCTAGTAGATCTCCTTAATGGAACTTGTTGATCCTCAGGATGAACTGTTTGTTCCTCATTACCATCATGATCTATTAGATTGTTGTCAACTTGTGGAACATCAACAGTTGGTTGTCTAACACGCAATTTAGCTTGAGGTGCGTGAATGACAATCAACTTGTCACTTGAAACAGTGGGTGGAAGTTGATCATAATCCTTTTCAGGAACAATGTCCTGAAATTGATCACTCCCACTAATCAAGTCATTCTCAAGAAATTTAGCGTTTCTTGATTCCACAATCCTGGTATTATGAGACGGACAATAGAATCTATAACCCTTAGACCTCAGCATATCCAATGAAATACCCACTAATGGTCCTTGGGTCTAGCTTCTTCTCTTGTGGGTTGTACACTCTCACCTCAGACGGGAATCCCTAAATGCATACATGTTGCAAACTCGGTTTCCATCCTTTGAATAGCTCAAAAGGCGTCTTTGAGACGGCCTTGGAAGGAACTCGGTTTAATATGTACATTGCCGTCTTAAGAGCTTCTACCCATAAAAATGATGGAAGTTTAACATTACTCCTCATACTTCTCACCATGTCCATTAAGGTTCAATTTCTTCTTTCTGCTACACCATTCTGATCTGGAGAACCAGGCATGGTGTATTGGGCAACAATCCCATGCTCTTGAAGAAATCTTGCAAATAGACCTGGTGCTTGTCCGTTCTCGGTGTATCTACCGTAGTACTCTCCACCTCTATCTGATCTCACAATCTTAATGTGCTTATCACATTATTTCTCTACCTCTGCCTTAAACAATTTAAAGGCATCCAAAGCTTCGTCTTTAGAACGAAGTAAGTAAAGATACATATATCGTGAATAATCATCTATGAAGGTGATAAAGTATTTCGGATCATTAGCGTTCATGTCTGGACAACAAATATCCGTGTGTATGATCTCTAATAGGTTTGAACTCCTTTTGGCACCAATTTTGTGTTTATTAGTTTGCTTTCCCTTAATGCAACCAACACAAGTATCGAAATCAGTAAAGTCTAAAGTACCAAGTACCCCATCCTTTACCAATCTCTTAACTCTCTCAATGGAGATATGTCCCAATCTCCGGTGCCACAAAATAGAGGAGTCCTCATTTATAATACATCTTTTCAACCCAGTATTAACATGCATAGAACTATTAGTAATATCATTTAGCAAACAAAGACGATATAAACCATTAGACAAAATACCATATCCAATAACTTCAGAATTTTTGAAAATACTAAAACCAGAATCTGAAAAACTAAAGGAAATTCCCAAAGGTACAAGTCTTGAAACTGAAATCAAGTTTCTAGTGAAACCTGGTACATAAAACGTCTTTTTTAAATGCATACTAAAACCGCTACTTAAAATTAAACTGCATGTCCCAACGGCCTCCACATGTGAACTGGTCTGACTACCCGAATAGATGTAGTGTTCACTTCCCATCGGTTTTCTTAGGTTTGTCATACCCTGCAAGGTATTCGAAACATGGATTGTAGTACCAGAGTCAATCCACCATGTATTATAATTAATATTAACCATATTAGATTCATAAACAAACGCTAGAAAATTACCTTTCTTCTCAAGCCAAGTCTTAAACTTCATGCAATCTTTCTTCATGTGTCCCTTCTTTTTACAAAAGAAACACGTAGACTCCTTCTTTATGCCTTGGTTTGCTGAAAGCTTTCCCTTTCCCTTTTCCTTAATGTGATCCTTTCTCTTCTTTGAAGAAGAAGTAGTAGTAAGGTTCACCTTTTCTCCCTCTTCCATCCTCAATCTGCCCTCTTCTTGAACACACATGGTCATAAGTTCATTAATTGACCATTTATCCTTATGTGTATTATAAGAGATCTTAAAGGGCCATATTGTGGAGGGAGAGTGCACAAAATGAAATGTACTAGGAAAGATTCAGACATGGTAACTTCCAAATCCTTAAGTTGGGCCGCAACATCCCTCATGCGCATGATATAATCACGCACACACTTAAACTCATTGTGCCTCATGGATGAAAACTTCATAATTAAGGTGCTAGCAAGAGCTTTGTCAGAATCTACAAACTGCTCATCAATGGCTTTAAGGAGATCTTTAACCTTAGTATGCTTATCGACGGAACCCCGAATGCTAGCACAAAGTTTGGTCTTTATGAACATAATTGAGAGGCGATTAGATCGCTCCCACTTTTCATAAAGATCAACTGCAACTGGAGTTCTAGTCTCAGTTATACTAGGGGGTTCGTCTTTTCGAATAGCATAGTCGATATCCATCCAACCCAATTGCAGAAGCACTCTTTCTTTCCACACCTTATAGTTATCACCCTTTAATTCAGGAATGTCACAATTGACATCAGAAATGTTCCCGGGTAAAATTGCTGCAAAAAAAATATATATATATATACATACATGCTTGTAAACAAAAATTTGAGACTTAACTTTATCATGTTTTACCAATGCAAATCATGAATAAAAATATGAATCTAGTGACATAAAACCTGCCTGTGGGCTAAAGTCCTACTCAAATTAGATTCATAACTGTATGATGAAATTATTAAACCATATTCATTCCTTAATTCCTGTGGGTAGATTAAGGAACATAATTCAATATTTCACCCTAATTAATCATACAAAATATAATAAAATTTCCTGTGGGCATATTTCATCATATTACATATGATTAATTACAAATTAATGTCTAGTTTCCATATGTGATTTCATAAGAAATTTTAAAATAACTAGAGATGCTGTGGCTACTCTCCAATTACTAAAATTAACAAATCACTCGACATATTTCTTTAATATTTTTGATCATGTACAATTTTAATGGCCATAACATCTTTAACTATTTCAAAACGATACTAAAGTTTTCTAGTTTTAACAAAATAACATGATCTCAATCAATTACAAAATCAGTATTTGTTCATAACTATATTTTCGATTTAGCAAAGAAACCAATAGCATAGGCTTGGGTTACCAAGTTCGGCTAGGCTTCATTAACCAAAACTAAACCGAAATTTAGCACAAATTTAGGCAAAACCCAACCAAAGTAATTAAAGATGAATCGGTCAAATCCAGTAAAGATTCAACACGGCAAATCAATAATAGGAGAGTAATGTTTAAAATCATCCTTAGATTTCACAGACGTTTCCTTTTGTGAAATGAAATAACAAGCAAGGCAGAGATAATTTTAATGCTCTGATACCAAATGTAAGTCAAAAAAACACATTTATGTAAATTAAATGTAAGACAAAACAAAACAAATCTTCATGTATACTCTAATCGCCATATGAATATACATGAATGGAAGCGGAAGCTATAAAATGAAATTAATAATCGTACCTCCAGTCATTGCCATTTTGAAGTCTGAAACCGTTTTCGCCAAAAGCCTCTTGATGTTGTCAATCTCAATTTTGGTTCCAAACTCTCCTTTCTCACTTTAGATGATGTATATCAGAATTGTATAAGAGAGTGAGTTTGGTGACCTTTTTCATTCTTATATTTATACTACTCTAGCCATCATAGAGTAGTTATTGTAATTGCAAAATTAGTGTGTGGTTTTCTAAATGAGGGGAGAGAATCATGGGGAAATTACTTTGATCAGTTACCATATTGATCAGTTACCATTTGATCAGTTACCATATTGATCAGTTACCATTTGATCATTTACCATACTGATCAGTTACCATATTGATCATTTACCATATTGATCAGTTACTATATTGATCATTTACCATTTCCCATTTAAATGGATCACATAACATATTTGTCCACATAACTAATTAATCAAATTACTTACTTGATTAAGTGGAAAATAAATAAAATGTCTAACAATGTACGGTCTAATGAGGCTACTACAAAATATTTACTCATGGGTGGGGCAAGCTCTTCTCTTCTGGTTCGCTTTTCATCTATGGAAGACAAGATGGATCGATTTGCAGTTCTTGAAGAAAAGATGGATCAGGTTCTCAATCGTCCAACAACGCCAGAGAATCCAACCACTGTAAGATCATCTTCTTCAACTCCGCATCATGAAACTCATTTCAAAATCCTCGGCTGGATTTCCCTCGATTTGATGGTAATAACCCTATGAGATGGATGTTCAAGGTTAATTAGTATTTTGCATTTCATAAAACTCCTCCAGATCAAAAGCTTCATATAGTGTCATTCCATTTAGATGGAAGTGCATTAGCTTGGTTTCAGTATAGGTATGAAAATGGTGATTTTAGTAGTTGGGAAGTATTTGTAAAAGCTGTAGACACCAGATTTGGGGTTTCTCCATTTGTGGATCATGCGGGACAATTGTTCAAATTGAGACAGAGTTCAACATTAGCTAAATACAAGGATCAATTTGATACGTTGATTAACAAAACCAAGGGCTTATCGGATGAACATGTATTGAGTAATTTTATCTCAGGATTGAAGCCTGAAATAGGAAGAGAAGTATTGGCTTATAAGCCTTAGACTTTAGTTAATGCAATGGGGTTAGCTAGACTTCAAGAAGACAAAGTTACAGAAAGCAGATATCAAGGCAGTCGGGGGACTTATCAGCGACTACCATGGCAACCGCTACCAAGCAACCTTCCACCCTTATTACCAACTCCAAGCCAACCTACTCTGTCCCTTAATACTCCTCAACATCCAAGATTGTTTGTCAAAAAAATACCTCCAACCGAATTGGCAGCTAGAAAAGAAAAAGGGCTCTATTTCAACTGCGACGAAAAGTATGTCCCAGGCCACAAATGTCAGAAAAGGTTCTTGATGTTATTGACTGAAGAAGGTGATGAAGGGATGGCACAGTAGGTGGATACAGTTAGTTCTGCAGAAGAATTTGTGTAGTATGATGCAAGCACAGTGAGTACAAGTGTACCAGAAATTTCTTTCCAAGCCTTTTAAGGCCAAATATCCTTACGAACACTGAGGGTTCAGGGATTAATTTCTCAGCAACCAGTCCAAATTTTCATTGACTCAGGGAGTACAAACAACTTCATGCAAGGAAGATTAGCTAAATTTTTAAACCTACCAATTCAGCCTGCAGCCAACTGTAGTGTGATGGTGGGGAATGGCCTGACACTACTATGTGAAGGGCAATGTAAAGTTGTTCCATTCAAGATACAAGGGTATTCATTCTTGATTGGTTTTTACATTCTACCAATATATGGGTCTGATTTGGTACTAGGCATACAATGACTAAGATTACTTGGTAAAATAGTCTTTGATTACAGCGAAATGACAATGGAATTCAAGCATGAGGGCAAAGTGTGGAGCTTCAAGGTGGAGAAGGTCATAGTCCTTCTCAAATGCAGCTAAATTCACTAAGAAGAGAAATGAACACACAAGCCATAGGGGAATTTTATCACCTAGTTTTGCAAGAGGATAAGCCAATGCCAGAGAGTCATCCTGATATTGAAACTCTACTACAGCAATATACACCACTATTCTCCGAAGTTATTGGGTTACTTGGCAACAGTTTTAAGGATTTTAGGGACGGCGCATGGTACACTGCAACGGTGTGGTAAAGAGAAATCTAAGATGCTGATGGTTGAGCCTATTCCCCCGGTTTCTAGGGATGTTTCTAGAGAGAGGGCCTCATTCTCTATGCAAATGCAAAAATCCATGCAAGAGGCTTTTGTACAATTTTTGAGGGGAGATGTTAGCTCACTTTCTAGAGAACAAATTGATTCCTGGGCGGGACTGCTCAGAGCTTATTCTCACGTACCCCCCCCCCCCCCGTACTATTATAGAGAGGCCTGATGGTGGTGGGCCCATTGTCAATAGGGGAGGCAGTTCTACTGAAAGGGTTCTTCAACCCGTGAGTTTGAACATGTCGGATGATGAGACATCTCTTTCCCAAGCCGTCAGGAGGGCTAATCTAGGAGATTTATTGATGTCTCAGTCTACAAAGAGGAGATATGAGAGTGAAGAGGAGAAAGACAGTGCAGAAGCAGACCGGGACTAGGTGAGTGACTCTGGGAAAGTCAGTTTCGACTCCCCCAATGATGATGACTTGATTGATGCTCTTAAAAATATTGATGAAGAGTCACCACTGACTGGGGCCGCTAGAGCTTGGGATATTGAGAGACAGGAGTTTGTGGACGGCTCACCGTCGTATAGAGGCGCACTTCCTGGTTTAGGGAAAGGGAAAGAAAAGATGGTAGAGGATCTCCGACGCAGCTCGCGCCAACGAGAGAAGCATGGGGACCGTCCGATCTCCAAAGATGAGCTGATTGCTTCAGCTATCAAACTTAAAGCCCCCAGTTCTGCATTGGCAGGTGAGTCTAATTTAATTTGTGCAATTATTGATTTCATACCTGATTCCATGCTTATTAGTTTAGCCAAGGTCTGTAGAGTTGAGTTTGGGGGTGACTGGTCGTCCCAATTTGATTGCGCTAAGAATATTAGAGACTGGGTGAAAAATCCCAGATATTAGTGATGGTCCTTCCATCCTAGAGATTTTTAGCAGGTTAATCAATGGTATACGTTTTCTGGAATGTGAGAGGTTTAAATAGTAGTAAAAAACGTAGGATGGTTAGAGAAACCTTGATGGCCCATCACCCTAGGGTGATCGGGCTATGTGAGACCAAGTTGTCCTCCCCTCAAGCTGAGTTGCTTGATAGGCTATCCCGTATCGGAATTGGGAATGGTGTTCTAAACCATCTCAGGGTCAGGCGGGAGGGATATCGGTGGGGTTCAATGCGGATTTCTTTCAATGCCTTGAATGCTTCATCGGAGATTTCTCTGTCTCTTTGAGACTCAGAGACAAGAGAGATGATTTCGTTCAAGTAGTCTCCACGGTTTATGGCCCCAACAGTTCGGCTGAACGCTCTTCATTTTGGTCGGAACTGGATGAGGTTCACAACCACTGGGGAAATGCGTGGATTATCGGGGGGGATTTCAATATCACTCGTTATGCGAATGAGCACTTAGGTACTGGGTGTTCACTGACTGAGAGAGCTACATTCAATGGGGTCATCGACTCGTTAGATTTACGTGAGATTCAGTTCTCCGACCATAAATTCACGTGGTCTAATATGCACAATTGTCCCATTTTGGCCAAACTGGATCGTATTTTTGTGTCACAAGATTGGGAAGCCCATTTCCCACTTGCTTCGGCGGCAACTGCTCGTAGGCATACCTCTAATCACGTCCCTTTGATTCTATCTCCGGGTGGGGTTTCCAGATCTAAGGTCAAAATGTTTCGATTTGAGAAAGCCTGGCTTAGAAATGGTAACCTACGGTCCATTGTTGAGAACTCATGGAATGAGCCTATCGATATTAAAGAGAATGGACGTAGGAGTGCTGTTGCATCGTGGAATGTTAAAATCAGTAGGCTTAGAGGTAGGTTGAGACGATGGGCGAGCGAGGAGAGAAAGAAAGATATGAGGGACAAAGATAGGATGACAGGACAAATTCACGCGCTAGAGTTACTAGAAGAGAGTAGAGGTTTATCCAATTTGGAGAGAGAGGATTTGCATAGGGCCAGGCTCGGCCTTGATGCGCTTTTCCAAAAAGAGGACGACTATTGGAGACAAAGATCGCGAGAACAATGGATGCTAGATGGGGATGCCAACACGGCATACTTCCATAGGATAGCTAACGGCCGGAGAAGATCTAACTTTATTTCTGGGCTTAACATTAACAATAGGTGGGAGGCGGATCAATCCTTGGTTAGCTCTCATATAGAAGATCATTTTAGAAGCCTATTAGGGCAATCTAGAGAGGGCATCTGCCATCTGAATGAGTCTTTCTGGTCCCGACCTAATATCGGCGATCCGGACGAGTTAGAGAAACCTTTTGAGATGAGTGAGATCCTTAGTGCTATCAAGGAGTTAGGTCAGGATAAATCACCTGGGCCAGACGGGTTTCCTGCCTTTTTTTACTCATCGTTTTAGGATGTTATTAAAATGGACCTTACTTGTATTTTCGATGAATTATTTGAGAGCGACGCTCAGATTGATCGGCTCAATTATGCGTCCATTGTCTTAATTCCTAAAAACGACGAGGTCAAAGAGGTGGGGAACCTTAGACCCATTAGCCTGCTGAATTGTTCCTTTAAGATCATTACGAAAGTCTTGGCGACAAGGCTTAATCCATGGCTTAAGGACATCATTCACCCGGCTCAGAGTGGATTTATTCAAGGTCGTGACATCCTAGATAGCATAGCTATTGCCCATGAGACCATATTCCAGTGCGATAGAGATAGAGTTGAAGGTTTTATGCTTAAACTTGACTTTGAAAAGGCATATGATACGGTGGAATGGGACAGTGTTATAGAGGTTCTCCGGTCTAGAGGTTTTGGTCCCAAATGGATCAGTTGGATTAACAAGTGCATTAGGGGTGGTAAATCATCAGTACTGGTGAATGGGTCGGTCACTAATCTAATCGCTTGCAAAAGAGGGCTTCGGCAGGGGGATCCATTGTCCCCTTTGCTTTTCTCTTTGGTAGCTGATGTGCTCTCTGAAATGACGCAGCATTGCACCAACCTTAACCTGCTGCGAGGCATTGGAAGTCTTGACGGGATTCACGGGATTCCGATTCTTCAGTATGTTGACGATACACTTTTGTTCGGTAGAAATGAGATTAATGAGGTTCTCATTTACAAAGGAATCTTGATGTTTTTTGAGGCATGGTGCGGTCTTAGAGTTAACTATGAGAAGAGCAACATCATCGGCCTTGGCAGATGTGATAAGATGGCCCCCACTTTCCTTGCTAGCGTGCTGGATTGTAAAGTGGGGAGGTTTCCCGTTAGATACCTAGGAGTTCCTTTGCGTCCGGGCAAGCTTAAGCAGAATGATTGGATGATTCTTATAGAGAGAATCCACAAGCGACTTCCCGGGTGGAAGAGGAATCACCTTTCCCTGGGAGGTAGAATCACTCTCATTAACGCGGTTCTATCCAATCTTCCCATTTATTGGATATCCATCTATGAATTCCCTGTTTGGGTTATCAATAAGATTGACAAAATTCGTAGAGACTTTTTATGGAAGGGGAACCGAGAAGATGGCAAAGGCCTGCCTTTAGTCAGGTGGAGCGTCGTTTGCCGAAAAAAAGAGTTTGGAGGGTTGGGAATCTTAAATCTTCGAGATATGAACAAGGCACTCCTATGCAAATGGTGGTGGAAGATTCACTCCCGTCGTGCACCAGCCCAAGGGACCGGCTGGGTGCGTTATAGAAGACAGAGAAGATTCAAATTCGGGGGAGGACAGCATCGTAGGGGCATCTCCCCTATTTGGAGAGGTATTGACAGAGTGGGCGATCTGTTCCACGGTCACTCTCCAAGTAGAGTGGGGAATGGGGAAAATACCAGATTCTGGCTCGATGCTTGGGCTGGTCCTAATACGTTGGCTTCCTTATTCCCCGAAATTTTTGCGATGTCATCCAATAAATTTGCGCTAGTCTCAGATTATTGGGTTCGGTCCTCCTGGCAGATTAGATTAACTCCTTCTAATAGTGCCAATGCCAATACCAGTGTTGCCCCAATCTATGCTTGGATTGGGAATCACTTTTCAACTTTAGATGACCAACAGGATGAGAGGGGTTGGCGGCTGCAGGCCAACAATAATTTTTCGGTAAGAGCATTGTACTCAGCTCTATCCGATGGGGGTATTAGATGTGTTGCGAATCATGTCATTTGGAATACCTGCGCTCCACACAAAGTTCGAGCATTTATGTGGTTGGTATCCAAGGATGCTATCTTAACTAGAGCTAATCTGGCCAAGAGAGGTTTACTCTCCGTGGTCGTCTGCCCGAGATGCGGGATCGGGGATGAGACTATTAATCACCTGTTTCTGGAGTGTGTGTGTAGTAAAAGTATATGGGAGTTTCTTCTCTTAGGCTTCGGGTTGTCCGATACTCCGCTCTCTGTGCCTTTTCTGTGGGAGGAATTTAGAGAGGTAGAGTTACTTCGGGGACGTCGTAGGGAGTGGGATAGCTTAGTGGCAGCTTGTTTATGGGTCATTTGGATTGATAGGAACGATGTCCGCTTTAGAAATCATTCTAGTAATTTTGTTCAAATGATGTATAAAATCCTCTCTCTTACGTCGTCTTGGTTATCTATTCCAGGAATGAGGAAGAAAGCACGTACTGGGCCTCTGTTCTCTTCCACTAATGCAGGCAACTCTTTTGGCAACATCTGATGTGATCACTCCCATTCACTACCCGCAGGTAGGAGGATGAGGGGTGGGGGAGTATCGGGCAGGAGCTATGGAGGTATCGAGGGAGGTTGGAGTTATTTTGCTAAATGGTGCTTCAACAGGTTTTTGTGTCTTTTGGGGAAGATGAGTAGTGTCGCTTCATGTGGGTCATTTTGGTGCTTATTGTACCCTTTGTAATGGATGACTATGTGTATTTTGAGCTTTTCAGAGACTTTATGTATCTGTGATGTAATTATTTGGGTGATCAATATGATGTACCGATGGCAACTCTCGTGCCATCTTTATCTCAAAAAAAAAAACAGTTTTAAGGATTTTGGAACAAAATCAATTCTATGTTAAGAAGAGAAAATGTGAATTTGGCAAGCAATCATTGGAATACTTGGGGCATATGATCGATGTGCAGGGTGTCCAGGCATGTTCTTCAAAGGTTGATGCAATAAATAATTGGCCAACTCAAAAGAACCTTAAGCAGCTGAGAGGATTTGTGGGATTAACAAGGTACTACAGAAGATTTGTCCTGGGATATGCTTCAAAAGCTGTGGCATTGATATATTTACTCAAGAAAGATGCATTTGTGTGGAGTAGTGAAGCTGAAGAAGCATTTAAGACTCTTAAAGAAGCTAGACAAAATACACCAGTACTAGCTCTCCCTGACTTCACTAAACAATTTAATGTGGAAACTGATGCATCAGGGAAAGGGGTAGGAGCAGTATTGCAACAAGAGGGCCACCCAATTGCATTTTTCAGTAAGACCATGTCCATGAGAATGCAGTCAGCCTTGACATATGTTAGAGAAATGCATGCCATTACGGAAGCTATTAAGAAATGGAGTCAATATTTGCTTGGAAGAGAGTTTCTTATCTAGTCGGATAATCAAATCTTGCATCACATGGTTAGTCAGGTAATACAAACCCCAGAGCAACAAAGGTGGATCTATATACTGGCCGGATACAATTTCAAAATTGTATACAAACCTGGCAAAATCAACTTCGCAGCAGATCGCTTATCAAGAGTGCCTAATGAAGAGATGTTTGAATTTTTAGCTACAACCATTGATTTGTGATCAAATCAGAGAAGAGTTGAAGAAAGATCCTGAGTGGATGCAAAACCTACATGAATTGACTGAAAATCCAGTCTGCAAACCTCACTTAACACTACAGGATGGATTGTTGTTTACTAAAGGCAGGGTGATTGTACCAAAGATCCTCCGTAAATTAATAAAGCAGGAGTGGCATTCTTCAGTAATGGGAGGACTTGCAGGTGTTAAGAAGACCATAGCAAGATTGCGAGAGTCCTTTGTTTGAAAAAAAAAAACATGCACAAAGATGTGGATACATTTGTCCAGGAGTGCCCAGTATGTCAGCAAACAAAATATAGCACTACAAAACCTGTGGTGGACTGCTGCAACTTCTTCCAATCCCAGATCAGGTGTGGTCTGATGTATCCTTGGATTCTATTACAGGGCTGCCTTCATCTCAGGTAAAAATTATATTCTAGTGGTGGTGGATAGACTTTCCAAGTATGCACATTTTATTGCACTTATGCCAAATTTCACAGCACCAAAGGTAGCTGCATTGTTTGCTTCTCATGTCGTCAAACTACATGGTGTCCCTAAGTCTATTGTGTCAGATAAGGATCCATTATTTCTGAGCCACTTTTGGCAGGAATTGTTCAAGTTGCAGGGCACTAGCTTGAAATTAAGCACTGCTTACCATTCCCAATCCGATGGCCAAACGGAGGTGGTTAATAGATGTGTCGAGCAATATTTGAGAGCATTTGCTAGTGATGAACCACGGCTGTAGGCCAAATTCTTAGATTTAGCCGAGTACTGGTACAACACCTCTCTGCATTCGTCTACAGGGTTCACACCCTTTAAGATTGTCTATGGTAGAAAAGCTCCATGTTTAGTAGACTATATCCCAAGTAGTGCAATTAACAATGCAGTAGAAGAGGAGCTAAGTGACAGGAAAGAAGTGTTGATCAAGCTTAAACAAAATTTGGTGCAAGCCCAACTGAGAATGAAAAATAAAGCAAACATGCACAGGTCTGAAATACAATTCAATGTGGGAGATTGGGTGTATGTGAAGCTCCAAGCATACAGGCAACAATCAGTAGTCCCAAGGCAGTTTCAAAAATTAGCCAAGAGGTACTATGGACCTTATGAGGTGGTGAAAAGAATTGGGAAGGTAGCTTATCAGCTTAAATTACCAGAAGATGCAAGAATTCACCCAGTGTTTCATGTGTCTCTAATCAAAAAGTGCTTTGGAGATTATACTACAACTAATCCTACAATTTTGCCTGCTGTTTCAGTAGATGGCAACTTGTGCTTTCAACCAGCTCTAGTATTGGATAAACGCAAGGTGAAGATTGGCCAAGAGTTTACAGATCAGGTTCTTAATCCACTAGGAAGGGCTGCCAAGCTCAGAATATAGTTGGGAGGATGCTTTAGCCATGTCAAAAGCCTTTCCACATCTGCAGCTGAACCTTGAGGACAAGGTTCCTATTAAACGGGGTGGCATTAATACGGGGTCTGATACAGGGGAAGAAAGAAGAAGCGCGTGAAAGAAGAAGAAGCATGTTCATTTAAAAGATTTCATCTGCAAGTGATGTACACGGCATTCCCTCTCCTTGAATCTAATGGATGGCGGAAAGCAAGAGACACGTGTAGGCAATCTGCAGGATAACAAGTAGAGTATAAATATGAGTAGAATGTAAAGGAATAGGTTGCTGACATTTTCGTAACAAACTTCTTTGTCCTTTTCTATACCTCTCTTCTACCACTCCTCAATTTCCCGATCTTGTTCTTCCCAAATCCCTCTACAAACCAGAGTTACTGTTTGATTGATTGTATTTGGTTCTTAGATTTGTGATTGAATCAAGGATTACAGAGTTTATTGCATTGCTGGGTAATTTCTCTGTATCACAAACCGTGATACTGAAGAATGCGGGTTCACTCAGGCTTTTGCTGATACTCTCCCACCACATGCTGTTGATGCATAAAACCGTAATACTGAAGACCAAAAATTTACTTGGTCTTTTGCTGATACTCTCCCACCACATGCTTCTGATGCTTCAATCTGTAATACTGAAGAACGGGACTTCACTTGGTTGTTTGCTGACTCCCCCACCACATGCTTCTGATGCTTCAAACTGTAATACTGAAAAATGTGTTGCAGAATCTACCAACAACTCGTAGTGCTAATAGCGGAACTCATATACCACAAGCAATAGAAACTTTCCACGAACTAGTTGAACCAAGAACAAGACACCACAATATATGCAAGTTCTCACAAGAACACAATCAATATGCAGAGATAACTAATACTTCTTATTCCCCAAGAAATACAACAATTACAAAGAGATCACAACTCTCAATCTCTCTCTCTCATCTTTGAAAACACTCGGCACAATCCCCTTTTGAGGTTGAACAATAATAACGGCTCACCTCTATCAACACTTGATAACGGCTCACCTCTATCAACACTTGATAACCCTAGAGTTCGCATCTGCTATATATATAGACCCCCAAGCAAACCCTAAAAGTTAACATAAATATAACTTATTGGACCCAAAATTCTAAAGTTCAAATAACACACAGCGCCGATGTCGGTCGACTGCACTTTGGGTCGGTCGACCGCATCGTGTCAGGTCCACACTCGAGGCATGACCGATCGATTGCACGGTTGACCGTCATCTTCTCTGTTGAACCATGTACACTCGAAGAAATCCTTTTAGCCAGGACCGGTCGACCGCAATCCCTCCAGCTTCAATCTTCTCCTTGCTGCTGCTTTCTCTTGCTGTCGTCATCTTCTCCTCTTTTTCTCCAACTTAAAGTACTCAGTGTTAATGTGTATTTGGGGCCACAATTCTAACAAAATGGGACTTCACTTGGCCATTTGCTAATACTGAAGAATGGACTCGGGGAGTTTTTTTATATTTTCCCACCACGCACTTTTGATGCTTCAAACCCTCAGACTGAAGAATGGGACTTCTCTTGGCACTCCGCTAATACTGCCCCACCACATGCTTTTGATGCTTCAAGCCGTAATACTGAAGAATGGACATGGGCATTTGCTGATACACTCCCACGCCACTCAATTTTGAAGCTTCAAACCGTAACACTGAAGACGGTCGTGGGTGTTTGCTGATGCTCTCCCCCCACACACTTCCGATGCTTCAAACCGTTTTACTGAAGAATGGGACTTCACCACTCTGTCTTGGGCATTTGCTGATAGTCTCCCACCATTCACTTCTTATGCTTCAGAATCGCCGACTGGTGATTTCTTCAGCAGTGATTCAGAGACAGGAAGTGATTAGTAATACAAATGATGGTATCGGAAGAGATTCAAACGCAAGAAGAGATCATTAAATTAACCTTTTTCCTACAGTTTAAACAAATTTTCTCCATACATGTAGCTTTAAAAGAATTCGCAGCAACTTTATAATTTTATAAACCAAAATAGTTGAACTCGTGCAGCTGTGTTTCTTTATCAACATCTCTCTATTTTAAAGGTTTTTCTGCATTTCTCTGGTCAAAGTTTCTAAGTGACATGCAAAGATATTTTGTGTTATGACTGCTTTCAGGTGAATGTGTGTGTAAGTGATCTTGCTTTCAGGTTTCAGTTATTCTACATTAGATTCTTCTGTCGAAACTGCTACTATGTCGTTTTGGTAATGAATCCAAACTCGAAATGCTATGATCAGGCCAATTTCATTAACCAAAGAAAGCAGTCATTACATAAAAGTGCAGGTGAAGTGAGAGCCTCAACAGATTTTAAGTTTCCCAGGACAGTAATGAATTCCGTTGACATAACATTCTGATCACAATTTCAATGTAAAATAAAAAAGCTGAGACTGTGAAACTGCTTAGCATCAAAGTTTAGCTGAACCCAGTTGAAGAATCAGATTAGCTATCATGACATTAGACACAGTATAGATACTGACATTTGCTGAGCATATTAATCCTGACTAGCACTAAATTCCATTTGCTGTACCGTATTAGTATATCAGAACACAAAACTGAGGATAAAAAACATGTAGGTTAATAATAGTCTTTTTTCAAACAGCGGTGCATGTAGCATTTTTCTGAATAACACCAGAGTATAGAATAATCGATTAAGATATTTGTTCATTACATGTCAACTTAATGTGTTTTACAACTCAAGCTGAACCATTTTAGCAAGGACATGAACCAAACTACATATTAAGAAGGGCTTACCTCTATCTATAACTTGCAGAGCAAGGTTTCATGAGCTTCAAGAAAGATAATTGAGAAAAGAAAAAAAATGCACAATAGAAAACCTACTCCACCGTCCCAAAACCGAGTTGGAGCAAGCAATAGCCGCTTCAAAGAAGGCTGCCCATTTGTTGGATCTCCAAACAGTTTGTCATTGAGATATAAAATTGGCAATTTAGAAGCTATGGAGCCTCAGAAATGAGATGACATGTGAGCCTCAGTAGTGTCGCTTCAATGAATTTGGTGTAAGAGGATATCTTAGAACATGGCAGCCGCATTGGTAACGTCTGGATCAGATTGTTGTGTCTCCCAAACCGGCTAGCACGAAAGCTGAGCAATCTCGAAATATCATGCCCCAAGCAGAATTTTCCTCCTGCGCACACCCACACTGACCTGAAATAACAAATCCACACCAAAGGTGGAGGCCAGATGCTTGAGTCTGTAGACGTGGTAAGCTCAGGTGGTTTCAGGGTCAGTGAGGTGCAAACAGCAAGGTAACGGGCGACTGGTATTCCCAAAAATCAGTCGCATCTCAATTACACCAAGCCGGAATCAAGTAGTGGTGATTCAAGATAATTTGAAATTCCACTGACATCATAATTTCACATCAAAAGTGATCAGTCATCCATAATGAGGTCAAATAAAAATAATTCACCAGACTTGGAGAAAACCTGGTCTGCTAGGAAGATTCTGAGTATGTGAATCCTAGTTTCCAAGTTGCCCGAACAAGCTGTAGGAGCCACCAAAACCATCTACAATTGAACTCTGCTTTGCCTTGCATGGTAGGGCATCTGAATTGCGTCTCCACAAGAAGCTGAATTCTTGATGCAACTCATAAACATCATTACATAAACACTATTGTGGGAGTTATACTGCGGTTGATATGGGTAAAACTAGAGCTAAATCGGGACCATTCAAATCGGGCACAAATCCCAAAGATCTCAGGGGTAAAACGGTAATTTCACCTATAACTGGTCCGAAAATGGGAAGTGGGTCTTTTCCAAGCCAATAACCCAAAAGCGGGTCTGTCTTACTGGGTCAGGGGACAACTCATTACAAACAAACCCAGAACATTTAAAGAGTAACTCAAATTCATGATTATGTTTAAGAGGCGGTTTAAACCAAAACTCTTATCATGAAATGATTTAAACTCTCTAGCGTATCCAAAAACACCGAGACATGGAGAGAAATGATTATCTCTAAACCGTCTCAAAAGGCAACTATAAATGCCCCTCTACCCCCACCATAAGAAAGGTAATAAGTATTATTTCCACAAACGTTCTTTTATAATCTTCCTGATTACTGACTTGAGCGTCGGAGGGTTCATCACCGGAATCCATCCTGGTGTTTCGAACTTTTTGCAGGTTAGCGGCAGCGGTGAGAAACAGTCAAACGCCGGCTAGAAGTCAACAGTTTCACTTTTATTGTTCCAAGAAGAATTCACAAATCATTTGTTTGCTCCACACCGAAATTAGCAGAAATAGATTGGTGCTGCATGTGGGAAAAGAAAAAGCGATCCAACCACATATCCCCGGTGAAAGTTGTTTCTAGTCATGCCTCCGAAAGGAAAAGGGAAGGCAGCGGCGTCCAGCCGGAGAGCCACTCCTCTTTCTTCTTCTCCCCCACTCCAAGATGTTCTTCCTCAACCAGACCAACAAGTTCAGCAACCGCAGCCTGAACAGCCTCTTTCTTAACAGCCACCTCCCAGGTCCTGGGGGGCTCCCATCGAATCCGTCAGGAACAACACTCTCACCATGACCACACTCAGTCCACAATCCTTCCACCGACTTCATGGCCTCTCAAAGCCCTCCAGGGCCTAGATCCCCGAGGAGGCGAAGGGAGCCCCCTCCATGTCGTCAGCAGAGAAGCCTCACCGCAAGAAGTCGGTCAGCACCAAGAGGCCGCCGAGCTGGAGGGGCACCAGTCACTCAGGCAGAGTTCTAGAACTTCAAAGAGGACATCCTGCGAGCCCTCAGAATTGCCACAAGTCACGATCAACGAGCACCTAGCCCTCGCCATACCCCGAATCACGATCAATGTGAACCTAGCCCTCGTCATACCCCGAGTCATGATCAACATGCACATAGCCCTCACCACGCCACCCCTTACGAAGGAGAATCCCAAGGGCCGACCTATCGTGACCTAAGAGATGACTCAGTCCATCGCCGTCTCTGAGATATGGAGAAGCGCCTTCGCAGACTCGGCCTGGAAGAAGAACAGCGGGCTAGGAATTTCTGCCCGAGCAGGCCACCCTTCTCTAGGGCCATCATGGAAGCTCCGGTCCCTGAGACCTTCAAGTCTCCCTCACTTCGTGTCCTACAATGGGGAATCATACCAAGCTGATTATGCCTCCCTTCTCCAGGGCCATCATGGAAGCTCCAGTCCCTAAGATCTTCAAGCCCCCTCGCTTCGAGTAGTATAATGAGGAATCAAACCCAACTGATCTTGTCGAGAGTTAACTCTCATGATGATTTACCAAGCCTCATATGCACTTCATTGCAAGACCTTCCCAGCCACATTGAAGGGACCGGCAAGAGAATGGTAGTCCCGACTGTCCTCTGCCTCCATCTTTTCGTTCGATCAGTTTGAAGAACTTTCCTCACCCACTTCGTCAGCAGCCGCACAACAGAGAAGACGAGCACATTTTTATTGGCCCTCAGTCAGAGGAAGGACAAGCGCCTAAGGGACTATGTTCAACGCTTCACAACCGAGGCTCAGTCTATTGCCTCTCTCGATCTGTCGATGGCCTCAGCAGTATTCCGATACAACATCAACCATGCCGACCTAAAAACATTCCCTGCCAAGAAGCCACCCTGGGACTTCTTGGAGCTCCTATTGAGGAGTGAGAAATATATTCGGGAGTAAGAAGCCTTCCATCCTAATGACCAAAAAGAGCCCTTGTCCGCGAACAAACGAAAGGGAGTAGATGAAGAAGGCACTAAGAAGCTTCAAAATGATAACAGCGGCCAGCGCCGCCCTCCTCCCCACTTTGAAAAGTTCACCCCTTTCAATGCCAGTCTCGGCTATCCTCGTAGAGGTCGGTAAAGAAGGGCTGCTCCAACCTCCCCCAAAGATGAATACCCCTGGAAAAAAGAGAAACAAAGATAAATGGTGTCGCTTCCACAGGGACTATGGCCACGACACAGACAAATGTCGAGCCTTCAAGGATGAGATCGAGGCCCTCATTCAGAGGGGCAACTGGCCAAGTTCGGAAGGACAGAGTTGATCCTCCTCCGCCCCCCCCCCCCCGGGGGGGGCGAACAAGCAGGTAGAAAGACCTGTTGAGTCCCCTGACTCCGAACCTGAAGCAATCCTACACCTCATCTACGGAGGCCCAATCGAAGGAGAGTCCAACTCCTCTCGAAAAGCCTTCATCCGAGAAGTAAACTCAGTGCAGAACCATCCTCCACCCAAAGGCTTTGGGGTCCCCGTGAGCTTTTCAGATAAAGACTTGGAAGGCATCTGAACGCCTCACTGTGGTGCCCTCGTAATCAACTTCCACATGGACAACCACGAAGTGCGCCGAATCCTGGTCGACAATGGCAGTTCAATTAATATCCTCTTCCTAGAGTCCTTCCAAGACGTTAAGCTGTCCCGAGACTGCCTCAAACCCGTCGGCTACACTTTCCACGGATTCTCAAGGGTGCCAGTGACTATCGAGGGGGTGATCACTCTCGACGTAACCGCTGGCAAAACTCCTGCTGCCTGAACAGAGCCAATGAATTTTTTGTTTGTCAATGTAAAAGCCACATATAATGCCATCCTTGGCCGACCCGGCCTGGCCGCGCTTCAAGCTGTACCTTTCGCCTTCCATATAAAGATGAAATTCTCTACCTTCGCAGGGGTGGGAGAGGTTAGGGGGAACCAGGAAACTACTCGAAAATGTTACATGACTTCAGTGGGGGACCCGGTTCTCTCTCTCTCTCGAAGCCCTTGATCTCTCCCAAGGGAGCAACCAAGCCGTCTTAGAGCCAGTCGATGAGTTAGAAGAAGTGGTTTTTTTTTCGAAGAAAACCCAACCAGGACGTTCCAAGTGAGGAAAGTCCTCCCCTACTCAGTCAAGACCGACATCATCCAAAGCATAAGAGGGAACTGAGACCAATTCACGTGGACTGCTGCCGATATGCCCGGAATTTCGGAGGAATTACTCATGCACCATCTAAGCATAGCTCCTGAAACTAAACCTGTCAAACAGAAGCATCGCAAGTTTGCACTGGATAGCCAGAAAGCCATCAAAGAAGAAGTAGATAAATTCTTGGCGGCTCGGTTCATCCAAGAGGTCAATTACCACGAGTGGCTTTCCAACATCGTGATGGTGAAAAAGGCCAATGGGAAATGGAGGATTTGTATTGAATTTACCAATCTATACAAGGCCTGTCCAAAAGATCCGTTCCCGCTTCCTAGTATCGATGCACTAAATGCTGCTACTTCCGGGCATAAACTCTTGAGCTTTATGGACGCCTTCTCCGGGTATAATTAGATCAGGATTTTTCCCCCTGATATTTTAAAGACTGCTTTCACAACAACCAAGGCCTATATTGTTACCGCGTCATGCCCTTCGGGCTAAAGAATGTTAGGGAAACATATCAGCGCCTCATCAACAAGGTCTTTAAGGAACAAATTGGGAGGAATATGGAGGTTTATGTGGATGATATATTGGTAAAAAGCCTTCGAAAATAGGACCATGTGGTCGACCTCCAGGAAGCTTTCGATGTCTTACGAAGTCACAACATGAGGCTCAACCCGTCTAAATGTGCCTTCAGGGTATCATCTGGCAAATTCCTAGGTTTTATGATTAGCTAGAGGGGGATTGAAGCCAACCTCGAGAAGATCCAAGCCATATTGGATATAGCTCCCCTGTCCAGCATAAAGGAAGTACAAAGGCTTATAGGGCGCATCGCCACCATAGAACATTTCCTTTCCAAGCCAGGGGAGGTGTCTCCCATTTTTCAAGGCCCTAAGAGGAACGAAAGGTTTTGAGTAGGGGCAGTCGCAGCAGGAATCATTCAACCAACTCAAAGCATATCTGGTCAACCCCTCGCTCTTGAGTAAGCCCAAGCCTAGGGAAATTCTCTACCTTTACCTCGCCACATCGGAACAAACCCTCAGTGCCATCCTAGTGAGGGAAGAAAATAAAGCTTAAAGGCGATCTATTACGTGAGTAAGGTCTTCCGGGATGTCGAACTCTGCTATTCCAAGATTGAAAAGATGGCCTTTGCACTGGTCATGGCTTCTCGAAAGCTCCGCCCATATTTCCAAGCTTATTCGGTGGTCTTTCTTATCGAACAACCCCTCAAGCAGGTGTTGCACAAGCCTGAAAGTTTGGGGCACCTCATGAAATATTCCATAGAGCTGAGCCAACACGATATCAGCTATCAGCCAAGGACCGCTATTAAGGCTCAAGCCCTAGCGGAATTCATAGTGGAAAGCACTATTCCTGACCCCTGCAAGGAAGGCAAGGAACCCCCGTCCTAGAGCATTTATGTCGAAGGGTCCTCATGCACTGAGGGAAGCAGTGCGGGGGTCATCGTAACCAGCCCAGATGACTTTGTTCTCCAGTATTCGTTCCACATCAACTTTCGAGCGTCAAATAATGAGGCAAAGTACGAAGCTCTTAGAGTCGGTCTATTCCTGGCCCGCAAGGCTAGCGCTCAACGCATCAAGGCATTTAGTGATTCTCAGCTGGTGGTGAACCAAGTCTCGGGGGAGTACGAGGCTAGAGATGACTGCATGGCCATGTATCTGGCTAAGGTCAAAGAGCCGTTAGCCACTTTCCAAGAAGCAGCAGTCCTACAGATCCCCGAGAAGAAAATGGGCAGGCAGATGCCTTATCAAAATTGGCTTTCTCTTCTCTCCGAGGGCTTGAGCGCACTGGTTTGATCAAAGTTCTTTTAAAACCCAGCATTGAGGAAGGAAGCCTCGAACTAAAGGAGATACCACCCCTGGCACACGGGGGAAATTGGATGAAGTCCCTTCTCGAATTCCTCGAAAAAGGAGTCCTCCCCCAGACCCTAAAGAGGCTAGGAAAGTCAGAATTAGAGCGGAGCGTTATACGCTCATCGAGGGAGTCATGTACAAGCGCACAAAAGAATGAAAACATAGACCATAGTTACTGTACTCATTCTTACACAAATGTAAAAAAAATTTGTAAACACAAAATAGAGTAAAATCAACTATACTAGTTCAAATTGTATGGAAACATAAAGTGTAATTGTATAAACAGAATGTCATAAAGAAAATATTTCTTTACCATTAGTTTCATTATATAAGTAAAAAGTCTTGAAATATCAATTAGCAGATAGGTAGAAAATCTTGCCTCCTTAACATCAAGTTGCATGTTTGCCTTCACGACATCGGGTTGCAGGTTGCCATCTGGATATTCGGTTGCACATTTTATCTCCCCGACATCCAGTTGCAATTTGCCTCCCTTGACATCGAGTTGCATATTTGCCATCTCGACATTAGGTTGCACCGAAAAGGTGAAATGGAAGATGTAACATTCCATATGTACTGGGATATGGGACATTTAATTTAATTATGATGTTATATTTTGAAATTCGTGATATGAAAATAGTAGAAAAGTAAGAAATGAAGTTGAAAGTCACACAATGGAATATCAAAATAGATGTATAGATTATAAATATCGAACACAATAGTACAAAATAGTAGTTGTGAAAATGATTTATAAAATTAGGGAGAAAAACGGAATGAAATACATGCATAAGCACATTGCAAATGTGAATGAGAAAATAAATATGCAGTGTAGCAAATTTACATAATAAAGATATCATAAAAATATACAGTAACGTAGGAATTAAACAAGCCTCTAACATGTCGTTGAAGATCCACCGATGCCGATCGACGAACCAAGCGGGAAGAGAAGAATGGATAGCACCGGAATTTAAGGAGAACAAGATAGGAAAGAAATAACTGGTATGATACACAATATGAATCAACAAATAAAGATGAATGCAAGGCACGGAAAGCATTGAATGACACACGAGCTGAAATAAGAAGGGATCAACGAGGCAAGCAGAAATAAGAGATTGCTTGCACCGGAATCAAAAAAACATGGGTACGTAAAGAATAAATTTATACCCAATATGGAATCAACAAATCAGGATGACTGTAAGAGATGGAAGGAAACAAGGAATCAAAGAATTGAATATGAAGGGATCAAAATGAATGGGATAAGACTAGTATCAAGATCAAGTTGATTATCAAATTGTTCATGTGATTGCATGACCTGTTTAATGTTGAGTTAATCTTGACTGAGTCAAGCCTGTCTAATGTATTATTCAAACTAACACATTAGCCAAACCTGAGCTCTGATACCACTAAAAATCTTGTCACGCCCTGCTTTCTAAAAATACGAAATACGAGCGCATGACGATGCCCAGCAATGATTTTCATCATTCATAAGCTGCAAGATCGACTCAACATCATAACAAGAAACATAACAAGATATACACAACCACGCATGCATGAATAATTTATTAATCAACAGAAACAATTGAAACAAAATAATAATATCCCAAATAATTTTCAAATCTAGATCAAAAGATAAAACTCGAGACTATAAGCCCATTACAAGATTCAAGTAGCAAAAGAAATAAATAACTCAAAAAACAAAATATTTAACGCAAGTCTTTTCTCCAAGCGAAGCCTAGAACGTCTGTTCACCAATTCCAGCAGGCAATTCGTCTCCAAAGTCTATATTTATAAATATAAAAAAGGAAAAATAGAAAAAACAAGACGAATGCCCTCAGTGCAAGTTAGGGCCGCAAGTGGTACAAGCAAGGGTATGAAAAAAAGTGCAAGAAATATGGAACAAGATTTGGAATAAAAAAATGTATAACATAATATAATAGGGATACAACAAGTAGTGAGATTCAAGAAACTAGCTAGCAAGAAAGATAACTCAAGTGACAAGATTGGGTAACAAATACTAGTAGTGGAACAAGTAACAAGTGAACATGTAATTGCAACAAGTATCACGTACAAGTGTCAATTAACAAGTATCAAATTACAAGTATCAAGTTACAAGTATCAAGTAGGGTATCAAATGTGTACAAGTGACAAGTTATTCTTAAGTCTAATGTTTAATTCTATCTAGATAGCACTTCATGCGTCCATACTTTTACCACATGGTTGCTACTTACAAACAGTTACGTTTAGGCCTAGTGGTGAATTTTATAGGGCGGTGTACTTAGGTATCAAGTATCAAACAAGCATGGTTCATGAATACAAAAATAATGTAACAAGTTCACGAACCAAGATCATGAATGCACTAACAAGTTCAAGAACCAACTGTGGGTTCATGAATGCTCTGACGATACAACAAATTCATGAGCCAAGTAGTGGGCTCATTAATACACTCAAGATACAACAAGTTCTTGAACCAAGTACTGGGAAACACGGGCCCTCTTCCGAGTACGCTTACCTATATTGTCCACACCTATGGTCTTTCGCTTAAACTTCGACTTATTATTTATTATTATCATCAAACAAGCATGAAAGTATGCAAAACAGGTCGAGTAAGCATGATCAATAACATGGAACAAGTTTAATATGATTAAAAAGCATATTCGAGGGTCAACACAATTTAAAATTATCAAGAACTACGAGAATTCCAATTCTGGACAGCATGACGTTGCTGCACCAAAACTGCAATTCCTGTTGCTACAATATAGAAAATGTGGATCCTTCGGATGTTCTAAAAACTAGACTCCTGTCCAGTTCCAATGCATATAAATAAGGTACATAAAAGTTGTAGCATCATGTGTCAAAACAGCAAACTATACAAGATTTGTGTTCAGCCAGAATTTGAAAAACTGAGTTTATACATATGAAACAATGTTGAAAATTCATTAATTAATTCCAAGAAAATTAAAGAATGTTATCTAGGGTGTTCAGTATCAGCATGCAAAATTTCAAGTCATTATCTTACTGGTAGCATAGTTAAATTAATTGTAAAACAAAGTGATGCAGCAGTTTTTATGAATCTGCGATTACGGACACATCAGAAGTAAAACTGCGATATCTCCTAAACCGTAACTCGGAATTCAATTCCATCAAAAGGGTGGTAAACTAGACATTTGGGGCTACATTTCATATTCAGGACTCAAGTCTAGGTTCTGGTTTTATCGGGATCGAAATAGCAAGCCAAGACAGGACAGAAACCAAATAAGAGACTTTTTGCATGAAATGTATCATAATTATACTAGTTGTGAACGAGTGTATCAATGAAAGGTTGTGAATCTTAGATTATGTAATTAATAAGGCGTAAAATGATATCATCAACTGATAAGCTAACGGGGAGTCACAACTACAACCTACCTGCAGTATTTTCAAAGAAAAGCTTGTACTAGAATAATAAGTTGTACAAGAAGTTACTTGCCTTGATGACGGTGAATCCGAACACGAACAAATAATGGGATGAGAATCCTTTGAAACGAAGCACGAACACGAACACACGAAAGCACGTGCGCTCTACGTGCAAACACTCACCCAAACAACAACACAGATCCAAGATCCTAGATCCAAAAGAACACCAAACAGCAATCGCAGGGAAGATCCCAATCAGGATGAGATCAGACGACCAAGATCAAATCTGATCAACTCTTTTCTTCCGTCTTCTTCTTTAAGCGACGGAGTAAGAGAAAGAGAGAGTGTTGGCCGGAGAGGGGATGGCGACCACGGCTGTGTAGACTAGTGGCACCCACGGCGGGGCGACTTCGACGATGGCGGGGAGTGCCGGAGCAGCGATGGCAAGGGGCACGAGGTGGTGAGTGCTCTATTTCGCGACAGAACAAAGGAGGAGACGGTGGGGGTGCTCGGGGCTATGGACGACGACGAGGGCGAGGAGGGGTTCTGCAGTAGGGGGTGACGACGACGATGGGCACAAGCTATGGTAATGGGTTCGGAGGTCGAAGAAGGTGGATGGGAAGGTGATGGGTAATGGTGAATTGATGGGGAAGACGATGGCTCATGAGAGGTGCGGGGATGAGGACGATGGTGAAAGGCTAGGGGATTCAGCAATGGCGATGGGTTCGGAAGTAGAGGCTCGACTATGAGCGGGAAGAGTCGACGAAGGTAGGGGGCTCGAGTGCAGGGGTGACGACGGGGAGATGGATGGGGTTCGAGGCTGAGGCGGCAAGGAAAGGAGGCAAAGAGTTGAGAGCTCTGGACGAAGACGATGCACAGTGAAAAGGGGGGGTTGGCGGCTGGTGTTTGGGGTAGAACAGTAGGGTAATAGGGTTAGGGTTAGGTTAGGTTTAAATAGTATAGGGTTATTGGGTTGTGGGTTATTAGGTAGCAGGTTTGAGTAGGATTCAAAAG
Organism: Hemerocallis citrina; assembly: GCA_017893485.1. Classification (NCBI taxonomy): domain Eukaryota; kingdom Viridiplantae; phylum Streptophyta; class Magnoliopsida; order Asparagales; family Asphodelaceae; genus Hemerocallis; species Hemerocallis citrina. The sequence goes on from CM030363.1 coordinate 158,333,173, forward strand.
GAGATTGGGTCAAAATTCACTTTAATTAAGAAAAATGAAATAGATGAGATGAAACAGTCAAATCTCCATGAAGAACAGCAAATCAGAGCTGATAAGAACAATGCAATTGCAATAAATGTTGGCACAAAATTGAGTCGAAACAAAAGAAATGATTTTTATTAGAGCTGGGACAAAATACAGATCTTGGATTGATAAAAGAGTACAGGGAAATGAAATACAACAGAAAGTACAAATACAGGAAACAGGGGTTACAATTGACAATGGGACCTAATTCACAGGAGCTGCCTTCCGTAACTTCTATGCAGATCTCGGCATCCAGCAACGATTCTCCTCAATATACCACCCGCAGTCCAATGGTCAAACAGAGAATGCCAATAGGCAAATTCTCTCTGGCCAAAAGAAGAGACTCGAAAAATCTACAAAGGGGTTGTAGGTTGAACAACTTCCCAATGTTCTTTGGAGCTACCGCACCACTAAACGGACCCCGAAAGGAGAATCTCTGTTTAACTTGATATACGGCTCAGAATCTCTATTTAGCTTGAAGTTGGCCTACCCTCTCCCAGCTTAGTGGCCTTCAGTGAAGAACAAAATTCCAACCAACTCCGTAGCAACCTTGACCTCATCGACGATATTCGAGAATGATCCTCCATTCGTCAACAGATCTATTCACACAGGGTTGAGCAGTCCTACAATAAGAGAGTCCGCCCCACAGATCTCAAGGAGGGAGACATGGTCCTCAAAAAGTTATCGATTTCTTTCCCGAACAAGAAAGGAAAACTATCTCCAAATTTGGAGGGGCCGTACAGGATCTCCAGAGTTATCCGCCCTAGCACGTATCTCCTTGAAGACCCGAGGGGGAAGAGAGTGCCAAGAACTTGGAATGTAGAGCATTTGATGAAATTCCAAGAGAGCTAGTTTCTTTTGTTTTTTTCCTTACTTTCGCTGTTTTTTATTCATCGCCATGTAATAAAGGATCACAACTTAGAAGCAACCAGTTAGTTTTCTTTTTTATAAAGACAGTTTATTTTTCCGAAAAGTTATTGTCAAAAAATGATTGTTTAATTTGAGGTACGACTACTCTTAAAAGACAAGTTCGAAGTCCAACACTTGGTTCGATGCCCCTTTGGCCACTTAAAAATGAGCAAGTGCGAAGTAGCTCGCCATTCGGAGTTGCTCCCACAACTGTTGAAAACTCTTGAACGACAAGTTCGGAGTCCAACACTTAGTTTGATGCTACTTTAGCCACTTGCAAACGAGCAAGTGCGTAGTAGCTTACCATTCGGAATTGCTCCCACAACTGTTCAAAACTCTTAAATGAAAAGTTCGAAGTCCAACACTTGGTTCGATGCTACTTTAGTCGCTTGCGAACAAGCAAGTGCGGAGTGGTTCGGAATTTCTCATGCAACTAGTTGAAACATTTCAACGACAAGTTCGGAGTCCAACACTTGGTTCGATGCTACTTTAGCCACTTGCAAACGAGCAAATGCAAAGTATCTCACCATTTGGAATTGCCCCCACAACTGTTGAAAACTCTTAAACAACAAGTTCAAAGTCCAACACTTGGTTCGATGCCACTTTAGCCACTTGCAAACGAGCAAGTGCGAAGTAGTTCACCATTCGGAATTACTCTCACAACTGTTGAAAAATCCTAAACTAAACTCACAACATTCCAGTTGTCCGACAAAGAGAAAATAGAACTTAAATACGTGGTGAATTTTTATTCCAAAAAGAAACTGATTACAAGATCAAAAAGGCACAACCAATCCAAACATTGCTTAAGTGCTCAGAAGATTTTATTTCACAACAAAAATTGGGGTTACAAGTCTTATTGGGACAAAAACTTCTACAAAACTCCAAAGAATCATCCTTACTCTTCCTGGGAAGAGGGACACTCTTGTTGAGGGATACACGCAGCTGACGAGCGCTATGCCGTTCTCTCGACCCCTCTAAAGAGATCTCTAGACCTGCAAGTCGAGTCGAGCCATCTGGCCCTATGGTTCTCGCGGCCCCTCCGATCGATGCCCCGCTGGACGAACCAGCTACTCCACTCTGAGCGTCCCCTAGGACTCACGGAACTTCGAGCAAACGGAGAGCCAACTCATGAAACGACCTTGGGCACGCTCCTCTCGCGAGCACGACGTGCTCCCTACGTTGCCACCATCAAGAAGCCTCTTTAGTTGGTGAACCTCCATCTCCAGCTCAAGTATTCTCTCTTTGAGAGAAGCTTCCTTCACCCTGAGCTTCAAACGGGGCACGCTCCCCATAAAAAAACTCGAGAATTTCCCTCTTAATATAGGCTACCTCCATACTTCTCTTGAGCACCATGTTTTTCAACCCGTCTCGTTCAGTGGTAGCCGAAAGTAGGGAGTGACGAAAGAGTTTAACCTGTGAAGGCTCTCGAGTAATTGCCTCCCCCAAAGGATTATCTTCTACCCCAACATGGGGTACTCCCCTCGAAGCCTCATCACCGCGACACGCAGCTATCTCTCGACGGGATAACACTCTTCTCATGTAGCTGAGCTCCACTTTAGTTTTCGAAAGTCTTTCCCGATACTGAGCGAGTCCCAAATCAGTATTACAGAGCTTGGTACGAAGCTGAGATGTCCCGTTATCCTGAGAAGCGTGTACGGGGAGTGCAAAGACCTGCCTACCAAAGAAAAAAGCATACATCACTCTAACTTAAAGTGTGAAAGCTACACGATAGCACCAAGTCAAGTGTGAAAGCTACACGATAGCTCTAACTTGAAGATGAGAAAGCTACAAGACAGCTCTAACTTGAAGATGTGAAAGCTACAAGATAGCTCTAAGTTAAAACTTGAACGCTACAAGATAGAGCTAAGTTCAAGGGTAAAAGCCACGAGATAGCTCTAAGATGAAGCGTGAAAGCTACAAGATGGCTCTAAGTTTAAAACTTTTAAAAAAAAGGAAAGAGAACATCGCTGCCATACAAAATGAAGACACCCAAAAAGAGTTTCTTCATTGCTAAAGATAGAAAAGCGGTGGCCAGTTCGCTATTAGGCATCGATACAAATGCATTCAAAAAAGAAGAAGTAAAAAACAAAAAAATAAATAAAAGCAGTGTACCTACAAAGGGGGTCAAGGGTCCACCTCGGTGGTGTCACGCCCTCCATCCCAAAAAGAGAATACGGAAGACGGATACGTGACTAAGCCCAGCGAATGATTTTCATCATCCATAAGCTATCAAGATTTTTACAATATTTCACACGAATAATCAGAGTAGGAAGCAAAAAAAGTCAACCACGCATGCATAACTGAATCAATATACCAACAGGAATTTACTTGAAACAAATATAATAATCTCAAATAAATCAGATCTATAAACAAGTCAATAATCTTGGGTCACATTGCCCAATACAAATAATCCAAGTAACAGATACATTTATTCAAATAAGCAACAGAAAATACTAATAGCAAAAACTCCAGTATCTAAAATCTCAGATCACCTACTCCATCAGGTAACTGATCTCCATGATCTGCAATTTAGCAAATTGCAAGAATAGGAAAAGAAAACAAAATGCCTGTCAATACAAGTTACGGGCCACTTGTAGTGCAGACACAAGTACAGGAAAAATAAACAAGAATAGAGTAACAGCGGAAGCAAGCATAGCATGGAATAGACATGATAACAAAATAGAACAACTAGCATGAATCATGAACAGAATCAAGTAATATAATGTGCTAACAGTGTACGGGTAACATGTAACAGATGTCAAGTATCATGCAAGCAGGCAAACAGATAACAGGTGTCAAGTAGCATGTACAGGTATCATGTAACAGGTCAGCATGTAACAGGTATCATGTAACGTCAAGTCTTGTATTATTACTATCTAGGTAGCACTTCATGCGTCCCAGATTTTTACCACATGGTTGCTACATTCAAACAAGTTTGCGTTTAGATTTCGTAGTGGAGTCTATAGGGCCGTGTACTCAGGTATCAGGTAAACAGGTACAGGTACAGGTATCATGTAACAGGTAATCATGCATCAGGTAGGACTACGTCCCCTCCAAGTACACCCTCCCGTAGGAAGTATGTAATTGGGTAACTGGTGGGAAACACGGGCCTGTAGGACTACGTCCCCTCCAAGTACACCCTCCCGTAGGAAGTATGTAGTTGGGTAACAAGTGGAAAACACGGGCTCCCTTCTGAGTACACTCTCCCGTAGGAAGTATGTAGTCAGGAATCAGATAACAGATAATCAGAATCACATGTCAGGTAATCATATCACAGGTAACAGGTAACAGATCATCAGGTGGGAAACACAGGCCCCCTTCCAAGTACACATTTCTATATTTTCCACTACTAGATCTTTCCCTTAACCCCGGCTTGGTTATTTATTATTATCATCAAACAGGCATGTTTGTGTCACAAACAAGGCAGGAATAATATGGTATGAACAAGTAACAGGTTCAGATTGAACGTTAAACATGTACAAATGAAAGACAACTCATAAGGGATAGAACAACGAAAATTCTAGTTCAGGACAGCAAGACTGTACTGCACTAAATCTGGAATGTGCAAATCTGGATCCGTCAGAAAATATGGAAAATAGACTCTTGGCCGAATCCAGCAAATATATATAAGTCATGGTATTTCACAACAGCAGGACCCAAAACATATTTGTATCTAGAAAATGTTTTCAGCCAGAAATCAGAAGTTTGTATTCATAAACAGGAAAACGGCATCAAAACTTACTGATTAAATCAAACAAAAATCTGGGGTATTTCCTAGTATGTTTAGTAACAGAAAATAAAGTTTCATAATTTTCCAATATAGATAGAATATTCGATTAAAATCAGAAAGAAGCAAGATACACTAGTTTTGTAAATCTAGAATCGTAAACACAGCAGTACTAAAACTGCAATATCTTACAAAACATAAAATGAAATCCAGATACATCAAAAGGGTGATAAAATAGATACAGTAGTCTACAATTCTTATTTACAAAGTTCTTATAAACAACAAATAGAATCAGGTCGAAATTATGTTTCTTTACTGAACAATATGAAAATTCTGCCAGTATAGTAGTTGTTTGCAAGTATAGAATAGTGTATAAAAGTCATTAATTAAATCCATAAAAATTTGGGGTTAATCACTATCAAGTCTAGTTGTAACCAACAAAATATTGGATCAAAATAGTATCTTTAACATCAGTAGAAAAATAAATTACCATACAGAATTCCTATAAAAATGGATCTGGAATTTTAAACACATCTGTAGTAAAATAGTCAAAACTTGCAACGCACAAATCGAAACTGAGATCTGTCAGAAAATCTGGAAAGTAGATAGAATTCTCTATAATTCATATTCACAAATAATTTCATATATTGACCTTAATCGGGTCTAAAATACTGATAAAAAACGGGGTACGACAAAAACAGAAATATTCTTCATGCATAAAATCAACTAAATCATATGAAACACATCCAAATCATAACAAAACGTGAAATAGAGTATACTAGATGTCCAAGCAACATGGTATAGGTTATTTAGCAAGTCTACTACGAGTTATACTACATCGAACACATCATGTATGATGTATACAAGAATTAATTATCTCTAACCCTAAATTTATGTCGTGTGTGTAATGAGATAACTACGGGCAAATAAACACATAGAGAAAGCTATAACAGGGGTTTGTTCAAGAATTGTCGCTAGAATAAACCTACACTATAGGCAGTATTTAGTACTTGTATTTGCAACAGAAATTAATACAAGTTACTTGCCTTATAGCCGACGACGAGAACGAAGCAAGAACAAGAATAACGGGAACGGATCCCCGAGCAACGAACTCAACGAACGGACCACGAACCACGAACACAACGAACGAATACAAGAGAACGAATCCACGAGCCAATAACGAACACACGAACCCAACGAGATCACATGCACACCAATAGAGCAAGAGGGAGAGAGAAAGGGAACGACGGAAGGGGAGCGGCGGCAAGCGGCGAAGGGAGGCAGCACGACGTCGTGTTGTCTACTACTTGCTGTCGACGGAGACAGGAGCACAGGGAGCGCCAGAAGTGGGTCGGTGCAATTCACAGGGAGGAGCATCGGGAGGAGGTAGGTTCTGCGGTCTGCCTGCATCAGAGCTGGCGTCAAGACAGGAGGAGAGCACCGGGAGGGGGCTGTCGTCGGTTGCGTTGTCGAGAGGAGCACAGGGCTGGAGGATGGCAGTGGCTTGCTAGGTCGCAGGGGTGCAGAAGGTGGGAGGAAGAAGGTAGGCGGTTAGGGTTTTGGGGTGATGGGGTATGAGCAGGGGTAGGTGTATATATAGATATATAGATGGGTTATGTTAGGGTTTAGGGGTGCTGACGGGTAGCGGGTGGAGGGTGTAACGGGTATTGGGTTACAATAAGTGCAATAGGGTATAGGATAGTGGTTTATTAGGTTAGATTAGCTAATGGGTATTAAGACCCATAAGCAAAAAGAATAGGATCCAATAGGGTTTTAAAATAGGGTGAATCAAAAATAATGGGATGGGCACAAAGCGGATAATTAAAATAGGGCGTGAACAAAATGAAATAAAGAGGATCAAAAATATTAGCTCGATCAAACAGAGACGAAACAATAGACTGAAAAATGAATCAAGAAGATCAGCTAAAGACGACAAAACAAATAAATGGATATATTGAAAAAGAAGATCCAATATACGGTCCAAAAGAGTTACTAGATGAGAAAATACAAGGAAACATAAAATACACCCAAAAAATACAGAAAAAGGGGAAAACAGGGGTTACAAATCCTACCCACCTAAGAAGAAGAATTTCATCCTCGAAATTCAAACAAGAAGACAGATAAGCTAACCCCAAAAAGAAAAGATAGAACAAAACAAAAAGCTACTCAAACAGATGAGGAAACTTCTGCTGAATCTCCTCCTCCAGCTCCCAAGTTGACTTACCCGGCAAGTGAGGATTCCAAGGAACACGAACCAGCTTGATGACTTTGTTCTTCAGCACTTTCTCCTGCCGATCTAAAATAGCAACTAGCAGAATCTTACAAGTCAAATCCGGCCGAACGGTCAACTCAGAATAGTCGATCACGTGGCTCTCATCTTGAATATATCTCCTGAGTTGTGAAACATGGAAAACATTGTGCACTCTTGATAACGCTGACCGCAATATAAGACGATAGGCCACCTTGCCTACTCGCTCCATAATATCAATTGGTCCAATAAACCTAGGGCTGAGCTTGTCCCCACCACCAAACCGAATGACACCCCGCCAAGGCGATACCTTTAGGAAAACATTGTCACCAACCTCAAACTCCAAAGCTATCCGATGGACATCAGCCCATCGCATTGCCTATCTAGAGCTGCCTACAAGTGCGTCCTGATCTGAGTCACCGCTTCAACTGTTCTGGTGATCAACTCTGGACCCAAAAACTTTCTCTCACCAATGTCTTCCCAGCACACTGGTGATCTGCACTTCTACCCATAAAGTGCCTCGAACGGTGCAGCTTTAAGACTGGTCAAAAAGTTGTTATTGTACGAGAACTCTATGAGATGCAAATGGTCCTCCAATGATCCATCGTACTACAGCATATAGGACCCCAACATGTCCTCAAGATTCTAGATGGTCCTCTCTGACTGTCCATTTGTCTGGGGATGAAAAGCTGTAATGTACTTTAATTTACTCCCCAAACTACTCTGAAGACTCTCTCAAAACTGAGATCTGAATCGTGTATCCCGATCGGATATAATACTGGAACCCCATGAAGTCTGACGATCTCTTGCATGTACTTCTCAACTAGGATCTAAGTAGACTGTCCGACACGGAAGGGAATGAAGTGAGCACTCTTCGTCAGTCGGCTGCAATCACCCAAATGGCATTATGACCCTTAGGACTCCTTGGCAAAGCGGTCACAAAGTCCATAGTGATGTGTTCCTACTTCCACTCCAGAATGGAAAGCGGTTGAAGAAGTCTTGCGGTCCTCTGAAGCTCTGCCTTCACCTGCTGGCAGATCAAACACTGAGATACAAACCGAGCCACAGCCCTTTTCATACCATGCCACCAAAAATGAAGCTTTAAATCCCGATACATCTTAGTACCTCCAGGATGAATAGATTACGATGACTGGTGGGCTTCCTCAAGCAACCTCTGAAAAACATCACCCTTCGGGACACATAACCTGGACCCAAAACGAAGTGATCCATCAGCATGAATAACCATATCCATTCGGAAACCAGCCTCAACTTCTGCTCTGAAACCTTGCAACTGCACATCACTAGCCTGAGCCTCTTTGATCTGATCAATAAGAGACGACTGAAGCTGAAGTACCAAACAACTCCGATCAGAACTCAGCAACAACACATCCAACTCCAACCTCTACATCTGCTCAACCAAATTTCTCTGCTAAGTCAGGAACATAACTGTCGGTCTCCTGCTCAAAGCATCTGGCACCAAGTTCACTCTACCAGAATGGTATTGCAAACTGATGTCATAATCGGCCATAAGTTCCAACCAACACCTTTACCTCATGTTCAACTCCTTCTGGGTGAAGGAGTACTTGAGACTTTTGTGGTCTGTAAAAATCTCTACTCGGTCCCCAAGTAAATAATGTCTCCACAGCTTCAAAGCAAAGATCACTGCCGCTAACTCTAAGTCATGAGTCGGATAGTTCTTCTCATGCGGCCTCAACTGCCTCGATGCATAAGTAACGACTCGACCCTTCTGCATCAGAACTGCTTCAAGACCCTTACCTGAAGTATCACAGTGAACTACAAATCCGCCTGAACCATCTGGAAAAGTCAACACCGGTGCTGACGTTAACCTGCTCTTCAACTCAGCAAAAGCCTCACTGCAAGCTTCAGACCAACAGAACTTCTGATCCTTCCCTGTAAGCTTTGTCAATGGTCCTGCTATCTTCGAAAAATCTTGGACAAATTTCTGATAATAGCCAGCTAGACCAAGGACCTCTGAAACTGACTGGGAACTGGCCAATCCTTCACAGCTTCAACCTTGGAAGGATCACTGAGATACCATCTCCAGAGATAATGTGCCCCAAGAAGGTAACCCTATCGAGCCAAAACTCATACTTGCTGAGTTTTCCATAGAGCTGATTCTCCTTCAAAATCTGCAGAACCAACCTAAGATGCTCAGTATGATCTTCCCAATTCCGAGAATACAACAGAATGTCATCAATGAAGACCACCACAAATCTATCCAGGAACTGGGAATAGACCATGTTCATGAGACTCATAAATACAGCTGGTGCATTCATGACCCCGAACGGCATTTCAAGATACTCATAGTGCCCATATTTGGTCCTGAATGCAGTCTTTTCTACATCAGTCACCTTCACTTTGACCTGATGATACCCGAAATGAAGATCTAACTTCGAGAAAATAGTAGCTCCGCAAAACTAATCAAATAAGTCATCGATCCTGGGCAGCGGATACCGGTTCTTCACAGTAACACTGTTCAGTTCCAGATAATCAATGCACAGTCGACGACTACCATCCTTCGTATTGACAAAAAGGACTGTGGCACCCCAAGGAGAAACACTAGTTCTGATGAACTCCAAATCAAGCGACTCCTGAATCTGCACCTTAAGCTCTGCTAACTCAACCGGTGCCATCCTGTAGGACTCTTCGATATTGGTGCCGTACCAGGCTGAACTTCACTACTGAACTCTACAACTCTATCAGGGGGTAAGTCAGGCAACTCTTCTGAAAAAACATCCAAGACATCCCGCACTACTAGACGCGCAGCCTCACATCCTGAGTGCAATTCCATCGCACAACCCTCCTGATCAACTGCAGTCTCAGCTCGGCCAAGGGACATCTCCCCGGTATGGAACTCAAACTCTGAGCGACCTAGGATTCGGAATACAACTTTCTTGGCACGGAAATCAATAATGGCGTAGGATTCACCCAACCAATCCATACCGAGAATAACGTCGAATCCCGAATTCCCAATTACAATCAGGTCGGCCTTGAAATTTGTGCCACCAATAATCACGGGACACTGCCTGCACTCCCGGGAACAAATGAAAATACTGCCACCTGTCACAATGTTCCAAGCCTCTGACATGATGCTGCACTCCAACCGATGGCGATCCACGAACCAAGAAAAGACGAAGGAATGGGTTGCCCCGGAATCAAAGAGAACAAGAGCAGGAAATGAGCAAACAAAGACAACACCTAAGATAGAATCAAAAGCAAGAGAAAATAATTGATGATCAAGGGTAAGGAAAACACAATGCAGAAAGATAATATGAAAGAATAATGCAAGACAAACGAAATGAAGCAAAAGAAAAACAACAAAGCAACAAAATGCAAGATATACCTGCAATAACATCCTCTGCTGACTCAGCCTCAGCAGTTGTCAGGTTGAAAGCCTGACCTCTCCTGGGAGCAGTGATACTCTGACGAACAATCTGGTGCTGAGGGGGAAGAGGTGGCCTAACAAGACAACGAACTGAGGCTACCTGCTGAACTGGACCCTGGCTGGAAGAGCCATCCTCCGCTGCGGGCAATCCAGCACTGAATGGTCAGCAGCACCACATCCAAAGACCGGCGGTTGGCACGCCTACAGTCCCTGCGATCATGCCCAGCCAACTGGTAAAAGTCACATAAACTAGCTCCCTGGGAAACAGCAAAAGAGTAGGGAGTCGCCCTGACAGGATAGGCGGGAATAGGCCTCCAAATAGGCCCACCAGAAGGCCTAGCAACAACAGAGTGCGGAATAGTCCGCCGAGGAGGAGACAACCTGCCTCGAGTCTGCTCTTGAGCTCAAGCTGCCTCAAGAGCCTCAGCATAAGTACGCAAGTGAAGGGAGACGAGCTGCACCCGAATATCTCGCTCAAGTCCCAATGTGAATCTACGAACCATGTCCTCTTCGTTCGCCACAAGAACGGCTGCGAAGTGGCTAAGTCTGGCGAATTCCGCTGCATACTCATCTACAGACCTAGAGCCCTATTTCAAGAAAGTCCCATATTACAATATTGCATGAACAATATGTAACAAAATTCTAGAATAGAATAATGACCAACCTGTTTCAGGTCCAGAAACTGTTTCTCCATTTCAACTTCAGTGCTACTAGGGAAGAACTTCTCCAAGAAGCTTCTAGTGAACGTGGCCTAAGTAATCGGTCGTTCGAGCCTTTCGGACTCGGACCTCCACCAAATTTGGGCCAGGTCCACCAGCTGGATGGCTACCACCTCTATCAGCATCGGCAACTCTTGCTGCCAAAAGCAACTGCTCAGTCCTGATCAGCCACTGTTTTGCCTCCAAAGGTGTCTCAGTGCCAGAGAATTTATCATGATGTAGCCTCATAAAATCTGTGACTATACCCGGATGAGGAGGGAAAGCTGCCTGCATAGGCACAGTGGGAGGCAGAACCCGGGCAGCTTCCAAAGCAGCCATCACAAGGTCACTGTGGTTTTTGCTGCATATTGATCAGCCATTCCAACACGTTGGTGATGGCCTCAAGCCTGGGCTGATCTTCCTGAAGATGAGAAGTAGAACCTCTGCGAGCCATGGTTTGCACAAGATCAAAAACAATCAGCATCCAGATCAAAGTTGATTATAATTCATTCATGTATGCATGATCTGTGTACTGTTGATCCAATCCCAAAACGAGCCAAGCTTGTCTAATATATCAGTCAACTAATGCTTAGCCAAATCTGGGCTCTGATACCACTAAAAACCTTATCACGCCCCGCTTCTCAAAAATAAAATACAGAATACGGATAAATGACTAAACCTAGCGAATGATTTTCATCATCCATAAGCTGTCAGGATTTTTACAACATTTCACAGGAATAATCA